>CM055126.1:95498945-96098945 GCA_029206835.1 Rana muscosa
CCTAAATGCTCCAGGTATCCTACTGTAGTGTGTACAGCGTGACCCAATCCGTCCTTTGACTGATCTATTACTAGTAGATCGTCCAGATAGGCTGTTACCGCAATGCCCCGTGTTCTTAGGTTTGCTAACAGAGGAGCTAGCACCTTTGTGAATACTATGGGCGCGGTGGCTACACCAAACGGCAGAGCCACAAATTGAAAGTGGCGATCTTCTACCGCAAACTTTAGGAATCTTTGGTGAGCGGGGAGGATGGGTATGTGTAAATGTGCGTCCTTGATATCTATGGGCGCCATGAATTTTCCGCCCTTTAAAGTGGCGGCCACGGATCGGATCCATTCGAAAATGGCGATCGTTCAGGAACCGATTTAGGGATTTTAGATCCAGGATGGGTCTGACATCTCCATTTGGCTTTGGAATCACAAAGAGGTTTGAGTAAAAACCTGAACCTCGCTCTTTTTGGGGTACGTCTGTAACTACCCCTTGAGCCATTAAGTGATTCAAACCTTTGAAGAAGGATTCTCTTTTTTGTGGATCCTTGGAGAGTCTTGAACCTCGGAATTGAGAAGATGGGATCTCTCGAAATTCCAGTTTGTACCCTGAGTATATAGCGGATACTACCCAATTGTCCTGGATTTCTGACCACCAAGTTGCTCAGAACTGACAAAGCCTTCCTCCCACTCGGCCGAGCGGGGGCGCCCCTTCACTGAGAGGCTTTGGGGGCTTGCTTATTAGCTCTTGCACCCCACGGCTTCTTGTTCTTCTGAGCTTGCCCCTTGGCTTTTGTGGGCGGCTAAAACAGGCCGCCGCCACTGGCTGGAGTCAGATTTCCCGGGAGCTGGGGAGAGAGTGTTTAAAACAAGATCTCTTGTTTTTCTTTCTCTCAGGTAAAAGTCGTTTTACCACTTGATCTTCTGTATCTATTTTTCTAAATCTTCCCCAAATAGGCGTTCGCCATGGAACGGGAACTTGCCAACAGCTTTTTGCATGGGGTCTCCGCTGACCAATGCTTAAGCCAAAGTACTCTGCGAATCTGTACCAGCTGGAGTGTAAGGCGTGATGCCTGTATGATAGAATCTCTCATGGCATCCACTGTGAAGCATAAGGCTTTAGGCAAATTTTCCCAATTTCTAGCCTGCTCTGAAGGCAGTTCCTTCAGCCCCTGCTTTACCTGTTGGCTGATGACCTGACACATACCGACTGCTGCTACTGCAGGTTGGGTAATTGAGCCGGCCAAAAGGAAGGAGGATTTCAACTTCCTCTCAGAAGGATCTTTTAAACCCTTGTACATTATCCACCGGACATGTCAGGTTTTTATTTACACAAGAAATAGCCACAACTACCGCAGGCAGGCTCCATTTCTTTAAAAAAAAAAATCCCCCCATAGGATAAAGAATGTTAAACCTTTTTGGAGGTGAGAAACGCTTATCTGGATGTTGCCAGTTTGCGTATATTAGATCCTCTAGTAACGGATGAACCGGGAAGGAGCATGCACCTTGCAGGGATCTTAATGACCCTAGGGAGGAGACAGGTAATTCCGTTACCTCCGCAGAGGTTAACTTAAATGCACTGCTATAGCATTGTACCTGTGACCTTAAAATCTGGCTCCTCATCCTCTGCTGATGTAGCCTCCTCCTCCTCATCCTCCTCCCTCAGGTACTTCTGAAGGGAGGTCCAATACTGGAAGAGACCTGCTTCGCTTATTGTCCCTTTTTAGAGGACTTAGCGATTAAGGTAGCAATTTTTTCCTCCAGATTATTTAGGGCAGCTGATAAAGTGTCCTCAGTGACATATACAGGCCCAGGCTTCACTGGGGAAGCCGCCATACCTGACAGAGGTAATGGCTCATCCTGAACAGGTGCATTTAGCAACACAGGAGAGAAAGGTACCGAGTCAGCACAGTTAGAGCCTCCTCTCAGGCGGTGGTGCTTTCTTATCTCTTTTTGTCCGTATTACTTCCCCTGGAAGGCTACTGTTTAGACAAAATACAAGGTACCTAAATGCATATACAACCGTGTTTAGTTTAGCAAATACATTAAGTATGCAACTTTTAACACATAACTATGCATAACATGGATGTCTTCTAGGAAGTACCCAATCCAACCACATGGAGTCTTACGTCCCTGTATAGCTGCTGTGTTTCTCTGCCAGGAATAAGAGAACTAACGAGCTTGCTTGCTGCTGCAGTGCTTTTCACACTGACAGTCTTAAATTTGGCGCCGTTTCTGTGCCTGCGCGCGCCACGTGCCCGCGCACGCCTTCGCCCCCCCCTCCGATAAAGCGCGCTCCCGCGCGCGCGGCCCTTAGCGCTATGGCGGTGGCCATAGTGAGAGAGGACTCTCATCAGCCCTTGTTCCCACTTACCTGCATCTGCAGGTGTCTGGTCGGCCACCGAAAGGAGGATCGGGGTGCCCCAGCAAGCTCAGCAGCGGAGGTGACGAGCAGTGTGCTTCGCCGAAGCCGACACTGAACAGAGTGAGGTGAGTATATTCAGCTCTTTACTCCCCCCAGTGGTGGAAAAAAAGAAGACATCCACTTTTTGAAAAAGGTCCCAACCTAGTTATGGACCTTCTAATCTCACCTTATCCACGCCGCAGGTTTTTCTGCTGAAAGATTTCAGACAGATACCAAACTTCACCCTTCACGGTGGGCTATGTGTGCCAACCTTCAGGGATATGGGTTCCTATTTAAAGGATACCTCTCCCCTGGGCCTTGTACAAGACTCTTACCAGGACTTTATAGCGAAATAGCGAAAGTGCTGGATCTTAGAGCCCAGTCCTCCGAAGAGAGACATTACAGGCGACGCCTCATGGATGAGGCCCGGATCCCATCCAGATTCAGCTCATTTGTAGGCGTCTTGGATGGATCCGAAAGCATAGCTCTTTTACCCCCAGAGGGTCTCTTTGGTAGAGCTTTCCTTTAGCACCTCCTAACGCGTCCAACACCTTTCGACACTGGCGAAAAAACTGAGGTACTTCCCTGATGGGAGGGGTTATATGGAGGGGAACTGTCTTCCATTGGTTGTGCCAGTGTCCAATCACCGCTGGTGACCCTTAACCCATTATGTAATGACTAGCTCTGTATCCCGTGGTGTACGATAAAGAAAGAGTGTTTTTCCCCCAAGCAAAAGTCAACGCTATAAGAGAGCTGGTCCAGGTGGTCAGGGCAAGGAAGGGTCCTTCCATTCGCCTTTGCATGAGGTTGCTAGGGAAGATGGTGGCTTCATTCAAAGCAGTTCCCTATGCCCAGTTTCATTCAAGACTGTTGCAATGCAGTATTCTGTCTGCTTGGAACAAGAAAACCCAAACTTTGGATTATCCAATGAATCTGGCCACAAAAGTGAACCAGAGTCTCAGTTGGTGGTCGATAACCAAGAATTTACAGAAAGAAAAATCATTCATTCCGGTTACCTGGAAGGTGGCAAAAACGGATGCCAGCCTATGGGGCTGGGGAGCAATCCTAGAGGAAACCACTGTCCAAGGGAAGTGGTCAGAGTCAGAGAAAACCTTGCCCATCAACATCCTAGAGATTCGGGCAGTACGTCTGGCTCTAATAGCCTGGACGTTCAGGTTACGGAATTGTTCCGTCAGGATGCACTCCGACAATGCCACAGCAGTGGCCTATATCAATCACCAAGGGGGCACCAGAAGTCACGCAGCCCAGAGGGAGGTGAACCATATTCTGGCTTGGGCAAAGGAACATGTTCCTTGCCTATTTACAGTCTTCATCCCAGGAGAGGAGAATTGGCAGGCGGATTTCTTGAGCCGCCAACAGTTGTTCCTGGGAGAATAGTCCCTACATCCCCATGTCTTTCTGGCCATATGCCAAAGATGGGGTACCCCGGAAATAGCTCTGTTGGCATCCAGATTCAACAAGAAGTTGGACAGCTTTGCGTCAAGAACAAGGGATCCACTCACACTCAGGAGAGATGCGTTAGTGACCCCGTGGGATAAGTTTTCACAGATTTATGCATTCCTCCCAGTTCAGCTGCTACCGCGGCTTCTTCGCAGGATTAAAGAGGAAGGGAAGCCGGTAATCCCAGTAGCTCCAGCGTGGCCCAGTAGATCCTGGTGTGCAGAGATCATCAGGATGATAGTAGGGGATTCATGGGCTCTTCCATCTCGTCCAGACCTGCTGTTGCAAGGGCCGGTATTTCATCCTACCTTACAGTCGCTAAATTTGACGATTTGGCTGTTGAAGCCCACATCCTAAAGAGTCGAGGGCTTTCAGGTTCAGCGATTACCACCCTGATTAATGCTAGAAAGCCGGCCTCTAGGACCATTTATTATAGGGTCTGGAGGGCATATGTCTCCTGGTGTGAAACCAAGGGTTGGCACCCTCGAAAGCATGTCATAGGGAGAATTCTTGCCTTTCTACAGTTGGGGGTAGAAATGAAGCTGGCCTTGAGTACGATCAAGGGTCAGATCTCGGCCTTGGCAGTATTTTTCCAAAGGCCGAGATCTGACGAAATGCTTTGAAATTCTTTGGTCTGGGACTTTATACAAGGGGTAACTCGGATAAGTCCGCCAGTCAGGTCACCCTTGTGCCCATGGGATTTGAATCTAGTTCTGTCGGTTTTGCAAGGACAGTCCTTTGAGCCGATACACAATATTCCTTTGCTTCTTTTGACAAGGAAATTGGTGTTCTTAGTTGCGGTAACCTCCGCAAGAACAGTGTCAGAATTGGCTACTTTTTTCTGTAAAGAGCCATACTTAATTATTCATAAAGACAAGGTGATGTTAGATCCTCACCGAACTTTTGCCTAAGGTAGTGTCAGGTTTTCATCTGAACCAGGATGTCTCCCTGCCTTCCTTTTTTCCAGAACCTCGTTCTGCAGAAGATTGTTGCATTCTCTCGATGTAGTAGGAGCAGTCAAGGCCTATCTGAAGGCAACAGCTCAGATATGGAAAACTGATGTTTTGTTTGTACGGCCAGAAGGCCCCAGAAAGGGCTAGGCAGCATCAAAATCAACTGTTGCCAAGTGGATTCGTCAGGTGATTAGTCAGGCTTATAATCTGAAGAAAAGAGTTCCGCCTTTTCAGGTTAAAGCGCACTCTACCAGGGCAGTCAGTGCTTCATGGTCAGTGCATCACCAAGCCTCTGTGGCTCAGATTTGCAAGGCCACTACTTGGTCGTCAGTGCATACAGTCACAAAATTCTATCAGATAGATGCAAGATGGCAAGAGGATGGCGCCTTCGGGCGCAGTGTGCTGCAGGCGGCAATATAGGTCCTATCGCCTGGCGGCGGACGTTTTGCTTTTTGTCTCCCTCCGCTCAGATGGCATTGCTTTGGGACATCCCACATAGTTATGACTATAGTGCCCTGTATCCCGTGATGTTAGAAAAAGAAAATAGGATTTTTCTAACAGCTTACCTGTAAAATCCTTTTCTTGGAGTACATCACGGGACACACAGGTACTGCCCCTCTTATTGGGATATATATTTATTGTGGTAGTGTGGTACCCCACCAGTGTATGAATATAGGATTCTCAACCAGGCAGGTTGAGGGGCTCCAGGGTATTTGCTTGTTTGGGAGGAAACTGGCTTTTCAGTTTCCTCATGATTTACTAAAGCCCACTTTGGGACCCGGAGCTTGGGGATTTCTTAGAGATCCGGGTGGGATGAAATCCTCAGTCCTGGATCCAGGTTTTGAGACTCAACTGCACACTGATTGTTCAGGTGTGTGTGGGCCTGATAGTAGAATCAGGACCAGCATTCTGGGCTCCACTCTCCCGATGAGTGCAGGTGTGCACTGGAGAAGCCACAGAGTGCAAGTGTGCACTGGAGAAGCCAGAGAGCGCTTGTGTGCACAGTGGAAGCCAGAGACCCAGGTCTGAGGGTCAGAGCAGTGGACCCAAGTCTGAGGATCAGAGCAGTGAGGGGCTGCTATCTAAATGGACGGTGTTGCCAAGGGAATAGTCTGTAGGAGACAGACAAGAGCCTGAAGTGGAAGGCCTGAGCAGCACTGCTGTATGTATAAGCCAGGAGGCTAAATTACATTTTGTTGATGAAAAGGAGTACTGAAACCCCTGCGAGGGAAACCTTTTATTTTGTTTTGAACTTCTTTTAATAAAAATGGGCAAACAAAGCCCTTAAAAAGAAGAACCAGCGAGTGGCGGTGTCCTTCAAGTTCTACATTTGATGCTAGTCCTTTACAATATATATAGCTTTACTACAAAAACGGAGGTACTCCCTGCCTTTTGAGTGTAGAAGTGTCCATTCACCTATAGGTGGCGACATAGTTATGACTATGGTGCTCTGTGTCCCTTGATGTACTCCAAGAAAAGGATTTTTACAGGTAATCTGTTATAAAAATTATATATTTTTTAAGGCATTTACTAACCACAAAAAGAGAGAGAGTACCTGGGTGTAGTAATAAACACCTCAGAAGGGAGACCCTTTAATAGGGCTCACCAAGCCCCTATGCAACAATCCTGCTAAGCACCTTTAGCCTGCCAAGCAACACATGGTGACTCATGTGACCCAGGTAAGGAGAAATTAACCACTGCAAATGCCCAATTCAGAGCCTGCGTCTCACAGCTGCCTTCTAGAAGCACTGCATGCTTGGCATACAAAGCTTAACCACTTAACGACCGCCCACTGTAAATATACGTCGGCAGAATGGCACGGACAGGCACAATCACGTGCCGGTACGTGACTGCCTTCGTATGGGTGGGGGGTCCAATCGGACCCCCCTCCGGTACAGTGGGCGGCTGGGATCGCTTCGGGAGCGATCCGTGATGAGGGGGGCGCCATTCGATTCTGGCCACCCCCTCGCGATCGCTCCCGGCGAATCAAATGCTTCCTCTGCCTGTGTAGTGTTTACACAAGCAGGAGGAAGTGATGTCATCCCTCATGCGGCGCTCACATATACCGAGCGCCGCATGAGAGAAGATGTCAGGTTAGTGCACAAACACTACACTGACACCAGGACACATAGGTACATAAATCGTCCCCAGGCCCCCCCCCCCCCAGCCCCCAGTCACAGTGTCACTGATTGCAGTGACCATTTATTTAGTGATCACTGCAATCAGTGACATTTGTGACTGTAAAAGTGTCAGGTTTAGGTCCAGTGTAGCCCCCTAACCCCCCCAATAAAGGTTTAACCCCTTGATTGCCCCCCAGGTAACCCTTTCACCCCCTAGCACCGCCGTCACTAAGCGATCGTTTTTCTGATCGCTGTTTTAGTGTCGGTGATGCTGATCGGTAGCCAGTTATTTTTTTTAGGTTCGCCGCAGGTTTTTATAGCGTCGGGTACCCCCATATATTACCTAATAAAGGTTTAACCCCTTGATCGCCCCCCCAGGTAACCCTTTCACCCCCTAGCACCGCCGTCACTAAGCGATCGTTTTTCTGATCGCTGTTTTAGTGTCGGTGATGCTGATCGGTAGCCAGTTATTTTTTTTAGGTTCGCCGCAGGTTTTTATAGCGTCGGGTACCCCCATATATTACCTAATAAAGGTTTAACCCCTTGATCGCCCCCCCAGGTAACCCTTTCACCCCCTAGCACCGCCGTCACTAAGCGATCGTTTTTCTGATCGCTGTTTTAGTGTCGGTGATGCTGATCGGTAGCCAGTTATTTTTTTTAGGTTCGCCGCAGGTTTTTATAGCGTCGGGTACCCCCATATATTACCTAATAAAGGTTTAACCCCTTGATCGCCCCCCCCAGGTAACCCTTTCACCCCCTAGCACCGCCGTCACTAAGCGATCGTTTTTCTGATCGCTGTTTTAGTGTCGGTGATGCTGATCGGTAGCCAGTTATTTTTTTTAGGTTCGCCGCAGGTTTTAATATCGTCGGGTACCCCCATATATTACCTAATAAAAGGTTTAACCCCTTGATGGCCCCCCCAGGTAACCCTTTCACCCGTGTCACTAAGCGATCGTTTTTCTGATCGCTGTCTTAGTGTCGGTGATGCCGATAGGTAGCCAGTTATTTTTTTTAGGTTCGCCGCAGGTTTTAATAGCGTCAGGTACCCCCATATATTACCTAATAAAGGTTTAACCCCCCGATTGACCCTAGTTAACCCTTTCACCAGTGATCACCATATAAGTGTTACGGGAGACGCTGGTTAGTTCGTTTGCTTTTTATAGTGTCAGGGCACCCGCCGTATATAACCCAATAAAGGTTTAACCCCCTGATCGCCCGGCGGGTGATATCAATTAGGTTTTAGCGTCAGAGAGGGTCTGCGTCACACTCCAGGCAGCGTCAGGTTAGTGCCAGTAACGCTAACACCCACGCGTGAAGCATACACCTCCCTTAGTGGTATAGTATCTGAACAGATCAATATCTGATCTGATCAGATCTATACTAGCGTCCCCAGCAATTTAGGGTTCCCAAAAACGCAGTGTTAGCGGGATCAGCCCAGATACCTGCTAGCACGTGCGTTTTGCCCCTCCGTCCAGCCCAGGCCACCCAAGTGCAGTATCGATCGATCACTGTCACTTACAAAACACAACACACATAACTGCAGCGTTCGCAGAGACAGGCCTGATCCCTGCGACTCCAGTGCTGTAGGAGGTGATTTCACCACCACAGTTAAAATAAAAAGCATATATGCTGAAGCATTGGGGCAGCAGGGGCGGAGGAGCGGAGGAGCGATTTTGCTCCTAATGCCGCGTACATACGGTCGAAATTCCGACGGAGGCTTGCCCGTGGAAAAGTCTGACCATGTGTGTGCGGCATAACTTTTGCGGGAGGATGCCCCCATGCTTCGGTATATATAAATGGTGCATGTATGCCCATCATTAGAAGTGGGTGGATGAAGGGCGGTATTCTAATGGTGGGCATACCCACCGATCAATCTCTTTTTACGTTCAGCCAACAGGCTGCATGAAAAAAAAGATTACAATACATGTCCAACAAGGACCAGCATGTTGCTGGACTTTGAATGGTTATACCAGATTGATGCCTGCGGGTTTAGGTATCATCTTGGTATTCTTTTCAGCCAGTGGCCGGTGATCTGCCGAGATCTGCCCCGCCTGCGGATTCTGCCAGCCCTGGACTGCGCAGGCGCAGCGCTCTAGCTCCAAAAATTGCCGAACACTAAGAGCTGTAGACTGCGACTGCTTGCTCCACTCTGCAAGGGGGGCGGGTGTATTACTATTATAATGGGCGGATGCATGTTTAACCACTTCCCTACTGTGCACGAAAACCCCCTTCCTGCCCAAGCCATTTTTCAGCTTTCAGCGCTGTCACACTTTGAATGACAATTGCGCGGTCGTGCGACGTGGCTCCCAAACGAAATTTGCGTCCTTTTTTTCCCACAAATAGAGCTTTCTTTTGGTGGTATTTGATCACCTCTGCGGGTTTTATTTTTTGCGCTATAAACAAAAGAAGAGCGTCCAGTTTGGAAAAAAAACACTATTTTTTACTTTTTGCTATAATAAATACCCATTTTTTTTTTTCAAATAAAATTTTCCTCAGTTTAGGCCGATACGTATTCTTCTACATATTTTTGGTAAAAAAAATAAATAAAAAAAAATCGCAATAAGCGCGTATTGATTGGTTTGCGCAAAAGTTATAGCGTCTACAAAATAGGGGATAGATTTATAGCATTTTTTTTTATTAGTAATGGCGGCGATCTGCGATTTTTATTGTGACTGCGATATTGCGGCGGACACATCGGACACTTTTGACACATTTTTGGGACCATGCACATTTATACAGCGATCCCTGCTATAAAAATGCATTGATTACTGTATAAATGTGATTGGCAGGGAAGGGGTTAACCACTAGGGGGCGGGAAGGGGTTAAATATGTTCCCTCAATGTGTTCTTACTGTGGGGGGAGGTGACTGACTGGGGGAGGTGACCGATGGTTGTCCCTATGTACAAGGGACACACCATCGGTCCCCTCTCCCTCACAGGACGTGGATCTCTGTGTTTACACACAGAGATCCACTTTCCTGCTCGTTTGCCGGGCAATCGCGGGTGCCCGGCGGCAATCGCGGCCGCCGGGCACGCGCATCGGGGCCTTGGGAACGCGGCGCGCCCCCTAGTTTGTTTTAAAGGGAGGACGTCATATGACGACGTCCTCCCAGAACGAGAGTGTCCTCCGCCCGCCGTCAATTGACAGTGGGCGGGGGACAAGTGGTTAAATAAATGAATTGATGGACAGAGAGGGTAGGTAGTTCAATGTGGATGGCCGATTTGAATACTTGTCAGAGAATTGTTAAAAAAAAAAGACATAAGATTTTTTTTTTTTAACAATTCTCTGACAAGTATTCACATCGGCCATCCACATTGAACTACCTGCCCTCTCTGTCCATCAATTCATTTATTTTAAACATGCATCCGTCCATTATAATAGTAATACACCCGCCCCCCTTGCAGAGTGGAGCAAGCATCGGGAGCGTGTGGCACAATATTATGCTCAAAGCGCATGCGCCGAATATGGGTTATAATCCATTCGGCTATTTTCGGAGGTCTGCCGTGAGCGGACACGCAAGTGTTGCGCATGCGCAGGACAGAGCGGGCGAAATCCGCTGAAGTGTTGCGCATGCGCAGAACAGAGCTGGCAGAATCCGCTGAGGGGCAATTCTCGGCAGGTCACCGGCTTTTATGTAAAAGCAATCCTAGTGGCTAATTAGCCTCTGGGCTGCTTTTACAAGCAGTGGGAGGGAAATGTCCCCCCCCGGATATAAAAAGCACCATTGGGAAATTGGGAAAGCATTTTATCACACCGATCTTGGTGTGGTCAGATGCTTTGAGGGCAGAGGAAAGATCTAGGGTCTAATAGACCCCAGTTTTTTCAAAAAAAAGAGTACCTGTCACTACCTACTGCTATTATAGGGGATATTTACATTCCCTGAGATAACAATAAAAATGCTAAAAAAAATAATATATGGAAGGAACAGTTTAAAAATAAAATAAAAAAGCAAAATTAATAATAATAATTAAAAAAAAAACACCCCTGTCCTGCCCTGTTCTGTTCTTGCGCAATGGCGAACGCAAGCGTCATTCGGGCGTCATATGTAAACAGCAATTGCACCATGCATGTGAGGTATCACCGCGAAGGTCAGATCGAGGGCAGTAATTTTAGCAGTAGACCTCCTCTGTAAATCTAACGGGGTAACCTGTAAAGGCTTTTAAAAATGTATGTAGTTTGTCGCCAATGCGCGTTTGTGCGAAATTTTAAAGCATGTCGTGTTTGGTATCTATGTACTCGGCCTAAGATCATCTTTTTTATTTCATCAAACATTTGGGCAATATAGTGTGTTTTAGTGCATTAAAATCAAAAAAAGTGTATTTTTTCCCAAAAAAAATGCGTTTGAAAAATCACTGCGCAAATACTGTGTGGGAAAAAAAAATGCAACACCCACCATTTTAATCTGTAGGGCCTTTGCTTTAAAAAAATATATAATGTTTGGAGGTTCAACATAATTTTCTTGCAAAAAAAAAAATGTTTTCATGTAAACAAAAAGTGTCAGAAAGGGCTTTGTCTTCAAGTGGTTAGAAGAGTGGATGTAAGCTTCCTAATGTTGTGTATAAAATGCCAGAACAGTTCAAACCCCCCCAAATGACCCCATTTTGGAAAGTAGACACCCCAAGCTATATACTGAGAGGCATGTCGAGTCCATTGAATATTTTATATGTTGACACAAGTTGCGGAAAAAAGAATGTATTTTTTATTTTTATTTTTTTTGCACAAAGTTGTCACTAAATGATATATTTCTAAAACATGCCACGGGCATATGTGGAATTAGACCCCAAAATACATTCTGTTGCTTCTCCTGAGTACGGGGATACCACATGTGTGAGACTTTTTGGGATCCTAGCCGCGTACGGGACCCCAAAAACCAAGCACTGCCTTCAGGCTTTCTAAGGGTGTAAATTTTTGATTTCACTCCTCACTGCCTATCACAGTTTCGGAGGCCATGGAATGCCCAGATGGCACAAACCCCCCCAAATGACCTCATTTTGGAAAGTAGACACCCCAAGCTATTTGCTGAGAGGTATGGTGAGTATTTTGCAAATCTCGCTTTTTGTCACAAAGTTTTAAAAATTGAAAAAATAAAAAAAAAAATATTTTCTTTCATTTTCAAAAACAAATGAGAGCTGTAAAATACTCACCATGCCTCTCATCAAATAGCTTGGGGTGTCTACTTTCCAAAATGGGGTCATTTGGGGGGGTTTTGTGCTATTTTGGCATTTTATGGCCTTCGAAACTGTGATAGGTAGTGAGGAGTGAAATCAAAAATTTGCGCCCTTAGAAATCCTGAAGGCGGTGCTTGGTTTTCGGGGGCCCCTACGCGGCTAGGCTCCCAAAAAGTCCCACACATGTGGTATCCCCGTACTCAGGAGAAGCAGCAAAATGTATTTTGGGGTGCAATTCCACATATAACCATGGCATGTGTGAGCAATATATCATTTAGTGACAACTTTTTGTAATTTTTATTTTTTTTTGTCATTTTTCAATCACTTGAGACAAAAAAAAAAAAATATTCAATGGGCTCAACATGCCTCTCAGCAATTTCCTTGGGATGTCTACTTTCCAAAATGGGGTCATTTGGGGGGGTTTTGTACTGCCCTGCCATTTTAGCACCTCAAGAAATGAGATAGGCAGTCATAAATTAAAAGCTGTGTAAATTCCAGAAAATGTATCCTAGTTTGTAGACGCTATAACTTTTGCGCAAACCAATAAATATACGCTTATTGACATTTTTTTTACTAAAGACATGTGGCTGAATACATTTTGGCCTAAATGTATGACTAAAATTGAGTTTATTTGATTTTTCTTATAACAAAAAGTAGAAAATATAATTTTTTTTCAACATTTTCAGTCTTTTTCCGTTTTTATATCGCAAAAAATAAAAATCGCAGAGGCAATCAATCAAATACCATTAAAAGAAAGCTCTATTTGTGGGAAGAAAAGGACGCAAATTTAGTTTCGGTACAACATTGCATGTCCGCACAATTTCCAGTTAAAGCTGCGCAGTGCAAAGTTCTGAAAACACCTCTGGTCCTTTAGCTACAAAATGGTCCGGGGCTTAAGTGGTTAAATAAGCTGGTTGTGCGCCGGAATGTTCTGTGCATGCCTTCGCACGCATGTGCGCGGTGCCGGCAAACGGGCGTGGCTGTATTCGTGTATGATGCGAATCTTCGTACGCCAGATAAAGGCCACCAAACTGCTAAGCCCAGCGGTGCTATTGCGAACGCATGTGCGCCATGGCGAACCAAGGCGGAATGGCGCACCGTTGTTCGCCATCATACAGGTAAAAAACAGCCAGACACAATCAAAAAAGATGCACTTTGCAAACACCCACAGCTAGCTCAAAACTCCCTCGTATGGTCACCACACACAGGTGACCAGCCTCTAGCTAGCTTGACTGATTGTTACAATCACTGGGACACCCCACAATAAGTAAAGAGGTTTCAGTTACCCATCCAGGCGCAGGGCAGCTTAGAAAACCAAACATCACCCATCACGACGGGTTCCTGTCATTTGAGGACCTTCAAGGACTGGGTACCCTTTTCATGTTTAGGGTCCACTCCCTTGGACCTCTACAGCATCCTGCAGGAATGCCTTAGCGCTGTGGTGTCCAGGATTCCACTTCGCAGGGTCCAGCGCCCGGAGGCCGCATTACAGGCAAAACCTTGCAGAATCTTGAGTCTTCTTTGCGAGGCTTGGGTATCATTTATCTAAGCCTATAGAGCCTTATCGGTCAATCCCTTGATTCATTTAGGAACCATTTGTGGGACTAGAGACCTGGAGCGCAGAGAGCTCAAACAACCTTGCCATCCACCTTGCAGACACTGGTAAAAAAAACTGAAGTACTTCCTGTATGGGAGGGGTTATATAGGGGATCACTTCCTGTCTAAAGACCTTTGGTCTACCAGTGTCCATTCACCTGGAGATGAAGTATAACCCAGCAGGTAATGAATATTAGCCTAACTCTGTGTCCCACGATGTATGAAAAAATAGGATTTTTTTGTACTCACCGTAAAATCCTTTTCTCTGTCGTCCATGGACGGACACAGCTACTTAAATCTTGACATGTGGGTTATGTTCCTGTTCATACGGGAGGACTAGGCAGAACATGTTAGTTTTCTTAAAACATGTAACTTTAACAGAGTTGAACAGCCCCGCCAAGGGGGCGGTCCCTTCGGTCATAACCCCTCCCCCTGCAGCATGCTGCTCAGTTCGTCAAAAAGCAGTACAAACTTAAAAAGGAGGGGTGGGTGCTGTGTCCGTCCATGGACGACAGAGAAAAGGATTTTACCGTGAGTACAAAAAAAATTATTTTCTGTTTTCGTCCATGGACGGACACAGCTCCTTAAATCTTGACATGTGGGACGTCCCCAAGCAGTGTCAGAAAAAACGAGGGGTGGGAACAGCAATCAAAAGAAGACTTAACTTCACCCCAAAAATACAGAGCTCCCCAATAGAGTTGTTGCAACCTCAAACAGCCGCCTGCAAAACCTTGCGGCCAAAGGAAGCATCCTTAGATGCACCCACATTAATCTTATAAAGTGTGAACAGACGACCAGGTCGCTGCCTTACACACCTGTGAGACAGATACTTGATGTTGGAAAGCCCAGGAAAAAACAATTGCCCTGGTCGAATGCGCCGTGACAGGAAAGGGAGGCGCCCGCCCCTTAAGGGCATAGGCCTGGATGATGGTCTGCCTGATCCACCTAGAAAAGTGACCCGAGAAAACCGCCAGGCCCTACTGTGGACCAGACACCGACACGAACAGCGAGTCAGATCTCCAGAATGGAGCCTTAGCAAAACAGGTACACCAGTAGGGCACGTACCCTGTTCAAAGTATGTAGCGCAACCTCCATGGGATGTAAAGGCCGAGGACACAAGGATGGAAGTACAATGTCCTCGTTTAGGTGAAAAGCTAAAACTACCTTAGGAAGGATTGAGGGCTGCGGGCGCAGCACCGCTTATCCTTATGGAGGACCAAGTAAGAAGACTTGCAAGACAAGGCCGCCAATTCAGAAACCCTTCTGATCGATGTAATGGCAACTAGAAAAACTATTTCCTGAGAAAGCGTTGAGAGGAATACTCCCTGGTGTTCTCAAAGTAAGGTTCCAGAAGTATCGAGAGAACCAGATTCAAGTCCCACGGAGGAAGTGGTGATCCAATCAGGGGAATCACGTGTGGGACCCCCTGTGCAAACGTACTTGCCAGTGAGTGAGCCGCTAGGGGTCGTTGGAAGAAGACAGCCAAGGCTGAAATCTGCCCTTTAATGGTGCTTAAGACAAGTTTCTGATCTACTCCGCGCTGTGAGAACAGCAGGATCCGAGAAACCATATATGCCCGTGGGCAGCAAATCCATCTCTCCACACAGAGATGTATGCTTTCCAGTCTAATCGCTCCAAGTTCAAGGACATTGATCGGTAGGAGAGATTCTTCCATAGTCCGGCAGCCCTGGGCCGACCGAACCCCCCAGACTCTCCCCCAACCGGTCAGGCTGGCGTCCGCCGTGATCACAGTCCAGTGGAAAGGAGTGAAAGACTTCCCGGACTGAAGTGTCGGGGATGTCAGCCACCAAGTCAGAGAGGACCTGACTAGGCGACTTACCTGATCCGATGATCCAGACACAATGGGGATTTGTTCCATTTGGATAGAATCTCCTTCTGCAGCACCCGAGTATGGGATTGAGCATACGGTAACTGCCTCGAAGGAGGCTACCACGATGCCCAGGACTCTCATGCAGAAACAGAGAGACGACCAATTGCAGGATGTCAACGACCTCACTGCAGTCTGGAGTGTCTGCAACTTCTCTGGAGGGAGAAGACTCTTGCCTCCGATGAGTCCAGAATCAGCCCCAGGTATTCTAGGTTGTTGAATCGGAACACCGACTTCCGGAGGTTCAGTATCCATCCAAATTCTTGGAGAGTCTGACTGGCTATAGACACGTCCTTCTCTAATTCTGGGCTGGAAGCAGCTCTCAGAAGACGATCGTCTAAGTAACCTAAGACGGCAATGCCTTGCTGTTTCAGCAAAGCTAGTATAGGGGCGAGCACCCTGGTGAAAACTCTTGGTGCTGACGCTAGGCCAAAGGGAAGAGCCACAAATTGATAGTGGTCCTCGCCGATCGCAAAGCGCAGAAAACCTCTGATGCCTGTCGCATATGGGGACATGCAAGTAGGCGTAGAAAAAGGCCCACCAGGGAGAGATAATGAAAAGAACACTCCCCCAGGATAAAGAAGCCACAGGTGGACCACGCCGCTTATATAAAATGCTTTTAATAGTACAAAATATGAAATTATTACAAAATTTAAATGATGCTCAAAAAATCTTTCACCAACACCCACAATAAATAAAAAATGATAACGTTATCATTAAAACAAACACAGTCAGCTGAAAAGGAATGCATGCATGCAGATAATGCTAGCAGGATGGCCACCTGGAAAAATTCCAGAAAGCTACCCTTTATGCAGTAGGGCAGCCAGTAGGGCTTGACCAGTTGCAAAGGAACATAGAAAATGCAATGTGGCTATGCGACCAAACAAGGGACTATAGAGATTGCGGGTCCTGTTTTCCTTCTCAAGGAGGGGTATAGGTACCCTTAGGAAGTTCTCCAGGCCGGGATTGGTCAGGAAATTGATCCGAGGTAAGGGCCAGGTATAGGGCTGAGATACCCGCTGTGTTCCCGCTGCTGCAGCCGTACGAATCGGCATATCAGAGAGCTGCTTGTAAAGGTAGTGATTCAATTCAGTCCGTCGGAAGCGCAGAGCGCATGCGTCCGTTCAGCGTGGCTGTGAGTGACGATCAGACGTCACTACAACATGTGACCCGACATGTTTCAGCCAATGGAAGTGGCTTTCAAGGGATCCCTTACCTCGGATCAATTTCCTGACCAATCCCGGCCTGGAGAACTTCCTATGGGTACCTATACCCCTCAACAGGAAAACAGGAGCCGCAATCCCTGCATAGAGTTTACAGGGTACCCATGGCTATACTGCCTGTCCTGCACACTTCCCATCACCATGGAGAGGAGAGCTTCTGAAGCATAGGACCTATCCCTTCCAACTACCAGGCTGGGTGAGCGGACCTTTGGTCCAAGCAATAACATCAAGCTTATGCTATCTACTTGTGACTGTATGCTGTGTCCCCAGTGAACTCGGCTGCCTGCTACACTGTATGGACCTGCTCCATTTGCTGCTA
This sequence comes from Rana muscosa, assembly GCA_029206835.1. NCBI lineage: Eukaryota > Metazoa > Chordata > Amphibia > Anura > Ranidae > Rana > Rana muscosa. The sequence goes on from CM055126.1 coordinate 95,516,065, forward strand.
TCCTGCTGCCCTACATATGCTTTGCTTTTTTGCTTGCTTTTTCTTAATTTTTGCTGCTTTTTATGTGATTCGGAACTTGTGTTACACCTGCCCCAATGACTGCCCCATACACTTCCTAACTGGCTGAAGTGTTTTTTTTTTCAATATATTGCAGGTGCCACCATCTCTATAGTCCCTTGTTTGGTCACACAGCCACATTATTGCATTTTCTATGTTCCTTTGGAACTGGTCAAGCCCTACTGGCTGACCCTAATGCATACAGGGTAGCTTTCTGGAATTTTTCCAGGTGGCCATCCTGCTAGCATTATCTGCATGCATGCATTCCTTTTCAGCTGACTGTTCTTTTCTTTATCTCTCCCTGGTGGGCCTTTTTCTATATCTATTGTTTGGCCACAGAGACCGCACTTTGATTGGTGAGTCCGCCATAAATGCTACACTATGCGCTTGATCCCCAATGAGCACAAGTGTTTATGTAATTAGTGAACAGAGGACCCACTCTCTCCAATTTTTTCTTCATGCAAGTAGGCGTCCTTGATGTGCAGGGACGCCAGAAAATCCCCCGGATGATTTCGCACCCTCACAAAAGGCATTGAGGTCCATGATTGGACAGACACCCTCCTTCTTTGGGACTATAAACAGTCGAATAGAATCCCTTAAACCCTTCCTCCAGGGGCACAGGTAAATTACACCGCACCTGAGCAAGTCTCGTACTGCTCCTATCAAAGCAGACTTACGAGCCGGAAGGAGAGGAAGATTCGAGGGAAAGAATCTGTATGGCGGACAAGAAAGAAACTATCTTGTACCCCAAAGCGACCACCTCGCAGACCCACTGGTCGGAGAGCAGGGAGGACCACCGAGCTACAAACTCGCGAAGCCATCCCCCTACCCTGAGTCGGGCGGGGGCAAAACCTCATGTGGTAACAAGCTTATTAGTCGTCTTGTTCGGCTTACGCACCCAGGGACACCCCTGTCCCCCAACAGCCTGTCAGAGAGGATCTGACGAAAATACAGCTTCTGCGCTGAATAGGAGGGCCCCGCTTACGGCGTGGCTCCTTCCCTATAGAGGACAGTGGGAGAAGTGTGCTCTTACTTCCAGTGACATCTTTAATAATGTCCTCCAGCAAGGCACCAAAAAGCCTCCCACCTTTGAAGGACAAATCTGCTAGAGCTTTCTTAGATGCTCGGTCAGCGGACCAGCATGTCACAGGCGGCGCAGTACCACCGCAGATACAGAGGCTCTGGAAATCCAGAGGGCCTCATCCAGAGTGGCATCACAGACATACACAAGGCCCTGGACCATTGGTCAGTCAGCCTTACACACCCTTGAGGAAGCTGATGCTCCTCAACTGTCAGTTGCAAAATCTTTGCCCATTCAGTGAGTGTCTGAGGCACCAAAGCCACAGCTAATATAGGTCGCAACTCTGACCCCAGCATGGCGAACATGAAGCGGGTCACAGTTCCAGACCTCCCATCATTAGGGCCTTTAAAGGCAGGGGTCCCCTCTACCGGGAGAGAGGTTACCTTATGTAGCCGAGAGACCAAGGGGTCCACGACCGGAGGAGAGGCCCATTTTTCAAAAGGCTCTCCTCAAAAGCATAACGGACCGTCATGCGCTGAGGGACCACAAAGGACCTCTGCGGTCGTGCCCATTCCTTATCTGACTTATCAAAGTAACATAAGGAAAAACTTTCACAGAGTGGTTAGATTAGAGTGATCAATAAGTGCACTCATACGTGCTCTGTCCAGCACTGACCCAGACGAAGGGTCCTCCCCATCAAGGAGGACCTGGTCCGCATCCTCTGACATACCAGAACCGGGGTCCTGAGCCGCAGCCAGGCCCGAATCTGAGTCAGAGCAATCCCCCAGAAGACAGCAGGGGAGGGGGGCGCCTTTTTAACCCCCCTTACGCCCGCACACCGCTCTACCCTGGCAACAAATGATTCCAGGACCGCCGACAGCGTATCCATGGGAACCGCAGGGGCACCTTTGCTGCCTTTGGCAATTTAGGGGAAAAAAGGCCAGATACTGACTCCATTATCACCCACTGACAGCCCTCAGGGACTAAGTGAAAAGACACTTAAGAAGTCCACCCTTCTTGCTGCGCCGACCTAGGGGGTTACCCAGGGGACTCACCACCCAGAGGGAGACCGCTCAGCACCGCTGCCCGCCTTCCTTGTGTACACCGCGTGTTTGTGAGGAAAAAAACTGAGGAGAACAAGCTGTGCGCCGTTCAGAATGCCAGTGCTAGAGGCCAAACCCACTCCAAAATGGCCGCCAGACGCCTCATATAAAAGGGCGTGGACCACAAGAAAATGGCTGCCCGCAATACCGACCTGCGTCACAGCGCGGCCACGACAAAATGGCCACCAATGGAATTTTTGGGGAAAGGCAGGCACACATAAAATGGTGTCCGCGCTTTAAAAAATGGCGCCTGAGCACCGCAATGTGGATGAGAAGGCCGTGCAGGGACTTTTCCAGGAGACAGACCCCCCTCACAGAAGCGGACCCTGGAGCCCCACACAGGAACACCCTGGTCACAGCGGGCCTTAGGGCATGAGGGGGAAAGGGCGACAGAGAGCAGGGAAAGGGAGGACAGGCGAACCCCCTAATCCTGGGAATGCCCAGCTGTTCCATCCTGCCGAGGCAGGAGGAACCGTACTTACCCGTCTTTGCTGGCGCGTCCCTGACAGACCCAAAACCGATGGTACAGAGTAGCTGTCGGCAAGGTCCACTATGAGTGAGACAACAGAAGCCCAGTCATATGTGGACCCCGGAGCATATGCTCACCGGACACCCCTGGAGCCATGGGGTATGTCGTGGCAGAACCAGCGCGTAGCTAAGGACTGGCGCGCTCGATGGCCAGACTGGGAAGACTACAAGGATCTATATTATCCAGCCTGTCGCCCAGCCGGCAGTTCATAGAAGAATCGAAAAATAAAATAAATAAAAATTTAAAATTTCTTCAGGACTCTGGGCCCAAAGGGAGCCACGTCCTTCTCCTGCATGCTGCAGGGTGAGGGGTTATGACCGGAGGGACCGCCCCTTGGGCGGAGCTGTTCAACTCTGTTAAAGTTACATGTTTTAAGATAACTAACATGTTCTGCCTAGTCCTCGCCTATGAACAGGAACATAACCGACGTATAAAGATTTAAGGAGCTGTGTCCGTCCATGGACGAAAAGAGAAGAATATATTTTAAGCAACAGACAGCATGGATTCATGAAGCACAGAAGTTGTCAGACAAATCGGATTTCTTTTTATGAGGAGGTAAGTAAAACCATAGACAAAGGAGTGGCTGTGGACGTGGTATATTTGGATTTTGCTAAAGCGTTTGACAGTTCCCCACACACGGCTAATGTATAAGGTAAAGTCTACAGGTTTGGAAAAATCATTTTGTAAATGGATAGAAAACTGGCTAAAAGACCGTATTCAGAGAGCAGTGGTTCATATTCATACTCTGAATGGTCTAGGGTTGTTAGTTGTTTACCACAAGGTTCAGTGTTGGAACCCTTACTTTTTAACCAGTTCCCGACCGCCCCACGTACATATACTGCAGCAGGGTGTCCCGGCTGCACAGTCACGTACAGGTACGTGACTCGTGCCCGCACGGCAATCTGATTCAGTTCAGAACCGATTATTCAACAGGAACAGGCCAATGATTTATGGCCTGGACCTGCTGATCGGTTCTGACCAATGGACAAACTTCCTCTGCCTGTGTAATGTAAACACAGGCAGAGGAAGTGATGCAATCTCCCCTCCTGGAGCCCTTTCGGTTCCAGCGTGTGGGAGAGAAGCATCTTACAATGAGTACACCAACAGTACACATAGGCACATATTTTCACCCCCTGATCACCCGCCCCAGTTAACCCTTTCACTCCCTCTCACTGTGTCACCAAGTGCAGTTCTCATATTTTTTTTATTAATCACTGCATTGGTCTCACTTGTGAAAATAAACAGCATTGGCATTAGTGGTAGGCCCAGGTAGGTTTAGGGTACCCCCCATATAGCTCCCAATAAAGGTTTAACCCCTTGATCACCCCCCAGTTAAACCTTTCACTCCCTGTCACAGTGGCATTAGTATAGTGTACAGATTTTTTTCTGATTCCTGTATTAGTGTCACGTGTGACGCTAGTTAGTGTTAGTATGAACGTCAGTTTAGGCGATAGTGTTATTTAGCGACAATACCAGACAGCGTCAGATTTTAACCCTTTGATTGCCAGTAGCACCAACACACACCATACACCTCCCTTACTAGACTGGACGGATCAATATCTTTGATCTGATCAGATCTATACTAGCGTCCCCAGTAGTATAGTGTTCCCAAAAATGCAGCGTTAGGATCAGCCCAGACACTTGCATTTAGCCCCTCCGCCCAGCACACCCAAGTGCAGCATCAGAAGATCACTGTCACTTACAAAACACAGCAAACAAAACTGCAGCGTTAGAGTCAGGCCTGATCACTGCTAGCACTAACAGTTAATTTTTTTGTAGTGGCACAAACAGTCCTCTGACAACCAGGTGCTCTTTTACCTGTGAGTCACACTAGTTACCTATAAATTTATTGGCCATAATGTCAAACAAAAGCTACACAAGAGGCCTACAGGATGCAGAGCATGACAGATGAGAGCTGGGAGTCTTCAGTGTCAGATTCAGGCTTAGTATTTGAACCTGCGAGCGAGCGGCACCTCGACAGATAGCTTTGATGATGGAGTAGTGGTCCCTGCTAAGGTGAGGCATACCCGACCCCATTCTTCTCGTGCCAAGGTGCAACAACCGCATGATACTCATATGCAGCAGAGTGTCAGTGCTACTGCCGCTCAACCTTCTGGTGAACTGGCAAGCACCAGATGGCTAGTACACCCTGGTCGCAGAAAAACCAGCACTGTAGTATCACTTGGCGAGTCTCATAAGTGCAGTTCAAGTTGGTGCGGTGGCTAGCACAAGTAATGCCCCACAGCCACCAAGAGTTCGAACACAGGCCCATAGAGCCCATAGTGCCCTTACCACTGCGCTTGCAAGTCCCTATAGGCAGCCCACAGATTCTGCAGCGCCTTACCTCCCCCATTCACTGGCCAATCCAGAACTCAGGAAGAATTAATGCCCCTGAAATTCTTTGAGCCGTTTTTCACAGAAGATCTGTACGGATCTATTGTGGACCAAAGCAATTTATACGTTGGTCAATTCATCGCCCAAAACCCAGGTGACCCTGAACATGATCGGCTCCAAAAAATTCAGCCCCTCGTAAACCACTTCAACGAAAAATTTGAAGCCTTGTTTAACCCTGATCAAGATGTCTGCATTGATGATTCCCTGATTAAATTTTCTGGCCATCTTGATTTCAAACAATAACTCCCCAGCAAGCATGCCAGATATGGGGTCAAGATGTATAAGCTCTGTGACAGAACAGGCTATACATGGATTTTTTTGGTTTACGAGGGAAAAGATAGCAGCTTGGAGCCACCCAATTTCCAAGACTACATAGGGAGCATCGGAAAGATTGTTTGGGACTTGGTGTCGCCCTTATTTGGAAAGGGGTACCCATTTATACGTGGGCAATTTTTATTCAAGCGTGACACTTTTTAGACACTTCTATCAATCAAGAATTGGCGCATTTGGCACCATGCGATCAAATCATCGGCCTCCCCCAATGGCTTGTAAATGCCCAACTTAGTCTGGGGGAGAGAGCCTGCTTAAAGCAGAGTTCCGCAGAAAAAAATAATAATTAAAAGTCAGAAGCTACAAATACTGCAGCTGCTGACTTTTAATATATGGACACTTACCTGTAAAGGGCGCCCGCAATGTCGGCACCCAAAGCCGATCTGTCCCTCGGCTCTCGGATGGATGCGCCACCATCTTCGGTAAGGGAATCAGGATGTGAAGCCTTGCAGCTTCACTTCCTGGTTCCCTACTGCGCATGCGCGAGTCACGCTGCACGATCTCACTGGTCCCTGCTTACTTCTGGGATCGGTCTCTCCCAGAAGACAGCGGGGGAAGAGGAAGGGCCAAACATGGCATAGATCGCCGCGCATACAACGGCGATCTATGCCCGGAAGTGGGAGCAAATACCTGAATTACACAGGTATCTGCTCCCCCCAGAAAGCGGAAGTTAAATTTTTGGGTGGAACTCCACTTTAAGGTCCAATGAGATACTTGCAGTTAGAGGACAAAACGGAACATTTTCGTTCCGTATTCCATTCACTCAGATACGGCAGTCCAAATTCCTACGATGACTGGTGTTGTGGAGAAGCCCCACTGTGTCCAAAACTACAACCAGAATATGGGAGGGTGGACTCCAACGACCAGATGATGGCGCCGTACTTAGTTGCCCAAAAAGGCCAGACGCTGGTATAAAAAAGTGTCTATACTGATTCCAATTGGCTCTGTTCAACGCTTATGTGCTATACAAAGCATCTGGACGAACTGGGGCCTTCCTAAAATGTCACAGAGTTCATTGCAGCCCTTCTGTATCCAGCAGTTGCTGTGGCCCAGATTCACAACTCAGATACAGTGAGCCGGCTGCATGAGAGGCATTTTCTGGATGTCTTTCCTTATTATTATTAATAAATTGTTATTAATATCTTATTATTGTCCCTCCTGTCCTGACCAACCTGGTCTCTGCATCGGGGAGTGTTTCCATCGCTTACCACACACTAGTGGAGTATTAGAATAGGGTACAGCACGGCACGGTCCTAGGGCACACTTTTTACACAGGGTCTCGAAAGATGTTGGCCTCACAATTTGAGATATAAATGTGTGTGTGCGTATTTATATATAATAAAAAAGCCAAAAAAATAGGATTTATGTACTCACCGTAAAATCCGTTTCTCTGACGTCCATGGACTGACACAGCTGGATACTGTAAACGTGTGGGTACATGTCCCTGCTTGCAGGAGAAGATCTAGGCAGAATGTTAGATGTTACAAACATACATTCTAGAACAAACCAGAGTTGAACAGCCCCGCCCAGGGGGGCGGTCCCTCCGGACATTACCCTCCCACCTGCAGCTAGCAGCCTCAGTTCGTAACAAAGCAGTACAAACCTTAAAGCGGAGGTTCACCCTAAATTTACACTTTCTATTCCTAAGATCTTAGTGCCATGTACAATAACATGTCACTAACCTTTTTCACTTTTGGTTGCTGTAAATTACGAAAATCTTCTGAATTCTGTTTAACTTCCTGCTTTTCCTCCCGCGGGAGTAGGCGGGTCTTTTGTTTCGCCCGGCGGCGCTATGTCTCCTGGGATGTCGGCGCAATGTCTCCTGGGAGCAAAGTGTCATGCTTCCCAGGAGACGCCGTCCAGTGTAATCCCTGCAGGAGATGCGCATTCACCACTACCCGGAAGTCTATGCTTGTGGGCTTCAAGATGCCCACAAGCAAAATGGAAAAACAAGGAAGTGATTTTATAAGTGTTTCTTACGAAAACGGACGGGGGATGTTTTGTAGTGCTGGACAAGTGAGTACTAAAAAGTCAGCATTAGTCACATTGAATGCACTTAAATAATAATTATGGACCGCAGAACCTCTGCTTTAAAAAAGGAAGGGTGGGTGCTGTGTCAGTCCATGGACGTCAGAGAAACTTATTTTACGGTGAGTACAAAAATCGTATTTTCTCTTATCGTCCATGGACTGACACAGCTGGATACTGTAAACGTGTGGGACATCCCAAAGCAGTATCAGAAGGGTGGGAGCAGTAGTAAAGGAACAACCAAAACTTCACTCCAAACAAGCAGAGCTCCTCAACGGAGGAGTTGCAACATTAAACAGCGGCCTGCAATGCTTTGCGGCCAAAGGAAGCATCCGAAGATGCAGCCACATCAACCTTATAGAATTTTGAAAAGGTATGAACGGACGACCAGGTCGCCGCCTTGCACACTTGTGCAACCGACGCTTGATGTCGGAAAGCCCAGGAAGCACCAATTGCCTTGGTGGAATGCGCAGCAACCGGAAAGGGAGGCGCCCGCCCCATAAGGGCATAGGCCTGTATGACGGTCTGCCTGATCCACCTAAAGACGGTGGCAGACGACACCGCTCTGCCCTGTTTTGGACCAGAGACAGACACAAACAGTGAGTCAGACTTCCGAATGGAAACCGTAGCAGACAGGTACACCCGTAAGGCTTGTACCCATCTTAATGTATGAAGCGCAAACTCTTAGGGATGCGATGGGTGAGGACACAAGGACGGAAGAACAATGTCCTCCTTAAGGTGAAAGGCCGAGACCATCTCTTGAAAAGAAGGACGGTCGTGGGTGCAACACCGCCATATCCTTATAGAGGACCAAGTAAGGCGACTTGCAGGACAAGGCCGCCAACTCAGACACCCGTCTGACCGAAGTAATGGCCACTAAGAAGGCCACCTTCTGGGACAAGGTCATGAGAAATCTTTGATATTCTCAAAGGAATGTTCTTGGAGAACCGAGATGCATCAAATTCAGATCCCAAGTAGGGAGAGGAGGCTTGACAGGGGGGATCACATGGCGAACCCCCTGCACAAAAGGTGCTAATCAAGGAATTGTCCAGTAGTGGTCGTTGAAAAAGACAGCCGGGGCCGAAATTCGACCCTCAATGGTATGCAAGGCCAGCTTTTGGGTCACACCACGCTTTAAGAACAGCAAAATCCTGGGAACGGAATACGTCAGAGGACGCCAATCAAGTTCCTCGCACATAGCGATGTAAGCCTTCCAGGTACGGTGATGTATCTTTCTGGAGGAAGATTCCCGTGCCAACAACATAGAAGATATGACCGAATCCGAGAGACCTCGGTCCTTCAGCACCTGGCTTTACACAGCCATGCCATTAAAGCCAAGGACTGTAAAGCAGGATGAAGTATGGGATCATGAGACAGAAGGTCCACCCCAATAGGCAGTCGCCAAGGAACGTCTGCGACTAGCCGAAGTAGATGGGCATACCAATGTCGCCGTTCCGGAGCAATGAGGATCACTGGATGGCCTCAGCCCCTACTCTGCGATGCCGTCGAGGCAACAACAGTAGCGGAGGATAAGCATATATCAGGCGATACTGCCCCCACAGGCTTCCAACGCATCTGACCCGTCTGCCCAGGGGTCCCTGGACCTGGCCACGATCTTGACACCTTGCGAGTGAGTCGAGAGGCCATAAAGGTCCACATCCGGTGCCCCACCTCCGGTAAAGGAGGTGGAAACACCTCCGGATGCAAGGACCCTTCCCCTGCAATGCACAAGGCCGACAGGACCGTCTTGAAGCGAGATGTATGAAAATCCCAAGGAGACTCTACAATGTATCGGAGAAGAGAGGACCCGGTGTACAGGGTGCCTCAACTGTTGGCCAATAAAGGCAACTTGACAGAGCTTCCCTAGAAACTCGGTCAGAGGACCAGTACCTCAGCCTCCACAGGTGGCGCAAACCCACCCCGGGCACAGAGACCCTAAAGGCTAAAGCAGTTGCAGTGCACCTGCTAGTCGACTGATAGATGAAGCAGAGGCTTTTGCCCAGTCATTGAGCTACAGAAACGCTAGAGACGCAGCCACTAACGGGCGTAACGCTAACCTCAGCCTGGCGAACACAGTCCAAGCCAGCGCTTCTGATCACCACTGAAAGCAGGTGGAAGGTGGTACCCCTGATACCAGGGATCCTTATGACAATGCTCAATCCAGCAGCTACCCATGGAGAAGTGCGGATTGTACAAACACATAGTTTATACTGTGTATTACGGCAAACGCGCAAATAGAGTGTGGGAGGAAACCCACCCAGCCACAAAGAGCATAATACAACCACTTACGGCGTATGTAGTTTAGGATGTGTGGATAAACCTATTAAACACGTTTATACTGTGCCAGCGACGAAGGCGCGCACATCGGGGCTTGGACGTAAACCAGCCATGCAGATTGCGTACACAACCGTGTAGGTATGTTAGCCTGCGAATAAACAAATTGCACATGTTTATACTGTGCATAGCGCTGAAAATGCGCACACCATTGGAGCGCGGGGGAGAAACCGGAGCACCCGGATGAAACCCACGCAGACTGCATATGCATAGGTACAAGCCTATGTGTGCATAGCACCGAAGGCGCACACACCGTTGGCGCGTGGAAGGAACCAAAGTACCCCACACATACCCAGAGAATGCAATACCTACAACTACTGTGAATGTATTTAGTGTTGTGTATAAACATAATGTGTATTGCACCAAAAGCACGCATGTCATGTAGCGTGGGCGGAAACCCGGAGGAAACCCACGCAGATTGCACAGACATATCGGGTAGGTATGTTAGTATGTGGATATCAAATCGCACAAATTTAGGCTGTGCATAGCGCCGAAGCACCCATACCAATGGAGTGTGGGAGGGAACCGGAGTACCCGGAGGAAACCCACACAGACTGCATACACATACCGTGTAGGTATTATAGCATGCGTGATCAACATTGAACATGTTTAACTGTGCAGAGGGCCAAAGAAACACATACCGTTAGCGCGTGAGAGGAAACCCACGCAGACAGCACACAGATACCGTGTAGGAATGATAGCATGTGAATAAACATATTGCACATGTTTATGCTGTGCATTTCCATTGAAGCGTGGGGGGAAACCGGAGTACCCGGAGGAACCCCACGCAAACAGTATACCCCATACTGTAAACATGTATAGTATGTGCAATAAACATATTGAACATGTCTATACTGTGCAGGAGAGCCGAAGCGCACATACCGTGAGAGCGCGGGAGGACACCGGAGCCCCCGGCGGAAACCCGCGCCAACCCAGAGAGTATAATACATACATATACTGTGAATGTATCTAGAGTCGTGCATAAACAGATTGTGTAGGTTTATATCATGTATGGCACTTAAACACAGCATTGGAACGTGGGGGGACACTCACGCAGACACAGAGACCAATAACACATACATACACTGTGAATGTATGCAGTGTTGAGGTATAGTATATTAAATTATGGCGCAGAGGCGCATAATCTTCTCTGTATCATTCCAACCTGCTTGACTGTGCTGCCGAAGCAGCATGCAGGTAACAGGTAAACTCTGATCCTCAGACCGTGTGTCTGTCAGAGCTCAGAGCGTTCCCCAGGGAAAGGCGGGACACCACAGGTGCAGAGACCCTGTTGTTGCCTCAGGACATCACACAGAAGGCTCACAGGGACTAGAGACATAAATGAATAAAGCCCCCCCCCCCCACCATGCTGCACTGACCAGGGGGAGGGAAACACTGTGTACCACTGTATCATCCATGCTGCTCTCGATGCAGCGTGTGAGGAAAACAGTGAGGAAGCTGTGTAAAATAAAGGGATTTTTATAACAGCTTACCTGTAAAATCCTTTTCTTGGAGTACATCACGGGACACAGAGCGACTTAGTCATTACTAATGGGTTATATAGATTACCTTCAGGTGCTGGCACTGGCCACTTCCAAACCGGAAGTACCCTCCCCTATATAAGCCCCTCCCATCCGGGAGCACCTCAGTTTTGTAGCAAAGCAATAAGTGTCCCAAAAAGAGGGGTGGGAGCTCTGTGTCCCGTGATGTACTCCAAGAAAAGGATTTTACAGGTAAGCTGTTATAAAAATCCCTTTTTCTTTTTCGTACATCACGGGACACAGAGCGACTTAGTCATTACTAATGGGACGTCCCAAAGCAATGCCAAATGAGGGGAGGGATACATAAGCTGGGCGCCATCAGGCATGAGGATCTTTTGCGGCCTGCAACACACTGCGCCCAAAGGCGACATCCTCCTGACTTCTAACGTCTACCTGGTAGAATCTAGTAAACGTGTGTACCGAAGACCATGTTGCGGCCTTACAGACTTGAGCCAGGGAGGCCTGGTGATGCACTGCCCATGAAGTTCCAACTGCTCTTGTGGAGTGCGCCCTAACTTTGAACGGAGGCGGTCTCTTTCTCAAGCCATAGGCTTGTATTATGCCCTGTCGAATCCACTTGGCTAAAGTAGATTTTGATGCTGCCTGACCCTTTCTAGGGCCTTCCGGCAGAATAAACAAAGTATCCGTTCTGCGAATCTGAGCAGTGGCTTTTAGATAAGCTTTAACTGCTCTTACTACATCCAAAGAATGTAATAACTTTTCCTCTACCGAGCTAGGTTTGGGGAAAAAAGAAGGAAGAACCACATCTTGGTTCAAATGAAACCTCGATACCACCTTGGGAAGAAAGGCTGGATGAGGACGTAATACTACTCTGTCCTTATGGACAACCAGATATGGCTCCTTACAGGACAAGGCGGCTAATTCCGATACTCTTTTAGCCGAACAAACGGCTACTAAGAAAATCAATTTCCTGGTGAGAAGAACCAAGGAAATGTGTTGCAATGGTTCAAACGGTTGTTTCTGTAGAACCGACAGAACCAGGTTTAAGTCCCATGGACATATGGGAATACTAACCGGAGGGCTAATACGCATCACTCCTTGTATAAAGGCTTTGACTAGTGAATGCGAAGCCAAGGGCCTTTGAAAAAATATTGACAAGGCCGAAATCTGACCCTTGATAGTACTCAAGGCCAGCTTCCTATCTACAGCCCACTGTAGGAAGTCCAAAATCCTCCCTATCACGTACTTACGTGGATGCCATTTCTTGGCCTCACACCACGTAATGTACGCTTTCCAGATCCTATAATAGATCTGCCTGGATACCGGCTTCCTGGCATTGATCATGGTAGATACCACAGAATTAGAGAGCCCTCTCTTTCTCAGAATGTGGGCTTCAATAGCCAGGCCGTCAAACCTAGGGCTGGTAAGGAAGGGTGGTATATCGGTCCCTGCGACAGCAGGTCCGGACGATGTGGGAGGGTCCAAGGACTCCTCACTGACATTTTTACAATCTCCGCGTACCATGCCCTTCGGGGCCACGCTGGAGCCACCAGAATCACTGGTTTCTTTTCTACCCTGATTCTGCGGAGTAATCGCGGTAACAATTGTGGCGGTGGGAATGCATATATCAGCTTGAACTGATCCCAAGGGAACACTAGGGCATCCGAGCCGCAAGCTAGGGGATCCCTTGTGCGAGACACAAATCTGTCCACCTTTGCGTTGAATCTGGATGCTAGCAGATCTACATCCGGTGTTCCCCACCGCTGGCATATTGCCTGGAAAACCTCGGGGTGAAGAGACCATTCCCCCGGGCATAATTGTTGGCGACTTAGAAAGTCCGCTCTCCAATTTTCCACTCCTGGGATGAAAACCGCGGATATGGCTGGGACATATCTTTCTGCCCACTCCAGGATGCAATTTGCTTCCCTCTGGGCTGCACGACTCCTGGTGCCACCCTGGTGATTGATATATGCCACCGCCGTGGCATTGTCTGATTGAATTCTGACAGGGGACCCTTGGAGTTTGGATGTCCATGCTACTAGGGCATACCGGGTTGCTCGTATCTCTAAGAGATTGATGGGCAGGGCCTTTTCTGCTTCTGACCACTTGCCCTGGAGAGACCATTGCTCCAGTACTGCCCCCCAGCCTATGAGGCTGGCATCTGTAGTGACCACCTTCCAAGAAACCGGACTGAAGGGTTTCCCTCTTTCCAGATTCTGGGGCACCAACCACCAATGGAGGCTCTTGCGAACGGAAGGGGACAGGGACATTGGTAAGTCTAAAGCCTGAACTTTTTTGTTCCAGGCTGACAGTATGGCCCTTTGCAAATTCCTTGAATGGAATTGACCGTAGGGTACCGCTTCGAATGAAGCCACCATCTTTCCCAGCAGCCTCATGCACAGGCGTATGGATGGTTTTCTTTTTGTACCCACTAAGTGGGTCAAATTTTTTAAAGACGACACCTTCTCTGGAGGTAAGAAAATCTTTCTCTGATTTGAATCCAGCCTTAGCCCTAAGTATTCCAGACTTTTGACTGGTCTTAGAGCTGACTTGTCCCGGTTGATAATCCAACCGTGATATTCCAGATACTTGATTGTCTTGTGAATAGCTACTTCCAGCTTTTCCACTGAGTGGTCTATTAGTAGCAGGTCGTCTAGATATGCCATTATCGTTACACCTTGTGTTCTTAGATTGGCCAATAATGGGGCCAGAATTTTTGTGAACACTCGAGGTGCTGTGGCCAGACCGAAAGGTAAGGCTCTGAACTGAAAATGGCGCCCTTCTACTGCAAAGCGTAGAAATTTCTGGTGGGCCGGAAAGATGGGAATATGCAGATAAGCATCCCTTATGTCGATCGAGGCTAACCATTCCTGCCCTTGTAGGGCGGTGGCCACCGATCGGATCGACTCCATCCGAAAAGTCCTGATATTTAGGAACTTGTTTAGCCCTTTTAGATTTAATATGGGCCTCACGTCCCCATTTGGTTTGGGGACTGTGAAAAGGTTCGAGTAAAACCCGAATCCGCTTTCTTCCAGGGGAACCTTCATGATTACACCTTGGAGCAATAGTTGTTCTAGTGCCAGAAGGAGGGATCCTCTCTTCTGGGGATCTCTTGGCACGTTTGACCTCATAAATTGGGCAGGAGGAGTGCCTTTTAACTCCAGCTTGTATCCCAGACTTACTGCGGAGAGCACCCATCTGTCTCTGATGGTGTCCCGCCAGGTCTCTGTGAACAACTGAAGCCTTCCCCCCACCCGATTGAGTGGGGGCAACGCTTCATGACTTGGGGGGAGGTTTTGTACCTCTCTTGATCCAGGGCTTCTTGTTACCCTGTGATTGTCCCTGATTTCTGCCCCCTGAATTTGACCGCGGAGGCCGTCGGAACTGCTTCACAGCCGATGTGCCCGGGACTGGAGAAGTAGGCCTCTTAAAAGAAGGACTTCTACCCTTGTTCTTAACCGGTAAGAGTGAACTTTTACCGGCAGAAATTTTCTGGATATATTTGTCCAGATCTTCTCCAAATAAGCGTTCTCCATGAAATGGGAAGCTAACCAGCAGTTTTTTACAGGGAGCTTCAGCAGACCAGTTTTTGAGCCACAGAAGCCTACGCATATGTACTATAGACAGCGTAAAGCGGGAGGCCTGTTGGATTGTATCCTTTATGGCGTCCACCGCAAAACACAAGGCTCTAGGCAGGTCAGCTAGGGCAAGAGCCTGCTGATCTGGTAAGTCCCTTAAGACTTGTTTCAACTGATCTTTCACTGCTTGGCAGACTCCAATCGCTGCTACCGCAGGTTGTGTCACCATGCTTGCTGTAGAGAAAGCAGATTTTAGTAAAGACTCCAATTTTTTATCTATTGGGTCTTTGAACATTGGAACATTATCTACTGGACATGTCAGTGATTTGTTCACAGAAGAGATGGCTGCGTCCACTGTAGGGACCCTCCATTTTTTTATGAACTTATCCTCCATGGGATAGATCACCGGAAATCTCTTGGGGGGAGCAAATATTTTATCAGGATGCTCCCAATCCTGGTAAATAAGCCCTTCTAATAAAGGGTGGATTGGGAAGGAACAGACAGCCTGGGGAGCTTTTAGCGACCCCAGCGAAGAAACCGTAGTGGATGGTGGTTCCGCCAGAGGCATTTTAAATGCTGATCGGACCATGTTAGTCAGAGACTGAACCCATAATCTTTCAGCCTGAGATGCTGAGAAAGGTTCTTCCACTGTTGATTCCTCCATAACTGAATCAACCTCATCCTGATCCCCTTCAGGTAGGTCGATCCCTGTGTGGGGCTGTTCTTCCACTAACAGGCACTCTGAAGGAGGAGACGGAGAACGGACGCGCTTTCCCTGTGACAGGGAAGCAGCGATCAATGCTGTTAATCTCTCTTCCAATCCTCCCAGAGTTGAGGATAAAACCTCCTCTGTTATATATACAGGAGCAGGTGGACTGGGGACAGCCGCAGCACCAGGCACTCCTGCGGGGTTTCTATGGCTACTGACCTCTGAATTCTCAGGGGAGATTGGTGCAGTACAAGCATGCCCAATATCCTCAGACCCTGATGGAGACCCCTTTGGCTTCCTGGAAGACCTATTTCCGGAGCGTCTGGACGACATATCCTTTAAGCACAAAGCTGAGGTATTCCCGTCGTCATACACCAATCTTGCTGGTAATAGTCTAACACAGTTGCTGCTATATACCAGCTGGTGTCCACTAAAGTGCCTTTCTATGGGGATGCCTGCATCAACCGCCTCTGTGTGCCACTGTTTGTTGCTAGCTCTGTTTGCATCCAGCTGACACTTGTACTGTGTCTTTATACAAGCTGGGACGCCTGCACATGCGCAGAAGCGCCGTGGCGCGCATCGAGCGTCATCCACCCGCCCCGCCCCTTTTTTTTCATAGGAGGCGCGTGCACGCGCCCGCGCGCCCGCCCGTGCACCATTGGCGCCCTTTTCGAAATCAAACAGGGACTAGGAGCCAGGGCCCTTTTTGCCGGAGGGCCTGTGCGGTGGATGAGCGCAGCAACAGGGCAGAGGAAGTGGATTCCCACAGAGAAACTTACCAACTGCCTGGATCTTTTGACTTGAGGAAACCAAAGATCCACATGACAAGAAAAATGGACTACAGCGGCCTCTAGTGGTTTAACACAGGTACCGCGGTCCCTTTTTTTTTTTTTTTTCTTGACTACTGTTAAAATTTTACATTTTCAGTAGTTACAGGCATACACAGATATTAGCGGGAATACCGTTAGGTAACAGACAGAAAGACAAATTAGGCTTGGGGGTCCCCCAATAGAACCAAGTTCCTGGGGGCCCCCACTTACCTGATCCCCGCCGCAGGACTTTGTTTGGTCCACAGAAGCCCAAACTTCACCTATCACGGCAGGCATTGTAATTAAACCTTCAGGGACCGGGTTCCCAAGGATTCCACTCCCCTGGACCTGTATAGCACCCTGCACAGACAACATCTTGGTCGTGGGTATGACCAGAGCTCTGGATCCCAGGGTCCAGCCCTCCTAAGAGAGGCATTACAGGCAAAACCTTGCTCTTCTGCTGCAAGGCCCGGGTACCGACCGTTTAGCTATGAAGCTTTTTTGGTGGGATCCGGAACAGCTTACTAAGGCCCAAAAGAACCTGTACGCAAGCCCAGTGAAAACACATGTTACTCTTTGGCCAACACCTTAGACACTGGCAAAAAACTGAGGTGCTCCCGGATGGGAGGGGCTTATATAGGGGAGGGTACTTCCGGTTTGGAAGTGGCCAGTGCCAGCACCTGAAGGTAATCTATATAACCCATTAGTAATGACTAAGTCGCTTTGTGTCCCGTGATGTACGAAAAAGAAAAAAGGCTTGAGGGAACCAAGGGAAACAGCGTCCACCTAAGGTACCACAGCCACAGCAATTCCAGCTTGAGAGTGTTCCTCACATCATCAATGAGTTCACTTACAAGCGCCCTGTCATTCACTGACACAGAACTGGAGTCTTCCTCACAAGGGAATGTCCTGTTCATAAACAGTAAAATATTCAGAGCTACGGTCCTGAGCACAGTAGCTAGGCCCATATCTGAATCAGAGCACTCCTTCACTAAAGATTTTTGTGGGGAGAGGGGGCTTATAGCTCAATTCGCTCGCACACCGCTTCCATTCTGACAAGGAATGATTCCAGGACTGCCGACAACTGGTCCATAAGGACCGCAGGTGCAGGAGCACTGCCAGTTGCCTCAGGCAAGTGTGGAGAAGCAGGTGTATCAGACTCCATATCGCCACCCTCTGAGACCTTAAACACTACTACAGTGAATATACAGTCCACCCACTGGCTACGCCGAGGCTGAGGAGGGGATACCCAGAGGACTCACCAACCCTTAAGGACCGCTCAGCTCTGCTGAAGAAACCGCGCTGTGAGCCTGAGTGAAGAATCTGTGAGGAGATTCGTGCCGCAGCTAGAGGCCGAAACTGAAAGTAAATGCGCGGCGGCTACAAG
The DNA here is from genome assembly GCA_029206835.1 of Rana muscosa. Classification (NCBI taxonomy): domain Eukaryota; kingdom Metazoa; phylum Chordata; class Amphibia; order Anura; family Ranidae; genus Rana; species Rana muscosa. Next base: position 95,533,846 of record CM055126.1, read on the forward strand.
AAAATGGCCGCCGGCTACAGCTATAACTGTGCCATTGAACCACGGCAAGATGGCCGCCGAGAGCGAAATTCAAAGGCAAACAGCGCTAATGCACGCGCTAATGGCGCACGCAATAACCACCTCACACACCAGGAAAACTGCCCCTCACCCCAGAGCCCACTACAGACATGAGCGCCCAGCCAGGCCAGAGTGACCCCCAAGCACAGCACCAGTACAGGGTGCAGAGAGCAGCATAACAGGGGGGAGACAGGGAGAAACCCCCCATATAAAGAAACACAGCCAGCATGTACTCACCTGCAGTAGGAGAGACTACTTACCCGTCCCTTTTAGGAACCCACTGGCTTGTTTCAGACAGACCTATCACAGAGCAGTACTGCGTAGCTGTCGGCCCGGTCCACCGCGAGAGATACAGTCAGTCAGGTACTGTTCAATCTTGAGAGGACCGCGGGAGCTAAAAGCAACCCGGCCACCCCTGGAGTCATGGGGCATGTCGTGAACTGAGTCTCACGCACACAAGGCGAGGATCAGCACGCTCGATGGTCGGACAGGGAAGACTACAAGGATACTAGTGTACCCAACCTGTTGCCCAGCCGACAGTTGATTGAAGGTCTCAAAAATAAAATAATACAATTCCCAAAGGAATAAAATTTAAAAGTAAAATCTTCCAGGAGACTGGCTCCTGAGAGAGCCGCGTCTTCTCCTTCTGCTCGGCAGAAAAAAACTGAGGCGGCTAGCTGCAGGTGGGAGGGTCATGTCCGGAGGGACCGCCCCCCTGGGGGCGCGGCTGTTCAACTCTGGTTTGTTCTAGAATGTATGTTTCTAACATCTAACATTCTGCCTAGATCTTCTCCTGCGAGCAGGGACATATACCCACACGTTTACAGTATCCAGCTGTGTCAGTCTATGGACGATAAGAGAAATAGTTGTAGTTTTTATTGTTCTCTCTATTGTTCTGCTCTGTTTTACTGTATTTTATGCTATACTGTAATGGTTTATTGTTCCGTTGTTTTATCGTGTTTGCTTTGCAGGCATGTCATTCTACTGTTACTGCGACTTATGCTATAATGTAATGTTTTATTGTTACTGTGTTTTATTGGGATTGGTTTGCAGTTATGTCCTACTGTTATACTGTAAAGTTAGTGTTTTATTGTTAACCATTTATTTGCTTTGCATGTACGCCAATCAGCTGCAGCACAAATTTATTTGGACAGCAACAGGGTTTGCTCTTACGTTACGTGAATCCGTAACTCCAGCACTATAGGAGGTGATTTCACCACCACAGTTAAAAAAAGAGCATACAGTTGTGCTCATAAGTTTACATACCCTGGCAGAATTTATGATTTCTTGGCCATTTTTCAGAGAAAATGAATAACACAAAAACATTTTTCACTAATGGTTAGCGTTTGGCTGAAGCCATTTATTATCAATAAACTGTGTTTATTCTTTTTAAATCATAATGACAACAGAAACTACCCAAATGACCCCAATCAAAAGTTTACATACCCTGGTGATTTTGGCTTGATAACATTGATATAAGTTGACACAAAGGGGTTTGAATGGCTATTAAAAGGTAACCATCCTCACCTGTGATCCGTTTGCTTCTAATTAGTGTGTGTGTATAAAAGATCAATGAGTTTCTGGACTCCTGACAGACCCTTGCATCTTTCATCCAGTGCTGCACTGACGTTTCTGGATTCTGAGTTCTGGGGAAAGCAAAAGAATTGTCAAATTATCTACGGGAAAAGGTAGTTGAACTGTATAAAACTGGAAAGGGATAGAAAACGATATCCAGGTAATTAAGAATGCCAAACAGCAGTGTTCAAACTCTGATCAAGAAGTGGAAAATGAGGGGTTCTGTTGAAACCAAACCACGATCAGGTAGACCAACTAAAATTTCAGCCACAACTGCCAGGGAATTTGTTCGGGATGCAAAGAAAAAGCCATAGATAACTTCAGGGGAAATACAGGACTCTCTGAAAACATGTGGTTTCAAGATGCACAATAAGGAGGCACTTGAAGAAAGATGGGCTGCATGGTCGAGTCACCAGAAGAAAGCCATTTCTACGAAAATGCCACAAAGTATCCTGCTTACAATACGCCATACAGCACAGAGACAAGCCTCAAACCTTCTGGCACAAAGTCATTTGGAGTGATGAGACCAAAATTTCGCTTTTTGCCCACAACCATAAATGCTACATTTGGAGAGGAGTCAACAAGGCCTATGATGAAAGATACACCCTTCCTACTGTGAATCACGGAGGTGGATTTCTGAGGTTTTGGGGATGTGTGAGCTACAAAGGCAAAGGAAATTTGGTCAAAATTGATGGCAAGATGAATGCAGTATGTTATCAAAAAATACTGGAGGAACATTCGCATTCATTAGCCAGGAAGCTGCACATGGGACGTACTTGGACATTCCAACATGACAATGATCCAAAACACCAGACCAAGTCAACTTGTCATTGGCTACAGCAGAATAAAGTGAAGGTTCTGGAGTAGCCAATTCAGTCTCCTGACCGCAAGATCATTGAGCCACTCTGGGGAAATCTTAAAACGTGCAGTTCATGCAAGACAGCCCAAGAATTTACAGCTTTACCATCTGAGAAGATAAAGAGCCCCATCCACAAATACCACAAAAGACTTCAAGCTGTCATTGATTTTAAAGGGGGCAATACACGGTATTAAGAACTGGGGTATGTAAACTTTTGATTTGGGTAGTTTCTGTTGTCATTAGGATTTAAAGAGTAAACACAGTTGATTGATAAAAAAAAAAGCTACAGCCAAACACGAACCATGAGTGAAAGAAAAGTTTGTGTTTTCATATTCTCTGAAAAATGGCCAAGAAATCATAAATTCTGCCAGGGTATGTAAACTTATAAGCACAACTGTATATGCCGAAGCATAGGGGCAGGGGTGGACATAGGGGCGGATTGCCCCTATGCTTCGGCATATATTTTTTATTACTTTTTTAGGCAGAGATTTCTTCATCCACATCGATCGATGTGAATGGAGGAATCGGTTAGGTTCTTTTTATTTCCGACCAATGAGCTGAATGAAAAAAAAAAAAAACGGTGCATGTTTGCCCATTAATGGAAAGAAAAGTCTTCTGGAAGCAGCACTCCGATTAAAAAGCCTTTATTCCAAAAAAGGTTCAGGAAACCAAAACACACTGCACAACACAGCAAACTGATCACATCTGGCTAACGCGTTTCACACTATTGCAGTGCTTACTCATAAGCTATGAGTAAGCACTGCAATAGTGTGAAACGCGTTAGCCAGATGTGATCAGTTTGCTGTGTTGTGCAGTGTGTTTTGGTTTCCTGAACCTTTTTTGGAATAAAGGCTTTTTAATCGGAGTGCTGCTTCTAGAAGACTTTTCTTTCCATTGATTGCATTTGCATTTGCTTGCACCCTTGGCTGCTGGGAGGAGGTATTTCCTGGGAGTTCCACACCTGAGCGGCTCCCTTTCTTTCGCATGTTTGCCCATTATTAGAAGTGGGTGGATGCAGGGCGTTATTCTAATGGTAGGCACACCAGTGATAAACCAATGTTAATGCAGGAACCTGTTAGGTTCTCTTTTTTCATTTAACCCACAGGCTGCATGAAAAAAAAATAGGATTTTTGTACTCACCGTAAAATCCGTTTCTCTGACGTCCATGGACTGACACCGCTCTCATACGTGTGGGTATATGTCCCTGCTTGCAGGAGAAGACCTAGGCAGAATTTTAGATGTTAGAAACATTCTAGAACAAAACCAGAGCTGAACAGCCCCGCTCAGGGGGGCAGTCCCTCCGGACATTACCCTTCCACTTGCAGCTAGCAGCCTCAGTTCGTAACAAAGCAGTACAAACCTTAAAGGAAGGGTGGGTGCTGTGTCAGTCCATGGACGTCAGAGAAACGGATTTTACGGTGAGTACAAAAATCCTATTTTCTCTTATCGTCCATCGACGGACACAGCTCTCATACTGTTTACGTGTGGGACGTCCCAAAGCAGTATAAGAAAAGGGTGGGAGCAAACAGTAAAGGAACAACCAAACTTCACTCCAAACCTGCAGAGCTCCTCAACGGAGGAGTTGCAACATTAAGCAGTGGCCTGCAACACTTTGCGGCCGAAGGAAGGTACCCGAAGATGCAGCCACATCAACCTTATAGAATTTTGAAAAGGCATGAACGGACGACCAGGTCGCCGCCTTGCACGCTTGTGCAACCGACGCTTGATGTCGGAAGGCCCAGGAAGCACCAATTGCCCTGGTGGCATGCGCCATAACCGGAAAGGGAGGGGCCACCCCCTTAATGGCATAGACCTGTATAACAGTCTGTCTGATCCATCTAGAAAAGGTGGCCAACGACACCGCTCGGCCCGGTTTCGGACCAGAGACAGACACAACTAGTGAGTCATATCACTTACCACATAAAATGTGTCAAGCGCAAACCTTCTGGAATGCGATGTGTGAGGACACAAGGACGGGAGGACAATGTCCACATGTAGGTGAAAAGCCGAGACCACCTTTTGCAAAAGGAAGGTCGGAGGCAACACCGCCTTATCCTTATGGTTGACCAAATAGGGCGACTTGCAGGACAAGGCCGCCAACTCAGACACCCGTCTGACAGAAGTAATGGCCACTAAGAAGGCCACCTCCTGAGAAAAGGTCAAGAGGGGAATATCTCTGATATTTTCAAAGTGAGGTTCCTGGAGAACCGAGAGCACCAAATTCAAATTCCGAGGAGGGAGAGGAGGTTTCAACAGGAGGGAGCACATGGCGAACCCCCTGCACAAAGGTGCTACCAAGGAATGACCCGCTAGCGGTTGCTGAAGGAAGAGGGCCAAGGCCGAAAACTGACCCCTAATGGTACTCAAAGCAAGCATTTGGGTCACACCACGCTGCAAGGACACTGGGGAAGGAATACGTCTGTGGACGCTAGTCCATCTCATTGCACATAGCGATGTAAGATTCCCAGGTACGGTGATATATCTTTCAAGCGGAAGACTTCCGTGCCCTGAACATGGTCGAAATGACAGAATCCGAGAGACCCCGGACTCTCAGCACCTGGCTTTCAATAGCTATGTCGTTAAGTCAGAGACTGTAAAACAGGATGAAAAATAGGACCTTGAAACATAAGGTCCTCCCTTATTGGCAACCGCCAAGGAACGTCCGCGATGAGACGTACCAGATCAGCGTACCAATGACGCCGAGACCCACCCGGCGCAAGAGGATCACCGGAATCCCTTCGGCCACAACCCTGCGCAGCAGGCGAGGAAGCAGCTGCAGCAGAGGATAACAGATATCAGGTGATAATGACCCCATGGGGCCCACCAACGGATCCGAGGCATCCGCCCAAGGATCCCTGGACCTGGCCACAAACCTTAACACCTTCCGATTGAGTCGAGAGGCCCTTAGGTCCACATCCGGCATGTCCAGGTGTAAGGACCGCTCTCCTGGTCCAGCGTCTGGTGACACCGATAGTCCGCCTGCCAATTGTCTGCGCTTGAACGTAGACGGCCGATAGAGACCACGTGGGGAGGCATATTCTGATTGCCCGTATTTCCAGAACATTGATCGGTAAACGGGCTTCGTCCGGAGTCCAAAGCCCTGGGGCTGACAGGACTCCCCAGACTCCACCCCAGCCCGTCAGGCTGGCGACCGTCATGAACACCGTCCACTGGATGGGGAGGGACGACTTCCCGGACCGAAGAGCCAGGGACCCCAACCACCACGCTAGGGACGCCCTGAGTGGGTGACTCATCTGGATCTGAAGCTCTAAGGACAACGGGGATTTGTCCCAAGTGGACACGATCTCTTACTGTAATGCCCGTGTGTGTGATTGGGCATACGGAACAGCCTCGAACGAGGCCCTCATGAGTCCCAGGACTTTTATGCAAAAAACGGGTTGACGACCCTTCCCGAGACGTCAGGACCCGCACTACAGACTGAAAAGTCAGTAAGTTCTCCAGGATTAGGAATACCTACGCCTCCATGGAGTCCAGGATCAGACCGAGATACTCCAAATGCTGAGCCGGGACCAGGACCAACTTCTGAATGTTCGGGAGCCACCCGGAGTTCCTAAGGGTCTGACTGACAATAGTCACACTTCTTTTAATTCTGAGCCATTGTCTGCTCTTAAAAAGAAGATCGTCCAGATAGCCCATAATAGCAATGCTTCGCTGTCTCAGCAAGGCTAGAACCGGAGCAAGCACCTTGGTAAAAAACTTTTGGTGCCGAGGCTAGGCCGAAGGGAAGAGCCACAATTGATAGTGGTCTTCGCCGATCGCAAGCGCAGGAACGACTGTTGACGTGCGCAAATCGGAACATGCAAGTAGGCGGCCTTGATGTCCAAGGATGCCAGAAAATCCCCTTGGAGTGTAGCGAACACCGCGTGAATGGATTCCATGCGGAACTTTTGCACCATCACAAAGGCATTTAGGCCTTGAGGCCCAGGGTTGGCCGAACCCCCATCCACCTTTTGGGACTACAAACAGATTCGAGTAGAAACCCTGAACAACCTCTCCTGTGATGGAAATGGCACAATCACTCCGGACCTGATCAATCCTGTACGGCCCTTAAGAGGGCCGTCCGACGGGCAGGAAGGAGAGGGAGAATTGAGGGAAAGAATCTGTCTGGTGGCCAGGAACGGCATTCTATCCTGTATCCTGAGGTGACCACCTCGCACACCCATCGGTGAACCGTGAACCTGCAAGGACGTCCCCCCACCCCAGAGTCGGGCAGGGGCAAGACTCCATGCAGCAGTGGGCTTGGGAGCTTGCTTGGTAGGCTTACACACCCAGGGACACTTATGTCCGCCAGCCGCACTATTTCCAGTCTGGGAGGGCTTACCTGTGGATTCTGACTGACGAGAAGAAACGCATTCTTCTTTGCCTGGAAAGGAAGGGTCCGGCCTACGGTGGGGCTCCTTTTTCCGTAACAGACTGAGGAAGGAAGGTGCTCTTACCCCTTGTGACATCCATAATAATGGCATCCAGGGCGGCCCCAAACAGTCTACCGCCCTTAAAGGGCAAGTCAGCCAGGAGCTATTTGAAAGCTAGGTCGGCCGACCAGCATTTCAGCCAGATAAGGCGACGCAGCACAACAGCAGATAGAGGCCCCAGAAATTAAAGGGGCCGCATCCAAAGTGGCATCGCTCAGAGATTAAACCCTGAGACAACCCGAAAATGTTGATATTGGGCATCCTGTCTCGGATTTCTAGATTTCTTAGGGATCCTTGATGGAGTGGACCCTTGATTTGGACCATTTTTTGTTTTTTGTTTAGTTTTGTTCTGTTGCTGTGAGGCAATCTGTTTAGGGAACTGAGCAACACCCCCTAAACAAAAACCAAAAAAGTAGGATTTTTAAAACAGCTTACCTGTAAAATCCTTTTCTTGGAGTACATCACGGGACACAGAGCAGCATAGTCATTACTATGTGGGTTATATAGAATTACCTTCAGGTGCTGGCACTGGCAACTTCCAAAACAGGAAGTACCCTCCCCTATATAAGCCCCTCCCATCCGGGAGTACCTCAGTTTTGTAGCAAAGCAATACGTGTCCCCAAAAGAGGGGTGGGAGCTCTGTGTCCCGTGATGTACTCCAAGAAAAGGATTTTACAGGTAAGCTGTTTTAAAAATCCTACTTTCTTGTTCATACATCACGGGACACAGAGCAGCATAGTCATTACTATGTGGGACGTCCCAAAGCAATGCCACATGAGGGGGGGGATACACCATACATAAGCTGGGCGCCATCAGGCATGAGGATCTTTTGCGGCCTGCAACACACTGCGCCCAAAGGCGACATCCTCCTGACTTCTAACGTCCACCTGGTAGAACCTAGTAAACGTGTGTACTGAAGACCATGTTGCGGCCTTACAAATTTGCGCCAGGGAGGCCTGGTGATGCACTGCCCATGAAGTTCCAACTGCTCTCGTGGAGTGCGCCCTAACTTTGAACGGAGGCGGTCTACTTCTCAAGCCATAGGCTTGTATTATGACCTGTCGAATCCACTTGGCTAAAGTAGATTTTGATGCTGCCTGACCCTTTCTGGGGCCTTCCAGCAGAACAAACAAAGAATCCGTTCTACGAATCTGAGCAGTGGCTTTTAGATAAGCTTTAACTGCTCTTACTACATCCAAAGAATGCAATAACTTTTCCTCTACCGAGCTTGGTTTGGGGAAAAAAGAAGGAAGAACCACATCCTGGTTCAAGTGAAACCTCGATACCACCTTAGGAAGAAAGGCTGGGTGAGGACGTAATACTACTCTGTCCTTATGGATAACCAGATATGGCTCTTTACAGGACATGGCGGCTAATTCCGACACTCTTCTAGCCGAGCATATGGCTACTAAAAAAAGGGATTTTTATAACAGCTTACCTGTAAAATCCTTTTCTTGGAGTACATCACGGGACACAGAGCGACTTAGTCATTACTAATGGGTTATATAGATTACCTTCAGGTGTTGGCACTGGCCAATTCCAAACCGGAAGTACCCTCCCCTATATAAGCCCCTCCCACCCGGGAGCACCTCAGTTTTGTAGCCAAGCAATAAGTGTCCCAAAAAGAGGGGTGGGAGCTCTGTGTCCCGTGATGTACTCCAAGAAAAGGATTTTACAGGTAAGCTGTTATAAAAATCCCTTTTTCTTTTTCGTACATCACGGGACACAGAGCGACTTAGTCATTACTAATGGGACGTCCCAAAGCAATGCCAAATGAGGGGAGGGATACATAAGCTGGGCGCCATCAGGCATGAGGATCTTTTGCGGCCTGCAACACACTGCGCCCAAAGGCGACATCCTCCTGACTTCTAACGTCTACCTGGTAGAACCTAGTAAACGTGTGTACCGAAGACCATGTTGCGGCCTTACATACTTGAGCCAGGGAGGCCTGGTGATGCACTGCCCATGAAGTTCCAACTGCTCTTGTGGAGTGCGCCCTAACTTTGAACGGAGGCGGTCTCTTTCTCAAGCCATAGGCTTGTATTATGACCTGTCGAATCCACTTGGCTAAAGTAGATTTTGATTCTGCCTGACCCTTTCTGGGGCCTTCCGGCAGAACAAATAAAGAATCCGTTCTGCGAATCTGAGCAGTGGCTTTTAGATAAGCTTTAACTGCTCTTACTACATCCAAAGAATGTAATAACTTTTCCTCTACCGAGCTAGGTTTGGGGAAAAAAGAAGGAAGAACCACATCTTGGTTCAAATGAAACCTCGATACCACCTTAGGAAGAAAGGCTGGATGAGGACGTAATACTACTCTGTCCTTATGGACAACCAGATATGGCTCCTTACAGGACAAGGCGGCTAATTCCGATACTCTTTTAGCCGAACAAACGGCTACTAAGAAAATCAATTTCCTGGTGAGAAGAACCAAGGAAATGTGTTGTAATGGTTCAAACGGTTGTTTCTGTAGAACCGACAGAACCAGGTTTAGGTCCCAAGGACATATGGGAATACTAACCGGAGGGCTAATACGCATCACTGCTTGTATAAAGGCTTTGACTAGTGAATGCGAAGCCAAGGGCCTTTGAAAAAATATTGACAAGGCCGAAATCTGACCCTTGATAGTACTCAAGGCAAGCTTCCTATCTACAGCCCACTGTAGGAAGTCCAAAATCCTCCCTATCACGTACTTACGTGGATGCCATTTCTTGGCCTCACACCACGTAATGTATGCTTTCCAGATCCTATAATAGATCTGCCTGGATACCGGTTTCCTGGCATTGATCATGGTAGATACCACAGAATTAGAGAGCCCTCTCTTTTTCAGAATGTGGGCTTCAATAGCCAGGCCGTCAAACCTAGGGCTGGTAAGGAAGGGTGGTATATCGGTCCCTGCGACAGCAGGTCCGGACGATGTGGGAGGGTCCAAGGACTCCTCACTGACATTTTTACAATCTCCGCGTACCATGCCCTTCGGGGCCACGCTGGAGCCACCAGAATCACTGGTTTCTTTTCTACCCTGATTCTGCGGAGTAATCGCGGTAACAATTGTGGCGGTGGGAATGCATATATCAGCTTGAACTGATCCCAAGGGAACACTAGGGCATCCGAGCCGCAAGCTAGGGGATCCCTTGTGCGAGACACAAATCTGTCCACCTTTGCGTTGAATCTGGATGCTAGCAGATCTACATCCGGTGTTCCCCACCGCTGGCATATTGCCTGGAAAACCTCGGGGTGAAGAGACCATTCCCCCGGGCATAATTGTTGGCGACTTAGAAAGTCCGCTCTCCAATTTTCCACTCCTGGGATGAAAACCGCGGATATGGCTGGGACATATTTTTCTGCCCACTCCAGGATGCAATTTGCTTCCCTCTGGGCTGCACGACTCTTGGTGCCACCCTGGTGATTGATATATGCCACTGCCGTGGCATTGTCTGATTGAATTCTGACAGGGGACCCTTGGAGTTTGGATGTCCATGCTACTAGGGCATACCGGGCTGCTCGTATCTCTAAGAGATTGATGGGCAGGGCCTTTTCTGCTTCTGACCACTTGCCCTGGAGAGACCATTGCTCCAGTACTGCCCCCCAGCCTATGAGGCTGGCATCTGTAGTGACCACCTTCCAAGAAACCGGACTGAAGGGTTTCCCTCTTTCCAGATTCTGGGGCACCAACCACCAATGGAGGCTCTTGCGAACGGAAGGGGACAGGGACATTGGTAAGTCTAAAGCCTGAACTTTCTTTCTCGTACATCACGGGACACAGAGCGACATAGTCATTACTAATGGGTTATATAGATACCGTCAGGTGCTGGCACTGGCAACTTCCAAAACCGGAAGTACCCTCCCCTATATAAGCCCCTCCCATCCGGGAGCACCTCAGTTTTTTGCCAGTGTCTAAGGTGTTGGCCAAGAAGAAACATGTGTTTTTCACTGAGCTTGCGTACAGGTTCTTTTGGGCCTCAGTAAGCTATTCCGGATCCGACCAAAAAAGCTTCATAGCTAAACGGTCGGTACCCGGGCCTTGCAGAGAAGAGCAAGGTTTTGCCTGTAATGCTTCTCTTAGGAGAGCTGGACCCTGGGATCCAGAGCTCTGGTCATACCCACGACCAAGATGTTTTCTGTGCAGGGTGCTATACAGGTCCAGGGGAGTGGAATCCTTGGGAACCCGGTCCCTGAAGGTTTGATTACAATGCCTGCCGTGATAGGTGAAGTTTGGGCTTTTGTGGACCAAACAAAGTCCTGCGGCGGGGAACAGGTAAGTGGGGGCCCCCAGGAACTTGGTTCTATTGGGGGACCCCCAAGCCTAATTTGTCTTTCTGTCTGTTACCTAATGGTATTCCCGCAAAATTCTGTGCATGCCTGTAACTACTAAAAAAAATGTAATAATTTTTAATGGTGGTCAAGGAAAAAAAAAAAAAAAAAATTTTTTTATATATATATATTTAATATATTAGACTGCGGTACCTGTGTTTGTCCACTAGAGGCCGCTGTGGAATGTTTTCTTGTCATGTGGACTAGCTTCTTCTCAGCAGAGCAAAGTCCAGGCAGATGGTGAGTTCTCTTATAGGAAACTGCTTCCTCTGCCATGTTGCAGTGCTCGTCCATCCCCCGGCCTGCGGCAAAGAGGGGCCCTGGCTCCTGTCCCTTGTTACCATATTTGAAATTAGCGCCGAAGGCGCACGTGCCCGCGCGCGTGCACGCGCCTCTATATATAGAGGTGAGCCGGGAAAGGGGGCGGAGCCTGTGGGATGACGCTCTGTGCGCGCCGCAGCGCTTCTGCGCATGTGCGGGCGTCCCAGCAGTTTAAAAAAAAAAAAACACAATATTGTAGTGAGCTGGCTATGAAGTACAGAGACAGAGCTGGCAACATTTAAAGGCATACAGCAAGCGGTTGATACAGGCATCCCCTAGAAAGGCACATTAGTAGACACCAACTGTGATATAGCAGCAATTGTGCTGTACTATTCTCAGTAAAAGTGGTGTATTACGGCTGGAATACCTCAGCTTTAGGCTTAGGAATATGCCGTCCAGAAGCTCCGGAACTGAATCTTCCAGGAAGCGAAGGGGGTCTCATCGGGCTCGGAGGATCTTGGGCATACTCCTGCTGCACCAGTCTCCCCTGAAGTTCAGAGGTAAGTGACCGTAGAGACCCCGCAGGGGTACTTGGTACTGTGGCTGTCCTCAGTCACCTGCTCCTGTGTATGTAACAGAGGAGGTTTTTTCCTCAGCTCTGGGAGGATTAGAGAGAGATTGTCAACATTTATCGCTGCCTCCCTGTCAGGGAAAGCACGCCCGATCTCCGTCTCCTCCTTCAGAATGCCTGTTAGCAGAGCAACAGTCCCATACAGGGATCGACCTGCCTGAAGGGGATCAGGATAAGGTTGATTCTGTTATAGAGGAATCAACAGTGGGGGAACCTTTTCTCAGCATCTCAAGCTGAAAGATTATGGGTTCAGTCTCTGACTAACATGGTCCGATCAGCATTTAAAAATGCACCTTGCGGAACCATCAACCACTACTGTATCCTCGTTGGGGTCGCTAGAAGCCCCCAGACTGTTTGTTCTTTTCCACTTCACCCTTTACTGAAAGGGCTCATTTACCAGGATTGGGAACGTCCTGAGAAAATATTTATTCCCCCAAGAGATTTCCGGTGGTCTATCCCATGGAGGATAAGTTCATCAAAAAAAAAAAAAAAAATGGAAGGTCCCTACAATGGACGCAGCCATCTCTTGTATGTATAAATCACTGACATGTCCAGTGGATAATGTCCAAATGTTCAAGAACCCAATAGATAAAAGATTGGAGTCCTTATGAAAATCTGCTTGGTGATACAACCAGCAGTAGCAGCTATTGGGGTCTGCTAAGCAGTGAAGGATCAGTTGAAACAGGTCTTGAGGGACTTGACAGATCAGCAGGCTTTGCCCTAGCTGATCTACCTAGAGCCTTAGGCTTTGCGGTTGACGCCATAGAGGATTCAGTCCATCAGGCCTCCCGCCTTACGCTGTCTATAGTACATATGCGTAGGCTCCTATGGCTCAAAAACTGGTCTGCTGAAGCTCCCTGTAAAGAATGGCTGGTTAGCGTCCCATTTCATGGTGAACGCTTATTCAGGGAAAACCTGGACAAATATATCCAGAAAATTTCCAGCGGTAAAAATACGCTCTTGCCGGTTAAAAGCAGAGTTAGAGGTCCCTCTTTAAGAGGCCTGCTTCTCCAGTCCCTGGGGCATCGGCTGTGTAACAGTTCCAACGGCCTCCTCGGTCAAATCCCGGGGGTAAAAAACAGGGACAGTAGCAGGGTAATGAGAAACCATGGGTCAGGGGAGGTACAAAACCTCCCCCAAAGTTAAATTCATGAAGCCCCCACTCAGTCGGGTGGGGGGAGGACTCCAGTTGTTCGCAAGAGACCTGGCGGGACACGATCAAGACAGATAGGTGCTCTCCGCAGTAGGTTTGGGATACAGTTTGGAGTTAAAAGACTCTCCTCCTTCCCATTTTTGAGGTCAAACGTGCCAAGGGATCCCCGGAAGAGAGAGTCCCTCCTGTTGGCACTAGAACAACTATTGCTCCAAGGAGTAATTATGGAGGTTCCCCTGGAAGAATGAGGGTTCGTGTTTTACTCAAACCTCTTTACAGTCCCGAAGCAAACGCGGACGGGAGGCCCATATTAAAAGGGCTATACAAATTCCTGTATATCAGGACTTTCCGATGGAGTCGATCCGATCGGTGGCCACTGCCCTACAAGGGGAGGATTGGTTAGCCACGATCGACATCAAAGATGCTTATTTGCACATTCCCATCTTTCCAGTCCACCAAAAATTTCTACGCTTTGCAGTAGAAGGGCGCCATTTTCAGTTCAGAGCCTTACCCTTCGGTTTGGCCACAGCACCACGAGTGTTTACAAAAATTCTGGCCCTTTATTGGCCAATCTAAGAACACAAGGTGTAATGATAATGGCATATCTGGATGACTTGTTGCTGATAGACCACTCAGTGAAAAAACTAGACGTGGTCGTTCACAAGACGATCAAGTATCTGGAATCTCACGGTTGGATTATCAACCGAGACAAGTCAGCCCTAAAAACCAGTCAAAAGTCTGGAATACTTGGGGCTAAGGTTGGATTCAGGCCAGAGAAAAATATTCTTGCCTCGAGGAAAGGTGTTGTCTTTGAAAGATTTGATCCACTTAGTGGGTACAAAAAAGACAGCCGTCCATACGCCTGTATATGAGGCTGCTGGGAAAAATGGTGGCATCATTCGAAGCAGTACCCTACGGTCAATTCCATTCAAGGAATTTGCAAGGGGCCATACTGTCAGCCTGGAACAAAAAAGTTCAGGCCCTAGACTTACAATGTCCTTGTCCCCTTCCGTTCGCAAGAGCCTCCGTTGGTGGTTGGTTCCCCAGAATCTGGAAAAAAGGAAATCCTTCAGTCCGATTTCTTGGAAGGTGGTCACTACAGATGCCAGCCTTATAGGCTGGGGAGCAGTACTGGAGCAATAGTCTCTCCAGGGCAGATGGTCGGATGCAGAAAAGGCCCTGCCCATCAATCTCTTAGAGATACGAGCAGCCCGGTATGCCCTAGTAGCATGGACATCCAAACTCCAAGGGTCCCCTGTCAGAATGCAATCAGACAATGCCACAGCAGTGGCATATATCAATCATCAGGGGGGCACCAGGAGTCGTGCAGCCCAGAGGGAAGTAAATTACATCCTGAAATGGGCAGAAAAATATGTCCCAGCCATATCTGCGGTATTCATTCCAGGAGTGGAGAATTGGAAGGCGGACTTTCTAAGTCGCCAGCAATTAGGCCCAGAGGAAGGGTCCCTTCACCCCGAGGTTTTCTGGACAATATGTCAGCGGTGGGGAACATCGGATGTAGATCTTCTAGCATCCAGATTCAACGCAAAGGGGGACAGGTTTGTCTCTCGGACAAGGGATCCCCTAGCTTGCGGCTCGGATGCCCTAGTGTTCCCTTGGGATCAGTTCAAGCTGATATATGCATTCACACCGCCACAATGGTTACCTCGATTACTCCGCAGAATCAGGGTAGAAAAGAAACCAGTGATTCCGGTGGCTCCAGCGTGGCCCCGAAGAGCGTGGTACGCGGAGATTGTAAAATTTCAGTGGGGAGTCCTTGGACTCTCCCACGTCGTCCGGCTTTCGCAAGGACCGATATACCACCCTTCCTTACCAGCCCTAGGTTTGACGGCCTGGCTATTGAAGCCCACATTCTAAAAAAGAGAGGGCTCTCTAATGCTGTGGTATCTACCATGATCAATGCCAGGAAGCCGGTATCCAGGCAGATCTACTATAGAATCTGGAAGGCGTACATCGCGTGGTGTGAGGCCAAGAAATGGCATCCACATAAGTACGTAATAGGTAGGATTCTGGACTTCCTACAGTGGGCTGTAGATAGGAAGCTTGCCTTGAGTACTATCAAGGGTCAGATTTCGGCCTTGTCAATATTTTTTTCAAAGGCCCTTGGCTTCGCATTCACTAGTCAAAGCCTTTATACAAGGAGTGATGCGTATTAGTCCTCCGGTTAATATTCCCATATGTCCATGGGATCTAAACTTGGTTCTGTCGGTTCTACAGAAACAACCATTTGAACCATTACAGCATATTTCCTTGGTGCTTCTCACCAGGAAATTGATTTTTCTAGTAGCCATTTGTTCGGCTAAAAGAGTATCGGAATTAGCAGCTATGTCCCGTAAGGAGCCATATCTGGTTATCCATAAGGACAGAGTAGTGTTACGTCCTCATCCAGCCTTTCTTCCTAAGGTGGTATCGAGGTTTCATTTGAACCAAGATGTGGTTCTTCCTTCTTTTTTCCCCAAACCTACTTCGGTAGAGGAAAAGTTATTGCATTCTTTGGATGTAGTAAGAGCAGTTAAAGCTTATCTAAAAGCCACTGCTCAGATTCGCAGAACGGATACTTTGTTTATTCTGCCGGAAGGCCCCAGAAAGGGTCAGGCAGCGTCAAAATCTACTTTAGCCAAGTGGATTCGACAGGTCATTATGCAAGCTTATGGCTTGAGAAGGAGACCGCCTCCGTTCAAAGTTAGAGCGCACTCCACGAGAGCAGTTGGAACTTCATGGGCAGTGCATCACCAGGCCTCCCTGGCTCAAATCTGTAAGGCCGCAACGTGGTCTTCAGTTCACACGTTTACTAGGTTCTACCAGGTGGACGTTAGAAGTCAGGAGGATGTCGCCTTTGGGCGCAGTGTGTTGCAGGCCGCAAAAGATCCTCATGTCTGATAGCGCTCAGCTTATATATGGTGTATCCCCCCCCTCATTTGGCATTGCTTTAGGACATCCCATTAGTAATGACTATGTCGCTCTGTGTCCCGTGATGTACGAGAAAGAAAATAGGATTTTTATAACAGCTTACCTGTAAAATCCTTTTCTTAGGAGTACATCACGGGACACAGAGCTCCCGCCCCTCTTTGGGGACACTTATTGCTTTGCTACAAAACTGAGGTGCTCCCGGATGGGAGGGGCTTATATAGGGGAGGGTACTTCCGGTTTTGGAAGTTGCCAGTGCCAGCACCTGACGGTATCTATATAACCCATTAGTAATGACTATGTCGCTCTGTGTCCCGTGATGTACTCCTAAGAAAAGGATTTTACAGGTAAGCTGTTATAAAAATCCTATTTTTTTGTTCCAGGCTGACAGTATGGCCCTTTGCAAATTCCTTGAATGGAATTGACCGTAGGGTACCGCTTCGAATGAAGCCACCATCTTTCCCAGCAGCCTCATGCAGAGGCGTATGGATGGTTTTCTTTTTGTACCCACTAAGTGGGTCAAATCTTTTAAAGACGACACCTTCTCTGGAGGTAAGAAAATCTTTCTCTGATTTGAATCCAGCCTTAGCCCTAAGTATTCCAGACTTTTGACTGGTCTTAGAGCTGACTTGTCCCGGTTGATAATCCAACCGTGATATTCCAGATACTCGATTGTCTTGTGAATAGCTACTTCCAGCTTTTCCACTGAGTGGTCTATTAGTAGCAGGTCGTCTAGATATGCCATTATCGTTACACCCTGTGTTCTTAGATTGGCCAATAATGGGGCCAGAATTTTTGTGAACACTCGAGGTGCTGTGGCCAGACCGAAAGGTAAGGCTCTGAACTGAAAATGGCGCCCTTCTACTGCAAAGCGTAGAAATTTCTGGTGGGCCGGAAAGATGGGAATATGCAGATAAGCATCCTTTATGTCGATCGAGGCTAGCCATTCCTGCCCTTGTAGGGCGGTGGCCACCGATCGGATCGACTCCATCCGAAAAGTCCTGATATTTAGGAACTTGTTTAGCCCTTTTAGATTTAATATGGGCCTCACGTCCCCATTTGGTTTGGGGACTGTGAAAAGGTTCGAGTAAAACCCGAATCCGCTTTCTTCCAGGGGAACCTTCATGATTACACCTTGGAGCAATAGTTGTTCTAGTGCCAGAAGGAGGGATCCTCTCTTTTGGGGATCTCTTGGCACGTTTGACCTCATAAATTGGGCAGGAGGAGTGCCTTTTAACTCCAGCTTGTATCCCAGACTTACTGCGGAGAGCACCCATCTGTCTCTGATGGTGTCCCGCCAGGTCTCTGTGAACAACTGAAGTCTTCCCCCCACCCGATTGAGTGGGGGCAACGCTTCATGCCTTGGGGGGAGGTTTTGTACCTCTCTTGATCCAGGGCTTCTTGTTACCCTGTGATTGTCCCTGATTTCTGCCCCCTGAATTTGACCGCGGAGGCCGTCGGAACTGCTTCACAGCCGATGTGCCTGGGACTGGAGAAGTAGGCCTCTTAAAAGAAGGACTTCTACCCTTGTTCTTACCCGGTAAGAGTGAACTTTTACCGGCAGAAATTTTCTGGATATATTTGTCCAGATCTTCTCCAAATAAGCGTTCTCCATGAAATGGGAAGCTAACCAGCAGTTTTTTACAGGGAGCTTCAGCAGACCAGTTTTTGAGCCACAGAAGCCTACGCATATGTACTATAGACAGCGTAAAGCGGGAGGCCTGTTGGATTGTATCCTTTATGGCGTCCACCGCAAAACACAAGGCTCTAGGCAGGTCAGCTAGGGCAAGAGCCTGCTGATCTGGTAAGTCCCTTAAGACTTGTTTCAACTGATCTTTCACTGCTTGGCAGACTCCAATCGCTGCTACCGCAGGTTGTGTCACCAAACTTGCTGTAGAGAAAGCAGATTTTAGTAAAGACTCCAATTTTTTATCTATTGGGTCTTTGAACATTGGAACATTATCTACTGGACATGTCAGTGATTTGTTAACAGAAGAGATGGCTGCGTCCACTGTAGGGACCCTCCATTTTCTTATGAACTTATCCTCCATGGGATAGATCACCGGAAATCTCTTGGGGGGAGCAAATATTTTATCAGGATGCTCCCAATCCTGGTAAATAAGCCCTTCTAATAAAGGGTGGATTGGGAAGGAACAGACAGCCTGGGGAGCTTTTAGCGACCCCAGCGAGGAAACCGTAGTGGATGGTGGTTCCGCCAGAGGCATTTTAAATGCTGATCGGACCATATTAGTCAGAGACTGAACCCATAATCTTTCAGCCTGAGAAGCTGAGAAAGGTTCTTCCACCGTTGATTCCTCCATAACTGAATCAACCTCATCCTGATCCCCTTCAGGTAGGTCGATCTCTGTGTGGGGCTGTTCCTCCACTAACAGGCACTCTGAAGGAGGAGACGGAGAACGGACGCGCTTTTCCTGAGACAGGGAAGCAGCGATCAATGCTGTTAATCTCTCTTCCAATCCTCCCAGAGTTGAGGATAAAACCTCCTCTGTTATATATACAGGAGCAGGTGGACTGGGGACAGCCGCAGCACCAGGCATTCCTGCGGGGTTTCTACGGCTACTGACCTCTGAATTCTCAGGGGAGATTGGTGCAGTACAAGCATGCCCAATATCCTCAGAGCCCGATGGAGACCCCTTTGGCTTCCTGGAAGATCTATTTCCGGAGCGTCTGGACGACATATCCTTTAAGCACAAAGCTGAGGTATTCCCGTCGTCATACACCAATTTTGCTGGTAATAGTCTAACACAGGTGCTGCTATATACCAGCTGGTGTCCACTACAGTGCCTTTCTATGGGGATGCCTGCATCAACCGCCTCTGTGTGCCACTGTTTGTTGCTAGCTCTGTTTGCATGCAGCTGACACTTGTACTGTGTCTTTTAACCATAATGGGACGCCCGCACATGCGCAGAAGCGCCGCGGCGCACATCGAGCGTCATCCACCCGCCCCTTTTTTTTTCATAGGAGGCGCGTGCACGCGCCCGCGCCCATGCGCCATTGGCGCCCTTTTCGAAATCAAACAGGGGACTAGGAGCCAGGGCCCTTTTTGCCGGAGGGCCTGTGCGGTGGATGAGCGCAGCAACAGGGCAGAGGAAGTGGATTCCCACAGAGAAACTTACCAGCTGCCTGGATCTTTTGACTTGAGAAAACCAAAGATCCACATGACAAGAAAAATGGACTACAGCGGCCTCTAGTGGTTTAACACAGGTACCGCGGTCCCTGTTTTTTTTTTTCTTGACTACTATTAAAATTTTACATTTTCAGTAGTTATAGGCAAACACAGATATTTAGCGGGAATACCGTTAGGTAACAGACAGAAAGACAAATTAGGCTTGGGGGTCCCCCAATAGAACCAAGTTCCTGGGGGCCCCCACTTACCTGATCCCCGCCGCAGGACTTTGTTTGGTCCACAGAAGTCCAAACTTCACCTATCACGGCAGGCATTGTAATTAAACCTTCAGGGACCGGGTTCCCAAGGATTCCACTCCCCTGGACCTGTATAGCACCCTGCACAGACAACATCTTGGTCGTGGGTATGACCAGAGCTCTGGATCCCAGGGTCCAGCCCTCCTAAGAGAAGCATTACAGGCAAAACCTTGCTCTTCTGCTGCAAGGCCCGGGTACCGACCGTTTAGCTATGAAGCTTTTTTGGTGGGATCCGGAACAGCTTACTAAGGCCCAAAAGAACCTGTACGCAAGCCCAGTGAAAACACATGTTACTCTTTGGCCAACACCTTAGACACTGGCAAAAAACTGAGGTGCTCCCGGGTGGGAGGGGCTTATATAGGGGAGGGTACTTCCGGTTTGGAATTGGCCAGTGCCAACACCTGAAGGTAATCTATATAACCCATTAGTAATGACTAAGTCGCTCTGTGTCCCGTGATGTACGAAAAAGAAATATCAATTTTCTGGTGAGTAGAACCAAGGAAATGTGCCGCAAAGGTTCAAACGGCTGCTTCTGCAGAACCGACAGAACCAAATTTAGATCCCATGGGCATATGGGAGCTTTAATCGGTGGAATAATACGAGTCACCCCTTGCATAAAGGTTTTGACAAGTGAATGCATAGCCAGGGGCCTTTGAAATAGTATTGATAAGGCCGAAACCTGGCCCTTGATAGTACTTAAGGCAAACTTCCTGTCTACAGCCCACTGCAGGAAGTCCAGAATTCTGCCTATAACGTACTTACGTGGATGCCATTTTCTGGCCTCGCACCAAGTGATGTACGCCTTCCAAACTCTATAGTAGATCTGCCTGGATACAGGCTTCCTGGCATTGATTATAGTTGATACCACAGAGTTAGAGAGACCTCTCTTCTTTAGGATGTGGGATTCAATAGCCAGGCCGTTAAACTTAGAGTTAGTAAGGAAGGGTGGTATATCGGTCCTTGCGAAAGCAGGTCCGGACGACGTGGAAGGGTCCAAGGACTCCCCACAGACATTTTGATGATCTCCGCGTACCAGGCCCTTCGGGGCCATGCTGGAGCCACCAGGATCACCGGCTTCTTCTCCAACCTGACTCTGCGAAGGAGTCGAGGCAACAATTGTAGCGGAGGGAATGCATATATCAGTCTGAACTGATCCCAAGGGAACACCAGAGCATCCGAGCCGCAAGCGAGGGGATCCCTTGTCCGGGAGACAAATCTGTCCACCTTTGCGTTGAATCTGGATGCTAGCAGATCTACATCCGGTGTTCCCCACCGCTGACATATTGCTCGGAAGACCTCGGGATGAAGGGACCATTCCCCTGGGCATAACTGTTGGCGACTCAGAAAGTCCGCCCTCCAATTCTCCACCCCTGGAATGAAGACAGCTGATATACATGGGACATGCTTTTCTTCCCATTCCAGGATGTGACTTACTTCCCTCTGGGCTGCACGACTCCTGGTGCCTCCCTGATGATTGATATATGCCACTGCTGTGGCATTGTCTGATTGAATTCTGACAGGGGACCCTTGGAGTCTGGATGTCCAGGCTACTAGGGCGTACCGGCTGCTCGTATCTCTAAGAGATTGATGGGCAGGGTTTTTACTACATTTGACCATCTGCCCTGGAGAGACCATTGCTCCAGTACTGCCCCCCAGCCTATAAGGCTGGCATCTGTAGTGACCACCTTCCAAGATATCGGGCTGAAGGGTTTTCCCTTCTGGAGATTCTGGGGGATCAACCACCAGCAGAGACTCTAACGAACGGAAGGGGACAAAGCCATCGGGAAGTCTAGAGCCTGAACTTTTCCGTTCCAGGCTGACAATATGGCCCTCTGTAAAATCCTTGAGTGGAATTGGGCGTATGGCACAGCTTCGAATGATGCTACCATCTTTCCTAGCAGCCTCATGCACAGGCGTATGGACGGCTGTCTTTTTGCACAAAGCAGACGGACCAAGCCCCTCAAAGAGGATACCTTGTCTAGAGGTAAGAAAATCTTCCTCTGGTCTGAATCCAGCCGTAGCCCTAGATATACCAGGTTTTTCACTGGCTGTAGGGCTGACTTGTCCAGGTTGATGACCCAACCGTGAGATTCTAGATACTTGATTGTATCGACAATTACCACTTCTAGCTTGGCAACTGAGTGGTCCATCAACAACAGGTCGTCTAGGTATGCCATTATCGTTACACCTCGTGTTCTTAGATGGGCCAACAGTGGGGCCAGAATTTTTGTGAACACTCGTGGTGCTGTGGCCAGACCGAATGGTAAGGCTCTGAACTGAAAATGGCGCCCTTCTACTGCAAAGCGTAGACATTTTTGATGACCTGGAAAGATGGGAACATGCAAGTAAGCATCTTTGATGTCGATCGAGGCTAACCATTCCTCCCCTTGTAGGGCAGCGGTGACCGATCGGATCGACTCCATCCGGAAAGACCGGACGTTTAGAAATTTGTTTAGACTCTTTAGGTCCAATATGGGTCTTATGTCCCCGTTTGGCTTCGGGACTGTGAAAAGGTTTGAGTAGAAACCCAACCCCCACTCTTCCATAGGAACCTCCATAATTACTCCTTGGAGCAATAGTTGTTCTAACGCCAATAGGATAGACCCTCTTATCAGAGGGTCTCTTGGCATGCCTGACCACATAAAATGGGAAGGAGGAGACTCTTTTAACTCCAACTTGTATCCCAGAGTTACTGCGCAGAGCACCCATCTGTCTTTGATCGTCTCCCGCCAGGTCTCTGCGAACAACTGAAGTCTTCCCCCCACCCGTTGAGTGGGGGCAGCCCTTCATAGGCTTGACTTGGAGGCTGGTTTAGTACCCCTTCGGATCCAGGGTTTCTTATTACCCTGTGACTGTCCCTGATTTTTACCCCCTGAGTTTGACCGAGGAGGCCGTCGGAACTGCTTAGTAGCAGACGTCGCAGGGATAGGAGAGGTAGTCCTCTTAAAAGATGGACCCCTAGACCTCTTCTTACTCAGTAAGAGAGTACTTTTACCACTGGAAATCTTCTGGATATACTTATCCAGGTCCTCGCCAAAAAGGCGTTCCCCATGAAATGGGAAGCTAACTAAGAGCTTCTTACAGGGAGCTTCAGCAGACCAGTTTTTGAGCCACAGAAGCCTACGCATATGTACCAAAGACAGCGTGAGGCGGGAGGCCTGATGGATAGAATCCTTGATGGCGTCAACCGCAAAGCATAATGCTCTAGGCAGATCAGCCAGAGCCTGGGCCTGCTGGTCTGGCAAATCCCTCAGGACCATTTTCATTTGATCCTTTAAAGCTTGGCAGACCCCAATAGCTGCCACTGCTGGCTGTGTAACAGCCCCTGCTGTGGAAAAAGCAGATTTTAATAAAGATTCCAATTTTTTATCCACTGGATCTTTGAACATTTGAACATTATCTACTGGACATGTCAGTGATTTGTTCACAGAAGAGATGGCTGCATCCACCGTAGGAACATTCCATCTCTGGGTGAACTTTTCCTCCATGGGATAGATCACCGGAAATTTTTTAGGCGGAACAAATAGTTTATCAGGATGTTCCCAGTCCTGGTATATAAGTCCTTCCAATAATGGATGTATTGGAAAGGAGCAATTAACCTGGGGAGCTTTTAGCGACCCCAATGAGGAGACAGCAGTAGTTGATGGTTCAACAAGAGGCATTTTAAATGCAGATCGAACCATGTCAGTTAGGGTCTGGACCCACAATCTTTCAGTCTGTGATGCTGAAAATGGTTCATCTACTGTCGATTCCTCAAAAACAGAGTTAACCTCCTCCTGATCCCCTTCAGGTAGGTCGGTCCCTTCCTGGGACTGTTGCTCTGCCAACAGGCACTCTAATGGAGGTGATGGAGATCTGGCGCGCTTTCTTTCCTGTAGAGAAGAAGCGATCAATGCTGCCAATCTCTGCTCCAATCCCTCCAGAGTTGAGGAAAAAACCTCCTCTGTTATATATGCAGGAGCAGGTGGACTGAGGACAGCCGTAGTACCTGGCACTCCCGGGGGTTCCTTATGGGTATTAACCTCTGATTTCTCAGGGGAGGAGGGTGCAGATGACTGCTCCAGATCCTCAGAGCCCGATGGAGACCCCCTACACTTCCTGAGAGGTATATCTCAGAGTTTTTTAGGCGGCATATTCCTTAGTTCAAAGCTGAGGTATTCCAGCCGCAATACACCCCTTACTGAAATAGTCTAATGCAATTTTGCTGCTATGTACATCAGTGGGTGTCTACTAATGCATCTTTCTGGGGATGCCTGTATCAACCGCCCGCTGTAAGCCCCTATACCATGCTACCAGCTCCTTTTCATGCTCTGTGTCCATAGCAAGCAGCGTGGACTGAGTCCTTTTATCTTGCTGGGACGCCCGCACATGCGCAGAAGCGCTGGGCGCACAGAGCGCGTCATCCGCCAGGCTCCGCCCCCTTTTTTGAAGCTAAATCTTATAAAAAGAAAGCGTGTGCGCGCGCGCGTGCACGTGTGCGCTCTTGGCGCCATGTAGGGAGAGGAGCCAGGGTCCCTGTTTCACCAGGACTCGGGGATGGAAGGAAACTACTTGGCAGCATGACAGAGGAATGCAGCTTCCCTGATAGAGAGCTCACTCATCTGCCTGGACTTTCACCATGGAAGGAATAGTCCCAAGAAAAAAGACGTTCCACAGCGGCCTCTAGTGGACAAACACAGGTACCGCACTTTTGTCTTTTTTTTTTTTTTTTTTTTTTAAAACCTCCTTTATGAAAAACATTTCCAGGTTTACAGTTTTTAAAACTTCCCTTATGAAAAAACATTTCTAGGATTTCTTAGGCATATACAGCTATTAGCGGGAATACCTTTTAGGTAACAGGCAGAAAGACATATTAGGCTTGGGGGTCCCCTCAATAGAACCAAGTTCCTGAGGGGCCCCCACTTACCTTTTCCCCGCCGCAGGACTTTGTTTGGTCCACAGAAGCCCAAACTTCACCTTTCACGGCAGGCATTGTACTAGACCTTCAGGGACCGGGTTCCCAAGGATTCCACTCCCCTGGACCTGTATAGCACCCTGCACAGATAGCCTCTTGGTTTTGGGTATGACCAGAGCTCTGGATCCCAGGGTCCAGCCCTCCTAAGAGAGGCATTACAGGCAAAACCTTGCTCTTCTCTGCAAGGCCCGGGTACCGACCGTTTAGCTATGAAGCTTTTTTGGTCGGATCCGGAATAGCTTGCTAAGGCCCAGAGAACCTGTACACAAGCCCAGATGAATACATGTTAACCTTGGCCAACACCTTAGACACTGGCAAAAAACTGAGGTACTCCCGGATGGGAGGGGCTTATATAGGGGAGGGTACTTCCTGTTTTGGAAGTTGCCAGTGCCAGCACCTGAAGGTAATTCTATATAACCCACATAGTAATGACTATGCTGCTCTGTGTCCCGTGATGTATGAACAAGAAATGGTCCAAATCAAGGGTCCACTCCATCAAGGATCCCTAAAAAAATCTAGACATCCGAGACAGGATGCCCAATATCAACATTTTCGGGAGGAGTCTCCACGTGGATGGGAGCAATTTCCATCTAGACCTCCTCCTTATGATGTAGGATACAATCAGGGGCATCCAAAGCCTCGGTATGAGACCAATAGCAATCAAGAATATAATATCCCCACTCAATTGTTTTTTTCCTTTGTCAGATTCGGTGGGTCCAGGAGCGTGTGGACCTATGGAAAGGGGATATGGATATGATAACCCAGAAAGGAATCCTCATTTTCCTTATTCTGGTCATTATGGGGTGGGTTATGATCAGCCCAGGCCCTACTATCCACCAGGTCCATTTGACTATAGAGCAAACCCCAGTTGGGATTTTCCCAGGAGCCATCAGAACCGCCTAGGTCCCATAGAACTAAGAGAGGAGTCAGAGGGGGGAGGAGAGCCCAGTCGCTCAAAAAGACAAAAAGAGTGTAGGCACTGGCATTTTCAACCCGAGTCATCAAGTTCTAACTGAGCCGGAACAAATGCTATTAGATAAGGGTTTGAGATTTGCTCCACCAAGGAGTTTGAGCAAATTTCAAACCTTTATGGATGTTCACAAGTTTGCAAGAAAGCTCAACATCAAAAGACATTTCTTGTCCAACCCCATTAAGGACAAACAAGTCCCTCCACCCAAGTTTAAACACACTAACCTAGCAAAACGCATTGCTGTTTAATCCCCCTGGCTCATTGGCACCCAGTATTAGGGTGTTCCGCGATGTGGTACTGAAAGACATGGAAGGGATTAAGGTTAGAAAAGTCAAAATGCAGAGAAATCTTGATAATGGTTTGGAGTCTCTTTGCTCCAACAAATCATTAGGCCTGCAGACAAGGGGGGGGGGGGGGGGGATAGCCATTTTGGACAGGTGTGATTACCTGAAAGAAATGCACCGGATAGTTGATGATATCGAAACCTACACTCCTCTGAATAGAGACCCTGTGGTCAAATATAAGAAGGAGTTGGTGGCCACTGTAGATCAAGGTTCTCTTAAAGGTATCCTGAACGATAGAGGTTATTTTTGGTACCATGTGCTCCACACGCACTCCGGTTATATACTACCTTCCAAAAATACATAAGAGCCAGGTTTCCCCCCCGGGACGGCCCATAGTGAGTGGGATAGACTCCATTACGTCCCGGGTGGGGAAATACATTGACTTTTTTCTACAACCACTGGTTCAGAAGATTCCCTCGTTCATAAGAGATACCAAACAGGTCATCAACTTGTTAGAGGGCCTTGTCCCTAAGAGTGGTATGTGGTTAGTCACGGCTGACGTGATCTCACTCTATACTATCATTCCCCATGAATGTGGTTTTGAGGCAGTCTAGTTATATTTAACTAGAGGGTCCGATCTCGCGCCCCGCCAGATTGAATTTATTAGGACTCTGCTGAAATATGCAGCAAATCATAATTACTTTTGGTTCGATAACCAGTTTTATCGCCAGGATCGAGGTGTGGCGATTGGGGCCAAATAAGCCCCCAGCCTGGCCAATTTATTTATGGCCAAGTGGGAGGACGACGTTGTGGATGCCTGCCGGAGACCAGAAGTGGTCCTCTGGGCGAGGTATATCGACGACGTCCTACTCCTATGGGATGGCAGCGAACCTGATCTACAGGAATACATGTTGTCCCTTAACAACAATAGGGACATCAGGTTCACCTTTGAGGCAAGTCAGGAGATGATCCATTACCTAGATTTGAACATTTCTGTTGTAGATGATAAATTTGTAACGACCACGTTTTTCAAACAGACTGATAAGAACTCCTACATTCCGCTTGATAGCTGTCATTATGCCCCCTGGCTTAAAGCAGTATCTCAAGGTCAGTTTACCAGGTTGAGGCGTAATTGTACTGAGGTTGAGGCCTTTAATAGCCAGGCACAAGTTCTTTCCAACAGGTTTGTGGAGAAAGGTTACCAACCAAGCGATATGTCTTGTCTGATCCAGTCTGTTAGGGAGACTGATAGAGGGTCACTCTTGAAAGATCGAGACAAAGATGAGTGGAGGGAATTTTTCCCTTCCATTCATCACTACGTTTTCGGTACAACACCAGACCATTAAACGTTTGATACGTAAACACTGGCATGTGCTGGCTAGTGACCAGGTGTTAGCACCTTCTTTACCAGAGAGACCATCTATTGTCTTTAGAGGAGCTACTTCACTATCCAATCGCATTGCCCCGAGTGTTCAGGACCCCCCACAGGCGAATAGGACCTTCCTACAAAACCTTACGGGGTACTACAGATGTAAAAAATTTCAGGTATGCACCCTCAATCTATGCCGTGACAGGAAGATTTGCCAGTTTACTTCTACTAGTACTGGCCGATCTTATAAGGTTGAACCTTTTATTACTTGTTCATCCTTAGGAGTTGTCTATCTCATTGTCCTTGCGGGCTCCAGTATATAGGGAGGACCAAGAGGGCATTCAGGGTTAGACTTAACGAACACATAGCCAATATTAGAAGAGGCTTTGATAAGGCATTATGACCAGGTACATTAGAGGGACCCTTCTAATACACTATTCATAGGCATCGACAAGTACAGACCTCACTGGAGAGGCAGTTCAATAGTGAGAGAAATCTCTAAACAGGAGATGGCATGGATCTACCGGTTCAGGACTTTTGTCCCTTTTGGACTCGATGTGGACACCGATGTCAACGCTTTTATTAACAACTCCTAAGGGTCTACATTTGATGATAGCTGGAGTGGAACTCCTTTTATTTGGTCATGAAATGTTCTGATTTCAGTGGAGCTTTTGATAGTTTTGACCTCAGCACAGCTGTTCTAATTCCTATTTAAATTAGGTTTATTCCATGCTCAATTGAGTATGATGCATTTGATGCCTCATTATTCAATATGCAGTGGGATATCTTTTATTCATTTAATTTCATATTGTATTCTTCATTGCCTCTGGCACGTTTGGGGAAGAAGGGCCAGATACTGACTCCATGATACACTGACAGCTCTCAGGGACCCAGTCAAAAAAACTGAAGTGTCCACCCTCCTTGCTGCACTGACCGGGGGGGGGGGTTACCCAGAGGACTCACCACCCAGCAAGAGACTGCTCAGCGCCGCTGCCCGCCTTCCGTCTGTACACAGCGTGTGTGAGGAAAAACTGAGGAGAATTGTGCTGCGCGCCGTATAGGAAGCCAGCACTAGAGGCCAAAACCCCATCCAAAATGGCTACCAGATGCCTCAGAAAGAAAAGGGCGCGACAAGAAAATGGCCGCCCGCAATAACAACCTGCGCCACAAGATGGCCGCCAATGGAGAAATTACATAGAACAGCAGGCATACAAGAAAATGGCGTCGGTGTTGCAAAAATGGCGGCCAAGCACCGCGATGTGGATGAGAAGGTCGAGTACAGGGAC
This sequence comes from Rana muscosa, assembly GCA_029206835.1. Taxonomy (NCBI): domain Eukaryota; kingdom Metazoa; phylum Chordata; class Amphibia; order Anura; family Ranidae; genus Rana; species Rana muscosa. Next base: position 95,562,364 of record CM055126.1, read on the forward strand.
TTCCCCGGAGAAGAGCACCCCTCACAGTCCCCCACCAGGATCCGGAGCCCCCCCACAGGTACGCCCCGGTCGCAGCGCGCTGCTAGAGCGCAAGAGGAATTGTGACAGCAGGGAAAGGGAGGATAGGAGAACCCCAAGTCCCTAAAATGCCCAGCCGTTCCCAACTGCCGAGGCAGGACGACTAGTACTTACTCGTCCTGCGAGGACTTGCTGGTGCGTCCCTGACAGGCCTACAACCGAGTTGGAGTAGCTGTCGGCCCGGTCCACTGTGAGTGAGACAACAATCAGCCCAGTCATATGTGGACCCCGGAGCATGTGCTCACCGGCCACCCCTGGAGTGGGGCCCGTCGTGGCAGAACCAGCGGACTGGCACGCTCGATGGCCGGAACTGGGAAGACTACAAGGATCTATAATATCCAGCCTGTCGCCCAGCCGGCAGTTGATAGAGGATATCACAAAAAAAATAATAAAAAAAAAAAAAATTCTTCAGGACTCTGGGCCCAAAGGGAGCTACGTCCTTCTCTGCTAGGCAGAAAAAAATTGAGCTGCTACCTGCAGGACGGAGGGTTATGTCTGGAAGGACCACCCCCCTGGGCGGGGCTGTTCAACTCTGATTAATGTAACATGTGTTTAAATATCTAACATGTTCTGCCTAGTCCTCTCCTATGAACAGGAACATAACCCATATGTCAAGAATTGAGAAGGCTTTGTCCATCCATGGACGAAAAGAGAAAAGAACATTACAATATATGCCCAACAAGGACCGGCGACGTACTGGTATGTTGCTGGACTTTGAGTGGTTATACCGGAATGATGTCTGCAGGTTTAGGTATCATCTTGGTATAGTTTTCTTTTCAGCCGGCGGTCAGCTTTCATGTAAGAGCAATCCTAGGGCCTAATTAGTCGCTAAACTGCTTTTACAAGCAGTGGGAGGGAACGTCCCTGCCTCCCCCCCCCGTCATCTTCCATGGATTTCTAGGGCTCTCCCGCCCAACCAGGGATCCAGAGAATGCAGCCGGTGGTCCCGCCAGCTGACCATAGAGCTGATCGGAGAGCAGAAAGGCTCCAATCATCCTATGGCCTAAGAAACCGGAAGCTACGAGCATTTCATGACTGGTTTCGCCGGATATAAACCGCGCCATTGGGAAAGCATCTCATCACACCGATCTTGGTGTGGCCAGATGCTTTGAGGGGAGGAGAGATCTAAAGTCTAATAGACCCCAAATTTAAAAAAAAAAAAAAAGGGAGTACCTGTCACTACCTATTGCTATCATAGGGGATATTTACATTCCCTGTGATAACAATAAAAATTACAAAAAAAATTAAAGCACCCCTTAAAGCAAGCTTGCGCTCCAAGGTAAACGCAAGCATCGGTCTTCTGTCGTATGTAAACAGCAATTGCACCATGCATGTGAAGTATCACCGCAAAAATCAGATCGAAGGCAGTAATTCTACCAGTAGACCTCCTCTAAATCTAAAGTGTTAACCTGTAAATGCTTTTAAACATGTATGTAGTTTGTCGCAGCTGCACGGTTGTGCGCAATTTTAAAGCATGTCGTGTTTGGTATCTATGTGTTTGGCCTAAGATAATTTTTTATATTTTAACAAACATTTGGGCAATATAGTGTGTTTTAGTGCATTCAAAATTCAAAAAATGTTTTTCCCCCCAAAAAAATTGCGTTTGAAAAACCACAGCGCAAATACTGTGTGAAAAAAAAATTGCACACAAAGTTGTCACTTAAAATTATATATTGCTTAAAAATGTCATGGGTATATGTGAACTTACACCCCAAAATACATGCCTGCTGCTTCTCCTGAGTATGGAGAGACCACATGTGTGAGACTTCAGGCTTGGGATCATTTGGGAAGTTTTTGTGCTATCTTGGCCTTTCATGGCCTCCGAAACTGTGATAGGTAGTGAGGAGTGAAATAAAAAATGTACACCTTTTAAAAATCCTGAAGACGGCGATTGGATTTTGCGCTAGGCTAGGCTCCCAAAAAAGTCTCACACATGTGGTATCCCCGTACTCAGGAGAAGCAGCAGAATGTATTTTGGGGTGTTAAGCCTCGTACACACGATCAGATTTTCAACAAAAGCGTCAGACTTTTGTCTGAAGGGCGTTGGCCAGGAACTTGTCTTGCATACAAACGGCACACAATTGTCGGTCAACAAACACGAACGTAGCGACGTATTACGTGGTTTTTCAGCTCTTGAGCGCCACCCTTTGGGCACCTTCTGCTAATGTCGTGTTTGGTGAGCATGCATGTTTTTACTTTTGTCTGACGGACTTGTGTACACACGATCGGAAAATCTGACAGACCGTTGTCCACGGAAAATTTATAATCCAGCCATGCAACATTTGTTTGCGTAAAATCTGACAATTGTCCGATGGAGCGTACAAACGGTCGGATTTTCGGCCAACAGGCTGTCTTCACACAAAAATCCGACCACAAACGACCATCATAGTGTAGTATATTGTATAAAATGTATTAAAAAATATCACAGGCTGCTGGGCTTGTTCGTCACTTCCAGTCACGCGATAACGAGTTCTGGAATGCACGCCACTCGTGAGGAATTACAGGGGAACACATGCGGACCAGACATACTCTTATACAAGGCTGGATCAGCTTAGTGCTGGCTTAAGGCACCGGAACATGCGAGTTTGTGATATTTTTTAACTTTAATACATTTTATACAATATACTACACTATGATGGCAGTTTGTGTGTTCCATGAGAGCAGTGGGGAGGATTGCAGACGGATCTGCAATACGGAGTGGTTATCCTAATGAACCAAAGGCGCTTAATCCTAGCCATATCTGGCGAGTGGGAATTTTACTAGGTGGTGGTGGATGCACATTTATGGTGAAGGTAGCAGCATAGGAAGTCACCATTTGAAAAGGAGCGATTATTCACGGAGGACATTTTTGCACTTGATTTTTTTCACTTATCATTCGCTGTTTTTTTTGATGATGGACTCAATGAATTGCATAACAGTTTTTTGTTTAAGCACTTTATATTCCTTGAAGTGGCAGGTTTTTCCATATTTCCATATATTTTTATATATTAATCTATTTTGTATTGGGCACAAGCACTTTGATCACTGGAATTGTTGTTTCTTGGTATGCATAATTTGAACTGGCATTTATATGACAGGTTTTATACAACAGGTTTGGATATACTATACCTATAGAGCACAGAGCTCACATTCCTTATACACCAATTTGTGTTGGTTTTGGATATTATAGAGAGTGGTAATATATAGTGGTGCAACGGATCGTCATTGATCCGTGATCCGAACGGGTCAACATGTTCGGATCGGCACACCACGCGATCCGCGGATTGAGCTCCCCTGCCTCGGCCATAGGAAAGCCTGCGGCTTCGGCCTAGCTCCGGGCCGGCGGCCATCTTGGTACACGCGGCGGCGGGCAGCTTCTGGTTGGTTGTTGGTGGAGCCGCTGCATTCAATCTCATGGACGAAACAGGAAGCGAATAGCCAGTGGAACAGTATAAAATTGATGATCGGCAATCGTTTACCCTTTGATTTGGCCCGTGTGTGTCTGTTCTCTTCGCCAGCTCTGCTAATAAGGAAACAGCCAGCTTCCTGAATGTCCCCTCTCAGCTCAGTAATTATCACTTCCTGCTTTATACAATGTGGCTTTAATGCTTCCAAGCAGCACCGGACAAGGACATGCTCATTGCCAGTACACCTGCTACACTGTCCTCTCTATATCTCTGTGAGGACACTGAATTGTCAAGGTGGTAGATCCTGTGTGCTCCTAGAGATTTACCATGGGGAGATGTGGACATTACAGTGGGGGAGATGTGGACATTACAGTGGGGGAGATGTGGACATTACAGTGGGGGAGATGTGGACATTACAGTGGGGGAGATGTGGACATTACAGTGGGGGAGATGTGGACATTACAATGGGGGAGATGTGGACATTACAGTGGGGGAGATGTGGACATTACAGTGGGGGAGATGTGGACATTACTAATATCCACATCTCCCCCACTGATCCGAAAAATGATCCGATCCGTGACTCTGATCCGAGGAACGATCCGAACCGTGAGTTTTTTGATCTGTTGTACCCCTAGTAATATATATAAAAAAGTTCGCGCAATCCACCTATCTTAACTATATAAAGTTTGTAAATACCAAACATGAGTTCATATATAATCAAAGTGCTGATCCTGGAGTGAGTAAAGGTAGATAGATAACCAACTACAGATCACACTGACTCTTACCCTAGGGTAAAGATGTATGCACAGTGGGTGAACCCAATAGTGCTCTCAGCGATCCTCAACAGCGAGGGAATTACTTCATCCAAAGCAGAGTATGCTGATCCCAATAGACATATGGATGTCAGTTCTGAAGTGAGCTCCACCAGTGACCACCAGGAAAGCCAATAGAAAGTCCTGGCCCCAGCAATGGCACTCTCAAATATGAACAGAAGTATGCTCATTATGCAGACATACAATTTTTTTTATTTATTTAGGTAAAAGAGTAAAACTCGCATGCTCTTGATACTTACATGATGTCTCCAACTTACAAGCCAACCTCAATGCACTGCTTAATTGAGCAACTATGTGGCAAATTAGGTCTAATGTAAAGTTATGCACTTGGGGACTAACAATATGCATGATACATACTAGGGGGGGTACAACTGGGTGGAATCAATGGCGGAGAAGGATCTGGGTGTTCTGGTAAATCATTGGCTTAATAATGGCATGCAATGCCAAGAATCAGTTTACAAATCTAACAAAATCCTTTGTATTGAGAGGTATAGACTCCAGAGAGATAGCATTGTGCCCTGTACAAATCAATAAAAAGACCTTATCTGGTATATACAGTTCAGTTTTGGGCACCAGTTCATAGAAAGTATATTGGATAAAGTGCAGAGAAGGGCAACCAAACTGATAAGAGGTATGGAGGAGCTCAGCTATGAGGAGAGATTAGAGGAACTGAATTTATTCTCTCCCAAAAAGAAGAGATTAGGGGGGATATGATCAACATGTGTAAATACAAAAGAGGCCCATACACTGAACTTGGTGTTGCGTTATTCACTTTAAGGTCATCACAGAGGGCACTCTTTACGTCTGTAGGAAAACAGAGTTAATCTCCAAATACGGAAAGGTTTCTTCACAGTAAGAGCTGTGAAAATGTGGAATAGACTCCCTCAAAAACTGGTTCTGTCCAGCTCAGTGGATTGCTTTAAAAAAGGCCTGGATTCTTTCCTAAATGTACACAATATAAATGGATACTAAAATGTATAGGTAAAGTTGATCTGATTGCCTCTTGGGGGGAGGATCAGGGAGGACTGGTTCCCCCTGCTGGAGCCAATTGGATAATTCTTTGCTGCGCAGCACTGCACAGCTCAGTTAGGAGAGCTTTAAGCCCTGATTGGAGGGATGAGACACAACCCTCCTCCCCTCACAATACATGAGAAACATTTACAGCTGCGGCTGTCAATCACAGGCTGTGTGCTTGAGTTCTCCCCATCAGCAATTACCTCTTGAAGTTGGGAAAAACTCAGAAGAGACTCATGCAGATAACAGAGGAATGAGGCAGCAGAGAGAAATCACACTCAGTATCTTGGACAGCGACCAGTACAACAGTATACAGGTGATACTCGAAAAATTTGAATATCGTGCAAAAGTTCATTTATTTCACTAATGCAACTTAAAAGGTGAAACTAATATATGAGATACATTTCATGCAAAGCAAGATAGTTCAAGTCGTGATTTGTCATAATTATGATTATGGCTTACAGCTCATGAAAACCCCAAATTCACAATCTCAGAAAATTACATGCAATCAATAAAACAAGGATTGTACATAGAACAATATCAGACCTCTGAAAAGTAGAAGCATGCATATGTACTCAGTACTTGGTTTGGGTCCCTTTTGCAGCAATTACTGCCTCAATTCGGCGTGGCATGGAAGCTATCAGCCTGTGGCACTGCTGAGGTGTTATGGAAGACCAGGATGCTTCAAAAGCAGCCTTCAGCTCTTCTGCATTGTTCGGTCTCATGTCTCATCTTTCTCTTGGCAATGCCCCATAGATTCTCTATGGGGTTCAGGTCAGGCGAGTTTGCTGGCCAATCAAGCACAGTAATCCCACGGTCATTGAACCAGGTTTTGGTGCTTTTGACAGTGTGGGCAGGTGCCAAGTCCTGCTGGAAAAGGAAGTCGGCATCCCCATAGACCTGGTCTGCGGAAGGAAGCATGAAGTGCTCCAAAATCTCCTGGTATACGGCCGCGTTGACCCTGGACTTAATGAAGCACAGTGGATCAACACCAGCAGATGACATGATTCCCCAAATCAACACAGACTGTGGAAACTTCAAGCATCTTGCAGTGTGTGCCTCTCCATTCTTCCTCCATACTCTGGGTCCTTGGTTTCCAAATGAGATGCAAAATTTGCTCTCATCAGGAAAGAGGACTTTGAACCACTGAGCAACAGACCAGGTCTGTTTTTCTTTAGCCCAGGTAAGACGCTACTGACGTTGTTTGTTGTTCAGGAGTGACTTTTGCACGATATTCAAATTTTTTGACTATCACTTGTATAAGGATGTGCTTTGTTCATATTTCATGTGTGAGGTTTACAATCACTTTAAGTAGTGGGTGCACATGGATTGTTTTTGGAGAATAATGTTTTTTTTTAGTGTCACTTTCATTTATTTACAAGATTTGGCTAACATTAAGGGTTCAGGGTAAGGGGGAGCCAAGTACAAGCTATAGGTCAGTTAAAGTACATGCAAACACTACCAATTAACTTTATTTTACTGATGCGGACAAATTTGTTGGTACCCGTACAGCTAATTTAAACAATGCTTCATTCCTCCTGAAAATAATGAAAAGAAAAACACATTTCCCAATTGCATACCTTCGGCATGTCTGAGAAAAGAAAAGAGTGAAAAAAGCGAAATCATTGCCGATTCTACAAAGATATAACCTGGACATAGTAATATTTGGGGGGAATATACATGTATTGCAAATATGTACTAAATAGGATTTTTACTTGCAATAAAAATCCCTTTCTTGGATTACAGTAACCACTTGAAGACTGAGGGAAAAACAAATAAACAGAAGGCGCTGCCATCTAAGTGTAACCGTTTATTAAAACAATAATAAGCAAAGAGTAAAAACACTCACAGGAGTATGATAGACACAGGCATTTCTCAAGTCCTTATGTGTTGACAAGCATAGGAAGTGCAGAGAGATAAAACTGAGTATGACGGATTTCGCACTGGTGAGCCGAAGGATCGTGGCTGGATGCGTGCTGCGAGAACTCTGCTGGGCAGATGGTAGACTCCACAGATGAGAGCTGCCGGCAGGCTGGACGCAAGCCAGTGTGCGACAAAGTAGCATCGCTCACTCGGAAACATGTCACCTCTCACCTCATCCTGACATCACCACCCTCTGAGCCCTCTCCTGGCCTTGGTCCTGACACTGGCCTGCGTTCCAGCCCGCCAGCAGCTCTCATCTGTGGAGTCAACCATCCGCCCAGCATAGCTTTTGCAGCACCTTACTTTAAGGGGGGAGAGGGGGAGAGAGAGAGGGGGAGAGAGAGAGGGGGAGAGAGAGAGGGGGAGAGAGAGAGGGGGAGAGAGAGAGGGGGAGAGAAAGAGAGGGGAGAGAGAGAGAGGGGGAGAGGGGGAGAGAGAGAGGGGGAGAGAGAGAGGGGGAGAGAGAGAGGGGGAGAGAGAGAGGGGGAGAGAGAGGGGGAGAGAGAGGGAGACCGTTCAGGGAAAGCTGACACACAGGCAGCTGTATGACAGAGGTTTTGTGGAGCGTTGACTGAAATATGCTGTGGTTGGATGCTGTGCCAAATGGTACTCGCATGTATGCGATCCAGGATGTATGACCGGAACACAAAATTAACAAAGAGCTAGGACCTTGGTGAAAACCCAAGGTGCAGTGGACAGACCAAAGAGAATGGCAACAATCTGATGCTGCTGCGTGGTCACAGAAAAATGCAGTTGGTAGGCTGTGAAGATGGGAGTAAATAAGTAGGCATCCTTGATGTCCATAAAAGGCAAGGTGGTCTCCCAGATGGAGCGAACCACTGACCAACCAGGCAGACTGCATGTGCCACTTTCGTACCTAGTGAAAGGTGTTAAAACCCTTTTTTTGCTAGAAAATTACTTAGAATTTTTTTTTATAATGTTTGGGGGTTCTAACACCCTAGAGAATAAAATGGCGGTCATTGCAATACTTTCTTGCTCTAAGGCCCCTTTCACACTGGGGTGGTTTGCAGGCGCTATTGTGATAAAAATAGCGCCTGCAAACCGAGCCTAAACAGCGGCTGCTGTCTCTCCAATGTGAAAGCCCGACGGCTTTCACACTGGAGCGGTGCGCTAACAGGACGTGAAAAAAAGTCCTGCTAGCCGCATCTTTGGAGCGGTGTGTTTACCGCTCCTACACCGCTCCTTCCCATTGAAATGAATGGAACACCGCGGTAATACCGCCTGCAAACCGCGGCTGTAGCCGCGGTTTGCGGGTGGTATTAACCCTTTTTCGGCCGGTAGCGGGGGTTAAAACCGCACCGCTAGCGGCCGAATACCTCAGCAATTCCGACGGTATAGCGCCGCTAAAAAAAGCGCCGCTATACCGCCACCGCACCCACCGCCCCAGTGTGAAACCAGCCTAACTATGGCGGCGATACCTCACGTGTGGTTTGAACACTGTTTTCATATGCGGGTCTACTCACTTATGCGTTTGCTTCTGCGCGCAAGCTCGTCGGGACGGGGCGCTTTAAAAAATACAATTCTTTCTTATTTATTTTACTTGATTTTATTTAATTTTTACACTGTTTTAAAAAATAAATGAAAATTTGGGTCACTTTTCTTCCTATTACAAGTAAAACCCTTGTAATAGAAAAAAACATGACAGGTCCTCTTAAATATAAGATCTGGGGTCAAAAATAAAAAAATTGTCATTTGAAAAAATTACAAAAATAAAATGACCCTTTAAGACGTGACGTTTTGACGTTGCTTCCGTCCTGCTATGGTATGGAGACGGGTGGGGGCCATCTTGCCCTCCATACCCAGCCACGGATAGGACCCAATCGCCTCCACTGCTACCGACGGCTCGGATAAGCGGCGGAGGGCGCGGGAGAGGGGGCCCCTCTCCCACCGCCGATAACGGTAATCTTGCAGCAAATCCGCCACAGAGACCTCCCTTATTTACAGAACCACCGCCTGAAGAGATGGATACCTCGGTTGTGGCAGCAGCTGCTGCCATTACCGAGATATCCCTTTTCAAAGTAAGGACGTATATAGTCGTGCGGCGGTCCTTCAGTGGTTAAATAAAACCCCTGGAACCTCTCTCTTTCCAGGACAATGGCTATGACCTAGAGCTGCACGTTTCTGGCTAAAATGAGAATCACAATTTTTTGGCTTAGAAGATCCCGATTCTCGGGGCCTAACATCAGTTTTCACATTACACAAAAAAAATCAAAAAAAAATCGGGCTAACTACCGTTTTTATAAAATTCATTATAAGTGTATTTTTCCTCCAAAAAATACGTTTGAAAGACCACTGCACAAATACCGTGTGGCATAAAATATTGCATCAACCATTATTTTATTCTCTAGGGTCTCTGCTAAAAACATATATATAGAATGTTTAGAGGTACCAAGTAATTTTCAAGCAAAAAATACTGATTTTCACTTTGTAGGAAACAAGTGTCAGAAAAAGGTTTAGACTTTAAGTGGTTACGCTTCCCTCATGTCAGACCGAAGTTCATACCTTTAATCTAAGAACGAAAAGTTACAATGTTTATACCAGAGGACAATGTTGTGAAAAACTTGGAAGACTGCCCGGTTATTTTCTTTTGACAGCTGAGTGAGCAGATAACTCTACACTTACATGAATGAATCAGGAAATTCTGCATAGAAATCGCGAGGGAGGTTGAATCGAGATTACGATTTTTTAATGATAAATCGTGCAGCTCTACTAGGATCCCTAGAGAAAAAAGCCAAGTCAGAGCTGTGTGAAGGTTTGCAAATCTTTTCAGGAACACTGGCAGGTTGGACAACAGACTGAATTTCCAGCTTGTAGCCTCTGGACCCAGAAATCCAGAGTTCTTAGACCAGGTGGGTGCAAAGACCAACCAGACATACCCACTTTGACAGGGGAGGAAACCCCCCCCCCCCCATTGCAAGGAGGGCTTGTTCACAGATTTTAAGAAATTGCGGGTACAGGAACTCTGGTGAAACGGAGTTCTAGGTTTCTCCTTGGACTTGGGAAGCCTGGGAGAAACAAAATGAACTTTTCTTATCCTCAGTAGAGGGATTATCAGACTCAAGTTTTTTCTTTCATTTTCTGGGGCAAAGGGGTACCTTTCTCCTGTTGACCTTCTTTATAAAATTGTCTAGGGATTTGCCAAAAAGGCATTCCCCATCAAACGATAAATGCATGAGGTGTTTCTAGCACTGATGCTCTGCAGACCAACATTTGAGCCAAGGGGTTCTCTGCATGTACACTATATTACCAAAAGTGTTGGGACACCTGCCTTCACACGCACATGAACTTTAATGGCATCCCAGTCTAAGTCCGTAGGGTTCAATCATGCGTTGGCCCACCTTTTCCAGCTATAACAGCTTCAAATCTTCTGGGAAGGCTGTCCACAAGGTTTAGGAGTGTGTCTATGGGAATGTTTAGACCATACTTCCAGAAGCACATTTGTGAGGTCAACCACTGATGTGGATGAGAAGGCCTGGCTCGCAGTCTCCACTGTAAACCTTGTGGGCAGTCTCCACTGTAAACCTTGTGGGCAGCCTTCACAGAAGAGTTGAAGCTGTTATAGCTGCAGAGGGTGGGCCAACTCAGTATTGAGCCCTACGGACTAAAACTGGGATACCAATAAAGCTCATTTGCTTGTAAAGGCAGATGTTCCAATACTTTTGGTAATATAGTGTATATCAAAAGAAGGTTGATTCTGGATATATGATGTATATTATCCACTAGCCCATTAACACAGTAGAGCAGGGCCACAGGCATAAGTTCTGGTTGTTTGAATAGTTCCAGGATTCTAAAACATGTGGTCTGGCAGGTTTCAGGACAGGGCCTGGAAGTGCTTCTAGCTTTTAATTCACAAGATCTTTAAATACAGCATGCATTTTACAGGGACAGTCAAAATCTTCAAAGACAAAAAACTTCCCAGCACACTTACCATTTAGCTTGCATAAAAAAAAAAATACAAAAAGGTTATAAAAACACATAATTTTCTCCTAATACCTTTTTACTTAAAGTGGTTGTAAACCCACTCTTGCAACTTGCACCTACAGGTAAGCCTAGATTAAGGCTTACCTGTAGGTGTTTTCAATATCTCCTAAACCTACATGGTTTAGGAGATTTGCAAAAAATAGTACACCGATGTGTACGGTGCATGCGCACAGTAGACATCGGCGCAGGCACACTGTATATGCCGGCTTTTACGGCTCCTGCGCGCATGCGCGGAGTGACGTCATCGCCACTCCGGCCAATCACAGCGCTGGAGCGGCGATACCCGGAAGTTACCTCCGGGAGAGATGGCTGCGGCTGGAGGGGGAGACGAGGACGGATTCGGGGGCTTCGATTTAAGGTAAGTAATGCATAATGAGCTAGTATGCTAGTCATACTAGCTCATTATGCCTTTGTCTTGCAGGTTTAAAAAAAAAATGGGTTTACAACCACTTTAAAAACATCCACCATTAAAAATAAAATAAAAATAATGATTGGGAGCTGACCAATGAAGCTGAATTCATGAAACATACTAGAAGGAACCCTGTGACATCACTCACACACGAGGTCACAACATGTGTACCAGAAGTGATGCAGACCTCAGAGAAAAGTTTAATCAGATCCTTGTACTGGGTGATAGCATGTGTTTGTAAGTGGATTTTAAATTCATTTTATGTGTATTTTTGGGTAAAAGTATTTGCGTAATGAACCGCTATGTTTCGTCCCCTTACATGATACTTACATGATAGAGTGTTATGTGAAAAGAGATTAGTGGTCACTGATTGCTGCATGGAGGGGTATCTGAATTCCATTTTGTTTTTACCATCTTATTCATAAGTGGTCAATATATTAAGATAAATTTTATTACCTTTAGACCCCTTTCACACTGAGGCACTTTAGCACTAAAAATAGCGCCTCTAAAGCGCCTCTCATGTCTCCCTAGTGTGAAAGCCCGAGTACTTTCACACTGGGGCAGTGCGCTTGTGGGACGGGAAAAAAATTCCTGCAAGCAGCACCTTTGGGGCGGTGTAGGAGCGGTGTATACACTGCTCCTGCCCATTGAAATGAATGGGCAGCGCTTCCGAAGCACAACGCGGACGCTTTCTTTGGCCGCTAGATGGGGTTAAAAGCACCCCGCTAGTGGCCGAAATGGACCCCCGCCCCAGTGTGAAAGTACCCTTAGTGTGTTCCTGGGAGAGGAGCATCACTTCATTAGAGGATTTGGAGTGTGACTACCTCATCCTGGGTTGGGACTGGTTTAGTGTACTGTCGATCAGCACATATCACAGGATATGAAACTTCAAACACTACGAACTCAGTATGAACTGATTTTGAATAAAGTGCTTACTTTATGTTTAAATGCTAGTTGATCACGTTTGTAGTTTATGGAATACTATAATTTTAGCACTTTTTATGAATTTATTGATTTGTTTGGTTTGGTCTCAGCATTTGTAATTTAGTTATTTTCTTTCTTTGTATATTAGAGGATTTATTTTTACATAAATATGTATGTTTTAAGGGTATAGATCCAAGCAACCAGCATAGGATGTTTTTTTTTTTTTTTGCCCTGCGCTAGATCAAAAAACTTACCAGACTCATTTGTTTAGTAGGCATTTCACACATAATTAGGTTTTGTTTATTCAATATACTGTTGATCATGACCTAGAAGGCCTTAGTCTTGCTGAATAGTTTGCCATGTCACCAGCCTACAAATGGGTAAATGAACATCTTTTACATATATTTATGAAAATTGTACAAACCTTTAGGATGCCTTTGTCTTCAAGCACCACTTGAAGACCATTTTTGAAGACTCCTGGTCCCATGGTGAGAATATCAAAGAGGTAAACATGCTTTTTAGTGGCAACCTGAAACAGTAAAACACAATTGCAAACAAAATGCAATTGGAATTGAGAAGAAACATGCCCAGCCTACAGTTGAAGCAGCAGAAAAAAAAAACTGATCACAGCAAAGTTAGAAAAACTGTGGCAAGTCTGTGGTTATAGAACAGTGGTGGTATAGGCGCTGTGTTAAAGAAGGGATAGGAACAATGAGAGAAATGGGAAAATGTGACTGATAACACACTAAACCTAAATAATGATGTGACCCGTGAACAGCTAATTGACTATCTAACAAGGATAGATCCGACCGTGGTAAATTGGCAACACTGGTGTACTAACAAATAAATACTGTGTACAGTTGCAGAAATATATAATAATAATAGTAGTCCCAATAAGTCCAATTATAATGTAAAATCCAAATATAAAGTGGTTCCCACCACCAAAGTGACACAATAAATAAATAAATAAGACACACGTATGTGCAGTGCTCCAAACTCTTTTCTTCTTCAGTGCTCCACCTCCGTGCCTGTAAGCAGCTCACCTTCTTGCTAATTAAGCACAGCATAGACAGGACACAGGGTGTTGGTAACTGGTAAGCAGCAGAAGTAATGGTGGTCTCCCTCCTGTCACTGCAATCCTCTCAGACACCACATGAAAAGCCAAAGAACAATAGTCATGGTGTAGCTCCGATGCTGTACAGAGACACGTACACAGGCCAGAGATGCACTCACATTTAAAGAGAAAAACTATGGGAACGTCTCCACGAGCGCTGAACTAGTCGTCCCTCTGATAGTATATAGCTCTGTGTGGGTCCAGGTGCAGCAAGGGATCTCAGGTAGACACGGTGCTCAATGTAATATATAAAAAAACAGGGCAGACATCGCATAATCCCGTACCGGAAGGTTTATTTACAGTAAACAATACAAATTGACGATACGCGTAGGGATTGGAGCATTGCTGGCATACTAGGATCCGAGCAGGCGGACGAGTGCGGCACTCGTAGGATACCCTGCATCCACTTTTATGCTAACTGAGTGTTAATTTGTATTGTTTACTGTAAATAAACCTTCCGGTACGGGATTATGCGATGTCTGCCCTGTTTTTTTATATATTACATTGAGCACCGTCCCAGGTCATTGTGATTATCTGGGATGGGACACAGGAGTCCTTCCAGAATTTTTTGCGCAATCTGAGTGATAATCCCTATGGTATTTCCTTCTCCGAAACTTATAGTCAACGAGAGGTTAATTTTTTTTTTTAGACCTAACACTTTTCAAGGAGGGAAATCGGTTATTCACCAGAAAGTTCTTCAAAAGTGTAGATCGGAATGGCTACATCCCTCTTGGAAGTTGCCATCATCCAAGATGGTTAGGTGGCATTCCCAAGAGTCAGTTGATTAGAATAAGGAGGAATTGCAATAAGATTGACGATTATAATGCACAAGCAGATCTTGTATTGAAACGATTCCATGAAAAAGGGTATAATCTGGAAAATCTAAACAAGGTCAAAACTACGGTTGGTCTACTAGATAGAAATTAATTATTCAAGAGGAAAGAGAAGAAACAAAAAGACTTTGGTCTTGCCTTTCTTACTGGTTACAACCGGCAGTATAAAGAATTTGAAAAAATCATTAAAAAACACTGGCCATTGCTTTTGGAAGATCGAGAATTAAAGGAGGTGCTATCAAAGAAACCAAAATTTATTTACACAAAACCACCCACCCTAAGACTTCAGTTGGCACACAACGTAGTTAACCCCCCTAAGAAGCTTGTAACTTTTTTAAATCAGACTGGTTTTTACAGCTGTGTAAGATGTAGGATGGTAGGTCCTATGAAATTACTAAATTCATCACATGTGGGACCACACGTTACCTACTTGCTTTCTTGCCCTTGTGGGCTTCAGTATGTCGGTAGAACCACGAGGCAATTAGGAGTACGACTTCGGGAACATGTCAAAAGGATCAAAAAGGGCTACCGACATCATGGACTGTCCAATCACTTTAGATTATATCATAATCGTGATCCCAGCTGTCTCACATTTTGTGGGATAGATAGAGTTGAAGAACACTGGCGAGGGTCTAATCTCAAACAATTAATTTCACAAAATGAATCCTAATGGATTCATAGGCTTCGCACTTTAAGCCCGGCGGGGCTCAATATTAAGCTGGATTTAAAATTGTTTTTTATCCAATTGGTAATATTTTTATTTTTTACTTTTATTTTTTATTATTATTTTTCTTATTTTTCTTTTTAATTTTAATTTTATTTTTAATCAAGTAGTGAGACCTAATTTTATATATATATATATATATATATATATATATACATATATATATTTTAATTTTTTGAGGCATTTTTGATTGTATCCACAAGATGGCAGCAGTCTTTTGTCTCTTTTTCAATTAAGTTTGGATGGTAATCAGGACAATGATGTTTAACCAGGAAGTAGGTTTTTCCTCAATTGATTACACCCAGTGGGAGGTCATTCCCCCACTATAAATTGCTTTGCTCTAGATCGGATGTGATGTCCTTTGATGACGCTCTGTGGAGAAAGCGAAACGCGTCAACGCACGTCCGGTTTACGGCTAAACCATTGACACCATTTCCTGCTTCTTGTGGAGCGCACGCTATTCAGCGGCGCTCGTGGAAGTTGATACCGAGTGCCTGCCTTTACCATCCTGTGCTTTGAATGTCTAGCCAACGGGCTAGACTTGGCAAGTAATCTCTCATTGTTCTCCCGTACATTTGAACTTCACTCTACCAGTTTCCAGTAAGTCATTTCATTTGGATTTTTGTTTATATATTGAACTCATCATTCAGTCCCTGTCCTTGGAAGTAAGCACCATCTACTAATGGTGAGTGGATCGTCTGACTATAATCCATCTGAGCTTGTGACACCTGCAGGACCATTTGTGATCATTTGCTGCCTATTTAATCAATATTCTCATTTTTTTGCACATATCTTTTTTGAATCACATTTTGGAAGAAGATTTATTCACTGACTATTGGTTTGTCACATTGAAATATTATTGGATATTTCCTGGGTTTTTCTTGTGTGTTTTTGCTAGCGCTATAGTTAAATTTACGTTTTCACAATATTCAAGTTTTAGCACTTGTTGTTTAGCTGCTGCACTTTTATTTCACACATTAATCTATATAATTTTTTCCAGCGCCTTTTTGTGTGTTTTATATTAGGGGGTATTAGCCTTCTATCAGGAGAGGACTAGGCAGAAAAGCATGTTAAGTGTTAAACACGCATCAAAACTGTACAGTACCACCCTGGGGGCGGTCCCTCTAGGTACAACCCTTCTCCCTGCATCATGCAGCTCAGTTAGTCAAAAAGCAGTACAAACATATAAAAAGGAGAGGTGGGTGCTGTGTCCCATCCATGAACTCAGAGAAAAGGATTTTACGATGAATACAAAAATCTCATTTTCTTTTTCGTTCATGGGACGGACACAGCATCTTATTCTTGACATTAGGGACGTCCCCAAGCTGTGTCAAAAACAAGGGGTGGGAACAGCAATCAAACCAACTTCACCCCAAACAAACAGAGCTCCTCAACTAAGGAGTTGCAACTTTAAACAGCCGTCTGCAAAGACTAGCGGCCGAAGCAAGCATCCGCAGATGCATGTTGGTCAACCTTGTGAAAGTGTGAACAACCAGGTCACCGCCTTACACACCTGTGAGCCAGATGCTTGATGTCGGAAAGCCCAGATGCACCTACAGCCCTGGTCGAATGCGCTGTGACAGGAAATGGAGGCGCCCGCCCTTTAAGGGCCAAAGCCTGAATTACAATCTGACTGATCCATGAGACACGGTGGCCGACGAGACCGCCAGGCCTTTTTTGGACCAGTCACCGACACAGAGTTTGACCTCCGAAACGGAGTCGTAGCAGACAGACACACCCGCAGAGCTTGTACCAAGCCCAAGGAAAGCAAGCAACCTCTTGGGATGCGACGGCCGAGGACACAAGGATGAAACACAATGTCCTCATTCGGATAAAAAGGCTGAACAAACCTTAGACAGAAACAAAAGGCTGCGACGCAGCACCGCCTTATCCTCCTGGAGGAGTAAGTAGGGAGACCTGCAAGACAAGGCTGCCAACTCAAAAAACCCTCTGGTAGAGGTAACAGCCACCCGAAAGCAACTTACCAAGAAAGTGCCAACAGGGTAACCTCTCTATGTTCTTTAAAAAAATGGTGGTTTCTGAAAACACCCAGGGATTCAATCCCACAAAGGCAGCAGTGATTGAACCGGAGGGGCCACATGTCGAAAGCCTTTGGACAAATGTACTCACCAGTGAATGAGCCGCCAAGGGTCGCGAGAGAAACCAGCCAAGGCTGATATCTGACCCGCAATGGAGCGAAAGCAAGTCTTTTATCCACTCCACGCTGTCAAAACAGCAGGATCCTGGAAGCCGAATATGTACGTGAACGCCACTCCATCTCCACACTTAGAGATGTAGGCCCTCCAAGTGCGATGGTAAAACATCCGAAAAGATGACTTCCGTGCCCTCAGCCTGGAGGAAATCACCGAAACCGACGGGCTACGGCCACTTAGTATCCGACTGTCAGCCATGTCGTGTAGGCCAGTGACTGCAGCAGGATGAAATGTATGACCTTGCGATAAAAGGTCCTCTTGCATTGGCAGCCGCCCAGGAACATCCGCCACCAGTCGCACTAAAGCGGCGTAGCAGGGACGCCTACATCAATCTGGGGCATGTAGACTACTCGGAATCTCCTCGGCCTCTACTCTGCGAGCATATGACGAAGAGAATTTGCAGGAGGAAGGCATACTTAGCTGATACTGTCCCCACAGGACCACAAAACCGCGTCTGACGCGTCCTCCCAGGAATCTTTGAACCTGGCCACCACCTCAAAAGCTTCCGATTGAGTCAAGAAGCCAGGAGATCCCCATCAGGCGATCCCCATCTCCGGTAGAGGAGTCGAAACCCCTCCGGGTATACAGACCATAGTCCATGGCCCAGCAATTGACAACTCGGAGTCCGCCTGCTAGAGTTCTACGCCCAGACTGTATGTAGGCAATAGAGCCAGCACATTATGCCCTGCTCCCGCAGGATGGAAGCAACAGCATGCTGCAGCCGAGCGACTTGTTCCCCCTCGATGGGGACATATGCCACCGTGGCGTTGTCCACTGGAACCTGACTGGACGTTCCCGCAGCCTCTGTGACCAAGTGGAATGGCACCGCCAGAACGCCCAAAGGAGCACCCTGATCGGCAGGCGGGGTACTTCCTGCGTCCAGCGACCCTGTGTCGTCCAACAAAAAGGAACGACTTCCCGGACAGAAAAGCCGGATAACCTCAGCCACCGTATCAGGGATTCCCTAACTAGCCGGCACACCCAGATTTGACAATCCCAGGACAATGGAGATTCGTCCCATGTCGACAGGATCTCCATTTGCACGACTCGAATGTGGATTTAAACACACGGGACCACCTTGAAGTTAACCAAATAGCCCATGATTGCGATCCCTTGTTGCATCAGCAAGGCCAGGATCGGGGTGAGCACCCTGAAGAAACTCCCGGTGCCGACGCCAGGCCAAAAGGGAGAGCCACCAATTAGTAGTGCTCATCCCACACTGCAAACCACAGAAACCTCTGATGCCTGACGCATATGGGGGCTGCAATAAAAATAGGATTTTTATAACAGCTTACCTGTAAAATCCTTTTCTTGGAGTACATCACGGGACACAGAGCGGCATAGTCATTACTATGTGGGTTATATAGATAACTTCAGGTGCTGGCACTGGCAACTTCCAAAACCGGAAGTACCCTCCCCTATATAAGCCCCTCCCATCCGGGAGTACCTCAGTTTTGTAGCAAAGCAATAAGTGTCCCCAAAAGAGGGGTGGGAGCTCTGTGTCCCGTGATGGACTCCAACAAAAGGATTTTACAGGTAAGCTGTTATAAAAATCCTATTTTCTTTCTCGTACATCAAGGGACACAGAGCGGCATAGTCATTACTATGTGGGATGTCCTAAAGCAATGCCCAATGAGGGGGGGGATACACCATACATAAGCTGAGCGCTATCAGACATGAGGATCTTTTGCGGCCTGCAACACACTGCGCCCAAAGGCGACATCCTCCTGACTTCTAACGTCCACCTGGTAGAACCTAGTAAACGTGTTTACTGAAGACCATGTTGCGGCCTTACAGATTTGAGCCAGGGAGGCCTGGTGATGCACTGCCCATGAAGTACAAACTGCTCTCGTGGAGTGCACTCTAACTTTGAACGGAGGCGGTCTCCTTCTCAAGCCATAGGCTTGCATTATGACCTGTCGAATCCACTTGGCTAAAGTAGATTTTGACGCTGCCTGACCCCTTCTGGGGCCTTCCGGCAGAATAAACAAAGTATCCGTTCTGCGAATCTGAGCAGTGGCTTTTAGATAAGCTTTAACTGCTCTTACTACATCCAAAGAATGTAATAATTTTTCTTCTACTGAACTAGGTTTGGGGAAAAAAGAAGGAAGAACCACATCTTGGTTCAAATGAAACCTCGATACCACCTTAGGAAGAAAGGCTGGATGAGGACGTAACACTACTCTGTCCTTATGGATAACCAGATATGGCTCCCTACAGGACATAGCGGCTAATTCCGACACTCTTTTAGCCGAACAAATGGCTACTAGAAAAATCAATTTCCTGGTGAGAAGCACCAAGGAAATATGCTGTAATGGTTCAAATGGTTGTTTCTGTAGAACCGACAGAACCAGGTTTAAGTCCCATGGACATATGGGAATATTAACCGGGGGGCTAATACGCATCACTCCTTGTATAAAGGCTTTGACTAGTGAATGCGAAGCCAAGGGCCTCTGAAAAAATATTGACAAGGCCGAAATCTGACCCTTGATAGTACTCAAGGCAAGCTTCCTATCTACAGCCCACTGTAGGAAGTCCAGAATCCTACCTATTACGTACTTTCGTGGATGCCATTTCTTGGCCTCACACCAGGCGATGTACACCTTCCAGATTCTATAGTAGATCTGCCTGGATACCGGCTTCCTGGCATTGATCATGGTAGATACCACAGGATTAGAGAGACCTCTCTTTTTTTAGAATGTGGGCTTCAATAGCCAGGCCGTCAAACCTAGGGCTGGTAAGGAAGGGTGGTATATCGGTCCTTGCGAAAGCAGGTCCGGACAATGTGGGAGGGTCCAAGGACTCCCCACAGACATTTTTACAATCTCCACGTACCACGCTCTTCGGGGCCACGCTGGAGCCACCAGAATCACTGGTTTCTTTTCTACCCTGATTCTGCGGAGCAATCGAGGTAACAATTGTGGCGGTGGGAATGCATATATCAGCTTGAACTGATCCCAAGGGAACACTAGGGCATCCGAGCCGCAAGCTAGGGGATCCCTTGTCCAAGAGACAAACCTGTCCACCTTTGCGTTGAATCTGGATGCTAGCAGATCTACATCCGGTGTTCCCCACCGCTGACATATTGTCCGAAAAACCTCGGGGTGAAGGGACCATTCCCCTGGGCATAATTGTTGGCGACTTAGAAAGTCCGCCTTCCAATTCTCCACTCCTGGAATGAATACCGCGGATATGGCTGGGACATATCTTTCTGCCCATTTCAGGATGCAATTTACTTCCCTCTGGGCTGCACGACTCCTGGTGCCACCCTGATGATTGATATATGCCACTGCCGTGGCATTGTCTGATTGAATTCTGCCAGGGGACCCTTGGAGTTTGGATGTCCATGCTACTAGGGCATACCGGGCTGCTCGTATCTCTAAGAGATTAATGGGCAGGGCCTTTTCCGCATCCGACCATCTGCCCTGGAGAGACCATTGCTCCAGTACTGCTCCCCAGCCTATAAGGCTGGCATCTGTAGTGACCACCTTCCAAGAAATCGGACTGAAGGATTTCCCTTTTTCCAGATTCTGGGGAACCAACCACCAACGGAGGCTCTTGCGAACGGAAGGGGACAAGGACATTGGTAAGTCTAGGGCCTGAACTTTCTTGTTCCAGGCTGACAGTATGGCCCTTTGCAAATTCCTTGAATGGAATTGACCGTAGGGTACTGCTTCGAATGATGCCACCATTTTTCCCAGCAGCCTCATGCACAGGCGTATGGACGGCTGTCTTTTTGTACCCACTAATTGGATCAAATCTCTCAAAGACAACACCTTTTTTCGAGGCAAGAATATTTTCCTCTGGCCTGAATCTAGCCTTAGCCCCAAGTATTCCAGACTTTTGACTAGTTTTAGGGCTGACTTGTCTCGGTTGATAATCCAACCGTGAGATTCCAGATACTTGATTGTCTTGTGAACGACCACTTCTAGTTTTTTCACTGAGTGGTCTATCAGCAACAAGTCGTCTAGATATGCCATTATCGTTACACCTTGCGTTCTTAGATTGGCCAATAATGGGGCCAGAATTTTTGTGAACACTCGTGGTGCTGTGGCCAGACCGAAGGGTAAGGCTCTGAACTGAAAATGGCGCCCTTCTACTGCAAAGCGTAGAAATTTTTGGTGGACTGGAAAGATGGGAATGTGCAAATAAGCATCTTTGATGTCGATCGAGGCTAACCATTCCTCCCCTTGTAGGGCAGTGGCCACCGATCGGATCGACTCCATCCGGAAAGTCCTGATATGCAGGAATTTGTTTAGCCCTTTTAGATTTAATATGGGCCTCACGTCCCCGTTTAGCTTCGGGACTGTAAAGAGGTTTGAGTAAAACCCGAACCCCCATTCTTCCAGGGGAACCTCCATAAGAACTCCTTGGAGCAATAGTTGTTCTAGTGCCAACAGGAGGGACTCTCTCTTCCGGGGATCCCTTGGCACGTTTGACCTCATAAAATGGGAAGGAGGAGAGTCTTTTAACTCCAATCTGTATCCCAGACTTACTGCGGAGAGCACCCATCTGTCTCTGATCGTGTCCCGCCAGGTCTCTGCGAACAACTGGAGTCTTCCCCCCACCCGATTGAGTGGGGGCAACCCTTCATGCATTTGACACTGGGGGAGGTTTTGTACCTCTCCTGACCCAGGGTTTTTTAATACCCTGCGATTGTCCCTGATTTTTACCCCCGGGATTTGACCGAGGAGGCCGTCGGAACTGTTTCACAGCCGATGCCCCAGGGACTGGAGAAGCAGGCCTCTTAAAAGAGGGACCTCTAACTCTGTTTTTAACCGGCAAGAGTGTACTTTAACCGTTGGAAATTTTCTGGATATATTTGTCCAGGTCTTCCCCGAATAAGCGTTCACCATGAAATGGGAAGCTAACCAGCAATTTTTTACAGGGAGCTTCAGCAGACCAGTTTTTGAGCCATAGAAGCCTGCGCATATGTACTACAGACAGCGTAAGGCGGGAGGCCTGATGGATTGAATCCTTTATGGCGTCAACCGCAAAGCATAAGGCTCTAGGTAGATCAGCTAGGGCAAGGGCCTGCTGATCTGGCAAGTCCCTTAAGACCTGTTTCAACTGATCCTTCACTGCTTGGCAGACCCCAATAGCTGCCACTGCTGGTTGTGTCACCAAGCCTGCTGTAGAAAAAGCAGATTTTAATAAAGACTCCAATTTTTTATCCATTGGGTCCTTGAACATTTGGACATTATCCACTGGACATGTCAGTGATTTATTCACACAAGAGATGGCTGCGCCCACTGTAGGGACCCTCCATTTTTTGATGAACTTATCCTCCATGGGATAGACCACCGGAAATCTCTTGGGGGGAGTAAATATTTTATCAGGATGTTCCCAATCCTGGTACATGAGCCCTTCCAATAAAGGGTGAAGTGGAAAGGAACAGACAGTCTGGGGAGCTTTTAGCGACCCCAGAGAGGAGACAGTAGTGGTTGATGGTTCCGCAAGGTGCATTTTAAATGCTGATCGGACCATGTTAGTCAAAGACTGAACCCATAATCTTTCAGCTTGAGATGCTGAGAAAGGTTCCTCCACAGTTGATTCCTCTATAACAGAATCCACCTCCTCCTGATCCCCTTCAGGCAGGTCGATCCCTGTATGGGACTGTTGCTCCGCTAACAGGTACTCTGAAGGAGGAGACGGAGATCGGGCGTGCTTTCCCTGTGACAGGGAGGCAGCGATTAATGTTGACAATCTCTCTTCTAATCCTCCCAGAGCTGAGGAAAAAACCTCCTCTGTTACATACACAGGAGCAGGTGAACTGAGGACAGCCACAGTACCAGGTACTCCTGCGGGGTCTCTACGGTCACTAACCTCTGAAATTTCAGGGGAGACTGGTGCAGCAGAAGCATGCCCAAGATCCTCAGAGCCCGATGGAGACCCCTTTCGCTTCCTGGAAGATTTAGTTCCGGAGCTTCTGGACGGCATATTCCTAAGCCCAAAGCTGAGGTATTCCAGCCATAATACACCACTTTTACTGAGAATAGTCTAGCACAATTGCTGCTATATAACAGTTGGTGTCTACTAAAGTGGCTTTCTAGGGGATGCCTGCATCAACCGCCTCTGTGTGCCTTTTTACTGTTGCTAGCTCTGTCTGTGCACTTCAATAGCCAGCTGTGATTGCCTTTAAACATGCTGGACGCCCGCACATGCGCAGTAGCGCCGCGGCGCACACCGAGCGTCATCCACCCGCTCCGCCCCTTTTTCCAGATCGCCTCTATATAGAGAGGCGCGCGCGCGGGCACGTGCGCCTTCTTTGAAAAAATAAGGAGCTAGATGGGAGCCAGGGTCCCTGCCGCAGGGCCCGGGGATGGATGAGCGCAGCAACAGGGCAGAGGAGACAGCTTCCCAAAGAGAACTTACCAACTGCCTGGATTTGACTTCGGAAGAAAAAAATCCACATTACAAGAAAAAGAACCATAGCGGCCTCTAGTGTTTAACACAGGTACCGCGGTTACATTTTTTTTTTCTTGCCTACTATTAATATTTTTACATTTTCTCAGTAGTAACAGGCATGCACAGAATATTAGCGGGAATACCTTAGGTAACAGGCAGAAAGACAAAATAGGCTTGGGGGTCCCCCAATAGAACCAAGTTCCTGAGGGCCCCCACTTACCTTTTCCTCGCCGCAGGACTCTGTTTGGTCCACAGAAGCCCAAACTTCACCTATCACGGCAGGCATTGTAATTAAACCTTCAGGGACCGGGTTCCCAAGGATTCCACTCCCCTGGACCTGTATAGCACCCTGCACAGAAAACATCTTGGTCGTGGGTATGACCAGAGCTCTGGATCCCAGGGTCCAGCCCTCCTAAGAGAGGCATTACAGGCAAAACCTTGCTCTTCTCTTGCAAGGCCCGGGTACCGACCGTTTAGCTATGAAGCTTTTTTGGTCGGATCCGGAATAGCTTACTGAGGCCCAAAAGAACCTGTACGCAAGCTCAGTGAAAAACACATGTTACTTCTTGGCCAACACCTTAGACACTGGAAAAAAACTGAGGTACTCCCGGATGGGAGGGGCTTATATAGGGGAGGGTACTTCCGGTTTTGGAAGTTGCCAGTGCCAGCACCTGAAGGTATCTATATAACCCACATAGTAATGACTATGCCGCTCTGTGTCCCGTGATGTACGAGAAAGAAAAGCGTCCTTGAAGTCCAAGGGTGGTAGCAAAAAAATCCCCCAGATGTAGTGCAGCGACCACAAAGTGACAAGCTGCCATCCTGAACCTTTGTGCTTTCACAAAGCTGTTGAGGGTCTTGAAATCCAGGACAGGACCGGACCGACCCCTCCCTTCTCTGGGACTACAGATTGTAGATTCCTTGAAAACTTTTTCGATGCCGGCACAGGTACTATCCCCTGCGCATGAGCAGGTCCTGCACAGCCCCAAACAAGGCGGCCCGGCAAGCCAGAAGGGGATGAAGGTTGGAGGACAAAAATCAGTCTTGTACCCAGATGAAACCACTTCACAGACCCACTGGTCGGAAGTAGGGAGGTCCCTGGCCTACGGCGTGGCGCCATACCTTTTTGGAATTTGTGGGAGCACCGTGCTCTCACCCCAAACAACATGTTTAATAATGTCATCCTGCGAGGCTCCAGAAGCCTCCAACCCTGGCAGGGCAATCCGCCAGAGCCTCCTTGGACGTCCGGTCCGCAGACCAGCATTTCAGTCAAATCATGCGGCGTAGCCCCACCACAGATACTGATGTACTGGACAGCCAGGGAGTAGTATCTAATGCCGCATTGCAGACATACTTAATGCCATGCATGCAGACCGGGGAAGCCTGTCGCTATTCCAAAACACGGTGCCGCAATCTTTGTCCATTAAGGGAGCGCCAGTGACACCAGTGTCGGGGCCAACAGTGGCCGCAACTCTGACCACAATACCAAGGACCGGGCCACCGCCTCGGTCCTCCTGTCTGCAGGGTCCTTAAAGAACAGGGGTCCCTACCACCGGAATCGTAGTAATTCCCTGGATCTCGAAGGGCCCCATCGGAGGAGATGTCCATTTTCAGGAAAACACTCCTCGAAGGGATAACGGACAGCCATGCGATTTTTTTGGAACGCTACGGCCGTTACCATTCGTAGCATATAACTTACCAAATAAGCTAGGTACGGAAACCTAGCGGTGCGGGCCGGCCTGTGGGACCCAGAAGGGACCGGCACCTTAGATGCCCTCGCCGTATCCTCCATCTTATTGGGGATCCCGCACCCGGTGATAAGTACTCCACCAGCGCCTTTTGCGCTGACCCGGACACAGAAAAAGCAAGGGAGCTGTTCCGCACTGTCTGAAAAGGTTCTGGTCCGCATCTTCTGACATGTCAGAGCAGGGGACATTTGCCACAGCAAAACCTGAGTCTGAATCAGAACTTCTCCCAGAAGATGGTGGGGGGAGGGGGCATTTTTACCCCCCGCACACCGCTTCCACCCTGGCAATAAGGGATTCCAGGATCACTGACAAGGTGTCCATAGGCACTGCAAGTGTAGGGGCACCGGCTGTCACCACAGGGATGTTTGGGGTAGCAAAATGCCAGCCTCTGACGCTATGCAGACACACTTTCTTGACCTCCATAGGGAACAAGACAAGGCACACAAAAAAATTCCACCCACCTAGCTGCTCCGACTGAGGGTGCCCCCCCCCAGAGGACTCACCGCACCGACCCAGGTAACTGCACAGCGCCGCCATCCGCTCTCCCCACATGCCTTCCATCTGGTATGACTGCGGTGTCTTCCTGTGCCTGAGGTGTCCTGTGTTTAGCCGTCCAGAAGGACAGCTTCCACCGCTAGAAACAAAAACTAAGCTGGTGAATACAAGAAAATGTCCGCCGGGCGCCCCTGTATAAAAATGTGGACTACAAGAAAATGGCCGCCGCTCCACAGCATTAAAAACCCAGCGCGGCCACAAGAAAATGGCACTGTGTGCTGTCAAAATGGCCGCCGAAAACGTGACAGAGAAAAGAAGCAATGGCTGCGAACACACTGGGCCTCAGCACGGAGGCCCCCCCCCATTGGCACTAGACAACCCCTCACATGGAGAGCGGCCCCAGACACCCAGCGCAGTCCCCCGCCAGGACACGGAGCCCCCCAGAGGACCTCCGGTCAGTACACAGCAGGCCCAGCTATCACAGAGCATGGGGAGGAGGGAAGGTAGGGAGAGAAGAAAGGAAGGGCAGGAACCCCCTAATCGACCTCCCTGGGAATGCCCAGCTTGTTCCATCCTGCCGGAGCAGGGGGAACTGCTACTTACCCATCCTGCGTGGACTAGCTGAAGGCATTCTTGACAGACCCAACGTCCGCGTGGTTTACGGCATGGCTGTCGGCCCGGCACACTGACACGGACATAGAGCCCGGTCATATTTGTGCCCCAGAGCATATAGCTCACCGGCCACCCCTGGAGCAACGGGGCATGTCGTGGATGACCCAACGTGTAGCTAAAAGGTCGGCACACTCGACGGCCGAACTGGTGGTACTACAAGGATCGGGGATCCAGCCTGTCACCCAGTCGGCAGTTGATAGTAGATCTCAGGATCAAAAAACAGTAGAAAAAAAAAATCCCCAGGCCACATGGGCCTACAGGGAGCCATGTCCTTCTCCTCTGCTAGGCAGAAAAAAAAATGAGCTGCATGATGCAGGGAGAAAGATTGTACCTAGAGGGACCGCCCCCAGGGCGGTACTGTACAGTTTTGATGTGTGTTTAACACTTAACATGCTTTTCTGCCTTGTCCTCTCCTGATAGAAGGCCAATACCCCCTAATGTCAAGAATAAGATGCTGTGTCCGTCCATGAACGAAAGAGAAATCTATTTTCCAATTTAGATCACAAAATGCCAGTAGGTCTGAAACCTCTCTAGATAATTAAAACACCATATAATTACTCAAAGTCCAGCATTGATAACCACAATAAAGTTAAACCGCTCATACTTATCACAGGTCAATGTAAATATACAAAATGAAATTATCCAATGTCCCTAATATTCCTACATGGATGAGAAGCCTTCTGGTAAGTACATAATGATCAAATATTCAGTAAAAAATCCATCAAATCAAAACCTATTATAAAACAGCATATAAAAGCATACACAAAGAAAAAACACAATAAGATAAAAAACGTATGACAAAAAAAGTACAAACACATGGTGACCGTGTTAACGCATATCATGTGTCAGCCATATCAAAACTATTTTTCAGTGGCACCGCTTCATTGCATGATATTATAACTTTTTTGTCACTATGAGAGAGGTAGTAGCCCAGGACCAGAACAGGGTCCACCCATACTAGACTATAATCACAGATTTGCTTTCAGGTAAACCAAAATCTATTTTTACTACTATTGGTCCAGTGTGATCACACGCACATGTCCTTTCCAGTTGTTGTAGACAATCACCCGTTTCTTGTAGCCACTGAAAGGGTCCCCTAATAAGTGTTGGCATCACAACACAGTGTTGGATGCAAGAACCAATAAAAGCCTCTCCATTTTATTTTACA
The DNA here is from genome assembly GCA_029206835.1 of Rana muscosa. Taxonomy (NCBI): domain Eukaryota; kingdom Metazoa; phylum Chordata; class Amphibia; order Anura; family Ranidae; genus Rana; species Rana muscosa. The sequence continues at coordinate 95,590,308 of CM055126.1, forward strand.
AAATGGAACCCATCAGGTTTGCTCTCTTTATCTAATTTATTTTCATCGTGGAAATACCAGGTGATGCGATATTGTCCATATCTAAGTAAATGATGTCCAACTTTTCTACTTCCCTTTTCATCTGCATGGGACCCTTTTATGGCTGTTTGGCACCATGTCAATTACAAGTATTACCCACCTGTTTGGAAGTAAACAAAGTATATGGCATGATTGTTTGGATATTATGCATCTTATAGTGCATCCAGAAAGTATTCACAGCGTTTCATTTTTTCCACATTTCGTTATGTTACAGCCTTATTCCAAAATGGATTCAATTCATTATTTTCCTCAAAATTCTACAAATACCCCATGACGACAACGTGAAAGAAGTTTGTTTGAAACCTTTGCAAATTTATAAAAAAAAAAAAAAAAAAAAAAAAAAAATCACATGCCTTTGCCATGGCACTCAAAATTTAGCTCAGGTGCATCCTATTTCCACTGATCATCCTTGAGATATTTCTCAAAAACTTGATTGGAGTCCACCTGTGGTAAATTCAGTTGATTGGACATGATTTGGAAAGGCACACACCTATCTATATAAGGTCCCACAGATAACAGTGAATTTCAGAGCACAAACCAAGCCATGAAGTCCAAGGAATTGTCTGTAGACTTCCAAGACAGGATTATTTTGAGGCACAGATCAGGGAAAGGGTACAGAAACACTTCTGCATCACTGAAGGTCCCAAAGAGCACAGTGGTCTCCATCATCCGTAAAAAGAATTAGTTTGGAATCACCAGGTCTCTTCCTAGAGCGGGCCTCCTGGCCAAACTGAGTGATCGGGGGAGAAAAAACAGTCAGGGGAGGTGACAAAGAACCCGATGGTTTCGGACAGAGCTCCAGCATTTCTCTGTGGAGAGAGGAGAACCTTCCAGAAGAAAAACCATCTCTGCAGCACTCCACCAATAAGGCCTGCATGGTAGAGTGAGCAGACAGAAGTCACTCCTTAGTAAAAAGGCACATGACAGCCTGCCGGGAGTTTGCCAAAAGAAACCTGAAAACTCTTCGACCATGAGAAACAAAATTCTCTGGTCTGATGAAACAAAGATTGAACTCTTTGGCCTGAATGGGAACGTTCATGTCTGGAGGAAACGAGGCACCGCTCATCACCTGGCCAATACCATCCCTACAGTGAAGCATGGTGGAGGCAGCATCATGTTATGGGGATGTTTTTCAGCGACAGGAACTGGGAGACTAGTCAGAATCGATGAAAAGATGCAATTCAGCAATGTACAGAGACATCCTTAATAAAAACCTGCTCCAGAGCGCTCTGGGGCGAAGGTTCATTTTCCAACAGGACAACGACCCTAAGCACACAGCCAAGATAACAAAGGAGTGGCTACAGGACAGCTCTGTGAATGTCCTTGAGTGGCCCAGTTGGAGCCCAGACTTGAGCTCAATTGAACATCTCTGAAAAGATCTGAAAATGGCTTTGCACCGACACTTCCCATCCAACCCGATGGAGCTTGAGAGGTCCTGCAAAGAAGAATAGAAAAAGTGTTTCCCCCCATTTAATGGGACTTTAAAAGAGTAAATATATGCTTAAATTTAAAAGCTGTATTTTTAGTCATAGAAAATTACATACAAAAAGTATTGAAAAATGTATCAAGAATTGTACTCAATAAAAAAAATAGGATACACAATTGCACATTGCAAAAATCATACAATGTTTCTATACATATCTAATGAGATTGCATAGGCATAACCAACGCATTTCTGAGTCACTTGGCTCCTTCCTCGGGATAGCTCTGCAGTATAATGTGGATATGATCTAAGAATAAAAGTCATATCTCATTAAAACACATATTTGTATATACACATAGGCATCATATATATCAAGGGGTGGGTTCATGGATAATACTTCCGAAGTGTCCCCAAGCTATGACAGGACCAGTCACACCAATAAAATCAAAACGGATTAATTGCCAACATATCCAAAAAGTGTCCTCCTAAGGTGGTACAGGATGGGTGGGTGTGAGTCTCACACTAGTTGGGGACCCACTCAACAAACACTGAGACCACCTAGCACCGGACATAGAGGGGAGAAAAGTGTGGTCCATTTACAAAAGGGTAATCATGCGAATAAATTGCATAGGTGGGAAACATATGTATTAAAGTAGGGGCCACATACCCAGTATGATTGTGCCAGTAGTGCCCAGATGAAAGGGTATTGAGGACGGGTCAGGAGTCTAATGTTGGCCCCCGATATATAGAGGTGTGTAGGCACCCCAACAATACATCTGTAAATCAATGTAAATAAAATTAAAAAGCCACATAGATCACAATGGATACTAATGTATAACAGGTGCCCTTGATCAACAAGGACACCCCTGCAGAGTACAAAGGGGCTTACCTTGACACCACTCGTTAGAACTGCTGTCTCCTACTGCATTGTGCATGTGATGAGGAGTCTGTTCTGACACAACCACCCAGGGCCTTAAATAGGGTGGTGCGGTGATGGTATCTGTGTGTGTGTGTGTGTGTGTGTGTGTGTGTGTCTATATATATATATATATATATATATATACACACACACATATAGAGAGAGAGAGAGAGGACTCCACCTGCACTGTCTCCCGTTACTGCCGGCACCATTGCAAGGTCCCCCGAGTCAAGGCGTGCCCCCACACGAAGGTGGAGTAATGTGCAGGATGACGTCACCCGCCAACACGCAGAAAGCCAAGCCGGATATTGCTAGACAACAGTGGAGGACGCAAGGGCGGCACCGCCCTATGATGGGGGACACAGCTAGGTCTCTCCTTTCCAAACCAAATCGGCTAAGGGAAGGCCAACTTTTCCCCAAGACCAAAAGAGGGAATGCAAAGAAGAATGGGATAAACTGCCCAAAAATAGGTGTGCCAAGCTTGTAGCATCATACTCAAAAAGACTTGAGGATGTAGTTGGTGCCAAAGGTGCTTCAACAAAGTATTGAGCAAAGGCTGTAATACTTATGTACGCTTTTTATTTTATTTTAAATTTGCAAAGATTTCAAACAAACAAACTTCTTTCATGTTGTCATCATGGGGTATAGTTTGTTTGATTATGAGGAGAATAATGAATTTAATAAATATCGGAATAAGGCTGTAACATAACAAAAAGTGAAGTGCTGTGAATACTTTCCGGATGCACCGTTTATGTGTTTATTACAGTTAGACCAACAACATTTCTTATCCAATTTCCTTTAGATTTAGCTTAAAGCATTGAGTGCAAGGGTCTGCCTGATTTCATACAAATTGACCAAATTGGCCAGCCTAATGGCCCGTACACACGATCCAGAAATCATACGAAAAATACAGTTTTCGAAGCGATCGTACGATAATCGGATCGTTAGTACAGAGCTTTTCGAGAGCTGATCACGACAGTTCATCCGATATTATCCAATCGGACAATCACAAAAATTCTCATACAAAACCAGATCGTACGATTTTCAAATAATACAATACAACATGACATCACTTCCAATTTTTATTCTGTCGTACGAGAATTTTCGTAACTTTAGTAAGCTCATGTTCGATATACGACTAGTATGCAAAAAAAAAAACGGATGATCTGTCCTCCACTTTTCAGATCGTGTGTACGAGGCATTTTATTTTATACAGCATATCTCAAAAATTTAGCTCTCCACCAGATTCCTCTAAAATGCTTCCAATTAGGGGTAATCCCTAATTTATTCCTTGCCTAGAGGACAATGTCTTCTCCACTTTTGTTACCACGGGAAAATGTAAACTCCTCAAATTTAGCAATAGAAATAGGGCCAGAACCATCCTTGAAATTGAGCAAATAACCTCTTCTCTAACTGACTCTTGCAGAGCCATGCATCTTTGATACTACACTTAACTGGCTGCACCTAGCCATGGCTCTAACACTTTTCAAATGCCTGTGTACTGAACATTCTAACATATATACAGTATATCTCACGAAAGTGAGTACCCCCCTTACATTATTTTAAATATTTTATTATATCTTTTCATGTGACAACACTGAAGAAAATACACTTTGCTACAATGTAAAGTAGTGAGTGTACAGCTTGTATAACAGTGTAAATTTGCTGTCCCCTCAAAATAACTCAACACACAGCCAATATTGTCTAAATCGCTGGCAACTAAAGTGAGTACATCCCTAAGTGAAAATTTCCAAATTGGGCCCAATTAGCCATTTTCCCTCCCCGGTGTCATGTGACTCGTTAGTGTTCCAAGGTCTCAGGTGCGAATGGGGAGCAGGTGTGTTACATTTGGTGTTATCGCTCTCACTCTCTCATACAGGTCACTCGAAGTTCAACATGGCCCCTCATGGCGAAGAACTCTGAGGATCTGAAAAAATAATTGTTGCGCTACATAACGATGGCATAGGCTATAAGAAGATTGCCAAGACCCTGAAACAGCTGCAGCACGGTGGCCAAGACCATACAGCGGTTTAACAGGACAGGTTCCACTCAGAACAGGCCTCCCCATGGTCGACCAAAGAAGTTGAGTGCACGTGCTCAGCGTCATATACAGAGGTTGTTTTTTTTTGTGAAATAGACGTGTAAGTGCTGCCAGCATTGCTGCAGAGGTTGAAGGGGTGGGGTCAGACTGTTAGTGCTCAGACCATACGCCACACACTGCATCAAATTGGTCTGCATGGCTGTTGTCCCAGAAGGAAGCCTCTTCTAAAGATGATGCACAAGAAAGCCCACAAACAGTTTGCTGAAGACAAGCAGACTAAAGATATGGATTACTGGAACCATGTCCTGTGGTCTGATGAGACCAAGATAAACGTATTTGGTTCAGATGGTGTCAAGCATATGTGGCGGCAACCAGGTGAGGACTACAAAGACACGTGTGTCTCTACAGTCAAGCATGGTGGTGGGAGGGTCATGGTCTGGGGCTGCATGAGTGCTTCCGGCACTGGGGTGCTACAGTTCATTGAGGGAACCATGAATGCCAACATGTACTGTGACATACTGAAGCAGAGCATGATCCCCCTCCCTTCGGAGACTGGGCCGCAGGGCAGTATTCCAACATAACAACCCCAAACACACACCTCCAAGACTAGCACTGCCTTGCTAAAGAAGCTGAGGGTAAAGGTGATGGACTGGCCATGTCTCCAGATCTAAACCCCATTGAGCAAAAGTGGGGCATCCTCAAATGGAAGGTGAAGGAGCGCAAGGTCTCCAACATCCACCAGCTCCATGATGTAGTCATGGAGGAGTGGAAGAGGACTCCAGTGGCAACCTGTGAAGCTCTGATGAATGCCATGCCCAAGAGGGTTAGGGCAGTGCTGGAAAATAATGGTTGCCACACAAAATATTGACATTTTGGGCCCAATTTGGACATTTTCACTTAGGGGTGTACTCACTTTTGTTGCCAGCAGTTTAGAAATTAATGGCTGTGTTTTAAGTTATTTTGAGGGGACAGCAAATTTACACTGTTATACAAGCTGTACACTCACTACTTCACATTGTAGCAAAGTGTCTTTTCTTCAGTGTTGTCACATGAAAAGTTATAATAAAATATTTACAAAAATGTGAGGGGTGTACTCACTTTTGTGAGATACTGTATATACATAGACCGATATATAGATATCTATGAACATATATATTTAGGTGTGGTTTTTATACTTTTGTGAGTATTCATTTTTAACGTTTCTTTGCAAGTAAACCTTGTTGGACTTATTACCCAACAGTGGTCACACGGTCTCCCTCCCCTTCCCCTCTCTTGTTTTACAGATGGAGTTCCACCTCCATTTTCACAGCAGCACCCCTAGGTCATCAGTTCCTTTTGTCCAGTTATAAGGGCTACCAGCTCATAAGCCGGGTCTGTATCATCGTCTTTGCTTATTCAATGGGTCATTTTTCAACGGCATCATTTATGTTTCCCGTGAGTGGTTGGGCGCTGATAGTCTAGCACCATTTCTGGCATTGGTTTTACCCCCTCTCTAAAAGCTACTGTCCCCCTCACAAATTTCCCCATTACATATATCTCAATGGGAAAAAGACCTTGGGACTATATTTTATTTTGCCCATAGCCATTATGTTTTTTAAAAAAAGGGTATAAAATACAACTAGATGGTATTGTACAATGACAACGCTGCATAAATGCTTTCAGCAATTTTTTTTTTTTTTTTAAAGCAGTCTTTAATAGGAAATGGGACTTGCCTAAACATAACAAAATGCTACAACACTTCAGGTAAAAATAAAAAGGAGAATTCCCCATTACCTGTAGCCAACAAAGTTTTCCATAGCGACCCAAGTTCAGACCAGCAGCTCCTAAACTTATGACCTTCTGGCTTTTGAGATGCAGAATCTAAAACATGGAACAAATAGAGAATAATGTCTGAGGATGTTAAAAGGTTGAGGTTGCAGTTGGCAATTCCCAAACCCAGATAAACTGCCTTATCTTATGCTGTTAGGGTGCATTTAAAGCCCAACTCCAAGTAAAAACCCCCCTTTGAAGCATGGATGCCACTGAACTGCAAAGGTTGAATGCTTGTGTAGGTCTAGAGGACAGAAAAAACAATTTTACTTACCTGGATTGATGGATTTAAATAACATGGATTAGGGAGGTTGCAGAGTAGAGCGCAGGGTTTACTTTATTAAGAAGGGAATTCACTTAGATGGCCTACAACCAGAACTGCTTAATCTTGGCGCAGTCCTAGAAAATATGTATGAACAAGCCTTTAGCTTTACCACATCAACATTTATCATCTGTACTTAGAAAGATACTAGCGGTACAGAAGGAGTTTTTTCCATCTTGCCATAAGCTTGTAATTGGTCTCTGATATCTGTTGCAGATTGAGGCTCTGTATGCAAAGAATATATTATGTCTGATTTGTTATTAGAATTAGGTGCTCAAATCCCACCCATTTTTTAAATAAATAAACCTGAAGGTAAGTTAATATGTGATTGGATTAGTTAATAAGATATGGAAAGTATTCTCTTCAAAGTACCTTGTTGGGAGTAGATCTTCTCGTAAAGGATAAGTGGGCACAAATTCTTTGCCATCTGGCAGGGAATGTGTGAAAGCTGGTTACGCCTCCAGAAACCCAAATCTTGTATCTCAAAATCTGACTGCAGGGGAGCTGGGGTCTTCCAATCGGCAGTGGTGATGAAGCTTTGTACAGGACCTATTTAATTGTTCCCAGGTTTTAATTAGGCTGCCATTGTGACTGGCTGAAAATTTGGGGTGACCAATAATAGACAAAACTGGTGAGGTACGAATTTCCATTTTTCTTAAGACTTTTAGGTTAGGGCCAAATCGATGGGTGGTGATTGATTAAGGAAATTTCAGTTTTCCTGCCCAGAGTGCACCTGACGGAGGGATAGGCAAACAATTAATAGAGACGCCAAGTTTAGTATCTCAGTGACATCATCAGGCGATTATGCAGAATTTGATCTGGAAAACCGATTTCCCCTTTGGATTTAGGCAAGATTAGGGTGTTTTTTTGTAAAGCATAGCGAGTCACCAGCTAAACTTTAAGAATTATCTGTATTGCATACTTACACTGGTTCAGCTTGGCACAAAGTAAGCATCTCATACTTGATGGGCAACTGGGAAAGCTGAATATTAGTCGTCATTAGCACTACTACAGCAATAGCCATGGTCTTTGCGAGTGCCTTTTCCATAATGCCCACTGGGGTTCACTCGCTCGACACTGCTGCCATTGATAGGATGTATTGTAATTTTTTTCAACTAATACAAGGTGTGATTGGATGAGCTGGAGGAGAGCAGGGGTGGTGACATCACATAGTGATAAATAACGTAGCTTCTGAATAGTCAGGAGTTATGAGTTGGGTACCCCAGGGCTCTGTCATGGAACAAATTCAGTTTAACTTTTTCTTAACCGTTTTGTTTCCGGGTCTGTACGAACCGGACAGCAATGGTTTTTAAACAGCCACCGAGAGTGTGTAAATCTGACATGCCGACTTCTGGATGTAAAATTAAAGCAGCCCGGGGCTCGCTCTCCTCAACATCTTGTTGCTGACCCAAAATCAACATGCAAAAACGAAATTTCCGGGTCCATCTGTCAGTTTCCATGACCAGATTTAGACCAGGTTTAGATCGATCTGCATTGCATTACATTCAGCGGAGCACAGTACATAAATTGTAAGAAATCAAAGTTACACCCAAGCATATATAATACCCACTAAAAAATTTTTTGGAGCCCCCACCCCTACATATACACACGCAACAACATAAATGCATGCGTTCAGGGGCACCTACGCATGAAAACATCAATTATGATACACATTACATTGCTGGATTGCAATATTTCTAGCACCAGACTTCTTCCATAACGATAAAATGATGACCTACGGGGGGATTTTAAAGTGTCGGCTATAAAAAATATGGGGTATTGAAGTTTGTTGCTATTTCATGGGCGCACGCAAATTTAAGGTTTAACCTTTGTGGTAATATCGTATGACATAAAAAATTGGAACTACCACTATTTTATTCTCTTGTGTGTCTGCTTTCAGATTTTTTTTTTGGGGGGGGGGGGGGGTTAGGTAATCTTCAGGCCTAAAACTATTTTCTAAACTTGTACAAAAAAAAACGCTCTGGAAGCAAAGGGTTAAACGATATATGCGTTTGTGTAAGTAGTTCAATCTCTGTATTTGCTGACGGTACAAAGCTAATCAGGGTAATAACTGCACAACATATTGAAAATTTACAAAAGGGGCTCAACAAAATAGAGGGGTTGGCAACTACATGGCAAATGAGGGTTAACCACAGAGCTGTAAGTAGAACCTTCAGGGCCCAGATGCAAAAAATTATAGCCCCTCATGGTGGCGGAATGTCAGGGCCTGGTCACAAGTACGACCTTTGCAACCTTGGTCATTCCACCACTGGCGTCAGCAGTTTATTTTTATTTTATCAATTTTTTTTTAGGAGCTCGTTGGGGGCTTTGGTGAGATATGAGGGGTCTAAACAGAGAAAGGAGACTGAGGACACAGCCTTCAATTTCCATCTCTGCAGTCTCAGCTGCACAAAATGAATTGATAGAAATACATCTGTATAGAGCTTCCCATTCACTCATAAACCAAAGTATAGTAAACAGTTTACTATGCCTCAGTTATCAACAGAGTCAGTGATTGGTTTGGATCACCGACTATTCATTAAGAGAAGGGGCCTGTAAATTACACATTTTTAACGGCAATTTCCCCCTCCCCCTACAGCACAAGTCCTCTTCCCTCCCAAAGCACCCCCAGCACATAACACATATCCTCTCATCACCACCCCCACCCCCCCTTCCTAGTTACGGTGTACTCCTCTGTATACATCATCATTAAAAACATACCTCAGATCAGCAGCGCGGCTCTCCCAGTTCAATGTTACTCCTCCCCAGCTCCTCCTGTCTGTGCACAGAACATTGGAGCTGAGGAGGAGCCGGCTTCAGCGAGGTCTGTAATGTGCAGGCAGTTGGCTTGAGACATGCCGGTTGTCACAGATGGGGCAATTGCCACGTGTGGGACCCCGGGCACCCCGTAAAAGATGCAGGACTGGTGTCCCAAGTGCCCATGCTGGTACATCCTGTTAGGCAAACTTGTTTCAGCACGGGGCTCCGGGAATAAGCACAGGGCTCCGGGAATAAGCAGAATGACTAAGCCGGGTAATGCTGGGGGAGGGGCTCAGGCCCCCCCATGGTGGCAGAACACCAGGGCCCGGTCGCAAGTGCGACATTGGTAGTTCCATTACCGTTTAACCACCTGCCTATTGGGCGCTTTCGCCCCCTTCCTGCCCAGGCCAATATTCAGCTGTCAGTAACACTTTGAATGACAATTCCGCAGTCTTGCAACACTGCACCCCAAAAAAAGTTTTTATCATTTTTTGAGACCGGTAAAGCTTTCATTGGTGGTATTTAATCGCCACCGGGCTTTTTAATTTTTTTGCTAAAAGATCGATAATTTAAAACAAAAAAAAATAAAAGGATTTTTGTACTCACCGAAAAATCAGTTTCTCTGATGTCCATGGACTGACACAGCTCTTATACTGTTTACGTGTGGGTATATGTCCCTGCTCGCAGGAGAAGATCTAGGCAGAAGGTTAGATGTTAGAAACATACATTCTAGAACAAAACCAGAGCTTTACAGCCCCGCCCAGGAGGGTGGTCCCTCCGGACATAACCCTCCTACCTGCAGCCAGCAGCCTCAGTTCGTAACAAAGCAGTACAAACCTTAAAAGAAGGGTGGGTGCTGTGTCAGTCCATGGGACATCAGAGAAACTGATTTTACGGTGAGTACAAAACTCCTATTTTCTCTTATCGTCCATGGACTGACACAGCTCTCATACTGTTTACGTGTGGGACGTCCCAAAGCAGTATCAGAAAAGGGTGGGAGCAATAGTAAAAGAACAACCAAAACTTCACTCCAAACCAGCAGAGCTCCTCAACGGAGGAGTTGCAACATTAAACAGCGGCCTGCCACACTTTGCGGCCGAAGGAAGCATCCAAAGATGCAGCCACATCAACCTTATAGAATTTTGAAAAGATATAAACGGACGACCAGGTCGCCGCCTTGCACACTAGTGCAACCGACGCTTGATGTCGGAAAGCCCAGGAAGCACCAATTGCCCTGGTGGAATGCGCCGTAACCGGAAAGGGAGGCGCCCGCCCCTTAATGGCATAGGCCTGTATAACAGTCTGTCTGATCCACCTAGAAATGGTGGCAGACGACACCGCTTAGCCCTGTTTCGGACCAGAGACAGACACAAACAGTGAGTCAGACTTCCGAATAGAAGCAGTAGCTGCCAGGTACACCCGTAAGGCACGCACCACATCTAAATTGTGAAGCGCAAACTATCTAGGATGCGATGGGTGAGGGCACAAGGACTGAAGGACAATGTCCTCATTAAGGTGAAAAGCCGAAACCACCTTAGGAAGGAAAGACGGTCGCAACACCGCCTTATCCTTATGGAGGACCAGGTAAGGCGACTTTTGCATGTCAGAGCCACCAACTCAGACACCCGTCTAACAGAAGTGATGGCCACTAAGAAAGCCACCTTCTGAGACAAAGTTAAAAGAGGAATATCTCTGATATTTTCAAAGGGAGGTTCCGGAAGAACCGAGAGCACCAAGTTCAGATCCCAAGGAGGGAGCAGAGGCTTGGCAGGTGGAACCACATGGCGAACCCCCTGCACAAAAGTGCCAACTAAGGAATGACCTGCTAGGGGTCGCTGAAAGAAAAAACGGCCAAGGCCGAAATCTGACCCTTAATTGTGCTCAAATCCAGCCTTTGGGTCACACCACGCTACAAGAACCGCAGGATTCTGGGGACAGAGTACGTCTGTGGACGCCAGTCTAGCTCTTCGCACATAGCGATGTAAGCTCTCCAGGTACGGTGATAGAGCTTTCTAGAAGAAGACTTCTGTGCCCTAAGCATGGTTGAAATTACCGAATCCGACAGGCCTCGGTCCTTCAGTACCTGGCTCTCAATAGCCATGCCGTTAAAGCCAGAGACTGTAAAGCAGGATGAAAGATAGGACCTTGAGACAGAAGGTCCTCCCTCAGGGGCAGTCGCCAACGGACGTCCACGATGAGACATACCAGTGACGCCGAGGCCAATCCGGGGCAATGAGGATCACCGGAATGCCCTCGGCCGCTACCCTGTGCAGCAGACGAGGAATCAACTGCAGCGGAGGGTAAGCATACATCAAGCGATACTGACCCCACGGGGCCGGCAACGCGTCCGAGGCATCTGCCCAGGGGTCCCTGGACCTGGCCACAAACCGACACCTTGCGATTGAGTCGAGATGCCATCAGGTCCACATCCGAGGTGCCCCACCGCCGACAAAGGAGTTGAAACACCTCCGGATGCAAGGACCACTCCCCCTGGTCCAGGGACTGGCGACTCAGATAGGCCGCCTGCCTGTTTTCTACGCCCGGAATGTAGACGGCCGACAGCGCCGGAACGCTTCTTTCCGCCCACCTTAGGTTGTGGGCGACCTCGGATGCCGCAGCCAAGCTCCGAGTGCCCCCCTGATGGTTGACATACGCCACGGCCGTGGCGTTGTCCGACTGAATCCCGATCGAGCGGCCCTGTAGCCTCTTCGACCACGCGGACAGTCTGATCGCCCGCAATTCCAGGACGTTGATTGGTAGACGAGATTTGTCCGGAGTCCAGAGCCCTTGAGCCGACAGGACTCCCCAAACTCCTCCCCAGCCCGTCAGGCTGGCGTCCGTCGTGACCACCGTCCACTGGATGGGGAGGAACGACTTCCTGGCCCAAAGAGCCGGGGATCTCAGCCACCACGTCAGGGACGCCTTGACAGTGACTCACCTGGATCTGAAGATCCAATGACAATGGGGACTTGTCCCAAACAGACAGAATTCCCTTCTGCAATGCCCGAGTGTGTGTGATTGGGCATACGGAACCGCCTCGAAAGAGGCCACCATTAGTCCCAGGACTCTCATGCAGAAACGAATTGACGACCATTTTCGGGACGTCAGGACCCGCACTGCCGACTGAAGTGTCAGCAACTTCTCCGAGGGTAGAAACACCTTTGCTGCCGAAGTGTCCAGGATCAGACCCAGATACTCCAATCGTTGAGTCGGAACTAGAACCGACTTCTGCATGTTCAGAAGCCACCCGAAGTCCCGGAGGGTCTGACTGACTATTGTCACATTTTGCTCCAATTCTGAGCCATTTTCTGCTCTTAGAAGGAGATCGTCCAGATAGCCCACGATAACAATTCCTCGCTGTCTCAGCAAAGCTAGAACCGGGGCAAGCACTTTCGTGAAAACCCGTGGTGCCGATGCTAGGCCGAAGGGAAGAGCCACGAACTGATAGTGGACTTCACCTATGGCAAAGCGCAGAAACCTCTGGTGACTTGCGCAGATTGGAACGTGCAAGTAAGCGTCCTTGATATCCAAGGACGCCAAAAAATCCCCTTGGTGGAGTGTCGCAATCACCGTGCGAATGGATTCCATCCGAAATTTTAGTACCTTCGCATTTAGGGCCTTGAGGTCCAGGATTGGCCGGACCCCATCCTTTGGGACAACAAACAGGTTCGAGTAAAACCCCTGAAACCTCTCTTGTGACGGAACCGGCACAATTACTCCGCACCTGAGCAAATCCTGTACGGCCCCCAAGAGGGCCGCCCGGCAGGAAGGAGAGGGAGGTTCGAGGGAAAGAACTTGTTTGGGGGCCACAAGCGGAACTCTATCCTGTATCCCGAGGTGACCACCTCGCACACCCACCGGTCCGAGATCCGGGAGGTCCACCGCACCGTGAACCTGCGAAGACGTCCCCCCACCCCAGAGTCGGGCAGGGGCCAGACTTCATGCAGTGGTGGACTTGGGAGCTTGCTTGGTAGGCTTACGCACCCATGGACGCCTATGTCCCCCAGCCGCACTTTCAGTCTAGGCGGGCTTACCCGTGGAATCTGACTGACGAAAAAACTTCTTCGCCGGAAAGGAAGGGCCCGGCCTGCGGTGGGGCTCCTTTCCCTTAATAGACTGAGGAAGAAAAGGTGCTCTTACCCCCTGTGACATCCTTAATAATGTCATCCAGGTCGGCCCCAAACAGTCTACCGCCCTTAAAGGGCAAGTCAGCCAGGAGCTTTTTGGAAGCTAGGTCAGCCGACCAGCATTTCAGCCAGATAAGGCGACGCAGCACCACAGCAGAGATAGAGGCCCTGGATATTAAAGGGGCCGCATCCAAAGTGGCATCGCACACAGACTAAACCCTGCACAAGTTGGTGAGCCAGGGCAATGGTCTCAGGAGGGAGATTATGCTCCTGTACCGTCTGGTGCAAAATCTTTGCCCATCCTGTGAGTGTATTGAGACACAAGTGTCGCCGTCACTATAGGGCGTAAGGCAGACCCCAATAAGGTAAACATAGTTCTACTCACCACTTCTGACCTCCTGTCAGTGGGATCCTTAAATGCAGGAAGTCCCTTCCATTGGGAGCGTGGTAGCCTTATTCAAACGGGCGACTGGGGGGTCGACCACTGGGGGGGAGAGCCCACTTCTTAACCAGGTCCTCCTCAAGGGGATACCTTATGGCTTGGCACAGCGGGACCGTCAAAGTCTTCTGCGGCTTATCCCAGACTTGGTCAATGAATGTATCAAAAAAAGGCACATATGGAAAGACCTTTTTTGAAGAAACCGCTTTAAAGGAACCAAAAAGGAGACAGCTTCCACCTGAGATTCCTCAGCCTTAACATTCAGCTTGAGAGTGTCCCTTACAGCATCAATGAGTTCACTTGCAAGCACCCTGTCAGTTACTGGTTCAGAACTGGGGTCTTCCCTCACAAGGAATGTCCTGTTCAAAAACATTAAAATCCTCAGAGCTAGGGTCCTGAGCAGCAGTAGCTAGGCCCATATCTGAGACAGAGCAGTCCCCTACAGGAGAATGTGTGGGGAGGGGGCGCTTTACAGCTCCCTTGCGCTCACACACTGCTTCCATTCTGACAAGGAATGATTCCAGGACTGCCGACAACTGGTCCATAGGGACCGCAGGTGCAGGAGCACTGCCAGTTGCCTCTGACAAGTGTGGAGAAGCAGGTGAACCAGACTCCATACTGCCACCCTCTGAGACCTTATTCACTATTACAGTGAATAATACAGTCCACCCACTGGCTGCGCTGAGGCGGGGATACCCAGAGGACTCACCAACCCTTAAGGACCGCTCAGTTCCACTGTATGAAACCGTGCTGCAGCGTGAGTGAAGCCTGGAGGAGAGTGTGAGGAATTTGTGAGGAGACTGAGGAGATTCGTGCCGCAGCAGGCCGAGGCCGAAAGTGAAAATGGCCACATGTATAACTGCGCCATTGAACCACGGCAAGATGGCCGCCAAGCGCATTATTTAAATTCACAATACAGCGCTAATGGCACACGCAATGAAGTCCCCACACTCACACCAGAACACTGCTCCTCTCCCAGAGTCCACTACACAGACATGAGCTCCCCCCGCCAGGCCAGAGAGACCCCCGAGTACCCCCACACAGTACAGCACCAGTACAGGGTGCAGAGAGCAGCATAACAGGAGGGAGACAGGGAGAAACCCCCCAGATAAAGAAACACAGCCAGCATGTACTCACCTGCAGCAGGAGAGACTACTTACCCGTCCCAGAGGGACCCACTGGCTTGTTTCAGACAGACCTATCCCAGAGTAGTACCGAGTAGCTGTCGGCCTGGTCCACCGCAAAAGATACAGACAGGTACTGTTCAATCTTGAGAGGACCGCGGGAGCATAAAAGCCACCCGGCCACCCCTGGAGTCATGGTGTATGTCGTGAACTGAGTCTCACACACACAAGGCGAGGATCAGCACGCTCGATGGTCGGACAGGGAAGACTACGAGGATACCAGTGTACCCAACCTGTTGCCCAGCCAACAGTTGATTGAAGGTCTCAAAAATAAAATAATTAAATTCCCAAAATGTATCAAATTTAAAAGTAAAATCTTCCAGGAGACTGGCTCCTGAGAGAGCCATGTCTTCTTCTGCTAGGCAGAAAAAAACTGAGGCTGCAGGTAGGAGGGTTATGTCCAGAGGGACCGCCCCCTGGGCGGGGCTGTTCAGCTCTGGTTTTGTTCTAGAATGTATGTTTCTAACATCGAACATTCTGCCTAGATCTTCTCCTGTGAGCAGGGACATATACCCACACGTAAACCGTATGAGAGCTGTGTCAGTCCATGGACGATAAGAGAAAAAATGTTTTTTGTTTCGGTTATAAAATTTTGGAAATATTTTTTTTTTGTCCTTCAACAATGTGGCCCGATTAGGCTGCACTGATGGGCATCACCGATGTGCACTGACAGGCATCACTGATGATCAGTGTAAATGTCCTCTGAGGATTGCTGCTCATCAGCTCTCCTCATGCGATGTCAAGCGTGAGGAGAGGATTGACGATAAGTGGCAAATCCTGTTTACACTGTGGTCAGCTCTTTACACTGATCTGTGATCAGCTGTGTCTGAAGGATACAGCGATCACAGATCACTGTCTAAGCGTGCCGCAGGGGGCGCGCGGGAAGAGCGATCATGGGAGAACATGACGCCCTCCCGGCAATGTGTGACGGCGCTGTAGCCGTCATTCGGCTATAGCACGGTCGTGAAGAGGTGAATATTGATAAATGTAAAGTAATGCACTTGGCAGCTAAAAATATGGACGCAAAACCACACTAGGGGGAAATCAAGGCTAGAAAAGGATCTGGGGGTCCTAGTTGATGCAAGACCCAGCAATAGCATGCAATGCCAAGCTGCAGCAAGCAAGGTCAGCAGATTATTAGCATGCATTAAAATGGAGATTTACTATATTTCTACCACTTTACAAAACTCTGGTCTGGCCACATCTCGAGTATGCTGTCCAGTTCCGGTCACTGAAAGATGTGCTGTTACCGGAGAGCGCCAGTTTTATAAAGATTTTTTGGCTCCCGGATTTAGACCAGTTTTTTTTTTTGCATCTATGGAATACCGATTACTGAACGAACAGAATAAGTGACATTTTGTATTGCTGTCTAATGATAGGTGGTATCTTGTTTTATTATATTATATTAGTTAATACATTTTATATAGTGGAATTTGCAAGATAATATTGTCCCAAAGTCCCAGAGTAGCTATATTGAACAGTCCGATTGCCCTATGTATTGGACTGAAGGAGCTTATATTGTAGGAGACAACATGCCTTCCAAGAGGAGCAGATCCCTTTGGAAGCAAGCTGTCAGTGTATCCAGTCCCTGATGATGTCTGATTGAAAGAACTGGCTAAAACTTGTAGGGCAGAGTATACTGACATCACTTGCTGCAGTATCCGTGTGAGCAGCAGCTCTTATGTAAGTGCATACAGCCAGCTACAGTTTTATCCAACAAACTTTTTATAATCAACACTAGATCGTTTTTTTTTTTTTTTTATGATTGCAACCTTATTTTATATTATTGTAGGTACTGTATATATGAACATTACACGGAACAAACAAATTTGGTTAGTGCTACAATTATCCATATCATTTTGTCTGGGATTCACACATATTCCTTTTTGCCAACAGCCTTTTGAAATTATACTAGCTCAAACATTTTTTATCCGGTAAGTAAAATAGGTCATACAGGTAAATTGCAACTTTGTGTGTAGTATTGCCAATGGTAAACACCAGAATATTCAGATTAGATCAGATACTATCTGCATTTGCATGACCCCTGAAAACATATTTAACCGCTTACCGACCAGCTGCCGTCATACTGCGGCAGATCGACACGATTCTGCGAACCGGAGTAGCTGAACGTCAGGCCTTTAAATGGCTATAGCAGGCGCGCGCCCGCTGCATGGCGGGGGAACCGATGCATGTGGCCGACGGTCGCGATGACCGCTGGCCACGAGAGCCAGAACAGGGACGTGTGCGAGTATAAACACACAAATCCCTGTTCTAGGAACAACGATATGTCTCCTCTAGTCAGTTTCATCCACCCACAGCTAGAAACAAAATGAGGGAACACATTTAACCCCTTGATCGCCGCCTAGTGTTAACCCCTTCCCTGCCAGTGACATTTATACAGTAAATCGGTGCATTTTTATAGCACTGATCGCTGTATAAATGTCAGTGGTCCCAAAAATGTGTCAAAAGTGTACGATCTGTCCGCCGCAATGTCACAGATCACCGTAATTACTAGTAACACACATATATATATATATATATATATTTTTTTTTTTCAAATTCTTTATAACAAAGGAGGCAGAGAGTACATTATTACACACACACAATATATCTCTCTCTATATATATATATAATTATTTTTTATTAAAAATGCCACAAATCAGACGCTATATCTTTTGCGCAAACCAATCAATATACGCTTATTGCGATTTTTTGACCAAAAATATTAAGAATATATATTGGCCAAAACTGGATGAAGCAATTAGATTTTTAAAAACATTTTTGGGGATATTTATTACTGCAAAAAGTAAAAAATTGCGTTTTTCTTCAAAATTGGCGCTTTTTTTTGTTTATAGCGCAAAAAATATAAACTGCAGAGGTGATCAAATACCACCAAAATAAATCTCTATTTGTGGGAAAAACAAAGGATGTCAATTTTGTTTGGGTACAGCATCGCACGACTGCGCAATTGTCAGTTAAAGTGACGCAGTGCCGTATCGCAAAAAATGGCCTGGTCATTAAGCAGGTAAATCTTCAGGTCTGTAACTGGTTAATCAGGCAAGCTTATACCACCTTTAGCCAACAACTGAATTCTACTTTATCAAAACAACTCATCCCCACACAGTTACTACCTTCTTTATCTTTTGACCTTTCGTTTAGATTGTAAGCAGGGCCCTCATAACCCTCATCTTGTAGCTGTACGGTCTCTCCTTACAGTTTTGAAGTTCATAAAATGCCAAAAATGGCACAAAACCCCCCAAATGACCCCATTTTGGAAAGTAGACACCCCAAGCTATTTGCTGAGAGGCATGGTGAGTATTTTACAGCTCATTTGTTTTTGAAAATTAAGAAAGACATTTTTTTTTTTTTCAATTTCAAAACTTTGTGACAAAAAGCAAGATCTTCGAAATACTCACCATACCTCTCAGCAAATAGCTTGGGGTGTCCACTTTCCAAAATGGGGTCATTTGGGGGGGGGGGTTGTGCCATCTGGGCATTCCATGGTCTCCGAAACTGTGATAGGCAGTGAGGAGTGAAATCAAAAATGTACACCCTTAGAAAGCCTGAAGGCGGTGCTTGGTTTTTGGGGTCCCGTGCGCAACTAGGCTCCCAAAAAGTCTCACACATGTGGTATCCCCATACTCAGGAGAAGCAACAGAATGTCCAGGCCCCACATCAGTCTTCTCGAGAACCATAGGACATCCCTGAAAAACACATGCATAATATACATAACTTACAGACAAAACCGGATGGGAATCCGGCTGTCCTGGAAGATTCTCAGAAAAGGAGTTATCGGTAAGTCTAACTCAGCTTTTCTCTCGAGCGTCTTCCAGGACAGCCCATGAGACGATGAGCCAGAACTTACCAGTCTAGGGTGGGACAACTGCCTGAAGGACCTTTCGACCAAACGCCTGCTCCTGAGCAGATAGGAGATCCAGGCGATAATGTTTAATGAAGGTCGAAAAACTGGACCATGTGGCAGCCTTGCAAATTTGTTCTGGTGAGGCACCAGCCCTCTCAGCCCAAGACGTAGACAAGGCTCTTGTTGAATGCGCAGCAACAAAAGGTGGAGAAACTTCTCTAATTTTGTAAGCTTCACATATGGCTTGCTTTATCCATCTAGCCAATGTGGCTTTAGATGCACTCTTACCCCTGTGCGTACCTGAAAAAAGGGCAAACAAGGCATCTGTTTTCCTAAAGGTCTTGGTGACCTCAAGGTAGACGAGGAGAATCCTTCTCACATCTAAAAAAATAAACTTTCTTTCTTGGTCGCCCTGTGGCGAACTACAAAAGGTTGGCAGTACAATGTCCTGAGATCTGTGGAATGTACTGGCCACCTTAGGCAAAAAAAAAAAAAAAAAAATCGGGATCAGTTCTCAACACAACCCGATCCTCAAAAATCATGAGGAACGGCTCCCTCACTGATAAGGCCTATAAACTCGCTTACTCTACAAGCTGAGGTAATTGCTACCAAAAAAATTTGTTTTTAAAGTAAGCAACTTAACAGAAATATCCTCTAGGGGCTCAAATGGAAGTTCTACCAGAGTTTGAAGCACCAGGGACAGGTCCCAAGTTGGACAACTTCTCACCACTGGCCTGGCCCTAGAAATGGAGTTGAAAAATCTAGCTATAGTGGGATTTTCCAGGAGAGAAAACTGGAGGAAAACACCGATAGCTGCTGCTTGTACCTTAAAGGTACTAACTGAAAGACCTTTGTCGACACCCTCTTGAAAAAATTCCAAAATAGAAGGAACATCATGAGTTCTTTGATTTTCAGATAACCATGAATTAAACTTTTTCCAAACCTTGGAATATATGGCTCTAGGTTTTCTGCAATTGACCAGGGTCTTGACTACTTTGTCAGAGAACCCCTGGGCACTTAGTATCTTTTCTTCAGATACCAAGCCATCAAGTTTAAGGAAACCACCTGTGGGTGTGACACTGGACCCTGCGATAGCAAGTCCTCTCTCTTCGGAAGCCTCAGTGGAGGCTCCGAGACCAGAGTCTGTAGCAGGGAAAAACCATGGCCTCTTGGGCCAGAAAGGGGCAATCAGAATAAGGTCTGTTTCTTCTAGAACTTCCGGAATAAGTCTGATCGGTGGGAAGGCGTAACAGAGGCCGGATGGCCACGGATTCGCCAGAGCATCGATCCTCAATGATTGATCTGCTGGGTTCAGAGAAAAGAACTCCTCTGTCTTACGGTTGTCCTGGTTTGCGAACAGATCCGCTTCGGGACAACCCCATTTATCGTGAGCACTGCAAACACCTCGGGATGAAGAGACCAATTGTCTCGATCCACCCTGTAGCGACAGATAGTCTGCCAAGCAGTTTTGCGTCCTTCAGGTGCACTGCTGTAATTGAGGATTCCTTTCTGCCCACGGTAAAATCTCCTGGGCGATAGATTGAAGAATCCGACTCCTCGTACCCCCCTGTTTGTGAGGTACGCAACTGTTGCGATGTTGTCGGATAGAATCTGGCGATTGTGACCCCTGAGGTCCATCTGAAAAACTTACAAGGCTCTCTGAACTGCTAGAAGCTCTCTCTGGTTCGATTAAGCTCTTGCTTCCCTCAAGGACCATTCTCCTTGAGCGACTTTGTTGCTGAGGTGGGCTCCCCATCCCCAGGAACTCGCATCCGTAGTGATCCTCTGGGCTATAGGGATGGACCATGGTAGACCTTGTGTTAGGTGAAGGTTTGTCCTCCACCACCACAACCTCCTTTTTACCCTGGCAGGCAACAAAACTCTTGACTCCAGAGACCTTGCGTCTCCGTCCCAATTCCTCAAAAGAAACATCTGTAATGGTCTTTGATGGAATCTTGCCCATGGTACTGCAGAAAAGCATGAGGTCATCAGACCTACTGCTCTTGCAACCTCGCTCAGCGAGACCAATTGATTGGTCCGTAAAGCTGAGACTGTTTGCACCATCTTTGAGACCTTTTCCTGTGGGGAAAAAAACTTTTTGGTCTACTGAGCAAAAGTCGTATCCCAGATATGTCACCTTCTGGGCCGGAATCAAGGAAGACTTCTCTCTGTTTATCAACCAACCTAGGGATTGAAGGAAGTCTTGTACAGTCTGGAGATCAACTGATAACTTTTGGTAAGACTCTGCCACCACTAGGAGGTCGTCCAGGTAAGGGATAATAGTTATCGCCTTTAACCTTAGCGGAGCCAGCGCCTCCAATACTTTTGTGAAAATGCGTGGGGATGAGGACAGACCGAAGGGGAGGGCTTGAAATTGGAAGTGCCGAATCTCTGGTCCCATTTTGATTGCTTTTCTCAAGAATTTTTGGAAGGCTGGATGGATAGGGATGTGCAGATACGCATCCCTTAAATCCAAAGTGGCCATGAAGCAGTTTGGGTAAAGCAGGTTTTTTTATTGTGAACACCGTCTTCGTACGAAAGTGCTTGTACCTGATCGATCGGTTTAGAGACCGAAGGTTCAGAATAAGCCGATACTTTCCGGACGGCTTTCTGATAAAAAAAATAGGGGAATAAAACCCCTTGCTCTGCTCTGAGCGGGGAACAGGGATCAGGACTTTCTGATCTAACAAGTCTCCGATTTGGAGACCCAAAGCCCTCGCTTTTTCCCGAACTAGGGGAAGGGAGGTGACCAATAGTTGCTCTGGTGGTTGGCAAGAAAATTCCAGCCTGTACCCATTGGCCACTAAGTCCAGAATAAATGGACTTGAGGTGGGCTGCTGCCCACTGTGGGAGAAAGGCCCTCAATCTAACTCCCACTGGGAGACATGAGTCACTGTGGTTTGGCGGGTTGTTGAGGAGGGTTAAACAGGATGCCCCCTCTACCTCTGCCTTTGTGCCCGGTCAAAGGTTTCTTGGGCCTATTGTCCTTTTCTCTAGGACCTTGCTGCCTACTTTGGCCACAATTTTTTTTTCTGGCCGTCGGCTTTTTCTTGTTTTCTGGAAAGGCCTTTTTCTTATCGGCTGTACTTTCCAGTGCCTCCTGCAGACCTGGGCCAAAAAGATGATCCCCTTTTAAGGGAAGCCCACATAGGCGCAACTTAGAGGCTGCATCACCTGACCATGTTTTAAGCCACAGGCTTCTTCTGGCCAAATTCACTAAGGCAGAAGTCCTGGATAACATTCTTACTGACTCTGCGGAAGAATCAGTTACAAACCCTACGGCACGAAAAAGGAGAGGGAAAGATTCCAGAATCTGCTCTCTAGAAGTACCTGCCAACAAATGGGTTTTTTATTTGTGTCAACCATACTTCCAAATTCCCGGCTACACAAGTGGAGGCCAGAGCTGGTTTAAGATTTAAGCTGAATCACAAGCTCTGTGAAGGAGGATATCTCCTTTTTTTCCATCGGATCCTTAAGCGTGCCAATATCGTCAAACGCCAGGTCCGAGTTTTTATAAACTTTTGAAAGAGGTGCGTCCAACTTCGGATTTTTGTTCCACGGCTGCGCTGCATCCTCATCAAATGGAAACCTTTTTAGGTTACCAGAAAAGAAAGGTTTTCTCTCTGGATTTTCCCACTCCAGCTTGATAGTATCAAGGAGGGAACTATGCACTGGAAAGACTTTAGATTTCTTTCTGTGCAAACCTTTGTACACAAGGTCATGTTTAGACAATTGTACTTCCTCCTCTTCCATCTCAAGTGTTGTATAGATAGCCTTAAGCAAGTCATCTACATCCTCTAAAAATAACTTAAATCTTGAGCTCATAGCGGACTCTCTATCTGACCCTGATTCTTCACGAGAAGAACGGGTAGATCTGACCTCTGCCTCCAAGTCCTCACTCTCCACACCCTGCTGTGGAGCGCTAAAGACTGAAGTACTTAATGGAGATGGATTCTCCGCAGGAACCTGAAGCTTGTCAATTAGAGTCTTAAATGAGCTAAAGGTAGACGTAAGCTCATCTCTAACTGAAGTCAGCATTTTCTGACATGAAGCTACCGGGTCATCTTTAACTAGGCCTTCTATACAGGTGCGGCAAACAGCTTTGCTCCATGAGGAGCTCAATTTGTTTCCGAAAACCGCACTTTTCCTTTTAGGTGGATGCGTTTGGGCCTTGTTCTGAGTCTTGGCCTGCAAAACAACAAATGACCCCAATAAATAACATGCCACAAAATACGCCAAAACACCCCGTGCAGGAGGAAAGGAAAATGTGCCCCCTTCACCTAGTCCCTACTAGTTACAAGGGGGAAAGACACTCACAGGGTGTGCAAGTACAACCACTTCAAGCTTACCTGAGAGGTGCTGGTGTTAGGGCCTGCTTCCGCTGCCTGTGCAGGTGTTGCAGATGAGTCCATCCTGCCCCTTTAGTGGTCCGCAGCCTGTGCTGGGTTTCACCATTTTAAACGCCAGCGTCTCTGTTCGCGCCGTTTAGAGACAAGAACATGCGTCTCCGGCGCCCGCTGATGACATCACACGCCCTGGAAGTAACCCCGTCGGGTTCTTCCTGTGGGTCAGCTTGGAGCGCATAAGCTCCGCCCCTTCCTCTTGCCCCCTGCATACTCCCCAAACAGTGTCAGAAAAACGAGGGGTGGGAACAGTATCAAAATCAACTAATTTCACCCCAAACCAGCAGAGCTCCTCAACGGAGGAGTTGCAACCTCAAACAGCCGCCTGCAAAACCTTGTGGACGAAGGAAGCATCAGAAGATGCACTCAAATCAACCTTGTAAAATTTGGAAAACGTGTGCACGGACGACCAAGTCGCCGCCTTGCACACCTGTGAGACAGACGGTTGATGTCGGAAAGCCCAGGAAGCACCAATTGCCCTGGTTGAATGTGCCGTGACCGGAAAAGGAGGCGCCCGCCCATTAAAGGCATAGGCCTGGGTGACTGTCTGCCTGATCCACCGAGAAATGGTGGCCGACGAGACCGCCAGGCCCTTTAGTGGACCATACACCGACACATACAATGAGTCAGACCTCTGAAACGGAGCCGTAGCAGACAGGTACACCCGCAAGGCACGTACCACGTCTAAGTTATGGAGCGCAGTCTCCCTGGGATGTGACGGTTGAGGACACAAGGACGTCAGCACAATGTCCTCATTCAGGTGAAAAGCCGAAACCACCTTCGGAAGGAAGGCTGCGGGCGTAGCACCGCTTTACCCTTATGGAGGACCAAGTATGGTGACTTGCAAGACAAGGCTGCCAATTCAGAAACCCTTCTGACCGATGTAATGGCCACTAGAAAGGCCACCTTCTGAGATAGTGTCGAGAGAAAATGTCTCTAATGTTCTCAAAAGGAGGTTCCTGAAGAACCGAGAGCACCAGATTTAAATCCCATGGAGGAAGAGGTGGTCTAATAGGGGGGAGCCACATGTCGAACCCCTTGCACAAAAGTACCCATCAGGGAATAAGACGCCAAAGGCCGTTAAAAGAAAAAAGCCAAGGCTGAAATCTGACCCTTAATGGTGCTCAAGGCAAGTTTCTGATCCACTCCACGCTGTAAAAACAGCAGGACCCTGGAAACAGAGTACGTCAGCGGACGCCACTCCATCTCTTCACACAGAGATGTAGGCCTTCCAAGTACGATGGTAGATCTTCCTGGAAGAAGATTTCCATGCCCTCAGCATGGTTGAAATGACCGAACCCGAAAGACCTCGGTCCCTTAGTACCTGGCTTTCAATAGCCATGCCGTTAAAGCCAGAGACTGTAAAGCAGGATGAAGTATGGGACCTTGAGACAGAAGGTCCTCCCACATTGGCAGCCGCCAGGGTGCATCTGCCATCAGGCGTACGAGATCGGCGTACCAAGGACGCCGGGGGCCAATCTGGAGTGATTAGAATCACTGGGATCCCCTCGGTCTCCACTCTGCGGAGCAGAGGAGGAAGCAACTTTAGTGTGGGATAGGCATAAATTATCCGATACTGACCCCACGGGGCCACCAACGCATCTGACGTGTCTGCCCAGGGATCTCTGGACCTGGCCACAAATCGACACCTTGCGATTGAGTCGAGAGGCCAGGAGGTCCACGTCCGGCGTGCCCCACCTCCGGCAAAGGAGCTGAAACAGCTCCGGATGTAATGACCATTCCCCCTGGTCTAGCATATGGCGACTCAGATAGTCCTGTTGTAATATTAATATATGTGTATGTATTTTATATATTGTGTTATATGTATAGCACAGTGTATATGTGTCACATACATTCAAGGTTACACATCAAAGGGTGTTTGTTGACCAAAGGGCTTAGTGGTCAAACAAGATTTACTACACATATCAAAGGGGACAGATAATGACTGATGTGCTAATCTTATGCAAGATTACCTAGGTGTGTGAGGTGGCCTGTTAATTGAACATTTAAAAGGGTACATTGTTTAGACCAATGAAGAAGTATTTATTGATGGTAATTAGACTTGAGGGGGGTATTTATTCATGGGAAACATTTGGTTGACCTGGCAGAACCCCCACCTCCCCAGTGTCAGACCAGTATTTGAGACAGTCAAGCTGACATTCAGTCAGTCTTGTCACTCTGTATGAATATGAAGGCACAGATCTAGAGAACATGGGACTCTAAAAATGACTATTCTGGGTCATATATATATATATATATATATATATATATATATACACACACTCTGTTGGATTTGTTGTCATCTGTGCAAGTATTGAACTTTGTTCTGTGTTGGAAGTCAAATAAATTGCACTCTCTGGAGAACTTGAGTGTTGCTGCGGAAACATAACATATCATCATTATAATAACTAAATATTAATTATCTAACCAGAATATATTTTATCACTACATTGGTGCCATTCAAGCGACCAGAAGCGCATTTTTAGGACTTAGTAACAGAGGTCGTGATGACAACAATCCTGTGAGGTGGACAGAAGTCTGATAGAGACCCAAAAACTGTGCTGTGACTCTAATGTCTGGTTGTGACATAAGAGAGTCTGATATACAAGATTAAACAAGTTTGGAACCCCAGAATTATTCTCTGGAGACTGGAAACTGAAGAAAAAAGAAAAAAAAAAGACTGTCGTGTACCAGAAGACCGAAACTGGCAAGGTGGAGCCTCAAACGCAGCGAGTAAAATATTTCCTTTTTTTAAATTATTAATAATATAGTCAAAATGCTTACTCAGTGTGAAGCTAGTGTCAGTTCTGATAACGTTAACAGATGGGTATTAAAATGTATTAAGTGTCATGGCGGTCCTTATGAAATTCCAGAAAAATTTAAGCAGACATGGATGATGAAGGAATTTTTAGAGAAAAATGTTTGATAGCAAAATTTCAGAAAGTAAAAGAAAAGGTTGTATTGTGCAGGGCTTGTTATCTTGCTGTTTAACAATGGAAAGTTCTTTGAATGATAAGGTTGAGGAAATTGCCCAGTTACAGAATGCAGTTGATAATAGCCATAAGGTTTGTCAGAGGTTACAACACCAATCAGAAATTGAGACAGTTAATTTAAAATTGCATGCTGTTACCATTGGGGGAGCTTTGCTTGAGAAATCTAAACGTGATGAATTATCAGAGGAAAATGAGAGATTAAAATTAAAAATTATGGAATTCGAGAAGAGATCTCAGGAATGCAGATATGCATCAAATCTTGGATTCAGCAATCTGCAGCAAAATACAAACACAAACTTTCTATCAAATGAAACAGAACCTCATATTAAAATCTGATAATTCGTTGCCAGCAGCACCCACTGTGAACACCACAGTTTACAACAATAATAATACAGGTGAAGTTCAGCTTGAAATTTAAGCATTTGAAACCAAAAGAACTAGATGCAATTCTTAAAGAAATAGGAATGGTTCCCTGCCATTTTTTAAAACAGGTTTTTGAAATGGTTTTGTGACTTGCAGAATGTAAGAGATATGTACAGTCTAAACCCATCAGACTTAGAGAGAGTTTTGCAACATTCTATAGGAAATGGTCTTTGGAGGAGAATTAAACAGATCTGTATTCAGCCTCTGAGGACAAGGGACATATTACTGGAATTATTATGCGTTTTGTATGGGGTACGTTCTGATGTTAATATTCATGGAAAATTCCAACAAATGCAAAGTGAATCTCCCTATGAATTGTCACACATGATATCTACCATTATGGAATTATTGATTGGTAATAATCTTGCATTTGAGCGTGGAGGCTCGATACATACGAGTATGTTTCTAGATGCTTTGCATGAAGATATCAAACAAAATATTTTATTAGTTACCCCAAATCCTCATGATTTAAAAGACATATTGAGAGCAGATCATTTATGGAAGTCAAATGAGCAAGCTGTCAGAATTGATGTAGCCACATTGTTTAGGACAAACACTGAACACAAAGATCAGAAGATAATATCTAATGATCACAACAAGAGAGGAAATTCTGGGTCAAACATAGGGGATAATAATATGAAAAACAGAGCTGACCAAAATAATAAGAAAAAGACCTGAATTTCTCAATTAAAACAGAAATATGACCACCTTAAAATGGAGTATGACAAGATGAGAAAAGAACATGACACATTATTGGAACAGTTGCACAGGGTGTCAAATTCAGATGTGCATTCTCCAGATCTGTTTTTGAATGCAAATGACGCTTCTCTAGCAGTGGGGGGTGAATTAGCTTCAGACTGTAAACTGTAAATAGTAGGATTTTTAAAACAGCTTACCTGTAAAATCTTTTTCTTGGAGTACATCACGGGACACAGAGCAGCATAGTCATTACTATGTGGGTTATATAGAATTACCTTCAGGTGCTGGCACTGGCAACTTCCAAAACAGGAAGTACCCTCCCCTATATAAGCCCCTCCCATCCGGGAGTACCTCAGTTTTGTAGCAAAGCAATACGTGTCCCCAAAAGAGGGGTGGGAGCTCTGTGTCCCGTGATGTACTCCAAGAAAAGGATTTTACAGGTAAGCTGTTTTAAAAATCCTACTTTCTTGTTCATACATCACGGGACACAGAGCAGCATAGTCATTACTATGTGGGACGTCCCAAAGCAATGCCACATGAGGGGGGGGATACACCATACATAAGCTGGGCGCCATCAGGCATGAGGATCTTTTGCGGCCTGCAACACACTGCGCCCAAAGGCGACATCCTCCTGACTTCTAACGTCCACCTGGTAGAACCTAGTAAACGTGTGTACTGAAGACCATGTTGCGGCCTTACAAATTTGCGCCAGGGAGGCCTGGTGATGCACTGCCCATGAAGTTCCAACTGCTCTCGTGGAGTGCGCCCTAACTTTGAACGGAGGCGGTCTACTTCTCAAGCCATAGGCTTGTATTATGACCTGTCGATTCCACTTGGCTAAAGTAGATTTTGATGCTGCCTGACCCTTTCTGGGGCCTTCCGGCAGAACAAACAAAGAATCCGTTCTACGAATCTGAGCAGTGGCTTTTAGATAAGCTTTAACTGCTCTTACTACATCCAAAGAATGCAATAACTTTTCCTCTACCGAGCTTGGTTTGGGGAAAAAAGAAGGAAGAACCACATCCTGGTTCAAGTGAAACCTCGATACCACCTTAGGAAGAAAGGCTGGGTGAGGACGTAATACTACTCTGTCCTTATGGATAACCAGATATGGCTCTTTACAGGACATGGCGGCTAATTCCGACACTCTTCTAGCCGAGCATATGGCTACTAAAAATATCAATTTCCTGGTGAGTAGAACCAAGGAAATGTGCCGCAAAGGTTCAAATGGCTGCTTCTGCAGAACCGACAGAACCAAATTTAGATCCCATGGGCATATGGGAGCCTTAATCGGTGGAATAATACGAGTCACACCTTGCATAAAGGATTTGACAAGTGAATGCATAGCCAGGGGCCTTTGAAATAGTATTGACAAGGCCGAAACCTGGCCCTTGATAGTACTTAAGGCAAACTTCCTGTCTACAGCCCACTGCAGGAAGTCCAGAATTCTGCCTATAACGTACTTACGTGGATGCCATTTTCTGGCCTCGCACCAAGTGATGTACGCCTTCCAAACTCTATAGTAGATCTGCCTGGATACAGGCTTCCTGGCATTGATTATAGTTGATACCACAGAGTTAGAGAGACCTCTCTTCTTTAGGATGTGGGATTCAATAGCCAGGCCGTTAAACTTAGAGTTAGTAAGGAAGGGTGGTATATCGGTCCTTGCGAAAGCAGGTCCGGACGACGTGGAAGGGTCCAAGGACTCCCCACAGACATTTTGATGATCTCCGCGTACCAGGATCACTGGCTTCTTCTCCAACCTGACTCTGCGAAGGAGTCGAGGCAACAATTGTAGCGGAGGGAATGCATATATCAGTCTGAACTGATCCCAAGGGAACACCAGAGCATCCGAGCCGCAAGCGAGGGGATCCCTTGTCCGGGAGACAAATCTGTCCACCTTTGCGTTGAATCTGGATGCTAGCAGATCTACATCCGGTGTTCCCCACCGCTGACATATTGCTCGGAAGACCTCGGGATGAAGGGACCATTCCCCTGGGCATAACTGTTGGCGACTCAGAAAGTCCGCCT
This sequence comes from Rana muscosa, assembly GCA_029206835.1. NCBI lineage: Eukaryota > Metazoa > Chordata > Amphibia > Anura > Ranidae > Rana > Rana muscosa. The sequence continues at coordinate 95,619,821 of CM055126.1, forward strand.
TCCAATTCTCCACCCCTGGAATGAAGACAGCTGATATACATGGGACATGCTTTTCTGCCCATTCCAGGATGTGACTTACTTCCCTCTGGGCTGCACGACTCCTGGTGCCTCCCTGATGATTGATATATGCCACTGCTGTGGCATTGTCTGATTGAATTCTGACAGGGGACCCTTGGAGTCTGGATGTCCAGGCTACTAGGGCGTACCGGGCTGCTCGTATCTCTAAGAGATTGATGGGCAGGGTTTTTACTACATTTGACCATCTGCCCTGGAGAGACCATTGCTCCAGTACTGCCCCCCAGCCTATAAGGCTGGCATCTGTAGTGACCACCTTCCAAGATATCGGGCTGAAGGGTTTTCCCTTCTGGAGATTCTGGGGGATCAACCACCAGCAGAGACTCTTCCGAACGGAAGGGGACAAAGCCATCGGGAAGTCTAGAGCCTGAACTTTTCCGTTCCAGGCTGACAATATGGCCCTTTGTAAATTCCTTGAGTGGAATTGGGCGTATGGCACAGCTTCGAATGATGCTACCATCTTTCCTAGCAGCCTCATGCACAGGCGTATGGACGGCTGTCTTTTTGCACAAAGCAGACGGACCAAGGCCCTCAAAGAGGATACCTTGTCTAGAGGTAAGAAAATCTTCCTCTGGTCTGAATCCAGCCGTAGCCCTAGATATACCAGGTTTTTCACTGGCTGTAGGGCTGACTTGTCCAGGTTGATGACCCAACCGTGAGATTCTAGATACTTGATTGTATCGACAATTACCACTTCTAGCTTGGCAACTGAGTGGTCCATCAACAACAGGTCGTCTAGGTATGCCATTATCGTTACACCCCGTGTTCTTAGATCGGCCAACAGTGGGGCCAGAATTTTTGTGAACACTCGTGGTGCTGTGGCCAGACCGAATGGTAAGGCTCTGAACTGAAAATGGCGCCCTTCTACTGCAAAGCGTAGGAATTTTTGATGACCTGGAAAGATGGGAACATGCAAGTAAGCATCTTTGATGTCGATCGAGGCTAACCATTCCTCCCCTTGTAGGGCAGCGGTGACCGATCGGATCGACTCCATCCGGAAAGACCGGACGTTTAGAAATTTGTTTAGACTCTTTAGGTCCAATATGGGTCTTATGTCCCCGTTTGGCTTCGGGACTGTGAAAAGGTTTGAGTAGAAACCCAACCCCCACTCTTCCATAGGAACCTCCATAATTACTCCTTGGAGCAATAGTTGTTCTAACGCCAATAGGAGAGACCCTCTTTTCAGAGGGTCTCTTGGCATGCCTGACCACATAAAATGGGACGGAGGAGACTCTTAACTCCAACTTGTATCCCAGAGTTACTGCGGAGAGCACCCATCTGTCTTTGATCGTCTCCCGCCAGGTCTCTGCGAACAACTGAAGTCTTCCCCCCACCCGTTTGAGTGGGGGCAGCCCTTCATAGGCTTGACTTTGAGGCTGGTTTAGTACCTCTTCGGATCCAGGGCTTTTTATTACCCTGTGGCTGTCCCTGATTTTTACCTCCTGAGTTTGACCGAGGAGGCCGTCGGAACTGCTTAGTAGCAGACGTCGCAGGGATAGGAGAGGTAGTCCTCTTAAAAGATGGACCCCTAGACCTCTTTTTACTCGGTAAGAGAGTACTTTTACCACTGGAAATCTTCTGGATATACTTATCCAGGTCTTCGCCAAAAAGGCGTTCCCCATGAAATGGGAAGCTAACTAAGAGCTTCTTACAGGGAGCTTCAGCAGACCAGTTTTTGAGCCACAGAAGCCTACGCATATGTACCAAAGACAGCGTGAGGCGGGAGGCCTGATGGATAGAATCCTTGATGGCGTCAACCGCAAAGCATAATGCTCTAGGCAGATCAGCCAGAGCCTGGGCCTGCTGGTCTGGCAAATCCCTCAGGACCATTTTCATTTGATCCTTTAAAGCTTGGCAGACCCCAATAGCTGCCACTGCTGGCTGTGTAACAGCCCCTGCTGTGGAAAAAGCAGATTTTAATAAAGATTCCAATTTTTTATCCACTGGATCTTTGAACATTTGAACATTATCTACTGGACATGTCAGTGATTTGTTCACAGAAGAGATGGCTGCATCCACCGTAGGAACATTCCATCTCTGGGTGAACTTTTCCTCCATGGGATAGATCACCGGAAACCTTTTAGGCGGAACAAATAGTTTATCAGGATGTTCCCAGTCCTGGTATATAAGTCCTTCCAATAATGGATGTATTGGAAAGGAGCAATTAACCTGGGGAGCTTTTAGCGACCCCAATGAGGAGACAGCAGTAGTTGATGGTTCAACAAGAGGCATTTTAAATGCAGATCGAACCATGTCAGTTAGGGTCTGGACCCACAATCTTTCAGTCTGTGATGCTGAAAATGGTTCATCTACTGTCGATTCCTCAAAAACAGAGCTAACCTCCTGATCCCCTTCAGGTAGGTCGGTCCCTTCCTGGGACTGTTGCTCTGCCAACAGGCACTCTAATGGAGGTGATGGAGATCTGGCGCGCTTTCTTTCCTGTAGAGAAGAAGCGATCAATGCAGCCAATCTCTGCTCCAATCCCTCCAGAGTTGAGGAAAAAACCTCCTCTGTTATATATGCAGGAGCAGGTGGACTGAGGACAGCCGCAGTACCTGGCACTCCCGGGGGTTCCTTATGGGTATTAACCTCTGATTTCTCAGGGGAGGAGGGTGCAGATGACTGCTCCAGATCCTCAGAGCCCGATGGAGACCCCCTACACTTCCTGAGAGGTATATCTCGGAGTTTTTTAGGCGGCATATTCCTTAGTTCAAAGCTGAGGTATTCCAGCCGCAATACACCCCTTACTGAAATAGTCTAATGCAATTTGCTGCTATGTACATCAGTGGGTGTCTACTAATGCGTCTTTCTGGGGATGCCTGTATCAACCGCCCGCTGTAAGCCCCTATACCATGCTACCAGCTCCTTTTCATGCTCTGTGTCCATAGCAAGCAGCGTGGACTGAGTCCTTTTATCTTGCTGGGACGCCCGCACATGCGCAGAAGCGCTGGGCGCACAGAGCGCGTCATCTGCCAGGCTCCGCCCCCTTTTTTGAAGCTAAACCTTATAAAAGGAAAGCATGTGTGCGCGCGCGCGCGCGTGCACGTGTGCGCTCTTGGCGCCATGTAGGGAGAGGAGCCAGGGTCCCTGTTTCACCAGGACTCGGGGATGGAAGGAAACTACTTGGCAGCATGACAGAGGAATGCAGCTTCCCTGATAGAGAGCTCACTCATCTGCCTGGACTTTCACCATGGAAGGAATAGTCCCAAGAAAAAAGACGTTCCACAGCGACCTCTAGTGGACAAACACAGGTACCGCACCTTTGTCTTTTTTTTTTTTTTTTTAAAACCTCCTTTATGAAAAAACATTTCCAGGTTTACAGTTTTTTTAAAACTTCCCTTATGAAAAAACATTTCTAGGATTTCTTAGGCATATACAGCTATTAGCGGGAATACCCTTTAGGTAACAGGCAGAAAGACATATTAGGCTTGGGGGTCCCCTCAATAGAACCAAGTTCCTGAGGGGCCCCCACTTACCTTTTCCCCGCCGCAGGACTTTGTTTGATCCACAGAAGCCCAAACTTCACCTCTCACGGCAGGCATTGTACTAGACCTTCAGGGACCGGGTTCCCAAGGATTCCACTCCCCTGGACCTGTATAGCACCCTGCACAGATAGCCTCTTGGTTTTGGGTATGACCAGAGCTCTGGATCCCAGGGTCCAGCCCTCCTAAGAGAGGCATTACAGGCAAAACCCTGCTCTTCTCTGCAAGGCCCGGGTACCGACCGTTTAGCTATGAAGCTTTTTTGGTCGGATCCGGAATAGCTTGCTAAGGCCCAGAGAACCTGTACACAAGCCCAGATGAATACATGTTAACCTTGGCCAACACCTTAGACACTGGCAAAAAACTGAGGTACTCCCGGATGGGAGAGGCTTATATAGGGGAGGGTACTTCCTGTTTTGGCAGAATTGCCAGTGCCAGCACCTGAAGGTAATTCTATATAACCCACATAGTAATGACTATGCTGCTCTGTGTCCCGTGATGTATGAACAAGAAAGTACTTTGTTTTAACTTCAAATTTTTTTTTTAAGGACTATGCTAATGAGTTTTTTTCTGAGAGTTTTTGTCTTTCAGAGATTCCCGGAGGTACTAGTTTGAATGTGAATAGCGGAAGCACAGAAGTCGGCTAGTGGGGGATAAATGCTGAATAGACAATATACAAGAAATTATAAAGAATTCATGGACACTCTCTCAATATTCATCAAGTAATGGATTTTTTTTTTTTTTTTTTGAACATTCAATTTTTTTTTTTTTTTTTTATTTTCAATTGACCTTTCTTCCCCAATGCCCTATTTTTTATTTTTATTTTTCTCCCTTTCCCAGATATATTTTGTTTTTAATTTTTATTATGTTTTATTTCTTGAACTTTATCTTAAAACCAGTGTGAAGCATTTAAATCTAAAATAATTTTATACCATCCGTACATATGACATAATGCATATTGATATCAATAGATTTGACATCTGAGGTGATGCTGCACAATGGCTTGGCATAGCATAAATTATAGTATGTTGGGTGGTTTTCCTAAATTTATAAGAGGGGTGACTGAAATTCATCACTCCAGTCATGATTTGAAACATTGTTGAATCAGTTGTTTATAATATGCTGAAGGCTATGACATACATGGATGACAAAGACCTTTCATGAAAGATACTGCCAAGAATTTCCACTGCCGCTTTGTCGGTATAGAAGATCTGATAGACACTGATGGTTCTATCTGAACCATCGTGTGGGGGTATATGTATATGTTGGTATACCATTCTGGTGGAATTATGGACTGAATGATGCAAGTAACTGCTCTATTAAAGGCAATGAGGGGGTCGGCAAATTACAGAAAATTACGAAAGCAAATTGTGGCTGACAATCAACAAATTCAGGTACTTGACAGGTACACAACAGGTCATTGCTCAAATAGGAAATGGAAAGAAGCAGATGTGAATTGTAAAATGCTTACAAGATGGACTCATGAATGTCAACTGGAAGGAAATAGTTTGCAGCACAGAGTTTTTGCTGCTGTATCCAAACTTTTTTGACCTTGAAAGTGACTGCTAATAAATTGATGGTTCTTCTTACTATAAGGATGGAAGCAGAATTTCAGGATTTGCTGGTGGTTGTGTAAAAGCATCTTTAAAAATGAAAACTTTGAGCCTGCAAAAGAGAGAATCCTGGGACTTACCGTATGTGGATTGGAGCTCCCAAAGCATACCAAGCTTTACTTTCAGTGAGATGGTGAGAGATATGATGAAGTCAGAATGGACTGTGACATCAGCTCATTTTTGCACAATATTCAAGATCATGATGTGATATACTCAAGAAAGAGCAAGCTTTGAAATAAGGCCTAACAGCTATACGGGCCACGGATGTTTACCGAATCCTTTTACAGTCATGGTCTAAATTTATATTATATAACTGTTTCATGGGATATTTTAGTGAAGAGAGATGTAACCAGTCTCAACTTCATATTTCATATGAGCCATTGTAAAGCATCCAGTACCTCAAACCATAATGATATTTGTTGCTTTATTTATGGGTCAGTTCTAGTAGTTAGAACCAACCCAAGTGGAGGTATATGTTGTAATATTAATATATATGTGTATGTATTTTATATATTGTGTTATATGTATAGCACAGTGTATATGTGTCACATACATTCAAGGTTACACATCAAAGGGTGTTTGTTGACTAAAGGGGTTAGTGGTCAAACAAAATTTACTACACATATCAAAGGGGACAGATAATGACTGATGTGCTAATCTTATGCAAGCCTACCTAGGTGTGTGAGGTGGCCTGTTAACTTAATTGAACATTTCAAAGGGTACATTTGTTTAGGACCAAAGAAGTATTTATTGATGGTAATTAGACTTGAGGGGGGTATTCATTCATGGGAAACATTTGCTTGACCTGGCAGAACCCCCACCCCCCTAGTGTCAGACCAGTATTTGAGACATTCAAGCTGGCATTCAGTCAGTCTTGTCACTCTCTATGGATATGAAGGCACAGATCTAGAGAACATGGGACTCTAAAAACTACTATTCTGGGATAGATATATAGATATATATATATATATATAAATATATATACATATACACACACACACACACACACACACACATACATACTCTGTTGGATTTGTTGCCATCTGTGCAAGTATTGAACTTTGTTCTGTGTTGGAAGTCAAATTGCACTCTCTGGAGAACGTGGGTGTTGCTGCGGAAACATAACTTATATCATTATAATAACTAAATATAAACTATCTGACCAGAATATATATCACTACAAGTCCGCCTGCCATTTTTCTACGCCCGGAATGTAGACGGCCGACAGAGCCGGCACGCTCCTTTCCACCCACCGTAGGATGTGAGCGACCTCGGACGCTGCAGCCAAGCTCCTTGTCCCCCCCTGATGATTGACATAAGCCACTGCCGTGGCGTTGTCTGACTGGATCCTGACTGGACGCCCTTGTAGACTCCGTGACCACTTGGAGAGACAGAGCCTGATCGTTTGAAGTTCCAGGACATTGATCGGCAGATGGGATTCCTCCTGAGTCCAGCGACCCTGGGCCGACTGGACTCCCCAGACGCCCCCCCCCCCCCAACCCGTGAGGCTGGCGTCCGTCGTAATCACAGTCCAATGGAAGGAAAAGGAACGACCTCCCGGACTGAAGAGCCGGGGATCTCAGCCACCAGCTCAGAGAAGCCCTGACCAGGTGACTTACCTGAATCTGACAAGCCAGAGACAATGGAGATTTGTTCCATTTGGACAGGATCTCCTTCTGCAAGACTCGAGTGTGGAATTGGGCATACGCTACTGCCTCGAAGAAGGCTACCATGAGACCCAGAACTCGCATGCAAAAACTGAGAGACGACCATTTGCGGGATGTCAACAACCTCACCGCAGACTGGAGAGTCTGCAACTTTTCCAAGGGAAGGAAGACTCTCGCCTCCTTGGAGTCCAGAATTAAACCTAGGTACTCCAGACGCAGAGTCAGTGTCAGGACCGACTTCTGAATGTTTAACACCGAACCAAATTCTCTGAGGGTCTGAATGGCTATAGACACATCTTCCTCCAACTCTGAGCCAGAAGCTGCTCTCAGAAGAAGATCGTCTAAGTAGCCCACGATGGCAATGCCTCGCTGTCTCCGCAAAGCTAGAATCGGGGCGAGCACCTTGGTGAAAACCCTTAATGCTGATGCTAGGCCAAAGGGAAGAGCCACAAACTGATAACGGTCTTCGCCGATTGCAAGGCACAGAAATCTCTAGTGTCCTGCGCATATGGGCTGTCAGGGACCTGCCAGAAATCAAAGACAATTCTTGCTTCCCTCGGTACCTGTGCGTCTGCGGGCGCCGGGTGTGCACGCCAATTGTGCACGCGCATGTGCCAATTGCGCGCGCGTGACGTGTGCACGCTAAACGATATGGCGCCATTAGGCCTTTAAAAGGCCAGCAGTTACAACAGTGCATTGCTGTCTGATCTGCAGCTTTGTAAACCTGAATACCTGCATACCTGCTACCTGTTACCAGTACCGACCCGGCTTGCTCGACCACCCGATATATCTCCAACCCTGACCTCGGCTCGCCTTGACCCTGCTCTGTCTCTCACCTGTCTACCTGCTGCCAAACCTTGCCTGTGTTCCTGACTACGTCTAAGCCTGCTGATCCATACATCTGACTACCTGCTCTGACCCGGCTTGTCTGACCCTCCTGCTGTCTGCTGTTGTGTGCACCTAACCAAGCTTATCTCACCTTACTCCAGCTTCCGCTGTTCCAGTATCCGCCAGATCCCGGGTCGCTGACCTGCAACCACCTGCTCTGCTGCCTACAGATCCAGCCATCCCTGCAGGATCACCACCTTGCCACGGTGCCTACCACTACACCTACCGCAGGCACTCCTACCTCACTGCGCTCTCGAGTTCACTGTTCCCACTCCAGTGGCTCCTGAGCCAGGGCTGTAAGAGAGGTCTCCTCCTGCAAAGTCGGCTCTATGATCAGGTACGTTCTGTACATAACATGGGCACATGCAAGTATGCGTCATTGATGTCCAAGGATGCCAGAAATCCCCCCGGATGGAGCGCAGCAACCACCAATTGAATGGATTCCATGCAGAACTCCCGAACCTTCACAAAGACATTCAAGGCTTCAGGTCCGAGATTGGACAGACTCCGTCCTCCTTCGGGACCACAAACAGATTAGAATAAAAACCCTGAAACCTCTCTCCCAGTGGTACAGGTAGAATCACTCCGCACCTTAGCAAGTCCTGCACTGCCCCCATTAGGGCAGACTGACGAGCCGAAGGAAAGAGATTTGAGGGAAAGAATCTGTTTGGTGGACAAGAAAGGAACTTCATCTTGTACCCCGAGGTGACCACCTCGCAGACCCACTGGTCAGAGAGCAGGGAGGTCCACCGAGCTGCGAACCCGAGAAGCCCTCCCCCCACCCTGGAGCCGGGCAGGGGCAAAACTTCATGCGGTAGCAGGCTTGTTCGCTGGCTTGTTGGGCTTGCGCACCCAGGGACACTTCTGTCCCCCAGCTGGACCTTTGTCCGCTTAGGAGGGTCTTCCGGCAGGTCCTGACTGATGAAAATACCGCTTCTATGTGGGAAAGGAGGGCCCCGGCTTACGGCGTGGCTCCTTTTCCTTTAGTGGACTAAGGGGGAAACGTGCTCTTACCTCCAGTGACATCCTTAATAATGTCATCCAGCGAGGCACCAAAAAGCCTCCCACCTTTGAAGGGTAAGTCTGCCAAGGCCTTCTTGGAAGCCAGGTCAGCGGACCAGCATTTTAGCTAAATTAGGCGGCGCATTACCACCGCAGATACAGAGGCCCTGGATATTAAGGGGGCCGCATCCAGAGTGGCATCACAGACATACACAATGCCCTGCACCAACTGGTCAGCCAGTGTCACACTCCGGAGGGAGCTGATGTTCCTCCACAGTCTGGCGCAAAATCTTTGCACAGTCAGTGAGTGTCTGAGACACCAAGGTTGCAGCCAAAAAAGGCCGCAACGCAGACCCCAGCAAGGTGAACATGGTCCTGCTCAGCGCCTCGGACCTCCTATCAGTATGGTCCTAAATGCAGGGGTCCCCTCTACAAGGAGAGTGGTTACTTTCTTTAACCGAGCGACCGGGGGGGTTAACAACTGGAGGAGAAGCCCATTTTTTTTCCAAAGGCTCTCCTCAAAAGGATACCTGACCGCCAGACGCTGAGGAACCGCAAAAGGTCCTTTTCGGCTTTTCCCATTCCTTATCTATGAATTTATCAAAGATGGACACATAGGGGAAAAATTTTACAGAACAGGTCGATTTGTGCGACCCAAAAGAGACTGACCCCTCCGTGGAAGCCTCATCTGCGTCCAGCTTAAGGGAGTCCCTTACAACCTTGATAAGTTCACGAACAAGTGCCCTGTCTTGCGCTGACCGGGACGAGGGGTCCTCCTCACAAGGAAGGTCCTGGTCCGCCTCTTCTGACAACCCAGAACCGGGGTCCTGTGCCGCAGCTAGGCCCGGGTCTGAGTCAGAACCTTCCCCTGGCGATGGCGTGGGAAGGGGGCACTTTTTACCCCCTTGCGCTCACACGCCCCTTCCACCCTGGCAACAAACGATTCCAGGACTGCCGACAAAGCATCCATGGGAACTGCAGGTGCAGGGACACCAGCTGCTGCCTCTGGCAAGTTTGGGGAAGAAGGGCCTGACACAGACTCCATGACACCGCTGACAGCTCCCAGGGACTCAGTCAAAAAAAGAAACTGAAAAGGTCCACCCTCCTTGCTGCACTGCCCGGGGGGGGGGTTACCCAGGGCACTCATTAAACCAGCAGGAGACCGCTCAGCGCCACTGCCAGCCTTCCGTCTCCACAGCGTGTGTAAGGAAGAAAAAACTATGGAGAATTGCGCTGCGCGCCATCCAGGAAGCCAGCACTAGAGGCCAAACCCACACCAAAATGCCCGCCAGACGCCTCAGAGACAAAAAGGGCGAGACCACAAGAAAATGGCTGCCCGCAATAACAACCTGCGCCATGGCGCGGCCACAGCAAAATGTCCGCCAATGGGAATTACAATAGACACCAGCAGGCATACAAAAAATGGCGTCAGCGCTGCAAAAATGGCGCCTAAGCACAGCGATGTGGACAAGGCCTAGGCACGGACTTCCCCAGAAAAGAGCATCCCCCACAGAAAAAACGGGCCCGACACCCCACCAAGAACCGGAGTCCCCCCACAGGTACACCCCGATCGCAGCAAGCCCTAGGGCAGAAGGGGATAGTGATAGAGAGCAGGGAAAGGGAGGACAGGAGAACCCCGCAATCCCTCAGACGCCCAGCTGTTTCCACCTGCTGAGGCAGGATGAAAACTACTTACCCGTCCATGCGAGGACCCGCTGGTGCGTCCTGGACAGACCTACAACCGTGTGGGAGTAGCTGTCTGCCCGGTCCACTGTGAGTGAGACAACAAGCAGCCCAGTCATATGTGGACCCCGGAGCCTGTGCTCACCGGCCACCCCTGAAGCCATGGGGTATGTCGTGGTCAGAACAAAGTGCGAAGCAAGGGACTGGTACGCTCAATGGCCGAAACTGGGAAGACTACAAGGATCTATATATCCAGTCTGTCGCCAAGCCGGCAGTTGATAGATCACAAAAAATAAAAATAAAATAAATTCTTTTGGACTCTGGGCCCAAAAGGGAGCCACGTCCTTCTCTGCTAGGCAGAAAAAAACTGAGCTGCTGACTGCAGGGCAGAGGGTTATGTCTGGAGGGACCGCCCCCTGGGCGGGGCTGTTCATCTCTGATTATTGTAACATGTGTTTTTAATTATCTAACATGTTCTGCCTAGTCCTCTTCTATGAATAGGAACATAACCCTCACGTCAAGAATTGAGAAGGCTGTGTCTGTCCATGGATGAAGAGAAAAGAACGTTGAACCCCCAAACATATATTTTTTTAAAGCAAAGGCCCTATAGATTAAAATGGTGGGTGTTGCATTTTTTTTTCCACACGGTATTTGCGCAGCGATTTTTCAAACGCATTTTTTGGGGAAAAAACTATTTTTTTTAATTTTAATGCACTAAAACACACTATATTGCCCAAATGTTTGATTAAATAAAAAAGATAATCTTAGGCCGAGTACATGGATACTAAACACGACATTCTTTAAAATTGCGCACAAACGCGACAAACTACATACATTTTTAAAAGCCTTTACAGGTTACCACTTTTTTTTTTTTTTCTTTTTACAAAGAACAGGTTACCACTTTAGATTTACAGAGGTCTACTGATAAAATTACTGCCCTCGATCTGACCTTCGCGGTGATATCTCACATGCATGGTGCAATTGCTGTTTACATATGACGCCAGACCGACGCTTGCGTTCACATTTGCGCAAGAGCAGGGGGGGACAGAGGTGCTTTTTTTTTTTGCTTTTTTATTTCATTTTTATACTGTTCCTTCCATTTTTTTTAATTTATCATTTTTATTGTTCTCTCAGGGAATGTAAATATCCCCTATGATATCAATAGGTAATGACAGGTACTCTTTTTTGAAAAAAATGGGGTCTATTAAACACTAGATCTCTCCTCTGCCCTCAAAACATCTGACCACACCAATATCAGTGTGATAAAATGCTTTCCCAATGGCGCGGTTTATATACGGCGAAATCTAAATCAAGAAATGCTCGTAGCTTCCGGTTTCTTAGGCCATAGAGATGATTGGAGCCGTTCTGGTCTTTTATCAGCTCTATGGTCAGCTGGCGGAACCACCGGCTGCAGTCTCAGGTTCCATGTTGGGACAGGAGAGCCAGAGAAAACCATGGAAGACTGTGGGAGGGAGGCGGGCATTCCCTCCCACTGCTTGTAAAAGCAGTCTAGAGGCCAATTAGCTGCTAGGATTGCTTTTACATGAAAGCCGACCGTTGGCTGAACGAAAAAGATTGATCGGTGGGTATGCCCACCATTAGAATACCTCCCTTCATCCACCCACTTCTAATGATGGGCATACATGCACCATTTATATATGCCGAAGCATGGGGGCATCCTCCCGCAAAAGTTATGCCGCGTACACACGGTCATATTTTTCCACGGGCAAGCCTCCATCGGAATTTCGACCGTATGTACGCCGCATTAGGAGCAGATCGCTCCTCCGCCCCTATGCTTCGGCATACATGCTCTTTTTTTTTATTTTTACGTGGTGGTGAAATCACCTCCTACAGCACTGGAGTCACGGCTTTATGCATCGTGGGAGCAAACGCTGTTGCTGTCAAAATAAATAAATCCACGCTGCAGTTAATGGCGTACCTGAAAACAAAAAAATGGGCAACAATAAAACACAGTAAAGTATAAAAAAATTACGTGCCTGAAAAGCAAGCATGATAAAAAACATAATAAAACATTGCAGAATAGAATAAAGAAAAAAAAGAGCAGAATAGAGAGAATAGAGAGGGAGAGAACATTAAAACAACTATTTTTGTTTTTTTTATTTTATATTTTTTTGGTGTTTATGTTTTATTTTTTTTTAACACTTTTTTGTAACTGTAACTAACTGCTCGGTTTCAGGTTTGGGTCTCTCAAAATGCGATGGCATCTTGGAGACCCTGTGTAAGTGTGTTCTAGTCTGTGAAATGCTGTACCCTACGCCAATACTGCACTAGTGTGTGGTAGCGTTCAAAACATTCACCAATGCAAAGACCAGGATTGTCAGGACAGCGTGGACAATAACGGGTATCACGCCTAAATCGGCGCTTTCTACAGACATGACATTTTCTTTGGGGGGCTCGTTGGGTAGGGGTACCCTGGAGGACATACGGAAAATGCCTCTTATGCAGCCGGCTTACTGCATTTGGTTGGAGATGGTGAGGTGCAGCACCGCCTGGATACAGGAGGGCTCGGACAATATCTCCCAGAAGATTACGGAAAGCTCCAGTCCGTCCTGAAGCTTTGTATAGCACAAAAGCATTCAGCAAAGCCAATTGAAATAATTAAACAGACATTTTTTTGTAACAGCGTCTGGCCTTACGGGCAACTAGATACGGCGCCAACAACTGGTTGTTGAGGTCCACCCCTCCCATATTTTGATTATATTCGTGGACACAGAGGGGTTTCTCCACAACACCAGCCGCCGTACGAATTTGGACTGTCGTGTCTGCGTGAAGGGAGGTAAGAACGAAAACATTCTTATTATCCCTCCACTTCACAGCAATTTATTACACATTTATTACACTTCAAGCAGGCTCTCTCCCCCAGCCTAAGACAGGAATCTACAAGCCCCTGGGGTAAGCCCCGGCGATTAGATCGCACGGTGCCACATGCGCCAATTTGCTGATCAAACAAGTGACTAAAAAGTGTCGCGCTCGTGTAATATTTGTCCACATACAAATGGTACCCCTTTCCGAATAAGGGTGACACCAAGTTCCACACTATCTTGCCAGCGCTCCCTGTGTAATCTGGGCAGTTCTCCGGCTCTACGCGACTATCTATTCCCTCATAAACCATAAAACTACATGTATAGCCTCTGGCCCGGTCACAGAGCTTATACATCTTGACCCCGTATCTGGCACACTTGCTGGGAAGGTACTGTTTGAAAGACAAGTTTTCCAGAAAATTTAATCAGGGAATCGTCAACGCAGACAACTTGGAGAGTATACAAGGCTGCAAAACGTTTGTTGAAGTGGTTTATGAGGGGCCGAATTTTGTAGAGCCGATCAAATTCAGGGTCTCCACGATGACGACAAAGTTCATTGTCATTGAAATGCATGAACCGCAAGATCTGCTCGTATCGTTTCCTGGACATGGAGGCAGAGAACACGGGAACATGGTAAACTGGGTCAATGGACCAATATAACCGCAGCTCACTCAATTTAACTATGCCCATGTTGAGGGAAAGGCCCAGAAAGGTCTTAAATTCGGAAACCGTAACTGGTTTCCATTCTTTGGCAAGGGCGGACTGGGGATTAGTGGCGATGTATTGACCAGCATACAAATTAGTTTGGTCCACAATAGATCTATAGAGATCTTCCGTGAAAAACAGCGAATAAAAATCAAGTGCCGTAAAATTAACGGTTTCCACCTGAATTCCAGGTTGGCCAGTGAATGGGGGAAGTACGGGTTCTACAGAAGTGGTGGGGAATTCTGCAGGAAGGACATTATGGGCACGACGGGCCTGTCTTTGTCTTCTTCTTGGTGGCAGCAGGACACTACTTGTGCTTGCCACCTCGCCAGCTTGAACTGCACTTATGGGACTCGCCACGTCACCAAGTGTTACTGCAGTGCTGGATGTACGTCCGGGGTGTACTAGGCTGCTGGTGCTTGCCAGTTCACCAGAAGGATGAGCAGCACTAATACTTCTCTGCTCCATATGAGAGCCCTGCAGTTCTTGCACCTCAACAACAGAAGAATGGGGTCGGCTACGCCTGACCTTGGCAGGGACCTCAACTTCGTCGCCAGAGCTATACGTCATGGAGCCACTGTCGTCTACAGGATCGTATTCTGAGCCTGAATCTGACAAATGAGTGATCTCCTCCTCACTATCTGTCATGCTCAGAAACGTGTAGGCCTCTTCACTAGTGTACCTTCGATTTGCCATTTTGGGCTCTAATTTTATTGGTACAAGCAGTGAGATTCACAGATAAAAAAGCACCTAGGTTGTCAGCAACTGAGTCAAACGCTACCAAAAAAACTGTTAGCGATCGCAGGGATCAGGCCTGACTCTGCGAATGCTGCAGTTATGCGTTTAGTGTTTTGTAAGTGACAGTGATCGATCGATACTGCACTTGGGTAGGCTGGGTGGAGGGGCAAAACGCAGGTGCTAGCAGGTATCTGGGCTGATCCCGCTAACAATGCGTTTTTTGGAACCCTAAACTGCTGGGGTTGCTAGTATAGATCTGATCAGATCAGATATTGATCTTTTCTGATACTATACCACTAAGGGAGGTGTATGCTTTGTACGTGGGTGTTAGCGCTGCTGGCACTAACCTGATGCTGCCTGGGGCGACGCAGATCCTGACACTAAACCTAATTGAGATCACCCACCGGGCGATCAGGGAGTTAAACCTTTATTGGGTTATATACGGCAGGTGCCCTGATGCTATAAAAAGCAAACTAACTAACCAGCGTCACCCGCAACACTTATATGGTGATCACTGGTGAAAGGGTTAACTAGGGGCAATCAGGGGGTTAAAACCTTTATTAGGTAATATATGGGGGTACCTGACGCTATATAAAAACCTGACGGGGAACCTAAATAACGAAATAACTAACTGGCTAACCATTGTCACCAGTGACACTTATACGGTGATCACTGGTGAAAGGGTTAACTCTAGGGGCAATCAGGGGGTTAAAACCTTTATTAGATAATATATGGTGGTACCTGACGCTATAAAACACCTGACGGTAAACCTAAAAAAAATAACTGGCTACCTAGCGTCACCAGCGACACCAATACGGCGATCAGAAAAAAGATTGCTTAGTGACACGGGTGAAAGGGTTACCTGGGGGGCGATCAAGGGTTTAAACCTTTATTAGGGGGGTTAGGGGGGTACCCTGGACCTAAAGGGGCCTAAAACTAACTGCCCTGACACTTTTTACTGTCACAAAATGACACTGCATGCAGTGATCAGTAAAAAAATGACCACTACAAACGGTGACACTGTGACTGGGGGTGCAGGGGGTGATCTGGGGGTGACTGGGGGGTGGAAAGTGTGCCTACGTGTCCTGGTGTTAGTGTACTGTTGTGCACTTACTCAATGTCTTCTCTCCTCGGGCTCCAGACGAAAAGACCACCACGAGGAGAGGTGACATCACTTCCTCCTGCCTGTGTTTACAGTTCACAGACAGGGTAAGCTTCTCATTCGCCATCAGTGTCCCTTTAATTTATTTGTATTCACTTTGTAAGGGAACATGTAAACATCCCTTGTGATATAAATAAGGATGACAGGTCCTCTTTAGCCGCTTGCCTACTAGGCACTTTCACCCCCTTCCTGCCCAGGCCAATTTTCAGCTTTTGGTTCTGTCGCATTTTGAATGACAATTGCGCAGTCATGCAACACTGCGCCCAAACACATTTTTTAATTTAAAATAACACACAAACCGCACTCGTGAAGCCTCACAGAAGGATACTGCCACCACCATGTTTCACTGTAGGCACCATGAATTTCTCTTTGTCCTCACCATTGCGACGACAGTTTTGAAGCCATCAATTCCAAAAACATTTATCTTTGTCTCCTCACTCCAGAGTACAGAGTCCCAGTAGTCTTTTTCAGCATGGGCCCTGGCAAAATCTAGGTGGGCTTTTTGTGCATGGGCTTTTTTCTCATACCTTGACATTTATTTTTCATGTGGTGACACTGCTCACAGCATGAAATGGGAAGGGGTTTTTCTTTGTTAAAGCGGAGGTCCGCCCAAAAAAATAATAATTAAAAACCAGCATCTACACATACTGCAGCTGCTGGCTTTTAATAATAGGACACTTACATGTTATGGAGTCCAGCGATGTCGGCACCGCAGCTGATGTTTCCATCAGCTATCGGGTGCTGCTGCCGCCAATGCGGATAAGGGTACCCCGGCAGTGTAGACTTTCGGCTTCATGCCGGGAACCCTACTGCACATGCGCGAGGCCTGCTGCTCTCTCCTACTGGTCCAGCGACAGGGGGAGGAGGAGGGAGCCCGAGCGTGACATCAATACCAGCGGCAGAGGCTCCCGGAAGTGGGAAAGGATATTCCCCCCGAAAGGTGCCAACTGTGGCACCGGAGGGGGGAGGAATCAGATTATTTTTGGGTGGAACTCCACTTTAAGTAATGCCCTTTTATGATCAACTGTCTACTCGACACCTGTTTAACCGATTCCGGAACGCCCTAATGTACATTTACTGTGGCAGGGTGGCCCACGTGCGCAAAATCACATACCTGCATGTGATTTCATGCACGCGGTTTAGGGGGTGTGCACGCTCTGCTTCGCTGTGATTGGAAACAGCGAGAGCCAATCAGCGGGTCCGGCGGCCGCGACCCACCGATTGTTCACAGGAGAGATGGATCAGTGGTGTGCTGATGTAAACAAAGCACACCGCTGATCTGTCAGTGAGGAAAAGTGAGATATCATGTTTCAGCTAAGCTGAATTACGATCTCTCCTTTCCTCCAGTGTAACACTCTCCCTACAGTTAGAAACACCTCACAGGGAACACATTTAACCCCTTGATCTCCTAGTGTTAACACCTTCCCTGCCAGTGCCATTTATACAGCAATTAGTGCATTTTTATAGCACCTATCACTGTATTGGGGTCACCGCCGCAATGCCGTTAACACGCCACTGTGGTAGTAGCATATGCGTATTAACTAGCCCATACACATGTGGGAGCGAGTCCAAGCCTCCCAGCTTTTAAGGTCTTAACTAGCACAGACTTTGAGATCAATTAAGACTGCCTCAAGAAGAGGTGGACACCATATTAGCCTGGAGGTAATGGAGACACCTGCAGGCCTTAACGAGCAGACAATAAATACAGGTTTGTATTGGGGACAAAGAGAAATACCTTCTTTAGCTCTGTGTATACAAAAGAGCATGTAGCTCTTGCCTAGGAGGTTTGCACCAGAAACCCATCAAGGATTGCAGCATAACATTTTATGCTTCTAGATTAGCCAAAGTGTGGGTTGTAGCCCCAAACACAAGAGGTCCCAATTAACCCTTACACACCAACAAATAACAGCAGTGTAAAGAGGAATAGGTTGTGAGATGTTACCCATAGCAAGCAACCCCAAAAAAGACAATATGATCACAAGGATACGCCTCCTGTGCCTCCCCACTGTATGGATTCAGACTACCTGGTGTCCACTGCTGACCAGAGGAAAAGCTGCCATAATACTCCTGGAATCTTCAGGTTCCTACAAACCACTCTCCTTTCCCAATAGCATTTTAGGAATGTCAGAAACTGTTCAGTGGCCCAAATAGCTTGTAAGAGATTCTGCTAAGGGCAGGCCTCAACTCTTCACTAGGTTTACCACTAAGAAATTAATACTGTAGGGCTTACAGTGAGGGGCTGGCAACCTTATGTTGCAATATCCACAGCATCTACTGAAGAGGGAGTTGTGGACTGTAGCAACCAGATTAAGGAAAGGGGGTGCTAGCTCAATGCCCAGAAACCCCCTAGCTGTTATTAGGGATTCTGCTGCTAAACTCCCAAAGCAAAAGAAAGTACACACCGCCTGTAGTCTTTCCCCTTTTGCCACAGCCAGAGGGCTCACTTTTTCGCCCTTGAGGTCAACACGAGAGGAGGAGAGCGGCTGAAATCACAAACCCCTCCAAGTTGCTGTCCCTCCAGGAGAGCTGCCAAGTTGGGCTCTGTATCCCATACTGCACCAGTAACACACACACACACACACACACACCTCTCCAGGGATCCAAACTTTTCCAAAAGGAAGGTGGGTATCAGGGAAATGGCCGAAGGACTGGCAATTCCACCCAAGACAATCATGGCCGCCATGGTGCACAGCGTGACTAAGGTGGGCGGTACTTCCTCCTTGTAACCTGAACCGATAACATGAATAACTTCCTGGTCTATTTAAGCCTGCTGCTGGAGCTGCTCATTGCTGGATTATCTCTCGAGTCTCCTGTGTACCTTGACATTGTTTCCTGATCCGTGCTTATCCATTGTGACCCGGCTTGCCTTGACCTCGCTTCCTGATCTCCTGTGTTTGACCCTTGGCCTGCTGCTGGACTCTGCTTCTGCTTCCTGACCACCCGGCTTGACCCTCGGCTTGTACCTGGACCCTGCTCGTGTGACCTTGGCTTGCCCCTGTATATGCTCTGGACTGACCTACCTGTGTTTGACCCCCGGCCTGGCCTCTGGTATCTCCGTTTATCTGAATACAACAAGCTCAGTTCTGCCTGCCTCAGCCATCCCTCAGTGGCTGAGCTCATCAGACTGCAAGCAAGCACCTGGCCAACCGTTCTTCTGTGGGCACCGCACTCCCTGTTCCCAACTCCAGGGTCACGCTGCACTCAGCCGCAAGGGGAGCCCTCTTAGCATCTCGATCTCCATACTCGCTCCTGACAGTGGGGAAGGCCAGGGCCATGAAAGCCAGGGGTGGCTAGTGTACAGCCTTTCGTTTTTCTGTTGTCACCTCTTAGGGCACTCTGCATTTTTTCTGAGCTTCGCTCAGGGAAGGCACATAACGAGCCCCAAATTGCTCTTGCCCGCAGCCGCCTAGACTGCCTTTCCTTCCTCCATGACATGGTTTCAGGCAGACTGACTCCTTATAGCCCTCTGGCTTCCATGTCTCTGGAGTCTGTGCTCCCTCCCCCGCAGCCATGCGGCTGGGTGTCACCTCCTGGCACTTTCCCCTCCCGACCGGAAGTCCCGGCTTCAAGTGAGGTTTGGAGCGCACCGAGTCCTCCCCCCCCACCCCCGCCAAAGCGGACATCTTTCCGGCCGGACCTTTCACAGCCTGGAGCCCGCTGTTGCATGTAGGGGAGGACAGGAGGAGATGAGACCCAAACTGCTGAGCCAGGCACAATGGCAGGGGTTCACCGTGGCCAAACTGCCTGTGCCAATTAAGGCGAGCCACGAGGCATGCAGGTTAGTTCAGCGTTCCCAGGTGTCCCTAGACCTGCTTCACAGGGGTACCATCCAACCCAATGCCCCACAAGACCAGCAACGTACATACCGGTGCGTCGCTGAACTTTGAGTGGTTATACTGGGATGATTATAGTAAAGTGATCCATCAGCGCAATCCAACCAAATAAATTAAAGCGTTCAAAAAAATATACAGTATCTCACAAAAGTGAGTACACCCCTCACATTTTTGTAAATATTTTATTATAGCTTTTCAGGTGACAACACTGAAGAAATTACACTTTGCTACAATGTAAAGTAGTGAGTGTACAGCTTGTATAACTGTAAATTTGCTGTCCCCTCAAAACAACTCCACATACAGCCATTAATGTCTAAACCGCTGGCAACAAAAGTGAGTACACCCCTTAGTGAAAATGTCCAAATTGGGCCCAATTAGCCATTTTCCCTCCCTGGTTTCATGTGACTTGTTAGTGTTACAATGTGATTCAGAACAGCTTGGCTTCCTTTACTAGTGAGCTGTGCTAGGTCCAAAGTTATTACATGGTACCTGGGCCATGTGATGATCATCCATTCACATCAAATTACATCCGCTTCAACCAACATCCGTTTTTTGGAACGGATCAAAGCCCTATTTTTCTTCCGTTAAAAAAAATGTATCGGATGAAAAATGGGCAAACGGTCAGTTTTTGCACGAAAGAATGTTTAAGGATTCTAGCTGGCAGATATAAAAACCTGATGTAAAAATGGATGAAAACTACATCCGTTTTTCTTTAAAAAAGTGACTGAACTGATGAAACAAAATGGTCCGCTTGTGTGAAAAGGGGCCTAATACAGTATCTCACAAAAGTGAGTACACCCCCCCCTCACAATTTTGTAAATATTTTATTATATCTTTTCATGTGACAACACTGAAGAAATTACACTTTGCTACAATGTAAAGTAGTGAGTGTACAGCTTGTATAACAGTGTAAATTTGCTGTCCCTTCAAAATAACTCAACACAGCCATTAACCACTTGACAACTGGGCACTAAACCCCCTTCGTGCCCGGAACAATTTTCAGCTTTCAGCGCTGACACACTTTGAATGACAATTGCGCGGTCATACAACGCTGTACCTAAATGATATTTTTATCATTTTTTCTCCACAAATAGAGCTTTCTTTTGGTGGTATTTGATCACCTCTGCGTTTTTTATTTTTTGCGCTATAAACAAAAAAAGACCGAAAATTTTGAAAAAAAAAACACAATTTTTTTACTTTTTGCTATAATAATATCCCAATTTTTTTTAAAAAAAACTATATTTTTTTCTCAGTTTAGGCCGATACATATTCTTCTATATTTTTTTGGTAAAAAAAATTGCAATTAGCGTATAGCGATTGGTTTGCGAAAAAGTTATAGCGCCTACAAAATAGGGGATAGAATGACATTTTTATTATATTTTTTTTTTTTTACTAGTAATGGCGGCGATCTGCGATTTTTGTCAGGCCTGCAATATTGCGGCGGACATATCGGACACTTGACACTATTTTGGGACCATTCACATTTATACAGGGAACAGTGCTATAAATATGCACTGATTACTGTATAAACGATTACTGTATAAATGTGACTGGCAGGGAATGGGTAAACACTAGGGGGCGAGGAAGGGGTTAACTATGTTCCCTATTTGTGATTCTTACTGTGTGGGGGGGGGGACGGACAGGGGGAGGTGACCGATCTGTGTCCCTATTAGTGATGAGCCGAACACCCCCGGGTTCGGTTCGCACCAGAACCCGCGAACGGACCGAAAGTTCGTACGAACATTAGAACCCTATTAAATACAATGGATGCGAACGTTCGAATTCTAAAGTGCTAATTATAACAACTATTATGCATGTTATTGTCCTAAAAAGGGTTTGGGAACCCGGGTTCTGCACCAGGGGACATGTATCAATGCAAAAAGAAGTTTTAAAAACGGTCGTTTTTCGGGAGCAGTCATTTTAATGATGCATAAAGTGAAAAAAAAAAGTCAAATATTCCTTTAAATATCGTACCTGGGGGGTGTCTAAAGTATGCCTGTGAAGTGCCACGTGTTTCCCGTGTTTAGAACTGTCCCTGCACAAAATGACACTTCTAAAGGAAAAAAAAGCCATTTAAAACTTCTTGCGGCTTTAATGTAATGTCTGGTCCCGGTAATATGAATGAAAATCTTTAAGAAAAATGGCATAGCTACCCCATGACCCCCCCCCCCTACCCCAGCCCATTACCAGCCCCTTTGGGTCTTGTATGGATATTAAGGGGAACCCCGCACATAAAATAAAAAAGGCCCTATATACTCTGAACAGCCGTATACAGGCGGTGCATACAAGACAGGGACTGTAGGTTTGTTCTTATGTAGAATGTGTTTGTAATTTTGAACAGGTACATTGTTGAAGTGTAGCTCCAGCCCAAAAATCTATTTTTAAACTTTTTGGGAAACATAGGTAAGGGTTATCACCCCTGTAACATTTGTTTTGCTGTCTGTGCCCCTGTTCAGAACATTTCACCTCACTTTCCGTCCCAATGACAACTGTTTTTGAAATGTGGTGTTTTTCTTGAAACAAGGATTGCTGATAAAGCATCAGTACAGAGGAGACACCTTTCTCCCATATTTATTCTTACAGGAGAGAATTTTCCTTCCTAGGGGTAGATTTCCTCTCACTTCCTGTTGTCTTCTTGCGTTTGCAAGTAGGAGTCGTTTGTAAGTTGGATGTTTGAAAGTAGGGACCTGCCGTATATACTCTGCAGAAATAGGCCCCTTAGTTGTTGGTGTTGGCACAACACTGTAAGCACTCACAGTTACTCTTGGTTGGTGCTGGAACGCCCTGCTGTCAACTATTATATCAGGAATTTTAATTACATATAATTCTTGAACAGTGGTAGTAAAAATTGGGGCTTTGATGGTGGTGCTGGTGCCACAACACTGTAAGCCCTGACAGTTACTCTTGGTGGGTGCAGCAATGGGCCCTGCTGTGAATTATTAGATCAAGAATTGTAATTGCATGCCCCTGTTGAACAGGGGCTGAAAAATTGGGCTTTTCGTGGTGGTGGTGGTGGTGTTGCCACAACACTGTAAGCCCTCAGAGTTACTCTTGGTGGGTGCAGGAATGGGCCCTGCTGTGAATTATTAGATCAAGAATTGTAATTACATGCCCCTTTTGAACAGGGGCTGAAAAATTGGGCCTTTCGTGGTGGTGGTGGTGGTGGCGTTGCCACAACACTGTAAGCCCTCAGACTTACTCTTGGTGGGTGCAGGAATGGGCCCTGCTGTGAATTATTACATCAAGAATTGTAATTGCATGCCCCTGTTGAACAGGGGCTGAAAAATTGGGCCTTAGGCACTGGTGGCACAACACTACAACCCCTCACAGATACTGTACTTGGAGCACAGCAATGAGCCCTGTTGCAAAGTATTGCTTCAAAAATTGTAATGACACGCCCCTGTTAAACAGGGGCTGAAAAATTGGGCCTTAGCCACTGGTGGCGGCACCCATAAACAAAAATGATCTTCCAAGCTATCATCATCAATCGTATCATTGAGGACTCGGAGGAGGAGGATAGCCAGTCAACATAACAGCACAGGCACTCAGCATCAGTCTTGAAGGGACGTGACATGTTAAAATCAATTAGTCTGTTATATCAGCATCAGGTGTGTGGTAGCTGGTGGTGATCCAAGACTGGTTCATCTTGATGAAAGTCAGTCGATCAACCGAGTCGGTGGACAGGCGCACCCTGTGATCCGTGACAAATCCTCCAGCAGCACTGAATGTGCGTTCCGAAAGAACGCTGGATGCAGGACAGGCCAGTAGCTCAATTGCATACTGTGCAAGCTCTGGCCAGTGATCCATCCTCAAGACCCAGTAAGCCAGAGGATTTTCGGTGGGGAAGGTGTCCAAGTCTGACCTTGCCCCTAGATATTCCTGCACCATGTTTATCAGACGCTGGCGATGGTTGCTGGAACCAATCATACTTTGGGGTTGCGGACTAAAGAATTGTCTGAACGCATCGGTCAGACGGCCACCTTCCCCACCGCTCCTTCTTTGACTGGCCGAAGCCTCAGCAACTCGTTGTCCTGGACCAGGAGTTTGTAACCTCCCAGTCTCTGGGAACGCGTTGCACAGACCTTTCTGCAAGGCCTCCCGGAGTTGTCTCATCCTCTGCTCCCTCTGCGACGGTAACATAAGGTCCGCAACCTTACCCTTGTACCGTGGATCAAGGAGAGTGGCCAGCCAGTAATGGTCCCTCTCCTTGATCCGAAGAATACGAGGATCCTTCCGCAGACTTTGCAGGATCAGGGAGGCCATGCAGCGTAGGTTTGCTGAGGCATTCGCTCCGGAGTCCTCTGGGTCACTAAGGACGACATGATCCGCAGTCACCTCCTCCCAGCCACGTACAAGTCCACTGGTTTCTTGGGACTGTAAATCATCCCTAAAAGACTGCTGCTGATGATGCTGAGTGCCAGCCTCCACCTCCATGCTGACACAATCCTCCTCCTCCTCCTCCTCTTCCTCTTCCTGTGCGATGGGTGGGACAGAAGGAACACTGTCTGGGTAAAGGGGGCCTTGAGAGGCAAGGAAGTCCTCCTCTTCCTGCCTCTGTTCTGCCTCAAGTGCCCTGTCCATTATTCCACGCAGCGTGTGCTCCAACAGGTGGACAAGAGGTACAGTGTCACTGATGCATGCACTGTCACTGCTCACCATCCTCGTGGCCTCCTCAAATGGTGCCAGGACAGTGCATGCATCCCTGATCATGCCCCACTGGCGTGGAGAAAAAAAAACAAGCTCCCCTGACCCTGTCCTGGTGCCGTAGTCGCACAGGTACTCATTGATGGCCCTCTGCTGCGTGTGCAGCCGCTGCAGCATGGCCAACGTTGAGTTCCACCTGGTGGGCATGTCACATATAAGGCGGTTCTTGGGCAGGTTCAACTCCTTTTGCAGCTCAGCCAGGCGAGCACTGGCATTATAAGATCTGCGGAAATGCACACAGACTTTCCTGGCCTGCCTCAGGACATCCTGTAAGCCCGGGTACCTGCCCAAGAACCGCTGCACCACCAGGTTAAGGACGTGAGCCACACAGGGCACATGGGTCAGTTGTCCCTGTCGGAGGGCGGAGAGGAGGTTGGTGCCATTGTCGCAAACCACCATTCCTGGCTTAAGCTGGCGTGGCGTCAACCACCTCTCGGCCTGGCCCTGCAGAGCAGACAGGACCTCTGCCCCAGTGTGGCTTCTGTCCCCCAAACACACCAGCGCAAGCACGGCATGGCATCTTTTTGCCTGCGTACTTGCGTAGCCCCGTGAACGGCTACAGAGCACCGCTGGTTCATAGGACAAACCACAGGAAGAGGCCATGGAGGAAGAAGAAGAGGAGGGGGTGGAGGAGAGAGGTGTGTCACAACCAGTAGTAGCATTTTGGAGGCGTGGCGGTGGGACAACCTCCAACACTACTGCACCTTGTCCTGCATCCTTCCCAGCTGCCAAAAGAGTGACCCAATGGGCCGTGAAAGAAAGGTAACGTCCCTGTCCATGCCTGCTGGACCATGAGTCAGCGGTAATATGCACCTTACCGCTGACCGCCCTGTCCAGCGAGGCCAAGACATTGCCTTCCACATGCCGGTAGAGAGCAGGAATAGCCTTCCGTGAGAAAAAGTGGCGTTTGGGAACCTGCCACTGAGGAACCGCACATTGCACAAACTCACGGAAGGGGGCCGAGTCTACCAACTGAAAAGGCAGCAGTTGAAGCGCTAGCAATTTAGCCAAGCTAGCATTCAACCGCTGGGCATGTGGATGGCTGGGAGTGAACTTCTTTCGACGGTCCAGCAGCTGGGGCAGGGAAATTTGCCTGCTAGAATCGGACGTCGGTGTACTGCTAGCAGAGTGGCCGCAAGTACTTGGCTGTGACACGCCTAATTCTACACCTTCATTCCTCTCAGTGCATGTTTCAGAGAGGACTGAAGTTATAGTGGGGTTGGAGATCCCAGCTGATGCGGTGCAAGGAGAGGTCCGCTTTGTTCTTTGGTGTGGGTCTTTGAGGTAGGCTTGCCAACGAGCTGCATGGCAGGTCAACATATGTCTGGTCAGGCATGTGGTACCCAAGCGGCTGATGTTTTGGCCACGCGATATACGCTTGAGACATATGTTGCAAACAGCAGCTGTGCGATCTGATGCACTAGCCTCAAAAAAGGCCCACACCAAGGAACTTTTTGAATGACGGGCAGAGGCAGCGCCCTGCACAGGCGGAGCTCTGCGGTGTGATTCCGTCGGTGTACTGCCCTTACGCTGGCCACCAAAGGGCATCCTGTCTCGTTGGAGATGTGCCTCCTCCTCATCCTCCTCCTCCTCTCTCCTATTAGGCACCCACGTGGAGTCAGTGACCTCATCATCCCCTCCCTCCTCATCACTGGAGCCAATCTGGCAGTATGCTGCAGCTGCTGGAACATGACTGCCAGATTGGTGTCCTTCTTGAGCATCCCCTCTGTCTGCTCTCACCCTACTGCCTTCCTGTAGCTGGGTTTCATCATCAGACCCTTCGAAACGCTGGGCATCCTCCTGGAGCATGTACCCAACACTGTGCTCAAACAGTTCGGGGGACTCCTCAGGAGGAGGACATGGTGGGTCTAGGGAAGGAGTGACTGATGATGAGTCTGACATTGATACCAGGGAAGAGGACGCTTTGGCAGCTGCTTTGCCAGTACCCTGAGCCTGGGTGAGAGAGGATGAGGAGGAGGAGGAGGGCTTGGTCATCCACTCTACCAAGTCTTCGGCATGATGTGGCTCAACATGTCCAGCTGCCGAAAAGAAGGACAAGCGTGTCCCATGGCCATGTGCTGATGACAATGCACCGCGTCCACGACCAGCACTGTTGCCCCCAGACACAGAGCCTGCTTGCCCTCTTTTATTGCCTCCTGACTGTCTGCCTCTCCTTGTTTGCCTTCCAGACATTCTAATAGATGGCCTGCAGGGAGATGGGAAAAAAGCAATAAGGGCTACCTTCAGGTGTCCTTCTCTGTCCCTTGAAACAAGGACTTGCACAGTGAAAGAAACTGACACTCTCCCTACCTACAGTTTTCTGTCCCTAGAAAAAATGTTTTTTTTAAGCACAATATAGCACAAGGAGAATTCACTCACTGTCCTTCCAGGTCCCTAGAAACAAGGACTTGCACAGTGAAAGAAACTGACACTCTCCCTACCTACAGTTTTCTGTCCCTAGAAAAAATGTTTTTTTTAAGCACACTATAGCACAAGGAGAATTCACTCACTGTCCTTCCAGGTCCCTGGAAACAAGGACTTGCACAGTGAAAGAAACTGACACTCTCCCTACCTACAGTTTTCTGTCCCTAGAAAAAAAGTTTTTTTTAAGCACAATATAGCACAAGGAGTATTCACTCACTGTCCTTCCAGGTCCCTGGAAACAAGGACTTGCACAGTGAAAGAAACTGACACTCTCCCTACCTACAGTTTTCTGTCCCTAGAAAAAATGTTTTTTTTAAGCACAATATAGCACAAGGAGAATTCACTCACTGTCCTTCCAGGTCCCTGGAAACAAGGACTTGCACAGTGAAAGAAACTGACACTCTCCCTACCTACAGTTTTCTGTCCCTAGAAAAAAATGTTTTTTTTAAGCACAATATAGCACAAGGAGAATTCACTCACTGTCCTTCCAGGTCCCTGGAAACAAGGACTTGCACAGTGAAAGAAACTGACACTCTCCCTACCTACAGTTTTCTGTCCCTAGAAAAAATGTTTTTTTTAAGCACAATATAGCACAAGGAGAATTCACTCACTGTCCTTCCAGGTCCCTGGAAACAAGGACTTGCACAGTGAAAGAAACTGACACTCTCCCTACCTACAGTTTTCTGTCCCTAGAAAAAATGTTTTTTTTAAGCACAATATAGCACAAGGAGAATTCACTCACTGTCCTTCCAGGTCCCTGGAAACAAGGACTTGCACAGTGAAAGAAACTGACACTCTCCCTACCTACAGTTTTCTGTCCCTAGAAAAAATGTTTTTTTTAAGCACAATATAGCACAAGGAGAATTCACTCACTGTCCTTGCAGGTCCCTGGAAACAAGGACTTGCACAGTGAAAGAAACTGACACTCTCCCTACCTACAGTTTTCTGTCCCTAGAAAAAATGTTTTTTTTAAGCACACTATAGCACAAGCACAAAACACACTGACACTCTCCCTACCTATCCTTCTCTTTCCCTAAACTAAAGGAATCCAGGTTAAGCAAGAAAGAAATAAAAGTCACTGTCCCTGCCTATGCTGCTCTATCCCTGCTCCGGAACACACTACACTAGGCCGCCGTGCTGGCGGCCTTTTATAGTGTGGGGCGTGTACTAAACACCCTCAGCAATAATTGGCCACAGGCATCCTGCCTGTGGCCAATCATTGCTCTCCTCGCTGCCGGCGCTGTGATTGGCCAAGCATGCGGGGTCACAGTGCATGCTTGGCCAATCACAGCGCCTGGATGACACTGCGATGGCGTAGTGCATTGTGGGCCGTTCGCGTCACTCGAATTTGGCGCGAACGGCCCAAATCGTTCGATCTTCGTCGAACGATCGAACAGCCGATGTTCGAGTCGAACGTATGTTCGACTCGAACACGAAGCTCATCCCTAGTCCCTATGTACAAGGGACACAGCATCGGTCTCCTCTCTCCCTGACAGGACATGGATCTCTGTGTTTACACACAGAGATCCACGTCCTGCCTCTGTCACAGCCGATCGCGGGTGCCTGGCGGACATCGCGGCCGCCAGGCACGCGCATCGGCATCACGTGACCACGGCGGGCACAGCTGTTCCCCGCCGCGCAGGGGGGAGAGAAACAGGACGACGTCCATAGACGTCCACTCAGCACTTGAGAGCCGCGCTGCAGACGTCTTTTGTCTATAGCGTGGGTCTCAAGTGGTTAATGACTAAACCGCTGGCAACAAAAAGGGAGCACACCCCTAAGTGAAAATGTCCAAATTGGGACCAAAGTGTCAATATTTTGTGTGACCACCATTTTTTTCCAGCATTACATTAACCCTCTTGGGCAAGGAGTTCACCAGAGCTTCACAGGCTGCCACTGGAGTCCTCTTCCACTCCTCCATGACAACATCATGGAGCTGGTTGATGTTAGAGATCTTGTGCAGTCCATCACCTTTACCCTCAGCTTCTTTAGCAAGGCAGTGGTCGTCTTGGAGGTGTTTGGGGTCATTATATTGGAATACTGCCCTGTGGCCAAGTCTCCAAAGGGAGAGAAGCATGCTCTGCTTTAGCATGTCATAGTACATGTTGGCATTCATGATTTCCTCAATGAACTGTAGCTCCCCAGTGCCGGCAGCACTCATGCAGCCCCAGACAATGACACTCCCACCACAATGCTTGACTGTAGGCAAGACACACTTGCCTTTGTACTCCTCACCTGGTTGCTGCCACCCACGCTTGACACCACCTGAACCAAATAAGTTTATCTTGGTCTCATCAGACCACAAAACATGGTTACATTAATCCATGTGCTTAGTCTGTTCGTCTTCAGCAAACTGCGGCTTTCTTGTGCATCATCTTTAGAAGAGGCTTCCTTCTGGGACGACAGCCATGCAGATCAATTTGATGCAGTGTGCGACGTATTATCTGAGCACTGACAGGCTGACCCCCCCCACCCCTTCAACCTCTGCAGCAATGCTGGCAGCAGTTATATGTCTATTTCCTAAAGACACCCTCTGGATATGATGCTGAGCACGTGCACTCAACTTCTTTGGTCGACCATGGGGAGGCCTGTTCTGAGTGGAACCTGTCCTGTTAAACTGCTGTATGGTCTTCGCCACCGTGCTGCAGCTCAGTTTCAGGGTCTTAGCAATCATCTTATAGCCTAGGCCATCTTTATGTAGAGCAACCATTCTCTCTTTTTCAGATCCTCAGAGTTCTTTGCCATGAGGTGCTATGTTGAACTTCCAGTGACCAGTATGAGAGAGTGAGAGCGATAACACCAAATGTAACGCACCTGCTCCCCATTTACACCTGAGACCTTGTAACACTAATGAGTCACATGACATCGGGGATGGAAAATGGCTAATTGGGCCCAATTTATAACCTTGCTTAACTATGTTTTGCTGGATATGTATCTGGGGAGGGGTCAGATTTTACACCTTACATGAGCTGATTTGCTGCAATCCAAGCCTATTGTACTATTAAGCCTGGTGCACCCCAGAAGTTTTCTTCATTCAACGCAGCGGAATAAATAAAAAAAAACAAAAAAAAACGGAGGAGGTTGCCGTATTAACTATGCAATATTAGTACAGTGATCTCCCCTGCTGTGCTACTGTGCAGGGGGACTACCCCCCCCCCCCTGCCAGAACACACTGATCAGCACTTACAGCCATTGGCTGTAAGACAGACCGCCTTCTGTCGGACGAGGAGCTGTACAAATGGGCCAAATGTTGTCCGGTAACTGCCGAACTGACTGTTTAACAGATTTTGGTCCCTTGTGTACCCAACATTACATCTAAAGAAAAATACAATCAAACACCTTCAATTTAAACTACATAATCTGCAAATTTTGTATTGCATTTATAATTTCAGCTATGAAAAGTACAGAATACATGTGTAACGTAATATCAACGCTGATAAGAACTTACTGTTGATTGAAACATAGTCTGGAACTGGTCTATCACAGTATAAACCACCTCTTCATTATCAACTGTAACAACACAATACAATTTGTTTAGTCCGAGATATTTGTTTTTCAGTCTCACCTAGTAAAGTCGGGGCATTAAAAAAGAAATTTCAATAGAAGATCACACAACTGAAAAGGTGTCTACACCCCAATCAGCTTCTTGTTATTTAAAGCTTTAGGATACAATAAATCTTTCAAGCAGTGTCTTTCATAAAACGTTACTTGCTCTCCCTTGCGTAAAGCAAAAGTATTGACAGACAACAACCTAGTAAAGCGGTTTAGCCTCATCTACCGTATTGGGATAATGCTATAACTGATCAGAATGTAAAATTCATATATAAGTGCCACCATCTTGCCTTTCTACCAAACCAGAAAAATCTGTAAAGCTAATTTCACACTGATCGGCTGCAAAAACACCTGTGAGTTTTTGCCGCAATTTTGCGTGTATGGTATTTCAAGGACATGGGACTCAAACCGCACAAAAAACGCATAGTAGGTGCATTTTTGCCATGTTTTTACTGCATTTTCCATTGCTTTCAATGGTAAAGTGTGTTTTTTTTTAACTCCCT
Source organism: Rana muscosa (assembly GCA_029206835.1). Classification (NCBI taxonomy): domain Eukaryota; kingdom Metazoa; phylum Chordata; class Amphibia; order Anura; family Ranidae; genus Rana; species Rana muscosa. The sequence continues at coordinate 95,650,674 of CM055126.1, forward strand.
AAACATGCCCCAAAAATGCTGCAAGCAGGGTTTTTTCACTGCAACAGAACCCCAACTGCACCCCAGTGTGAACTCATTCATTGATTTTAAAAAGGGAAGCATTTTTCTTGGGCTTTTCAGCCCACTTTTTTGATGCAAAAGCACTTGAAAAAGTCCTCAGTGGGAAAAGCAGCCTTAATCAGAAATCTTTTACAAAATATCATCACATTCAATACATGTTACATGTCACAATACAGTACAATACAGTACACACGTTCATTGTGAATGAGCGAACAGAACTACCTGCTATAATAGGACGTCACTTTTGTGTTGAGTGTTGTGAAGAACCTGGCCATAGAGGGGAGGAGGTGTCTTCATAGTGGTATCATGAGCCACTAATTGTAATGTTGGGTTGGTGGGCAGCTTTGGGTTAGATGGGAAGTGTATCGTTTCAACACAGTCAGAAGCATAGGCTGTACTAATCATTACACAGCTGGACGATCTCAGTCAATGTGCAGCTCCTCCGTATCAGCTGAAGGTTACGGCTGCTCTTTGTTGGCATAATCAAAAGCTGGGTTGTGACTAGCATGCTTAAGGCCCCTTTCACACTGGAGGCTTTGAAAAAAAACGCCAAAAAATTAGGAGATTTTTCATGCGATTTTAGCGCTCTTTTTTCCGCGAACGCGGTAAAACCGCATAGGCATTAGCGCTATTTTTACCGCGAACGCGTTCGCGGTAAAATAGCGCTAACGCCTATTCGTTTTTACCGCGTTTTTATTGATTTCAATGTTGATAGCCGTTTTTACAGCGCTATTTGTAGCGCCCTAAAAATGCTCCAAAAAAGCTGTTTGCAGGATTTTTTCCAACGCACAGCCAGCAAAACGCCTCAGTGTGAAAGCCCTCAGGACTTTCACATTGAGAATGATGGGGCAGGATTATTTCAGGCATTTTTACAGCGAAAACGCAGTAAAAACGCCTCAGTGTGAAAGGGGCCTTACACAGGGCGTTTAGATGTATAAACCCAAGATATAGCATTTGGCTATACACATTAAGATATGACACTTGGCTACATACTTTTGTTACAAAGGGACATTTGTTGTACCTAGTTGCAATTGTTCTTTTAACATATTAAAGTAGAGTTTCCACCAAAAATACAAAATAGCATTATTGTGCATATAATAGCCTAAAAAAAAAAAACATTTGACATTTTTTTTTTTTTTTACTCACCTGGAAGTACCTGTTGCTATGCGGCCCCATGAAATCTGCCTTCTGAATCACCTCGGATTCTGACATCATCTCCCTCAGCTCCCTACTCATCATCTCCCTCAGGTACCTCGGGGTACAACCCCTCTCCCTGCATGCAGCAGCTCAGTTCGTCAAAAAGCAGTACAAACATAAAAAGGAGGGGTGGGTGCTGTGTCCTTCCATGAACTCAGAGAAAAGGATTTTACGGTGAGTACAAAAATCCTATTTTCTCTTTCGTTCATGGACGGACACAGCAGCAATCTTGACAAAGTGGGACGTCCCAAAGCAGTGTCAAAACGAGGGGTGGGAACAGCATTAAACAAACTTCACCCCAAAACAAAACAGAGCTCCTTAACGGAGGAGTTGCAACCTTAAACAGCCGCTTGCAAAAAACCTTGCATCCGAAGATGCGCCCACAACAACCTTGTAAAATTTAGTGAAGGTGTGAACGGACGACCAGGATGCCGCCTTACACATCTGGGAAAACAGACACTCGATGTCGGAAAGTCAAAGAGGCACCTATTGCCCTGGTCAAAAGCATTACAGGAAAGGGAGGCGCCCGCCCCTTTTGGGTATAAGCCTGATCACGATCTGTCTGACCCACCGAGAGATGGTGGTCGACGAGACCGCCAGGCCCTCCTTAGGACCAGCCACTGCAACAAACAGTGAGTCCGACCTCCGGAACGGAGCAGTAGCAGACAGGTACACCCGCAGAGCTCGGACAACATCCAGGGAATGCAGCGCAGCCTCTTGGGATGCGACGGACGAGGACACAAGATGTAAGTACAATGTCCTCATTAAGATGAAAAGTCGAAATGACCCAGGAAGAAAAGAAGGCTGCGGATGCAGCATCACCTTATCCTTGTGGAGGACAAGGCCGCCACTCAGAAACCCTCTGGCAAAGGTAACAGCCACCCGAAAGCTACTTTCCAAGAGAGTGCCAACAGGCATTCTCTGCAATGTTTTTTAAAAAGGTGGTTTCTGGCACACCCAGGGTACCAGACTCAATCCCACGAAGGCAGCAGTGATTGAACCGGAGGGGCCGCCTGTCAAGCCCCTTGGACAAATGTACACACCAGTGATTGGGCCACCAAGTGTCGCTGAAGAAAACAGCCAGGGCTGATATCTGCCCCTTAATGGATCTGAAAGCAAGTCTTTCATCAACTCCATGCTGTAAAACAGCAGGAGCCTGGAGGCCGAAAAAGTACATGAACGCCACTCCATCTCCCACAGAGATGTAGGATCTTAAAGTGCGATGGCAAAAGTTCCCAAAAGATGACCTCCGTGCCCCCAGCATGGTGGAAATCACCGAAAACCGACGGGCCTTGGTCACTAGTATCCGACAATCAACGACCAAGTCGTGCAGGCCAGCGACTGTAAGCAGGATGAAATGTATGACCTTGCGATAGAAGGTCCCCTCGCATTGGCAGCCGCCAAGGAACATCCGCCACCAGTCGTACCAAGACGGCGTACCAGGGATGCCAAAATCAATCTGGGGCAATTAAACTACCTAGATCCCCTCGGCCTCTACTCTGCGAAGCAGACGAGCAAGAAAATATGCAGGAGGAAGGCACAACGTAGCCAATACTGTCTCCACAGGATCAAAAATGCATCTGACGCGTCCTACCAGGGATCTTTTGAACCTGGCCACAACCTCAAACCTTCCGATCGAGTCAAGAGCCAGAAGATCAACATCTGGCGATCCCCATGTCCTGTACAGGAGACGAAACACCTCCGGGTGTAGGGACCATAGTCTATGGCCCAGCATCTGAGGACTCAAGGAATCCGCCTGCTAGAGTTCCAAGCCCCGACTGTATGCAGGCGATAGAGCCAGCACCTTTCGCTCTGCTCACCGTAGGATTGCCGTTGGTCTGCGAGTGCACGCGGGTCCGTTGGTCTGCGAGTGCACGCTGGTCTGCGAGTGCACGCGGGTCCGTTGGTCTGCGAGTGCACGCGGGTCCGCGAGTGCACGCAGGTCCGTTGGTCTGCGAGTGCACGCTGGTCTGCGGGTGCACGCGGGTCCGTTGGTCTGTGGGTGCACGTGGGTCTGCGTGGTACCTGTGTATTGTCTTGTTGAGTACCTGTGTATTGTCTTGTTGAGTACCTGTGTATTGTCTTGTTGAGTACCTGTGTATTGTCTTGTTGAGTACCTGTGTATTGTCTTGTTGAGTACCTGTGTATTGTCTTGTTGAGTACCTGTGTATTGTCTTGTTGAGTACCTGTGTATTGTCTTGTTGAATAGTTGGGTCAGGAAGCTAGTGTTAGGTAATTTGGACAGGGTATAATCTCGAATCCTCATTAAATTAATAGGTACGATGCCCAGCGGGTGTGGCGAGGCGACTCGGTGTACATCTTGCAGCATGTATGCGTTCCTTGATCATCTTATCGAGGGCGATTACTGCTGTGCAAAATGTAAGCACATTGTTTCCCTGGAAGCCCAGGTTCTGAATCTAGGGAAGCAACTGTCAGCACTGGGAAGTCCCTCCACACTAAAGGAGAGCTGGATACGTACCCGGCAGGTGATGGCAGGGGCCAGCACAGAGGTGGGTGGAGTCAAAGAGGTGCAGGCACTAGAAAATAGTAGATGGGTGACAGTCAGGAAGGGTAGAGGGCGAAGTGCCAGGGAGGCCGATCCAGGGCTGGAGCATCCCAATAAGTATGCTCCATTGAGTGACATTGGTGAAACCAGTCCGGGACCAGCACTGCTGGAGCTGAGGGACTCTCCTAGCTGCCAGGGGAAGAACTCCTCCAGTGAGAGTGGGGAGGAAGCGAAGGGAAAGGAAAGACAGATTCTGGTGGTAGGGGACTCAATTCTTAGAAGGACAGAGAGGGCAATCTGTAACAAAGACCTGAAGCGCCGAACTGTATGTTGTCTACCGGGCGCTCGGGTTCGGCACATCACGGATCTGGTGGACAGATTACTGGGAGGGGCTGGGGAAGACCCAGCTGTCATGGTGCACGTTGGCACCAATGACAAAGTCAGAGGCAGATGGAGTGTCCTAAAGAACGATTTTAGGGACTTGGGAGCTAAATTGAGGAAAAGGACCTCCAAGGTAGTATTCTCGGGAATACTACCGGTACATCGAGCCACACCAGAAAGGCAGAGGGAGATTAGGGAAGTGAACAAGTGGCTGAAGAGCTGGTGTAGTAAGGAGGGGTTTGGGTTCCTGGAGGACTGGGCCGACTTCTCAGTCGATAACCAGTACTATAGAAGGGACGGACTGCACCTAAATGAGGAGGGTGCAGATCAGCTGGGAATAAGGATGGCCAAAAAGTTAGAGGGGTTTTTAAACTAGGTGACAGGGGGGAGGGTCCAGAGATAGTGAGAGTCAGCGGGGAACATATTCTAAAGGGTAGTATTAGGGGCATTAGTGGTAGGGTAACCAAAGAACATAAACCCAAGGTAAGTATAGTAGCAAGTCCTAGTTGCAATCTGGGAACACCCAAGAGGATAGTATGTGACCGGTCAAATAATATTAATGCATTAAAGTGTCTGTTCACCAACGCCAGAAGTCTGCCAAGCAAAATAGGTGAGTTGGAAGCTTTGGTGCATGAGGAGAGCTATGATGTAATCGGTATTGCTGAAACTTGGCTTCATTCCTCACACGACTGGGCTATTAATATTCCTGGCTATGCACTCTTTCGGAAAGACAGGGTAAAAAGGAAGGGTGGAGGGGTCTGTCTCTATGTGAGAAGTGATCTCAAAGCGAGTGTGAAAGAGGACCTGGTGGATGGAGAGTGTGATGAGTCTGAAGCATTATGGGTAGGACTGCATACAGATGTGCGTAGTTCAAAGCTAATCATTGGAGTTTGTTATAGACCACCCAATGTTAATGAGGAGTTAGAGACTCAGCTCCTTGCACAGATGGAAAGGGCTGCAAGGGCTGGGACGGTGATAATAATGGGGGATTTTAACTACCCAGAAATTGACTGGAGTAATGGAACTGCTGGGACAGTTAAAGGGCAAAAATTTATAAACCTATTGCAGGACAATTTTATGGTCCAGTTTATTGAGGCCCCAACTAGGAATGATGCTCTGTTGGACCTGGTAATCTCAAACCATGCAGAGCGTATTACTAATGTTCAGATAAAGGAACACCTGGGTAGCAGTGACCATAACATGATTTCATTTGATGTTAGTTGTAAGCAAAAATCACATACAGGAAAGATAAAAACACTTAATTTCAAGAGAGCAAATTTTCCAAGGATGAGTGCTGCTCTCCAGGACTTAGACTGGGAAGGAATATTGGCATCAATGGGCACAGAACAGAAATGGGAATTCTTCAAAAAGACTGTTTGGGAACTCACTGCAAAGTATATTCCCATGGGCAATAAGTTTAAAAGGCTAAAAATAAAACCTATGTGGCTCACTGACAAAGTTAAAAAAGCTATAAACTATAAGAAAAGAGCTTTTAAAAAATATAAAAATGAGGGAACACTAGTGTCATTTAAATGTTACAAAGAATATAACAGGATATGTAAAAAGGAAATCAAGGATGCAAAAATTCAAAATGAACGACAGATTGCAAAAGATAGTAGGACAAACCCCAAAAAATTCTTCAAATATATTAATAGCAAAAAGGTCAAGTCTGAGCATGTAGGCCCTTTACAAAATAATCTAGAGTGGGTGACTGGGGACAAAGAGAAGGCTAATTTATTAAATACTTTCTTCAGTTCTGTGTATACAAAGGAGCATGGGGGAGCTCATGTCCAAAATGGGGGTGGTAGTGACACAGCCCCAAATCCACAATGGCTCAAAAGTGATATGGTCCAGAAATATTTAGATGGAATAAAGGTGGATAAAGCACCTGGACCAGATGGCATACACCCACGGATCCTAAAAGAATTGAGCTCTGTAATTTCAAAGCCATTGTATTTAATTTTTAGGGACTCATTAATGACAGGAATAGTACCACTGGATTGGCGCAGGGCCAATGTGGTGCCTATATTTAAAAAGGGAATTAAGTGTTTACCAAGTAACTATAGACCTGTTAGTTTAACTTCTATAGTTGGGAAAATACTGGAGAGATTAATAAAAGACCACATAGATGAGTTCTTGCTGGAAAAAAACTATTTAAGCAACAGACAGCATGGATTCATGAAAGACAGAAGTTGTCAAACAAACCTGATTTCTTTTTATGAAGAGGTAAGTAAGACCTTGGACAGAGGGGTGGCAGTGGACGTGGTATACTTGGATTTTGCAAAAGCGTTCGATACAGTTCCCCACACACGGCTCATGTGTAAGGTAAAGTCTACAGGATTGGAAATATCAGTTTGTAAATGGATAGAAAACTGGCTAAAAGACAGAATTCAGAGAGTAGTGGTTAATGATTCTTACTCTGAATGGTCCAAGGTTATCAGTGGTGTACCCCAAGGTTCAGTGCTGGGACCCTTACTTTTTAATATGTTTATAAATGATATTGGGTCTGAGATCAAAAGTAACATTTCTGTCTTTGCAGATGACACCAAGCTATGCAGTGGAATAACGTCCTTACAGGATGTCGCCAATTTACAAGCCGACCTCAATGCTCTGTCTAATTGGGCGACTATGTGGCAGATGAGGTTTAATGTTGATAAATGTAAAGTTATGCACTTGGGGGCTAATAATATGAATGCATCATACATACTAGGGGGAGTACAACTGGGGGGATCCGTAGTGGAGAAGGATCTGGGGGTTTTGGTAGATCATAAGCTCAATAATGGCATGCAATGCCAAGCTGCGGTTTCCAAAGCGAGCAAAGTCCTTTCTTGTATTAAGAGAGGTATGGTCTCCAGAGAGAGAGATATCATTTTGCCCCTGTTCAAATCATTAGTAAGACCTCATCTGGAATATGCAGTTCAGTTTTGGGCCCCAGTTCTCAAAAAGGATATTGGGGAACTGGAGAAAGTGCAGAGAAGGGCAACCAAACTGATAAGAGGCATGGAGGAGCTCAGCTATGAGGAGAGATTAGAGGAACTGAATTTATTCTCTCTTGAGAAGAGGAGATTAAGGGGGGATATGATCAACATGTACAAATATATAAGGGGTCCATATAGTGAACTTGGTGTTCAGTTATTCACTTTACGGTCAACACAAAGGACAAGGGGGCACTCTTTGCGTCTAGAGGAAAAGAGATTTCACCTCCAAATACGGAAAGGTTTTTTCACAGTAAGAGCTGTGAAAATGTGGAATAGACTCCCTGCAGAGGTGGTTCTGGCCAGCTCAGTAGATTGCTTTAAGAAGGGCCTGGATTCTTTCTTAAATGTACATAATATAACTGGGTACTGACATTTATAGGTAAAGTTGATCCAGGGAATATCCGATTGCCTCTCGGGGGATCAGGAAGGAATTTTTTCCCCTGCTGTAGCAAATTGGATAATGCTCTTCTGGGTTTTTTGCCTTCCTCTGGATCAACTGTGGGTATAGAATTGGGTATATGGGATTGTACGATATATGTTTATTTTTATTTTTTTATTTTTATTTTTTACGGTTGAACTGGATGGACTTGTGTCTTTTTTCAACCTGACTAACTATGTAACTATGTAACTATGTAACTATGAGAGCGACAGCCTGCTGCAGCCGAGCAACATGTTCCCCCTCGATGGGTGACATATGCCACCGCCGTGGCGTTGTCCAACCGGATCCTGACTGGATGTTCCCGCAGCCTCTGTGACTATGCGGAGGGAGCCCCCTGACCGGCAGGTGGGGTACTTCCTGCATCCAGCAACCCTGTGTCAGCCAGTAAAACGACCTCTCGGTCTGAAGGGCCGGAGACCTCAGCCACCAGATCAGGGAATCCCTGACTAGCCGGCTCACCCGGATCTGACAATCCAGGGACAATGGAGAAGTGTCCCCTGTGGCCAGGATCCCCGTTTGCCAGACTTGATTGTGGAATTAAAACACACAGTACCGCCCTGAGGGTGGCTACCATGAAAAGCCCCGGACTCGCATGCAAAAGTGCAGTGACCACCACCAGCGTGATGTCCACCGCTGTACCGCAGCCTGAAGGGTCTGCGAAGGGAGAGAAAAAAAAACTCTCGCCTTTGAGGAGTTCAGAATCGAGGCCAGGTATTCCAAGCGTCGAGTCGGAACCACACCGACTTCTGGAGGTACAGTACCCAATCAAACTCCCGAAGAGTCTGACTGGCGATTGCCACATCCTCCCTTAATTCTGAGGCGGAAGTCGCTCTCAGACGGAGAGCGACAAAATAGTCCATGATTGTGATCCCTTGCTGTCTCAGCAAGGCCAGGATCGGGGCGAGCACTATGGAGAAACTCCTGGTGCCGACACCGGGCCAAAAAGGGGAGCTACTACTTTTAAGTGCTCATCCTAGACTGCCAACCGCAGAAACCTCTGATGCCTGTCGCATATGGGGACTGTAATAAAAAACGTCCTTGATGTCCAAGGATGTGAGCAGGAAACCCCCGGATGGATAGCAGTGACCACAGAATGAAAAGCTGCCATCCTGAACCTTTGTGCTCACACAAAGCAGATAAGGGCCCGAGACCCAGGACCGGATCGAAACCTCCCGTCTTTGAGAGTACAAATGCAGATTGTGGATTCCTCTAAACCTTTCCGGCGCCGGCACAGGTACTATTCATCCTGTGCATCAGCAGGTCCTGCACTGCCCCAAACAAAGTGGCCCGGCGAGCTGGAAGGAGATGAAGGTTGGAGGGAAAAATCTGATTCGTTTGAGAAGAGAAAAAACTCCCTCTTGTACCCTGATGAAACCACTTTTCAGACTCACTGGTCGGAAGTAGGGAGGCCCACCAAGCTGTAAACTCGCGAGGGTGACCCCCCACCCCATAGTCGGACGGGGACAAACAACCCTCCATCCACAGATTTCTCACGCAGGCAAGATTTTGCGTGCAAGAACAAGGATACTTTAGTCCCTTAGCGGGCACCCTGTCGGCCCGGGAACGCTTACCCGTGGGCCCAGCGCAAGGAAAAAAACGCTTGTGAGCGGAAAAAGGGAGGGCCCTGGCCTACGGCGTGGCTCCTCACTCTTTCTGAATTTGTGGGAGCACCGTGCTCTCACCCAAAAGACATGTTTAATAATGTCATCCAGCGAAGCTCCAAAAGCCTCTAACCCTGGCAGAGGAAATCCGCCAGAACCTCCTAGGCAGTCTGATCCGCAGACCAGCGTTTTCAGTCAAATCATGCGGCGTAACCCCACCGCAGATACTGACGGCACTGGACCGCCAGGGAGCTGCATCTAAGGCCGCATTGCAGACAGACATAAGGCCATGCACAAAAACTGGACCACTATCATGCATACCGGGGCTCAAACCACGGTGCAGCAATCTGTGCCCATTAAGGAAGCGTTAGTGACACCAGGGTCGAGGGCAACAGTGGCCGCAGCGCTAACCCCAATACCATGAACAAGGACCGGGCCACCGCCTCGGTCCTCCTGTCTGCAGAATCCTTTAAAAAAAAACAGGGGCCCCTTCACCGGAATCTTGGGAATCCCTGGATACCGGAGGGCCCCTCGGGGGAGATGACCTTTTCCAGGAAACACTCCTCAAAGAGATAACAGACCCCATGCGATTCGTGGAATGCTGCGGCCGTTCCCATTCTTAACATATAAAATACCAAATAAGCTACACAGGAAAAACTCCTAGCGGAGCGGGCCGCCGTAACCCCCATCTTATTGGGGACCCTGCACCCCGTGGTAAAGTGCTCCAACAAGCACCTCTGAGCACAGACTCGGACACGGAAGAGGCAAGAAAGCAGTTCCGCACTGTCCAAGGGTCCTGGTCCGCATCTTCTGACCTACCAGAGCAGGGAACATTTCCCACAGCAGACCCGAGTCAGAGTCAGAACTTCACCCAGAATATGGTGGGAGGGGGGCGTATTTACCCCCCTTGCACCCACACACCACATCCACCCTGGCAATAGGAGCCTCCAGGACCGCTGACAAGCGCCCACAGCCACCGCAGGTGCAGGAGCACCGCTGCCAGGATAGGAATGTCTGGGGAAGAAACACCTGGCCATAGGGACCCAAGGTAAGTACTCAGACCACCCCCCCAGCTGCTACCGAGAACGGAGGGGACCCCCAGGAGGACTCACCACCCGGCTCAGGAACTGCACAGTCGCCGTCCGCTCTCCCCGTCACTGAGGTGTACCCCGTGACACCCGCTCATCTGAGGCGATTACTACTGTTCACGCCGTCAGAGGACTCATTGCGACCACTAGAGGCAGAGACCGGGTTGGAAAAACGTGCCCGCCGACCCTGTAAAGGCGTGCGGTCCACAAGAAAATGGCCGCCGGTCGTCTCTATGGAAGAAAGCGCGCGGACTACAAGAAAATGGCCGCCGTCATTTCCAATGGAAAACGGCGCCGGTCACCACCAAAATGGCCGCCGACCATGCTGACAAGAAACACAGCAAAAAAACATGGCAGCGAACACCCGGGCACCCACCAAGGTCCCCACAACACCCCACAGAGAGCGGACCCAAAACGCAGCCAGCCCACAGCTAGGCGGAGCCCCCCCCAGCGGACCCCCAGGTCAGTGCACAGCATCCCAGGCACTTAGTACATGGGGAGGGGGGAAAGTGGACAGGGAGAGAGGAAAAGGAAGGGTGAGGGACCCCCTAATCAACCTCCCCAGGGATGCCCAGCAATGTCATCCTGCCGGAGCATGTAGCTCACCGGCCACCCGTAGAGCGAAGGACATGTCGTGGACGACCCAGTGCGTAGCCAAGGTCGGCACACGCTCGATGGCCAAAACTGGGGGGACTACAAGGATCTGGGATCCAGCCTGTCACCCAGTCGGCATTTGATAGAAGATCACAGGAGTAAAAAATAGAAAACAAACTCCAGGACCATGGGCCTGAAGGGAGCCATGTCCTTCTCCTATGCTAGGCAGAAAAAAACTGGGCTGCTGCATGGAGGGGTTGTACTCAGAGGGACCGCCCCCAGGGCGGTACTGTACAGTGTTTGATGATGTTTAACACATTAACATGTTTCTGCCTAGTCCACTCCTGAGAGAAGGCCAATACCCACTGTCAAGATTGCTGCTGTGTCCGTCCACGAACGAAAGAGAAAAATAATTTAACATTTTTTAAATTGATTTGCATTTTGAGTGAAATAAGTATTCAACCCCTTTGCAAAACATGACCTAGTACTTGGTGGCAAAACCATTGTTGTAAATCAGAGGCCAGACGTTTCTTGTAGATGGCCACCAGGTGGGCACACATCTCAGGAGGGATTTTTCCCACTCCTCTTTTCAGATTTTCTCCAAGTCATTAAAAGGGTTTGAGGCTGACGTTTGGCAACTCGAACCTACAGCTCCATCCACATTTTCTATGGGATTAGGGTCTGGAGACTGGCTAGGACCTTAATGTGCTTCTTCTTAAACCACTCCTTTGTTGCCATGGCTGCGTGTTTTGGGTCATTGTCATGCTGGAATACCCATCCACGACCCATTTTCAATGCCCTGGCTAAGGGAAGGAGGTTCTCACCCAAGATTTGATGGTACATGGCCCCGTCCATCGTCCCTTTGATGTGGTGAAGTTGTCCTGTCCCCTTACCCGAAAAACACCCCCAAAGCATGTTTCCACCGCATGTTTGACCGTGGGGATGGTATTCTTGGGGTCCTAGGCAGCATTCCTCCTCCTCCAAACACGGCGAGTTGAGGTCATCTGACAACACCACTTTCACCCAGTTCTCCTCTGAATTATTCAGATGTTCATTAGCTAGCTAGCTTCAGATGGGCCTGTACATGAGCTTTCTTGAGCAGGGGGACCTTGGGGGCGCTGCAGGATTTCAGTCCTTTACGGCGTAGTGTGTTACTAATTTTTTCTTGGCGACTATGGTCACAGCTGCCTTGAGATTGACAAAATTCTCCTGTGTATTTCTGGGCTGATTCCTCACCGTTCTCATGATCTTTGAAACTCAACGAGGTGAGATCTTGCATTGAGCCCCAGACCGAGGGAGATTGACAGTTATTTTGTGTTTCTTCCATTTGCCAATAATCCCACCAACTGTTGTCACTCTCTCACCAAGCAGCTTGGTGATTGTCTTGTAGCCTATTCCAGCCTTTTGTAGGTCTACAATCTTGTCCTCGACATCCTTTATCAGAATTTTTTTTTTATTGTGTCACAAGGCCAGTTGTAAAATAGACAAAAAAAATCCATCAGTACATACAGTATGCAAAAGATGATACAAATGAAAGCTACTGCTCCCACCTACGTCTGCATGGTAGTCTAGCTGCATCCTGTGTCCTTGCAGAGAGGGTGGTGTATACAGCATCTGCAAAATCATGCCCTTTGGTTCTGTGTGGCGAGAATATTACTTATTAAAGTTTGTTCAGTGAGTCTGCATGGCATGGCAAAGTTGGAGATATCTGTAAAATTGCTGTTTGGGCAGCACAAGCTACCTCTGTAGGTCCATCCGAGAAGTACTTTAATCACTGCCATACCGGGCCTATTCTGGCACTCCTCTCCTACATGTAAAAATCATAATTTTGTTTTGCTAGAAAATTACACAGAACCCCCAAACATTATATATGCTTTTTTAGCAGACACCCTAGGGAATAAAATAGCGGTCATTACATCTTTTTATGTCACATGGTATTTATGCAACAATTTTTCAAACTTTTTTTGGGGGGGGGGGGGGGGAGAGACAGTTTCATTCATTAAAAAAATAAAACAGTAAAGTAAGCCCAATTTTTTGTATAATGTGAAAGATGTTACACTGAGTAAATAGATACCCAAACAGGTCACGCTTTAAAATTGCGCACAAATTTGGAATGGCGCCAAACTTCGGTACTTAATCTCCATAGGCGACGCTTTTATTTATTTTTTACAGGTTACATGTTTAGTGTTAGAGGAGTTCTAGTGCTAGAACTGTTGCTCTAACGCACGCGGCGATACCTCACATGTGTGGTTTTAACAGTGTTTACATATGTGGTCGGGACTTACGTGTGCGTTCACTTCTGTGCGTGAGCACACGGAGACAGGAGCGGGTTTTTTTTTATTATTGTTTATTTTGTAATTTTTTTTCATTTTACACCTTTTAAAAAAAATTTTTTTTGATCACTTGTAATAGGGATGGTGTGCGACAGGTCCGCCTTATGGAGAGATATGTGGTCTATAAGACCCCACATCTCTCCTCCAGGCTGAAAAACCATCAGATCAAAAAAAAAAAACATTGATGCATTCCAGCCGAGATTGCCGCTTTGACGACATTCGCGGCCCGGACGTGACATCATAACGTCACACCCGGGCCTCCAATGGTCAGAGATCTCTATGCTCTTCATCCCACGGCGGCAGATTCTTTCTCCTGGTCCCTGATCGCAAGGGAGAGCCCTGAGAAGCACCGAAGGGCGGCAGGGTTTTCTCTCCTGTCACCTGTAAGAACGATCAAGCAGCGGAACTGCCGCTATGATTGTTCTTACGGTGCACAGAATCGCTAGCAGAAAAGAATGACATCTCATTCAGATAGCCCCACTGAAAGTCAAGGACATCATATGACGTACTGCAGGCGGGAAGTGGTTAAAGTAGTCTGGCTGTAGAATTGCGAGATGTAACAAATACCCAAGGTCTCCCAGGGTTGAAACCCCTCCAATTTACATAGTTCAGTATAGCAAGAGTTGTGCCACACTGTAATCGATAGAAAGCCCTTCATACCCAGACTATGTTTGACGGAAGCCCAGTAGAAGTATAGTGGGCATCGAGGTAAGGCAACGGGGTAAGCCGACCTCGAGTTGAGATATAGCAGGGTGGGTTGATGATTTGTAAAAAAACTTGGGAATCGGATCTGTCTGGTCCACCTCTCCCCAGCCCCAAAAGTACTGGAGCTGTGAGGCCAGAAAATAAAATCTGCTATTGGGTACCGCCAGGCCGCCCTAATCCTTACTGTATTGTAATGTAGACAGTTTAATTCTAGCGGTCTTCTTCCAAATGAGACTTCTAAAGAGTGTTCAATAGGTGTGAACCATCTACGAGGAATCCATTGCGGGGAAGTTGTGGCGTATGTACTATAGTTAGGGGACCATACCATTTTAATAAGATTAACATATCCTACGACCGAGAGGGAAAGCTTGCAGTAAGCTATGCATTCGTCTTGCAATTTAGTGATAATAGGGAGTAGGCTAAGGCTGGTTTCACACTGATACTACACGACAGTCATACGACTTTCATCCTACAGTAGATGCCGCCGATATTGTGTCAATCTCGCCGCTTCTAGCGGCGATATTGACACCCTATGAGCTCCGTCGCGAGAGCCAGCGCCGAGCTGTCTCGTCATCGGGAAAGGAAAAAATGTTCCTTTCACGATGAGCGACACGCATTGCCGATAGGCGGGGATCCGACGCGGATTCCCGCCAATTCCAGGCACTGCGTTTGGTATGAATCCTGAGCGGGAACTCCACGCCAATTTTTTAAGAAAAAAACCGGCGTGGGTTCCCCCTCCAGGAGCATACCAGGCCCTTGGGTCTGGTCTGGATTTGAAGGGGAACCCTACGGCGTGGGGGTCCCCCTCAAGATCCAAACCAGACCCTTATCCGAGCACGCAACCTGGCAGGCCGCAGGGGAAGAGGGGGGACGAGAGCGGCCCCCCTCCCTCCTGAACCGTACCAGGCCACATGCCCTCAACATGGGGGGTTTGGTGCTCTGGGGCAGGGGGGCGACCTGCGCCCCCCCCACCCCAGAGCACCCTGCCCCCATGTTGATGAGGACAGGGCCTCTTCCCGACAACCCTGGCCGTTGGTTGTCGGGGTCTGCGGGCGGGGGGCTTATCGGAATCCAGGAGCCCCCTTTAATAAGGGGGCCCCCGGATCCCGGCTCCCCCACCCTATGTGAATGAGTATGGGGTACATCGTACCCCTACCCATTTACCTGGTGGAAAAAAAATGGTAATAAAAACACAACACAGTTTTTCAAAGTATTTTATTGCAAGGCTCCGGAGGTCTTCTTCCGACTTCGGGGGTCTCCGGTGTCGTCGGCGCGCTCTCCGGTTCTTTCTTCTGCCGGGCCTCCGCTAACTTCTTTTTAGCTCTTTTGCTAGCGGAGGCCCGGTCTTCTCCGTCGCCTTCTTCTTCTCCCGCTCTCCGGTTCTTCTCCCGCCGGCCCCTCCACTAACTTCTTGGTAGCTCTTTTGCTAGTGGAGGGGCCGGTCTTCCCGTCGTCGCCGTCTTCTTCCCTCTTCTCCTCCTCGATGTTGACTCGTCGCTTCCTCTCGCAGTAATGATAAATCTTCGGTCCGCAGAGATTAATATAGGCTTCACATGACATCACAGTCACATGTTCCCATGACGTCACAGTCACATGCTCTGGGGCCATGTGCCCCGGAGCATGTGACTGTGACGTCATGGCACCATGTGACTGACGTCATGAGAAGCCTATATTAATCTCTGCGGACCGAAGATTTATCATTACTGCGAGAGGAAGCGACGAGTCAACATCGAGGAGGAGAAGAGGGAAGAAGACACCGATGACGGGAAGACCGGCCCCTCCACTAGCAAAAGAGCTACCAAGAAGTTAGTGGAGGGGCCGGCAGAAGAAAGAACCGGAGAGCGGGAGAAGAACCGGAGAGCGGGAGAAGAAGGCGGCGACGGAGAAGACCGGGCCTCCGCTAGCAAAAGAGCTAAAAAGAAGTTAGCGGAGGCACGGCAGAAGAAAGAACCGGAGAGCGCGCCGACGACACCGGAGACCCCCGAAGTCGGAAGAAGACCTCCGGAGCCGTGCAATAAAATACTTTTAAAAACTGTGTTGTGTTTTTATTACCTTTTTTTCCACCAGGTGAATGGGTAGGGGTACGATGTACCCCATACTCATTCACATAGGGTGGGGGGGCCGGTATCTGGGGGCCCCCTTATTAAAGGGGGCTCCCGGATTCCGATAAGCCCCCCGCCCGCAGACCCTGACAACCAACGGCCAGGGTTGTCGGGAAGAGGCCCTGTCCTCATCAACATGGGGGCAGGGTGCTCTGGGGTGGGGGGGCCGCAGGTCGCCCCCCTGCCCCAGAGCACCAAACCCCCCATGTTGAGGGCATGTGGCCTGGTACGGTTCAGGAGGGAGGGGGGGCCGCTCTCGTCCCGCCCTCTTCCCCTGCGGCCTGCCAGGTTGCGTACTCGGATAAGGGTCTGGTTTGGATCTTGAGGGGGACCCCCACGCCGTTTTTTCGGCGTAGGGTTCCCCTTCAAATCCAGACCAGACCCAAGGGCCTGGTATGCTCCTGGAGGGGGAACCCACGCCGTTTTTTTCTTTAAAAATTGGCGTGGAGTTCCCGCTCAGGATTCATACCAAACGCAGTGCCTGGCATTGGCGGGAATCCGCGTTGGATCCCCGCTCAATACAGTGTCGCGTCTCCTCGCTATTGCAGCGAGCGCGACATGTGTCGCCACCCCGCTGCCGAGTTCTCGGCACTCCTGTCGCAGAGAATCTCGGCGATGGGAGCGCGATAGAAATACAATGTCGGCTGCACCTACTGTACTTTGCTCTGCGACATCAGTCCTACATCGGTCCTACATTGGTCCTACATCCATCCGACTTGAATGAACAGGATACTACTTTTTTTTTTTAAAGGTAAATTTTTTATTACGTTTTTTTTCAAAATAAGACATACAATAGACAACAAACAGACACATGGAGCGAACATCACCCAATCCAGTACAGTGCAAAAAATGTTTTTTTAGAAAGCTGGTAAAAAATTGGCATATATCAGGAAGACAATATTCAGTCACATTTTTAAGGAGCAGGAGAGACAGTGCTCTCAGAATCAACCCAGTAGCCCCAAACCTTCCTGAATTTTTTCGGACACCCTCTAGCCTCATATGTCAGTTTGTATAATGATACAGCATGGTTAATATTTGTGAGCCAGAAGGCAATAGTGGGCAAGGATGGAGACTTCCAATGGAAGGTTATTGCTTTCTTAGCATAAAACAATACTATTCGCAGAAATGTTTGTGTATTCTCGGATATACTATCATCATCAATATAGCCCAGTAAACACCTTAGAGGATTACAGACATTAGATAATTGTGTCAATGAACTAATGAAGGCCGTGACCTCCGACCAGAACTTCCTGAACGGAGCACACAACCACATTAAATGAAAGAACGTGACGTCAGCCATGCTGCAACGAGAGCATAACGCAGAGGGCAATCTATTCAGTTTAAATAGTAAGCATGGAGTAAAGTAGGATCTGTAGAACATATTAGTTTGTATTACTTTATTACGGGAAGAGATGAGGGAACCTGGAGGGGCAAAAGCTCCTGCCAGATTTCCTCAGTCAGCTCAGGAATATCAGCTCTCCAGCTGGCAGCCGTCTTGCTCAGCCTTTGAGTCGTGGAATGCAGAAGGGACCTATAATATGTAGAAACTACCTTGGTGTGAGAGGAGTCGGTCAACATACGTTCCAGTGGGGAGAACTGAATGGATATGTTGCGAAGACCAAACTGCATTGCTGCAGTGTGGCATATCTGTAGGTAGAGGAAGTAAGCTGTGCGTGGTAGATTGTAATCTCTACGAAATTCATCAAAAGAATGGAACACATTGTCTGAGAATAAATGCAAAATAGTTTTTACCCCCCTTTTCGACCAGAATCCCCCATCGGATCTGCGGAAGAACTCTGGTAGAGTCGGGTTCCCCCAGAGTGGAGTGTTCGGCGAGTAAGAATTACTGTCAGCGAACGACTGTAGTTTTGTTAGCTTAATAAGCCTTATAGTCATTGCCAGGACACTTGTACCCTCCCGCCCTCTAAGGGACATACGATAAATCAGGTTCTGCAGGGATTTATAGGAGGTAAGGATAGCAGCCTCCAAAGCAGTGGCTGCGTTGTTGGTTTCAGGAAAAAAACACCAATGTGCATGAGCTAATTGTGAGGCAATATAATAGGTGTGGAGGCAGGGTAAGGCCAATCCCCCCTCCAATACCGGTAACTGGAGGGTGGTCTTGGCAATCCTGACTACTCCCCCCCCCTCCATAAAAAGCAAGCAAGGATTGAGTCCATTTCTTTAAATTTAAGCTTAGTGACATATATTGGTGAATTACCCAATACATACAGAAATCGTGGCAGGAATATCATTTTAAAAATATTAATCCTGCCCAATAAGGTAAGTGGGAGATTTGCCCAGGTTTTGAATGTGGTCTTCATTCTTCCTATAAAGGGGTCGATATTGAGTTTAGCATAAGAAGTAATAGGGAGCTGTACCATAACTCCTAAATATCGGAAGGAGGTGACTATTTGTAGTGGGCAAGAGGAAGGTAGCCTGGGTGGATCTGCCTGGGCAATCTGAATTAGGATGGACTTGTCCCAGTTAACCAGGTACCCGGAGAAATGCCCAAACTTGCCAATAATCTCCAGCAGGACTGGGAGAGACGACTGGGGGTCCGACAAATAGATCAACATGTCGTCAGCATAAAAAGAGACACCTTCTCCTCCAGACCCCCAATCGTCAGTCCCGCAACCTCCCCGCAAGATCTTATCAGTGCTTCCAAGGGCTCTATCGCCAGTGCAAAGAGTAACGGCGACAGAGGGCACCACTGTCTGGTGCCTCTCTTCATCGGAAAGGGATCAGACACGGCCGCGTTCACCCTTAGTCGAGCAGTGGGTTTCGAATATAACAGCTGGACCCATCTGATGAAGGTACTGCCAAAACCAAACTTTGCCAGGACCTCCAGCAGATAAGGCCATTCGACTGAATCAAATGCCTTGTGTGCGTCTAAGGCCAGAACAGCCCTGGAACCCGTCTCCGCATGAGTGGCCTGAAGATTGGTGAACAATCTCCGCAGGTTGATGGAGGTCGATCGCCCAGGGATAAACCCAGTTTGGTCCGCACCAATAATGGTAGTAATATAGGTGTTCAATCGCCGGGCGAGCACCTTGGCCAAAATCTTAACATCTGAATTGATGAGTGATATTGGTCTGTAAGATTCACATAGGAGGTGATCCTTATGTGGCTTAGGAATGAGGACAATCAGCGCCTCCGACATAGAGGGGGGTAGCTGTCCCGTTTTCATAGCAAAATCATACACCCTGCTTAGATGGGGTATAAGCAAATCTTTGTATTGCAGATACCACTCGATGGGGAACCCATCCAGTCCCGGCGTTTTGTTTCTGGCAAAGGATTGGATAGCCTCCCCAATTTCCTCAGTTGACAGAGGAGCGTCAAGATCTGACGCCTGCTGGGTCTGAAGTCTGGGCAACGAAATGTCCGCAAGATAGTCATCCAATTCCACAATCGTGTAGCGAGCTCTAGTAGCATATAGGGAGGAGTAAAAGGAGATAAAGGCTTCCATGATCTCATTGTTCTGTTCTACCACTATGCCCTCTGCGCTCTTAATTCTAGGTATGCTGCCTGGCTGATAGTCAGGCTTAGAAAGATATGCCAACAAACGGCTATTCTTGTCACCAAATTCAAAGATTCGCTGGTTCTAGTATAACAGCTTCTTCTGGGTGCGTTCCAAAAGCACTAGGTCCAATTCTCTAGACCCATGCTTCCAGGCAGCATGTGTCTCAGGAGAGGGAGTCGCGGTATAAGCGGCTTCTGCCTCCCTGAGAGCCCCCTCTGCATCCATCAACATGGACATGGAGGCCTTGCGTGTCTGACCAACCGCCGCAGCAAAAGAGCCACGTGTAGTGGCCTTAAAGGCATCCCATACCACTGGAACGGATGCACTCTGTTTATCAAGTAGCCAGTATGATTTCATCTCCGTCATACATTGGTTCACCACGATCTCATCCGCCAAACCATAGTGGGCTCAGTCGCCACACCCGATAGGAGGAGGAAGGGCCCAGGGCGAGGTCCACCATCAAAGGAGAATGGTCGGATATCGCCCTAGGAAGGTATTTAACCTCTGATACCATGGAAAGTAGATCCGACGATACCAGACACAAATCTATACGAGACAGAGTACCGTGTGACTCAGAGTGACACGAATACTCCCTCCTGTGCGCATGCTTCCACCTCCAGGCCTCCACCAAGTCAAATTGATTTAAGAAGGAACCCAGGGGAGTGGGGGGTAATGAAGAGCAAGGTAACCTGTCTATGGAATTATCCAGTACTGTATTATAGTCACCCGCTATTAGCAAAGGACCCTCTGCTATTGCCAGAATGGAGGTCATAACTCTTTCAAAGAACAAGTTAGTGAAGGAGGGAGGGGCATACAGGCTAGTCACGGTATATGGTCTTCCCATAAGTTCGAGTACAACAACTACAAAACACCCTTGCGGGTCCAGTTTAACATGCTTAATACTAACCGGGGCTGATTTGGCTATTAGGATGGAGGTCCCCCTGGCATATGTGGAGTATGTAGAATGGAGGGCGTAGGCAATTTTTGCCCGTTTGAGGGCCATGACTCTAGAGCCCTGGAGGTGGGTTTCCTGAAGTGGGATTACTTTTTTTAAATATTCTTTATTTATATTTCAAAAAGGGAGATACATCTAATACATTATTTATACATTTTCCATTGCATTTCTATTCATAATATATTTCTCATCCCAATCCGTTACTTAAATCTTATTTATCTAAACATCAGTATCGCCTCATAACCTCAGTGTCAATGGGTTACCTGCCCTTATGTCCTTTATAGGTCTCTCCTTAAAGGGAGAAACACACCAAGTCCCTTACTCTATTTAGTTATCTTTGATTTTCACGACCTTACTTATTCTCCCTTGCGTTTTTATCTATTCCCACCCTGCCTCCCTCCCAAAGCAAACCTAATCGAAAAAAAAAAAAAGGGGACGAACTAAAAATTTTCTCCCTCCCCTCCCCCCTCCATCCATCCCCCCTCCCCATTAAGTAAACCACAACCTTTTAAATACTTCTCTGACCGGGCGGACTCACTTCCCCATTAATCTTTTCCCTTCTTCTGTCTGCATAAATTTATTCCATGATGACCAGATCTTAATATGTTGCTCTTTCCTGTCTTGGGCCGAAGTGGGATTACATGCGGATTGTGGCGTGGCAAGTAGTCAAACATCAGAGATCTTTTCACCTTGGAATTCAGCCCCCGTACATTCCAAGACACTAAACGTAGCTTAGACATAGGGAGGCGTAAAGCACATGACTAACCGTACCCACTTCCCATGGCCCACCGGAAACAAGCAGGGCCCGAGGTCCCGCGAACCAGGGGAAGTGCGCAAGGTATAAAACAGGTCAAAAAGATAAGGCAAGAGCATAGAAAATAAATTGATCAGATGCATATCATAAGGGTCAGTTATACCAGCCTGTAAATGGACATGCACCAATGGATACCAGCACTGCAGAACAAAACACATAAAAACAAAAACTTCAAACAAAAATCCCCAAACATCCCCACCCACCCTAGCCCTCCCAGCTCCCAAACCCAAACATATGAGAGCTTTGTTCCCAAAACCAAAACTGCAAAGCAGGGGTGTCATGACACAGACCCCAAACTAACCAACCCTGAAGAGAGTTAAAGTCCCTTAGACGCGGGCCACCGTCCGTGACCGCACAGGACAAGTATGCTAGTTGACCCTGAGTCTGAGGGAAAAAATGCAGCAGTCATCCAGATCAAACAAGTAGGAAACAAACAGAGTTAGTAGAATGTAGCTCGCCACTTTCATATAACTGTAAAGAGGGAAGTGAGATGATCACAGGTGCAAGGATTTCCAGGCCCACTCCTACCCCCCCCTCAGCGGTCCTTTGCTGGAAAGGGGTAACGCAGGCCACATAAGGCACAAGGTGTAGCTATCAAAAGGTGCAGGTTAGGTGCGATGTCAGCGCGGAGGGGATCTTTGATTCTGATTCCGGCGTTCAGGATGTCCCAGGGTATCCACCCAGTGAGATGCCTCCTTAGGATCCGTGAAGAAGTAGGCCTTGCCCTGGTAGACAATCCTCAATTGAGCAGGATATAGCATGCCATAGGGGAGATGATGCTCACGGAGCCTGCATTTAATAGCCAGGAAAGTGGCCCTCTGCTTTTGTGTAGCTACAGAGAAGTCAGGGAAAATAGTAATTCCACTCCCATTAAAGGACACCCTTCCCTTTTCTCTGGCAGCACCAAGAATTGCCTCCCTGTCCCTGAAGTGCAGGAGTTTGACGATCATGGCACGTGCTGGGCCCCAGGTGGGAGGGGGCGCATGGGAACCCTGTGTGCTCATTCAATGGCGAATAACGGTGAAAAGGTTGAAGCGCCGAATGTGGTGATTAGCCATCTTTCCATAAAAACCTCCGGGGTTCTACCCTCAGCCCCCTCTGGGAACCCCAGTAAACGTAAATTGCTCCTCCGTAAATGGTCCTCCATTTCAGTGAGCTTATCTGCTGTGTTATCCTGGGCCTGGCGTAGCTCCCTAACAGAGCCCTGTAATGGACGGGTCTCATCCTCCAGCGTGCTAATGCGCTGCTCAGCATTAGACACTCTGTGGCGGAGGTTATGGGCATCCTGTTTTAGGAAGGATAAGTCCGTTTTTATGGAGTCCATTTGAGTGGTCAGAGAAGCATGGCTGTGCTGGATGGCCTCCATGATCTGGGAAAGAGATGGCTCTGCAGGGCCTGCATCAGCAGTGTCCTCACTGGGGGTATCAGGGGCAATGTCCTCAGCTGGAGAGAACAGGAAAGGATCTTCCGGGCTTAGAACAGTGGGGGGGGGGGGGACAGTGTGACTCACCCTTCCCTGCAGGCTTCTTTGTCAGCGCTGAGGAGCATGAGGATGGCTGGCTGCATGTGTCTGGCATGGTGACCGGTGCCATCTTGCCTCTGTTTGCATGTCGGGGGTGGTGGGACGGATCCTGAGGCTTCCTCCATCGGTGGGCCGTATTTGACCATCTCCCGGTGGGCACAAGGTTCCCTGGATACTGCAGGGACAAACGGGATCCTCGGATGGCGAACGGATCAGCAGGATTCAGTCAGGATGTAAGCGGCACGGACAGAGCTCAGGCCAAGCACGTCCTCACATTCCGGTCGTTGGCCACGCCCCCCCAGAATACTACTTTGATCTGACTTTGTGATAGTATGACTTGTGCTTTGACCAATCAAAACAATCCCAGTGTGAGATAAATTCCTTTTACTGCTGCTGTAATAACCAAGTCGGATGGTAAGGACAAGGATCGTACTTTGATCCAACTTCAATGATATTCAATGGGCTGAAGTAGGATCAAAGTCGGACCAAAGTAGTACAGGGAGCATTTTCAAAGTCGGACCGACTGGTGTCGGACCAGTTAAGACAGCTCCCATAGGGAAACATTGATTTTCACACGTCATGCGACATGAGCTCCCATTTTCGGAGCGTTTGTCGGACCAGTGTGAACCCAGCCTAAGAGATAAGTATTTAAGAGAGTGCTCTTAATCTCAGCTAGTTACCTGTATAGAAGGACACCTGGGAGACAAAAATCTGACTGATTGATAGGGGATCAAATACTTATTTCACTCATTAAATTGCAAATCAATTGGATAACTTTTTTTGAAATGCGTTTTTCTGGATATTTTTGTGGTTATTCTATCTTTCACTGTTAAAATAAACCTACCATTAAAATTATAGACTGATCATTTGTCAGCGGGCAAACATACAAAATCAGCAGGGGATCAAATACCTGTTTTCCCTCACTGTAAGGAACCCAAAAGCATTACACCCAGGGCACACAGAAGGAAAAAAGGCAGCAGAGCACACATACCAGGTACAATCCCAAAAAGGGAAGACGTTTATGAAGAGTCTCATAAAAGGTAGACCCATAATTGTTTTAGAATCCCTCTGCAATGGCTGTTCAATGGCTGGGTAATATTAAGAGCTGTACATCCCCACCTTCAACAAAAACAAAAGCCTAACCCCTTAGCACAAACCCCCTCCCCTCAAACTCACTACCACATGCAATGCAGGCCTCAAAATGTAGTGGCAGCAGATGTCCTCCCTTGCAATGTGACCAGAGCTGAGAAGCCTCACTCAGCTTTGCATGTGAATGAGTTGCTGCAGAGGATAAAGCCTCTGCATTCGGGACTCCAGTTAAAATGTGAGACAGTTCCACACAATTCAGGACTCTTGTGAGGTATGCTGCAGTTTACCAGCATTTGACCTTCTGACCCATGAGAAGAGAAGCAGTTCTGAAGTTAACTAAAGCCTGTCAACACTGGCCCTAATTGCTTTTTAGTGGTTTGGGATGAGTACATGCACATTTATTTATGCAATAGCAATGTGGTAAACAAATTGTGGATTTCATTTACTTTCATTTTTTAACTGGAAGAAAGAAAAATCTGATCAGTTGAAAGGGTCAAAATCCATAAAAGTTTTGAAGTCTATTTTCTTTACAGTTCTTTCCAATTTTCTGAGGTAAGCAATATGAGACACTGATACTACAACAAACCTGCACATTTAATTGCCCATAAAACATTAGAAGGCTCCGGGTGATTACTATGGGCAAACTTCAGAGACAGCAGGCGACTTCTAAGAGGAAAAAAAAAAAGGCTACATTACAAAAAAATTAGACTGAAATGAATATGCATTGCACAAAGTTAAGACAGACCGATTTTTTTATATATATATATATATATATACACACACACACACACACACACACACACACACACACACACAGTGGGTACGGAAAGTATTCAGACCCCCTTCAATTATTCTCTCTTTGCTATATTGCAGCCATTTGCTAAAATCATTTAAAGTTCATTTTTTTCCTCATTAATGTACACACAGCCCCCCATATTGACAGAAAAACACAGAATTGAAATTTTTGCAGATAAACAAAGAAAAACTGAAATATCACATGGTCCTAAGTAATCAGACCCTTTGCTCAGTATTTAGTATTTACACCCTTTTGATGAGTCTTTTTGGGAAAGATGCAACAAGTTTTTCACACCTGGATTTGGGGATCCTCTGCCATTCCTCCTTGCAGATCCTCTCCAGTTCTGTCAGGTTGGATGGTAAACGTTGGTGGACGGCCATTTTTAGGTCTCTCCAGAGATGCTCAATTGGGTTTAAGTCAGGGCTCTGGCTGGGCCATTCAAGAACAGTCACTGAGTTGTTGTGAAGCTACTCCTTCGTTATTTTAGCTGTGTGCTTAGGGTCATTGTCTTGTTGGAAGGTAAACCTTCGGGGCAGTCTGAGGTCCTGAGCACTCTGGAGAAGGTTTTGGGGTCCAGGATATCCCTGTACTTGGCCACATTCATCTTTCCCTCGATTGCAACCAGTCGTCCTGTCCCTGCAGCTGAAAAAATAGGATTTTTATAACAGCTTACCTGTAAAATCCTTTTCTTGGAGTACATCACGGGACACAGAGCGACATAGTCATTACTAATGGGTTATATAGATACCTTCAGGTGCTGGCACTGGCAACTTCCAAAACCGGAAGTACCCTCCCCTATATAAGCCCCTCCCATCCGGGAGCACCTCAGTTTTGTAGCAAAGCAATAAGTGTCCCTAAAGAGGGGCGGGAGCTCTGTGTCCCGTGATGTACTCCAAGAAAAGGATTTTACAGGTAAGCTGTTATAAAAATCCTATTTTCTTTCTCGTACATCACGGGACACAGAGCGACATAGTCATTACTAATGGGATGTCCTAAAGCAATGCCCAACGAGGGGGGGGATACACCATACATAAGCTGAGCGCTATCAGACATGAGGATCTTTTGCGGCCTGCAACACACTGCGCCCAAAGGCGACATCCTCCTGACTTCTAACGTCCACCTGGTAGAACCTAGTAAACGTGTGTACTGAAGACCATGTTGCGGCCTTACAGATTTGAGCCAGGGAGGCCTGGTGATGCGCTGCCCATGAAGTTCCAACTGCTCTCGTGGAGTGCGCTCTAACTTTGAACGGAGGCGGTCTCCTTCTCAAGCCATAGGCTTGCATAATGACCTGTTGAATCCACTTGGCTAAAGTAGATTTTGACGCTGCCTGACCCTTTCTGGGGCCATCCGGCAGAATAAACAAAGTATCCGTTCTGCGAATCTGAGCAGTGGCTTTTAGATAAGCTTTAACTGCTCTTACTACATCCAAAGAATGCAATAACTTTTCCTCTACCGAACTAGGTTTGGGGAAAAAAGAAGGAAGAACCACATCTTGGTTCAAATGAAAACCTTGATACCACCTTAGGAAGAAAGGCTGGATGAGGACGTAACACTACTCTGTCCTTATGGATAACCAGATATGGCTCTTTACAGGGCATAGCTGCTAATTCCGACACTCTTTTAGCCGAACAAATGGCTACTAGAAAAAACAATTTCCTGGTGAGAAGCACCAAGGAACTATGCTGTAATGGTTCAAATGGTTGTTTCTGTAGAACCGACAGAACCAGGTTTAGATCCCATGGACATATGGGAATATTAACCGGAGGACTAAATACGCATCACTCCTTATCTAAAGGCTTTGACTAGTGAATGCGAAGCCAAGGGCCTTTGAAAAAATATTGACAAGGCCGAAAACTGACCTTTGATAGTACTCAAGACAAGCTTCCTATCTACAGCCCACTGTAGGAAGTCCAGACTCCTACCTATTACGTACTTATGTGGATGCCATTTCTTGGCCTCACACCACGCGATGTACGCCTTCCAGATTCTATAGTAGATCTGCCTGGATACCGGCTTCCTGGCATTGATCATGGTAGATACCACAGGATTAGAGAGCCCTCTCTTTTTTAGAATGTGGGCTTCAATAGCCAGGCCGTCAAACCTAGGGCTGGTAAGGAAGGGTGGTATATCGGTCCTTGCGAAAGCAGGTCCGGACGACGTGGGAGAGTCCAAGGACTCCCCACTGACATTTTACAATCTCCGCGTACCACGCTCTTCGGGGCCACGCTGGAGCCACCAGAATCACTGGTTTCTTTTCTACCCTGATTCTGCGGAGTAATCGAGGTAACCATTGTGGCGGTGTGAATGCATATATCAGCTTGAACTGATCCCAAGGGAACACTAGGGCATCCGAGCCGCAAGCTAGGGGATCCCTTGTCCGAGAGACAA
Organism: Rana muscosa; assembly: GCA_029206835.1. Classification (NCBI taxonomy): domain Eukaryota; kingdom Metazoa; phylum Chordata; class Amphibia; order Anura; family Ranidae; genus Rana; species Rana muscosa. The sequence goes on from CM055126.1 coordinate 95,677,745, forward strand.
ACCTGTCCACCTTTGCGTTGAATCTGGATGCTAGAAGATCTACATCCGATGTTCCCCACCGCTGACATATTGTCCAGAAAACCTCGGGGTGAAGGGACCATTCCTCTGGGCATAATTGCTGGCGACTTAGAAAGTCCGCCTTCCAATTCTCCACTCCTGGAATGAATACCGCAGATATGGCTGGGACATATCTTTCTGCCCATTTCAGGATGTAATTTACTTCCCTCTGGGCTGCACGACTCCTGGTGCCCCCCTGATGATTGATATATGCCACTGCTGTGGCATTGTCTGATTGAATTCTGACAGGGGACCCTTGGAGTTTGGATGTCCATGCTACTAGGGCATACCGGGCTGCTCGTATCTCTAAGAGATTGATGGGCAGGGCCTTTTCTGCATCCGACCATCTGCCCTGGAGAGACCATTGCTCCAGTACTGCTCCCCAGCCTATAAGGCTGGCATCTGTAGTGACCACCTTCCAAGAAATCGGACTGAAGGATTTCCCTTTTTCCAGATTCTGGGGAACCAACCACCAACGGAGGCTCTTGCGAACGGAAGGGGACAAGGACATTGTAAGTCTAGGGCCTGAACTTTTTTGTATCAGGCTGACAGTATGGCCCCTTGCAAATTCCTTGAATGGAATTGACCGTAGGTAGGGTACTGCTTCGAATGATGCCACCATTTTTCCCAGCAGCCTCATGCACAGGCGTATGGACGGCTGTCTTTTTTGTACCCACTAAGTGGATCAAATCTTTCAAAGACAACACCTTTCCTCGAGGCAAGAATATTTTTCTCTGGCCTGAATCCAACCTTAGCCCCAAGTATTCCAGACTTTTGACTGGTTTTTAGGGCTGACTTGTCTCGGTTGATAATCCAACCGTGAGATTCCAGATACTTGATTGTCTTGTGAACGACCACGTCTAGTTTTTTCACTAAGTGGTCTATCAGCAACAAGTCATCTAGATATGCCATTATCATTACACCTTGTGTTCTTAGATTGGCCAATAGTGGGGCCAGAATTTTTGTGAACACTCGTGGTGCTGTGGCCAGACCGAAGGGTAAGGCTCTGAACTGAAAATGGCGCCCTTCTACCGCAAAGCGTAGAAATTTTTGGTGGGCTGGAAAGATGGGAATGTGCAAATAAGCATCTTTGATGTCGCTCGAGGCTAACCATTCCTCCCCTTGTAGGGCAGTGGCCACCGACCGGATCGACTCCATCCGGAAAGTACTGATATGTAGGAATTTGTTTAGCCCTTTTAGATTTAATATGGGCCTCACGTCCCCGTTTGGCTTCGGGACTGTAAAGAGGTTTGAGTAAAACCCGAACCCCCATTCTTCCAGGGGAACCTCTATAATTACTGCTTGGAGCAATAATTGTTCTAGTGCCAACAGGAGGGATCCTCTCTTCTGGGGATCCCTTGGCACGTTTGACCTTATAAAGTGGGAAGGAGGGGAGTCTTTTAACTCCAATTTGTATCCCAGATTTACTGCGGAGAGCACCCATCTGTCTCTGATCGTGTCCCGCCAGGTCTCTGTGCACAACTGAAGTCTTCCCCCCACCCGATTGAGTGGGGGCAACCCTTCATGCATTTGACTTTGGGGGAGGTTTTGTACCTCTCCTGCTCCAGGGCTTCTTGTTACCCTGCAATTGTCCCTGATTTTTACCTCCGGGATTTGACCGAGGAGGCCATCGGAACTGTTTCACAGCCGATGTCCTAGGGACTGGAGAAGCAGGCCTCTTAAAAGAGGGACCTCTAACTCTGTTTTTAACTGGCAAAAGTGTACTTTTACCGCTGGAAATTCTCTGGATATATTTGTCCAGGTCTTCCCCGAATAAGCGTTCACCATGAAATGGGAAGCTGACCAGCAATTTTTTACAGGGAGCTTCAGCAGACCAGTTTTTGAGCCATAAAAGCCTGCGCATATGTACTACAGACAGCGTAAGGCAGGAGGCCTGATGGATTGAATCCTTTATAGCGTCCACCGCAAAGCATAAGGCTCTAGGTAGATCAGCTAGGGCAAGAGCCTGCTGATCTGGCAAGTCCCTTAAGACCTGTTTCAACTGATCCTTCACTGCTTGGCAGACCCCAATAGCTGCCACTGCTGGTTGTGTCACCAATCCTGCTGTAGAAAAAGCAGATTTTAATAAGGACTCCAATTTTTTATCTATTGGGTCCTTGAACATTTGGACATTATCCACTGGACATGTCAGTGATTTATTCACACAAGAGATGGCTGCGTCCACTGTAGGGACCCTCCATTTTTTGATGAACTTATCCTCCATGGGATAGACCACTTGAAATCTCTTGGGAGGAGTAAATATTTTATCAGGATGCTCCCAATCCTGGTAAATGAGCCCTTCCAGTAAAGGATGGATCGGAAAGGAACAAACAGTCTGGGGAGCTTTTAGCGACCCCAACGAGGAGACAGAAGTGGATGATGGCTCCGCAAGGGGCATTTTAAATGCTGATCGGACCATATTAGTCAGGGACTGAACCCATAATCTTTCAGCATGTGATGCTGAGAATGGCTCTTCCACTGTTGATTCCTCTACAACAGAATCGACCTCATCCTGATCCCCTTCAGGCAGGTCGATCCCTGTATGGGACTGTTGCTCTGCTAACAGGCACTCTGAGGGAGGAGACGGAGATCGAGCGCTTTTTTCCTGTGACAGGGAAGCAGCGATCAATGCTGACAATCTCTCTTCCAGCCCTCCCAGAGCTGAGGAAAAAACCTCCTCTGTTACATACACAGGAGCAGGTGAACTGAGGACAGCCACAGTACCAGGTACTCCTGAGGGGTCTCTACGGTCACTAACCTCTGATTCTTCAGGGAAGACTGGTGCAGCCGAAGCATGCCCAAGATCCTCAGAGCCCGATGGAGACCCCCTATGCTTCCTGGGATTTTTAGTCCCGGAGTTTTTAGACGGCATTATTCCTAAGCCCAAAGCTGAGGTATTCCAGCCGTAATACACCACTTACTGACAATAGTCTAGCACAAATGCTGCTATAAAAACAGTTGGTGTCTACTAATGTGCCTTTCTATGGGGATGCCTGCATCAACCGCTTGCTGTATGCCTTTTTTTAAATGTTGCCAGCTCTGTCTCTGCACTCCATAGCCAGCTCACAACACATAATTGTGGTTTTTAACATGCTGGGATGCCCGCACATGCGCAGAAGCGCTGCGGCGCGCACAGAGCGTCATCCCCCAGGCTCCGCCCCCTTTCCCGGCTCACCTCTATATATAGAGGCGCGTGCACGCGCGCGGCCATGTGCGCCTTCGGCGCTAATTTTGAAAAGGGAAACTAGGGACAAGAGCCAGGGCCCCTCCATTCCTCCCTTTTGCCGCAGGCCGGGGGATGGACGAGCATTGCAACATGGCAGAGGAAGCAGTTTCCCACAAGAGAACTCACCATCTGCCTGGACTTGCTCTGATAAAAAAGAAACTAGTCCACATGACAAGAAAACGTTCCACAGCGGCCTCTAGTGGATTAACACATGTATCGCAGTCTAGTATATTAAATATATATATATTTATTTTTATTTTTTTCTTGACCACTATTAAAATTATTACATTTTTTAGTAGTTACAGGCATGCACAGATATTAGCGGGAATACCGTTAGGTAACAGACAGAAAGACAAATTAGGCTTGGGGGTCCCCCAATAGAACCAAGTTCCTGGGGGCCCCCACTTACCTGTTCCCCGCCGCAGGACTTTGTTTGGTCCACAGAAGCCCAAACTTCACCTATCACGGCAGGCATTGTAATTAAACCTTCAGGGACCGGGTTCCCAAGGATTCCACTCCCCTGGACCTGTATAGCACCCTGCACAGAAAACATCTTGGTCATGGGTATGACCAGAGCTCTGGATCCCAGGGTCCAGCTCTCCTAAGAGAAGCATTACAGGCAAAACCTTGCTCTTCTCTGCAAGGCCCGGGTACCGACCGTTTAGCTATGAAGCTTTTTTGGTCGGACCCGGAATAGCTTACTGAGGCCCAAAAGAACCTGTACGCAAGCTCAGTGAAAAACACGTTTCTTCTTGGCCAACACCTTAGACACTGGCAAAAAAATGAGGTGCTCCCTGATGGGAGGGGCTTATATAGGGGAGGGTACTTCCGGTTTTGGAAGTTGCCAGTGCCAGCACCTGAAGGTATCTATATAACCCATTAGTAATGACTATGTCGCTCTGTGTCCCGTGATGTACGAGAAAGAAACACCCCCACAGCATGATGCTGCCACCACCATGCTTCACTGTTGGGACTGTATTGGACAGGTGATGAGCAGTGCCTGGTTTTCTCCACACATACCGCTTAGAATTAGGGCCAAATAGTTCTATCTTGGTCTCATCAGACAAGAGAATCTTATTTCTCACCATCTTGGAGTCCTTCGGGTGTTTTTTTTTTAGCAAACTCCATGCGGGCTTTCATGTGTCTTACACTGAGGAGAGGCTTCCGTCGGGCCACTCTGCCATAAAGCCCCGACTGGTGGAGGGCTGCAGTGATGGTTTACTTTCTACAACTTTCTTCCATCTCCCGACTGCATCTCTGGAGCTCAGCCACAGTGATCTTTGGGTTCTTCTTTACCTCTCTCACCAAGGCTCTTCTCCCCTGATAGCTCAGTTTGGCCGGATGGCCAGCTCTAGGAAGGGTTCTTGTCGTCCCAAAGGTCTTCCATTTAAGGATTATGGAGGCCACTGTGCTCTTAGGAACCTTAAGTACAGCAGAATTTTTTTGTAACCTTGGCCAGATCTGTGCCTTATCACAATTCTGTCTCTGAGCTCTTCAGGCAGTTCCTTTGACCTCATGATTCTCATTTGCTCTGACATGCACTGTGAGCTGTAAGGTCTTATAGAGACAGGTGTGTGGCTTTCCTAATCAAGTCCAATCAGTATAATCAAACACAGCTGGACTCAAACGAAGGTGTAGAACCATCTCAATGATGATCAGACGAAATGGACAGCACCTGAATTAAATATATGAGTGTCACAGCAAAGGGTCTGAATACTTAGGACCATGTGATATTTCAGTTTTTCTTTTTTAAGAAATATGCAAAAATGTCAACAATTCTGTGTTTTTCTGTCAATATGGGGTGCTGTGTGTACATTAATGAGGAACCAAAATGAACTTAAATGATTTTAGCAAATGGCTGCAATATAACAAAGAGTGAAAAATTTAAGGTGGTCTGAATACTTTCCGTACCCACTGTGTGTGTGTGTATATATCTATCTATCTATCTATCTTTTTTGAACTTATCCAAATAGGTAACATTTTAGAAAATCATAATTTAAGGTTGAACAAGGTTTAACAGGAATGAAGCTTTTTTTTTTTTTTTTATTTTTTTTTAAAGGGTAAGTTTGATTAAAAAAAAAAAAAAAAAGAGTTACAACATCCATAACATTTCTCTTACAATGGAGGACAGCTATGAGAAAAAAAAAAAAAAAAACTTTCACATACATGTTATACAGTATTTTTTTACACGCCAGTCGATACACTACTAGAATCCTGGTTATACAGCTATATGTGACAAAATCTTGTGTATTCCATAGGTGAGTGTACTGCTTGTATCACAGTGTAAATTTGCTGTCCCCTCAAAATAACAAACACACAGCCACTAATGTCTAAACCGCTGGCAACAAAAGTGAGTACACCCCTAGGTGAAAATGTCCAAACTGGGCCCAAAGTGTCAATATTTTGTGTCTTTGGTCGACCATGGCGAGGCCTGTTCTGTTAAACCGCTGTATGGTCTTGGCCGCCCTGCTGCAGCTCAGTTTCAGGGTCTTGGCAATCTTCTTATAGCCTAGGCCATCTTTATGTAGAGCAACAAAATCTTTTTTTTTTTTCAGTTCTTTGCCATGAGGTGCCATGTTGAACTTCCAGTGACTAGTATGAGAGAGCGATAACACCAAATTTAACATGCCTGCTCCCCATTAACACCCTGGAAGACTAACGAGTCACATGACACCAGGGAGAGAAAATGGCCAATTGGGCCCAATTTGGACATTTTCACTTAGGGGTGTACTAACTTTTGTTGCCAGCGGTTTAGAAATTAATGGCTGTGTGTTGAGTTATTTTGAGAGGACAGCAAATTTACACTGTTATACAAGCAGTACACTCACTACTTTACATTGTAGCAAAGTGTCATTTCTTAAGTGTTGTCATCTGAAAAGATATAATAAAATATTTACAAAAATGTGAGGGGTGTACTCACTTTTGTTAGATACTGTATATATATCAGTGCAGAAATTACAGCTGCTAGCACTCCCATATCTTTGTGCTCAAAAAACAAACCAAATCAATGTGCTGCGGTATACATAGAGATCAACATCCTTAAATGTGCAAAATAACATATCCTGTACAAAAATTCATTAATTTGGTGAATGATGATTACTTTACATGAAGTGCTAAACGTGCCAAATAATTATAGATCTTTAAATAAGTGAAACAAAGTGTTCAAAAATTATATAATTCATCAAAAAAAATAGGATTTTTATAACAGCTTACCTGTAAAATCCTTTTCTTGGAGTACATCACGGGACACAGAGCGACATAGTCATTACTAATGGGTTATATAGATACCGTCAGGTGCTGGCACTGGCAACTTCCAAAACCGGAAGTACCCTCCCCTATATAAGCCCCTCCCATCCGGGAGCACCTCAGTTTTGTAGCAAAGCAATAAGTGTCCCCAAAGAGGGGCGGGAGCTCTGTGTCCCGTGATGTACTCCAAGAAAAGGATTTTACAGGTAAGCTGTTATAAAAATCCTATTTTCTTTCTCGTACATCACGGGACACAGAGCGACATAGTCATTACTAATGGGATGTCCTAAAGCAATGCCAAATGAGGGGGGGGATACACCATATATAAGCTGAGCGCTATCAGACATGAGGATCTTTTGCGGCCTGCAACACACTGCGCCCAAAGGCGACATCCTCCTGACTTCTAACGTCCACCTGGTAGAACCTAGTAAACGTGTGTACTGAAGACCATGTTGCGGCCTTACAGATTTGAGCCAGGGAGGCCTGGTGATGCACTGCCCATGAAGTTCCAACTGCTCTCGTGGAGTGCGCTCTAACTTTGAACGGAGGCGGTCTCCTTCTCAAGCCATAAGCTTGCATAATGACCTGTCGAATCCACTTGGCTAAAGTAGATTTTGACGCTGCCTGACCCTTTCTGGGGCCTTCCGGCAGAATAAACAAAGTATCCGTTCTGCGAATCTGAGCAGTGGCTTTTAGATAAGCTTTAACTGCTCTTACTACATCCAAAGAATGAAATAACTTTTCCTCTACCGAAGTAGGTTTGGGGAAAAAAGAAGGAAGAACCACATCTTGGTTCAAATGAAACCTCGATACCACCTTAGGAAGAAAGGCTGGATGAGGACGTAACACTACTTTGTCCTTATGGATAACCAGATATGGCTCTTTACAGGACATAGCTGCTAATTCCGACACTCTTTTAGCCGAACAAATGGCTACTAGAAAAATCAATTTCCTGGTGAGAAGCACCAAGGAAATATGCTGTAATGGTTCAAATGGTTGTTTCTGTAAAACCAACAGAACCAAGTTTAGATCCCATGGACATATGGGAATATTAACCGGAGGACTAATACGCATCACTCCTTGTATAAAGGCTTTGACTAGTGAATGCGAAGCCAAGGGCCTTTGAAAAAATATTGACAAGGCCGAAATCTGACCCTTGATAGTACTCAAGGCAAGCTTCCTATCTACAGCCCATTGTAGGAAGTCCAGAATCCTTCCTATTACGTATTTACGTGGATGCCATTTCTTGGCCTCACACCAGGCGATGTACGCCTTCCAGATTCTATAGTAGATCTGCCTGGATACCGGCTTCCTGGCATTGATCATGGTAGATACCACAGCATTAGAGAGCCCTCTCTTTTTTAGAATGTGGGCTTCAATAGCCAGGCCGTCAAACCTAGGGCTGGTAAGGAAGGGTGGTATATCGGTCCTTGCGAAAAGCAGGTCCGGACGACGTGGGAGAGTCCAAGGACTCCCCACTGAAATTTTACAATCTCCGCGTACCACGCTCTTCGGGGCCACGCTGGAGCCACCGGAATCACTGGTTTCTTTTCTACCCTGATTCTGCGGAGTAATCGAGGTAACCATTGTGGCAGTGTGAATGCATATATCAGCTTGAACTGATCCCAAGGGAACACTAGGGCATCCGAGCCGCAAGCTAGGGGATCCCTTGTCCGAGAGACAAACCTGTCCCCCTTTGTGTTGAATCTGGATGCTAGAAGATCTACATCCGATGTTCCCCACCGCTGACATATTGTCCAGAAAACCTCGGGGTGAAGGGACCCTTCCTCTGGGCCTAATTGCTGGCGACTTATAAAGTCCGCCTTCCAATTCTCCACTCCTGGAATGAATACCGCAGATATGGCTGGGACATATTTTTCTGCCCATTTCAGGATGTAATTTACTTCCCTCTGGGCTGCACGACTCCTGGTGCCCCCCTGATGATTGATATATGCCACTGCTGTGGCATTGTCTGATTGAAATCTGACAGGGGACCCTTGGAGTTTGGATGTCCATGCTACTAGGGCATACCGGGCTGCTCGTATCTCTAAGAGATTGATGGGCAGGGCCTTTTCTGCATCCGACCATCTGCCCTGGAGAGACTATTGCTCCAGTACTGCTCCCCAGCCTATAAGGCTGGCATCTGTAGTGACCACCTTCCAAGAAATCGGACTGAAGGATTTCCTTTTTTCCAGATTCTGGGGAACCAACCACCAACGGAGGCTCTTGCGAACGGAAGGGGACAAGGACATTGTAAGTCTAGGGCCTGAACTTTTTTGTTCCAGGCTGACAGTATGGCCCCTTGCAAATTCCTTGAATGGAATTGACCGTAGGGTACTGCTTCGAATGATGCCACCATTTTTCCCAGCAGCCTCATATACAGGCGTATGGACGGCTGGCTTTTTTGTACCCACTAAGTGGATCAAATCTTTCAAAGACAACACCTTTCCTCGAGGCAAGAATATTTTTCTCTGGCCTGAATCCAACCTTAGCCCCAAGTATTCCAGACTTTTGACTGTTTTTTAGGGCTGACTTGTCTCGGTTGATAATCCAACCGTGAGATTCCAGATACTTGATTGTCTTGTGAACGACCACGTCTAGTTTTTTCACTGAGTGGTCTATCAGCAATAAGTCATCCAGATATGCCATTATCATTACACCTTGTGTTCTTAGATTGGCCAATAAAGGGCCAGAATTTTTGTAAACACTCGTGGTGCTGTGGCCAAACCGAAGGGTAAGGCTCTGAACTGAAAATGGCGCCCTTCTACTGCAAAGCGTAGAAATTTTTGGTGGACTGGAAAGATGGGAATGTGCAAATAAGCATCTTTGATGTCGATCGCGGCTAACCAATCCTCCCCTTGTAGGGCAGTGGCCACCGATCGGATCGACTATCGGAAAGTCCTGATATACAGGAATTTGTATAGCCCTTTTAGAATTAATATGGGCCTCCCGTCCGCGTTTGCTTCGGGACCGTAAAGAGGTTTGAGTAAAACCCCAACCCTCATTCTTCCAGGGGAACCTCCATAATTACTCCTTGGAGCAATAGTTGTTCTAGTGCCAACAGGAGGGACTCTCTCTTCCGGGGATCCCTTGGCACGTTTGACCTCAAAAATGGGAAGGAGGAGAGTCTTAACTCCAAACTGTATCCCAAACCTACTGCGGAGAGCACCTATCTGTCTTGATCGTGTCCCGCCAGGTCTCTTGCGAACAACTGGAGTCCTCCCCCCACCCGACTGAGTGGGGGCTTCAATGAATTTAACTTTGGGGGAGGTTTTGTACCTCCCCTGACCCAGGGTTTCTCATTACCCTGCTACTGTCCCTGTTTTTTACCCCCGGGATTTGACCGAGGAGGCCGTCGGAACTGTTACACAGCCGATGGCCCAGGGACTGGAGAAGCAGGCCTCTCAAAGAGGGACCTCTAACTCTGTTTTTAAACGGCAAGAGCGTATTTTTACCGCTGGAAATTTTCTGGATATATTTGTCCAGGTTTTCCCTGAATAAGCGTTCACCATGAAACGGGACGCTAACCAGCCATTTTTTACAGGGAGCTTCAGCAGACCAGTTTTTGAGCCATAGGAGCCTACGCATATGTACTATAGACAGCGTAAGGCCTGATGGACTGAATCCTCTATGGCGACAACCGCAAAGCCTAAGGCTCTAGGTAGATCAGCTAGGGCAAAGCCTGCTGATCTGTCAAGTCCCTCAAGACCTGTTTCAACTGATCCTTCACTGCTTAGCAGACCCCAATAGCTGCTACTGCTGGTTGAATCACCAAGCAGATTTTCATAAGGACTCCAATCTTTTATCTATTGGGTTCTTGAACATTTGGACATTATCCACTGGACATGTCAGTGATTTATACATACAAGAGATGGCCATTTTTTTTTTTTTTTTTTGATGAACTTATCCTCCATGGGATAGACCACCGGAAATCTCTTGGGGGAATAAATATTTTCTCAGGACGTTCCCAATCCTGGTAAATGAGCCCTTTCAGTAAAGGGTGAAGTGGAAAAGAACAAACAGTCTGGGGGCTTCCAGCGACCCCAACGAGGATACAGTAGTGGTTGATGGTTCCGCAAGGTGCATTTTTAAATGCTGATCGGACCATGTTAGTCAGAGACTGAACCCATAATCTTTCAGCTTGAGATGCTGAGAAAAGGTTCCCCCACTGTTGATTCCTCTATAACAGAATCAACCTCATCCTGATCCCCTTCAGGCAGGTCGATCCCTGTATGGGACTGTTGCTCTGCTAACAGGCACTCTGAAGGAGGAGACGGAGATCGGGCGTGCTTTCCCTGACAGGGAGGCAGCCTCTCTAATCCTCCCAGAGCTGAGGAAAAAACCTCCTCTGTTACATACACAGGAGCAGGTGAACTGAGGACAGCCACAGTACCAAGTACCCCTGCGGGGTCTCTACGGTCACTTACCTCTGAACTTCAGGGGAGACTGGTGCAGCAGAAGTATGCCCAAGATCCTCCGAGCCCGATGAGACCCCCTTCGCTTCCTGGAAGATTCAGTTCCGGAGCTTCTGGACGGCATATTCCTAAGCCTAAAGCTGAGGTATTCCAGCCGTAATACACCACTTTTACTGAGAATAGTCTAGCACAATTGCTGCTATATCACAGTTGGTGTCTACTAATGTGCCTTTCTAGGGGATGCCTGTATCAACCGCTTGCTGTATGCCTTTAAATGTTGCCAGCTCTGTCTCTGTACTTCATAGCCAGCTCACTACAATATTGTGGTTTTTTTAAACTGCTGGGACGCCCGCACATGCGCAGAAGCGCTGCGGCGCGCACAGAGCGTCATCCCCCAGGCTCCGCCCCCTTTCCCGGCTCACCTCTATATATAGAGGCGCGTGCACGCGCGCGGCCACGTGCGCCTTCGACGCTAATTTCAAAATATGGTAACAAGGGACAGGAGCCAGGGCCCCTCTTTGCCGCAGGCCGGGGGATGGACGAGCACTGCAACATGGCAGAGGAAGCAGTTTCCTATAAGAGAACTCACCATCTGCCTGGACTTTGCTCTGCTAAGAAGCTAGTCCACATGACAAGAAAACATTCCACAGCGGGCTCTAGTGGACAAACACAGGTACCGCAGTCTAATATATTAAATATATATAAAAAAAAAATTTTTTTTTTTTTTTTTTTTTCTTGACCACCATTAAAAATTATTACATTTTTTTAGTAGTTACAGGCATGCACAGAATTTTGCGGGAATACCATTAGGTAACAGACAGAAAGACAAATTAGGCTTGGGGGTCCCCCAATAGAACCAAGTTCCTGGGGGCCCCCACTTACCTGTTCCCCGCCGCAGGACTTTGTTTGGTCCACAAAAGCCCAAACGTCACCTATCACGGCAGGCATTGTAATCAAACCTTCAGGGACCGGGTTCCCAAGGATTCCACTCCCCTGGACCTGTATAGCACCCTGCACAGAAAACATCTTGGTCGTGGGTATGACCAGAGCTCTGGATCCCAGGGTCCAGCTCTCCTAAGAGAAGCATTACAGGCAAAACCTTGCTCTTCTCTGCAAGGCCCGGGTACCGACCGTTTAGCTATGAAGCTTTTTTGGTCGGATCCGGAATAGCTTACTGAGGCCCAAAAGAACCTGTACGCAAGCTCAGTGAAAAACACATGTTTCTTCTTGGCCAACACCTTAGACACTGGCAAAAAACTGAGGTGCTCCCGGATGGGAGGGGCTTATATAGGGGAGGGTACTTCCGGTTTTGGAAGTTGCCAGTGCCAGCACCTGACGGTATCTATATAACCCATTAGTAATGACTATGTCGCTCTGTGTCCCGTGATGTACGAGAAAGAAAGTCCTCTTATGATGTTCAATTATAGTTAATTTTTTGTGATGGTGCTCCAAAATAATCCACAGTGACAGCCAACTCATGCTCCCCCCCCTGTGTGATCGCACAATTAAGTTTGGTCTGTAAATCGCTATTGAACAACCTCTGGGCTCTAAATATATGGACTCTGCAGGATCCTAGGTTTTTCAATGGTGTTGTCCTCGGTACATATATGAAAAATAAGGCTGGATAGCGTTTTATTGTTTAAAATAATATTTATTCAAATAAATTTTATCCAGGGTACTCACACTCTTTGGGTGCTTGCAGCGCACCACTGACAGGCAAATGAATAAAAACATCCAGGAAGGTCGTTTGTCCGTATAAGTCTCCACAGCTGTTCAGGTAAATGTCTGAGCTGCTTCCTACACCGTCCTTGTCCCCTCCCTAATGCGTGTCGACACAGGGATATGACGCGTCTTCCTCAGGAGAATCCCCTTGATATTCCTGCGTCGACGCGCGCTGGGGAGGGGACAGGATGGAGTAGGAAGCAGCTCAGATGTTTACCTGAACAGATCAAACTTAATTGTGCGGTTACACGCCCTGAGGTGAGCAGATTTACACAGGGGGGGGAGCACAAGTTGGCTGTCACTGTAGATTATTTAGGAGCACCATCACAAAGAATTAACTATATTGAAAAATCATAAGAGGACTTTACTGACGAATAGTTTTTTGAACACTTGGTTTGACTTAAAGATCTATTAATATTTGGCACGTTTAGCACTTTATGTAAAGTAATCATTCACCAAATGGATTCATTTTTGTACAGGATATATGTTATTTTGCACGTTTAAAGATGTTGATCTCTATGTATAGCGCGGCACATTGATTTGGTTTAAATAATGCACACCACCTTTCTGATATCATGCTAATAATAAACCCAACTCTATATCCATATATAGTCAGCGCCATTTACATAATCAAATTATGCCTCTACCATGACATGATTTCTGCCCAGAATTCACCCACATGAGGGCAGAGCCAAATCATATCGAAATAATCCCCCACGGCAGCCTTGCACCTTGGGAACTCAGGCGTATCTACCTTGCCCATCTTATGAAGTCGTGCCGGGGTATATTATATACAGTGGAAGTAATTAAACTGTATAAGTTTGTCTCTTGCTGAAATCACGAAAGGCAACAGTGATTCGGCAACTTAAGACCAATATTCCTCTGTGAAGGATGGGATGTCAGAACGCCACTGAGTAGCCACCTTCTCCATCCTAGGGAAAGAAGAGGTCAGCAAAGCAAAGTAGTATCTCCAAATAAGTTTTGAACGGTCATCGTCAAATAACAATTTTTTCAAAGTAGAGGGAGAAAGCATGACCTCCTTTAAACCGAATTGGGCTGCCACAGCATGATAGCGGAACAAAAAGGTATTGGGAATTTTATATTCAATCTGTAAGTCCTTAAATGTCCTAAAAGTTTGGTTCGTAAACAGCTGGTGAGCATATGTAATGCCATACTGCGCCCAGCATACTCCTCCTGGGATCTAATATATTTCAGCTAGCTGTGGGTTGTGCCACAACAGGGGCATTAGGAGAAGTATTCAGGGGGTGACTTTTGTCTTATTATTTACATAGGTGAAAGATCCTATTAGACAGTTTTAGAATATCTGCTCCCTGTGTAGTGTATGGGCTGTTCCTATATAATACATTGATAAGTGCTTCAAATGAGTTTACCAGAGCCACCTGGGTCACCACTGAGGCAATATCCAACCTGGAAAAGAACCACCAATGTATATGGGTTAACTGGAGGCGCCACGTAATAGCACTGTAACTTTTGGAAAGCCAAGCATCCGGCCTGGATAGGAAGAAACAATGTGTCAAGGGAGACCCTAGGCGGCTTAGTGCCCCAGAGAAATTAATGTATTTATTTCCGTAAATAGTTTTTTGGGGACATAAATTCGTCACGTGCCACAAGTAGAGGAACCTAGGGAGATATATCATCTTGAATATATTGATTCGGCCCAGTAGGTTGAGGGGCAGTTTAGACCAAGTCTGCAGGTTGTCCTTTAGACGAGATATTAGAGGAGATAGGTTATTAGAGATGTAGGTACTCAATGGCAGCTGAATCTCAACCCCCAAGTACAGGAACCTAGAAAATATTTTTACTGGGAAGTTCAGGGGCAGCCTTGGGAATATTCTTGAGAGAAGGGGAAGACTATTGATTTTTCCCAGTTAACTTTAAACCCTGAATAAGCCCCAAAGTTTGAAATTCCATTCAAGGCTGTAACCAAAGATTTCCCCCCGCCAAGTATAGGAGCATGTCATCGGCAAAGATTTTTTTTCTTCCATGGTATTTATCCAGCATCCTTCCATCTTCTTATCTGCCCTTAGCTGTGCTGCCAATGGTTCTGGGCACCCCTGCCGAGTACCCCTATTTCAAAAGGTATCCGTTAGGGTTGTCCCGATACCGATACTAGTATCGGTATCGGGACCGATACCAAGCATTTGCGCGAGTACTTGTACTCGCGCAAATGCTCCCGATGCCCAGTCCGATACTTTTTTTTTTTTCAGAGCGGACGCAGAGAGGGGGTGGAGAGCGGGGGGCGGAGAGCAGGACGGAGAGCGTGGCGGGGGGCGGAGACCAGGGCGGAGAGCGGGGCACCACAAGTGCCACCTATCACTGCCCACAAGTGCCACCTATCAGTGCCCATAAGTGCCATCGATCCGTGCCCATAAGTGCCACCTATCAGTCCCCATCTTTCAAACTGTCACATGACATTGAAAAAAAGTATCGGTATCGGCGAGTACTTGAAAAAAAGTATCGGTACTTGTACTCGGTCTTAAAAAAGTGGTATCGGGACAACCCTAGTATCCGTAATAGTGTTGTTAACCCGCAAGCAAGCCATAGGCCTAGCATACAATAATTTCATATAAGCAATAAATTTGGGACCAAAACCCAGCCGACCAAGGACTGCCCACAAATAGGACCACTCAATAGACTTGAAGGCTTTTTGAGTGTCCAAAGACACTACAACTCTGGTATCTGGGCTAGGCCCATCTGATTGTAAAATGGTAAAAAGCCTGCGCAGATTTATAGCCATCAATCTCATTGGAATAAATCCAGGCTGGTCTGAATGAATAATTGAAGCTATCACCTTGTTTAGGCATTTGTCTAACAGTTTGGCTAGAATTTTCACATCCACATTAATCAAGGATATGGGCCTATACGATTCACAGAAGTTATGGTCCTTGTGCGGCTTCGGAATCAAGACAATAAGTGGCTCCCTTAAAGATGCACGATGTACACCCTTGTCCAGTGCATCATTATATACCTCCAGTAGTTTGAATTCCAAAAACTCTTTGCAAGTGCCGTACCACTCAGCCGGATACCCATCAAGCTCAAGGGTTTTGTTTGAATTAAGGGAAGGCATTGCAGACAAAATTTCATCTGCAGTGAGAGGGAGATCCAGATCTGCTGCCGCCTCTCTGGACAACTCAAGGAGGGGAATGGGTGCTAGGAATTGATGAATAGAAAGTCGATCGATATATAGGCTGATTTATGGAATTTATTAAATCGGCCGATTGTGCTGCAAATTAGGCCAATAAATTTATGCACTAGACGGTTCACACAGGGGCGATCCGACTTGCGGGGTGACTCAGCATGACTTCAGCACGACTTGCAAATGACTTCTGGAATAGAAGTCAATGCAAGTCGCCTGAAGTCTCCCCGTCGCTGATAAAAGAAGCAAAGAGATACAATGTTTCTACTTATCAAAGGAATGAACTTGTGTGTAGAAGATCTCAATTTAACCATTTAAAGACTAAGGCCCCTTTCACACAGGCGTTTTTACCGCGTTTTTGCGGTAAAAACAGTGCTGTAAAAATGCCTGAAATAATCCTGCCCCATCATTCTCAATGTGAAAACCCTGAGGGCTTTCACACTGAGGTGTTTTGCTGGCTGTGCGTTTGAAAAAATCCTGCAAACAGCTTTTTTGGAGCATCGTTGGGGCGCAAAAAATAGCGCTGTAAAAACGCCTATCCCCATTGAAATGAATGAGTACCGCTGTAAAAACGCGGTAAAAAACACCCACATGACAGCAGTAGAGTGGAGGATTGTGGGATACCAAATTATTTTTACTGCAAAAACGCGGTAAAAACGCATATGCGTTAGCGTGATTTTTACCGCGATTTTTACCGCAATCATACATTTTTTGCGTTTTTTCAACGCCTCAGTGTGAAAGGGGCCTCTAAATATTTTCTGACATGTGTTGCTTACAAGTAAAAATCCAGTATTTCCTGCTAGAAATCACTTCGAACCCCCAAACATTATATATATTTTTTAGCAGAGACCCTAGAGAATAAAATGGCGGATGTTGCAATATTTTATGTCACACGGTATTTGCGCAGCGGTCTTTCAAAGGCATTTTGGCTGGTTGTTTTGGGGTTTCAAGCTTTGACAGCATTGACTTTATATCCTTAATTTCTTAACGCCACAAATCAATTCTTTGCATGCCCGTTGCCTTCTTGCAAACTAATTTAGGGAGGGTGAAGACTGGTATCTAGTACTAAGCCTCCCCCCCAGCCCTGTAGGCCAAATCCACCAAAGTGTCCGCCTACCAGAGCTGGGCCAGGAAAACTACTGCCACTTGGCTCTGCTGGGTCCATGCTGTTCTCCTGAAGCATGCCGCTGCCATCGGTGGACCAAGACAGTCCGCTTGCCATGGCTGGCATTTTAAAATAAACCACCGTGCATCCAGCGTCAACGCTCATCGCGCGACACGGCCGTGATGTGCCGGAAGTCCCCCACCCTCCTCCTGCATTCCACAGGCCGGAACTTGAGGCCTACTCCCAACCCCCACTGGACTCATGCAGGGATACAACAATATCCAGCCAGCAGACTACTGTGAGGCACGTGAGGGGAGTGCTAGCCCTCCCGGGCTATTTATGGAGGAGGATGCCAGTACCAGCTTCCAGCCTGACCGGGGGGACTTAGACACCTGCCATCCCTGTAAACAGGTACCCGCAGACCTCCTTCCCCCTCTACTTAGGCAGCCCTACCGGTGGAGGAAACACAGACTGGGGAAGAGGGATGGGAGCCACCCTTTATTGATTTAATTGTTGGGTTTCCTTCCTCCGGAGCTGGAGCCTCTCTCTCTAGTGCTGTCCTGGACAGACGACTAGAGAAAGGATTATAATACAGAGATGTTGGCTTACTGAAAAATAGGATTTTTGTACTCACCGTAAAATCCATTTCTTTGAAGTCCATGGACTGACAGCTGGATACTGTAAACGTGTGGTATATGTCCCTGCTCGCAGGAGAAGATCTAGGCAGAATGTTAGATTGTTAGAAACATACATTCTAGAACAAACCAGAGCTGAACAGCCCCGCCCAGGGGGCGGTCCCTCCGGACATTACCCTCCCACCTGCAGCTAGCAGCCTCAGTTCGTAATAAAGCAGTACAAACCTTAAAAAGGAAGGGTGGGTGCTGTGTCAGTCCATGGACGTCAGAGAAATGGATTTTACGGTGAGTACAAAAATCCTATTTTCTCTTATCGTCCATGGACTGACACAGCTGGATACTGTAAACGTGTTGGACGTCCTAAAGCAGTATCAGAAGGGTGGGAGCAGTAGTAAAAGGAACAACCAAAACTTCACTCCGAACAAGCAGAGCTCCTCAACGGAGGAGTTGCAACATTAAACAGCGGCCTGCAATGCTTTGCGGCCAAAGGAAGCATCCGAAGATGCAGCCACATCAACCTTATAGAATTTTGAAAAGGTATGAACGGACGACCAGGTCGCTGCCTTGCACACTTGTGCAACCGACGCTTGATGTCGGAAGGCCCAGGAAGCACCAATTGCCTTGGTGGAATGCGCCGCAACTGGAAAGGGAGGCGCCCCGCCCCTTAAGGGCATAGGCCTGTATGACGGTCTGCCTGATCCACCTAGAGACGGTGGCAGACAACACCGTTCGGCCCCGTTTTGGACCAGACACAGACTTCCGAATGGAAACAGTAGCAGACAGGTACACCCCTAAAGCTTGTACCCATCTTAATGTATGAAGCGCAAACTCTCAGGGATGCGATGGGTGAGGACACAAGGATGGAAGAACAATGTCCTTCTTAAGGTGAAATGCCGAGACCATCTTTTGAAAAGAAGGACGGACGTGGGCGCAACATCGCCATATCCTTTTGGAGGACCAAGTAAGGCGACTTGCAGGACAAGGCTGCCAACTCATACACCCGTCTAACCGAAGCAATGGCCACCAAGGCCACCTTCCGGGACAAGGTCAAGAGAGGAATCTCTCTGACATTCTCAAAGGAATGTTCTTGGAGAACCGAGATGCATCAAATTCAGATCCCAAGTAGGGAGAGGAGGCTTGACAGGGGGGGATCACATGGCGAACCCCCTGCACAAAAGGTGCTAATCAAGGAATGGCCCGGTAGCGGTCGTTGAAAAAGACAGCCGGGCCGAAATCCGACCCTCAAAAAAGGTATGCAAGGCCAGCTTTTGGGTCACACCACGCTGTAGGAACCGCAAAATCCTGGGAACAGAATACATCCGAGGACGCCACTCAAGTTCCTCGCACATAGCGATGTAAGCCTTCCAGGTACGGTGAGATATCTTTCTGGAGGAAGATTCCCGTGTCAACAACACAATACGAGAGAACTCGGTCCTTCAGCACCTGGCTTTAAACAGCCATGCCATTAAAGTCAAGGACTGTAAAGCAGGATGAAGTATGGGATCATGAGACGGAAGGTTCTCACCCCAATAGGCAGTCGCTAAGGAACGTCTGCGACTAGCCGAAGTAGATCGGCGTACCAATGTCGCCGTTCCGGAACAATGAGGATCACCGGAATGGCCTCAGCCCCTACTCTGCGAAGCAGGTGAGGCAACAACAGTAGCGGAGGGTAAGCATATATCAGGCGATACTGCCCCCACGGGCTTGCAATGCGTCTGACGTGTACGCCCAGGGGTCTCTGTACCTGGCCACGATCTTGCCACCTTGCGAGTGAGTCGAGAGGCCATAAGGTCCACTTCCGGTGCCCCACCTCTGGTAAAAGAGGTGGAAACACCTCCGGATGCAAGGACCCTTCCCCTGCAATGCACACGGCTGACAGGACCGTCTTGCAGCGAGATGTATGAAAATCCCAAAGAGACTCCGCAATGTATCGGAGAAGGGAGGCCCCGGTGTACAGGGTGCCTCAACTGTTGGCCAATAAAGGCAACTTGACGGAACTTCCCTAGAAACTCAGTCAGAGGACTAGTACCTCAGCCTCCACAGGTGGCGCAAACCCACCCCGGGCACAGAGACCCTAAAGGCTAAAGCAATTGCAGTGCACCTGCTAGACGACTGATGGATGAAGCAGAGGCTTTTGCCCAGTCATTGAGCTACAAAAACACCAGAGACACAGCCACTAACGGGCGTAACGCAAACAGTCCAAGCCAGCGCTTCTGATCACCACTGAAAGCAGGTGGAAAGTGGTACCCCTGAAACCAGGGATCCTTGTGACAATGCTCCATCCAGCAGCTACCCATGGATGAGTGCTGATTGTATTGCGTCAAACGCGCAAATAGAGTGTGGGAGGAAACCCACCCAGCCACAAAGAGCATAATACAACCACATACGGCGTATGTAGTTTAGTATGTGTGAATAAATCTATTAAACACGTTTATACTGTGCCAGCGACGAAGGAGCGCACATCATCGGGGCTTGGACGTAAACCAGCCACGCAGATTGCGTACACAACCATGTAGGTATGTTAGCCTGCGAATAAACAAATTGCACATGTTTATACTGTGCATAGCGCTGAAAATGCGCACACCATAGGAACACAGGGGAGAAACCTGGTCACCCGGATGAAACCCATGCAGACTGCATACGCATACCGTGTAGGTATTATAGTATGTGTGCTAAACATTTTGCACAAGCCCATGTGTGCATAGCACCGAAGGCGCGCACACCGTTGGCGCGTGGGAGGAACCAAAAGTACCCCACGCACTCTCAGAGAATGCAATACCTACAACTACTGTAAATGTAGTTAGTGTTGTGTATAAACATAATGTGTATGTTTACACCGTGTATTGCACCAAAGGCATGCATGTCATGTAGCGTGGGCGGAGACCAGGAGGAAATCCACGCAGACTGCACAGACATACCGGGTAAGTATGTGGATATCCAATCGCACAAATTTAGACTGTGCATAGCGCCGAAGCGCCCATACCAATGGAGTGTGGAAGGGAACCGGAGTACCCGGAGGAAACCCACACAGACTGCATACACATACCGTGTAGGTAATATAGCATGCGTGAAAAACATTGAACATGTTTAACTGTGCAGAAAGCCAAAAGGCACACATACCGTCAGCGCGTGGGAGGAAACCGGAACACCCAGGAGAAACCCCACGCAGACAGCACACAGATACTGTGTAGGAATGATGGCATGTGAATAAACATATTGCACATGTTTATGCTGTGCATTTCCATTGGATCGTGGGGGGAAACAGGAGTACCCGAAGGAACCCCACGCAAACAGTATACCCATACTGTAAATATGTATAGTATGTGCAATAAACATATTGAACATGTCTATACTGTGCAGAGAGCCGAAGCGCACATACCATGAGAGCGCAGGAGGACACCGGAGCCCCCAGCGGAAACCCGCGCTGGCCCAGAGAGTAGAATACATACATACATATACTGTGAATGTATCTGGAGTCGTGCATAAACATATTTTGTATGTTTATATCATGTATGGCACTGAAACACAGCATTGGAACTTGGGGGGACACCCACGCAGACACAGAGACCAATAACACATATACATACACTGTGAAAGTATGCAGTGTAGAGGTATAGGATGAGTTTAAATTATGGCGCAGAGGCGCATAATCTTCTCTGTATCATTCCAACCTGCTTGACTGTGCTGCCGAAGCAGCATGCAGGTAACAGGTAACCTCTGATCCTCAGACCGTGTGTCTGTCAGAGCTCAAAGCTTTCCCCAGGAAATGGCGGGAAACCACAGGTACAGAGACCCTGTTGTTGCCTCAGGACATCACACAGAAGGCTCACATGCTGCACCGACCAGGGGGAGGGAAACACGGTGTACCACTGTATCATCCATGCTGCTCTTGACGCAGAGTATGAGGAAAACGGTGAGGAAGCTGTGTAAAAGGAAAGCTTGGGGGGGGCGTGGCCTGACATAGCATGGAGTAGGACGTGCATGATTTGAGCTCCGTCCATTACTCCTGTACAGCCCATCCTGACCTTCAGCGTCATCCTGCACCAGCCCAGCGGGACCCCCTGGGAACCCTGAACATCCGTGGCCGCAAATCCACCATCCTCCGCTCGTACGGCGGCCTCCGCAGGGCCGCGATCCCGATCGCGGGTGCCGCATTTAGGAAAGTCCGCGGCTTCGGCCTAGCCCTGGAAGTCGGCGGCCATCTTGCTCCACCCGACCTGCCGCCTGTGCTGCTTCCTGGCCCTCCTGCTCTCAGGTAACAGCCTGCAGGGGCCCACCGAGTCCCCCTGAGGACCCCTCACACCCACAGAGGCAGATACATCAGCCTCTGACTGCGCGGCCGCCGCGTTCGGGAAAGGCCCCGGCTTCGGCCTAGTGCTGGTCGGTGGCCATCTTGCTTCACCCGGCCTGCTGACTAGTGACTCTTCCTGGCCCACCAGCCCTACAGCTCCCTACCATTCGGTATAGACTGAGCTGCCTGCTTTGGAGGGGGGAGGGATCACAGCGGATACCTGCCATGACTCCGCCGAAAACGCCAAAGGCCACCCTGGCGAAATTGGACCAGTACCGCCGCCAGGAGGAGGAAAGAGATGGCGGTGCCGCAGGCGGTGAGCAGGACGCTACGGGAGGCGACACAGCTAAACTGCTCGAGGCGATCACATACTGCCGGACGTCCCTGACGGCGCAAATAGAGGGGGTCAAGGTGGACCTTTCACTCATGCGACAAGACTTCCAGAAACTTCGTGAGCGTGTCACGACTGCCGAAACCCGCATTGGAGAGGTGGAGGACACCGTTACGCCGCTCCAAGTCAGCTCCGATCGAATGCAGCTCCAAATCAATCAGATTCTAAGCAAGCAAGATGATATGGAAAATAGGCTCCGGAGGTGCAACCTCCGTTTCATCGGGCTCCCCGAGGGAGCTGAGGGCAAAGATCCTACCACCTTCTTGGAGAAACTCCTTGTTGACACCTATGGCCGCGAGGCCTTCTCCCCCACCCTGGCGGTGGAGAGGGCTCATCGTATGCCTGCCAGATCTCCTCCTCAGGGGGCTCCCCCCCGCACGTTTATAGCAAAATTCTTGAATTACAAAGATAGAGATGCGGCGCTGCGCATGGCCAGGGAAAAAGGTAACATCCACCTTGGAAACTCCAAGATCGCTATCTTCCCCGACTTCTCTGCCGAGGTGCAGCGCCGCCGCCAAGGCTTCATGGAGGCGAAGAGGAGGCTCCGGATACAACATCTTAAATACTCTATGCTATTTCCAGCTCGTCTTAGAGTCGAAAGGGACGGCCGTGTGTTCTTTTTTGAGGATCCTCAGGAAGTCATTGCCTGGTTGGAGCGTCCGGGGCCCGCCAGAGGGGCGGCGGAGTGACCTGACCGAGCATGTTCATCAGCACTATTGATTGCCTGTCATCATCACCAGCACATTATACGCCGCAGCGGGAGTCTGCAAATCCTGGTATGTTACCCCCCTTTTTTTTTTTTGTCTCCCCTTTACTGCCCGCGGCGCATACCCTATTGCTCCTTACCCCTGGGACCCCCTTTTGCCTTCCCCTGCTATAATCCTCTTTCAATTGTAACCTGCAGAGGGGGCCTCCCATACTTAGGGCCCCCACTGACTGGTTGATCCATGTAACTACCCTGGAGACTGTAATTGCGGAGCACAATCAGTCCTACACTCCACATGCCTAACACAGCGAATTTTCGCCCCCCAGCAACCGGAACACGCATCTCTTTATTATGTGACTGCAGAACTTTCTATACCACCGACCCCGCACTGTACTTCTGGTTCACAGCCTGTTGCTCTTTATTTGCGGGCATTGGATCTTCCACACCTCCCATGTGAGGAGATCGCTGCAGATCTTTTACGTAACAGCAAGAAATTTTGGTTTTATCTGCTACCGGTTGTTACTTTCTTTTGGTTTTGGGAACATACCCGCATCAGTTGGGGAAGATGCAGGGTGGGGAGGGGGGAGGGGGAGGTTCGTTTTTTCTTGATGGACTGCAATACAACGAAGTGCATGCTAACATTGATACTGCATAGATGGCAAACCTTGTATTCATGTAATGCTACTGTCCCACGATATGTTTTAATGTTTGAATTATGGCATCGATAAAACTGCTCACTTGGAATGTGCGTGGGCTTGGGGACAAGGTAAAGAGATCTGCAGTTTTCTCATTTCTCAAAAAACAACGAGCCGACATTGTGGTGTTAGTGGAGACACACGTTGAGGGTCGGCTCCAGATGGCACTCCGCCGGCCATGGATTGGGTGGGCATATCACTCATCCCACTCGTCCCACGCCCGCGGAGTCTCAGTTTTGATTGCCAAGACGGTACATTTTGAGCTGTGTGATGTTCAGTCTGACCCACAGGGGCGCTATGTCTTTCTTTCGGTTAAATTGTATGGTGAACCTTTCCTACTGATGGCATTCTATGTACCTCCACCATTTAATTCTACTATAGTCACAGAGGGCTTGCTATATATGACTCGTCATCCTTCGATTCAGGCGGTGTGGCTGGGGGATTTTAACGCTACGTTGAACCCTACATTAGACAAACTGTCGCCCTCGCCATTATCTACTACAGCTCCAACCCACACTAGATTCTCCCGACTTATCTCTTCCTTTAATCTCACTGACACCTGGCGTTTTAAATTCCCGCTCACTCGAGCTTACTCCTGTTTCTCAACTACCCATAACACCATGTCCCGTATAGATTTTATATTCATTTCTAGTACCCTTGCCCCAAGATTACTGGAAGCTGAATTTGCCCCCAGATTACTTTCAGACCATAGCCCATATTTCATTAGCCTCTCCATCCCATTAGACAAACCGCCCCGTACGTGGCGCCTGAATCCGTTTTGGCTCACCCTGTTGTCGGAGGATGACGAGCTTGGTAACAGTTGGAGAACTTACTTTTTAGAGAATGACGGATCTGCATCCCCAGACGTAGTATGGGAAGCCTTCAAACTGCATGCACGTATGACTCTGACCTCCTTTATCAACAGGCTGAAGGCTAATTCATCAGCCATACTGGACGGGGCAATGCGGGATCTGTCCTCCTCTGAACAGGGGTACATGTCGAACCCCTCTCCTGATGGAGCTGCCCGACTCAGGTTACAAACCAGGGTGGTTAATCAGCTACAACACGAGACGGCCAGGAAAAAACTTTTCTTTGCCAGACAAAAATTATATGAACATGGGGAGAGAGCGGGTAAACTGTTGGCCTACTTGGCACATAGTGAGGATAGACCCCCTACTGTCATTTCCCTCACTGGTCCTAATGGGGAAAAGATTACGGAACCCCAGGCTGTCACTTCTGAATTTAGGGACTTCTTTTCTCAACTATATACGTCCCAGGTTTCTACCACTGACTCTCAATTGGAAGATCTACTGGCGGAAATCATCTTTCCACAGCTAGACGATGCCCAAATGGCTATGCTAGACGCACCTATTACACTCGACGAAATAACCACAGCGATTGGGAGCTTCGCCAGATCCAAGGCCCCGGGTTCAGATGGGTTGCCCATAGAATTTTACGCCCAATACATCGAGATACTTGCCCCCAAGTTATTGTCCCTCTTCAACCATCTATTTGACAATTTCACCTTACCCCCATCGATGGGCGAGGCGGTAATTATCCTCATACCTAAGCCAGGCAAGGACCCAGGCCTCCCGGAATCTTATAGACCAATATCGCTACTCCAGGTAGACATAAAGATTCTGGCTAAAGTACTTGCCCTACGCCTTAACCAAGTGATTCTAACCCTGATCCATGCTGACCAAGCTGGATTTATGCCGGGGCGTAACACCTCCTTCAACCTCAGAAAATTGTATATTAACTTACAAGCGACACATACTAATGTTGGGTCCCGGGTGGTGGTGGCTTTGGATACTGCCAAGGCCTTTGACTCAGTGGAGTGGCGGTACCTTTGGGGATGCCTCCGTGGCTTTGGTTTTGGACCTAAATTTATTAAGTGGGTTCAATTATTATATCTGGCACCCAGGGGTAAAGTAGTGGCCAACGGGAGGGCCTCCCAGACATTTGACTTATCCAGGGGCACTAGACAGGGCTGCCCACTGTCTCCGCTCCTCTATGCCTTGGCGGCGGAGCCCCTTGCAATCTCCATTAGAGGGGACCCCGAGATTCAGGGTCTCTGCCTTGGTTCCCTGACTGAAAAAATTAGCTTATACGCAGACGACACGCTACTATACCTGGCCGACTCTGCCACATCGCTTCAGAAGGCGTTGCATACAATTGAACACTTTGGTCAGTTCTCTGGCCTTAAAATTAATTGGGAGAAATCTCAAATACTGCCTATGGATAGTTTCCCCTCTCCCAAGCTACAGGCACAGTTACCACTCCAGCGAGTGAACACTATCAAATATCTTGGAGTATTGGTGAATAGAACACCGGCTGACTATATATCCCTGAACATAGAACCCCTTTTCGATCTCATCAAGTCTAGAACCCAGGTATGGGCGAGACTGCCGCTCGGCGTGTGGGGCCGTATTAACATTGTTAAAATGATATTATTTCCGAAAATATTGTATATACTCTGGCACACACCCGTATACTTACCCTTGAAATTTTTCAAGTCAATGGAGGCCATACTCAAGACATTTATTTGGGGTAACAACAGACACAAGCTGGCCTGGAGAGTCCTTAAGAACCCTACTGACCTAGGTGGAACAGCCCTCCCTGACTTAAATCTTTATTACCTTGCGTCCCAACTGTCTCAACTATACCACATAGATAAAACCGACAGACTCAGATTCCTCACCCTCCTCTGTCCACGGTGGGCACAACTGACCACTGACCCACTCACTGCAATTGCAGTGGGACATAGTGGGAATAACTCCAATAGAGACCGTGGGTCCCTATTATACCAATATAGGCGCGTATGGGACATCACCACTAAAACATTAACGACCCCTAAACACAACAACTATACCCCCTTATGGCACAATAGACTACTCTCAGAGTTTCTCTTGATCCCTGACACAGAGATATGGTGCGAATATGGAATATATTATTTGCACCACATAATTTCCGATGGCACACTTAAAAACTTTGAGGACCTCCAAAATGAGTTCCTGCTGCCCAATTCTATGCTTTTTAGATTCTTCCAGGTGCGTCACGCAGCCCAAGCTCAGTTTCCCCAGCCTTTGCCACAATCTACGCCTAATGTTATTATGGCTGTGGTTAAAGGTGTGGACCCGCGAAAGCTGATCTCTGATTTTTATGTCATGCTTCTCACCCCATCATCTACCACGCTAGCTTACAGCCTTAAACCAAGATGGGAAAGAGAGGTGGGCCCACTGGAGGATGAGGAGTGGAGTGAAGCACTAGACTCGTGCAAGACTGTATCCCCCAAGCTCTCTGACAGGCTGACCCAGTTATACGTGGTGCACCGAGCGTATCTCACCCCCCTAAGAATCGCCCGCTTTAGACGACAGTTTTCTACCTTGTGCACAATGTGTAACCAAACGACGGGCACATTCTTCCATCTACTCTGGGCGTGCCCGGTCCTTCAGGGTCTGTGGAAGCAGATTGTTGACTTCCTCCATGATGACATGGGATCCCCATTGACCCTGGACCCCAAACAATGCTTACTGGGGATATTCCCCGACTCTGAGATGGACAAATTCACTAAAACATTCTTGCATGAAACATTGTTTAATGCTAGAAAAATTATAGCCAGACAGTGGATGAGACCCACTCCCCCCAGCTTCAACGATTGGAAACTAGATATAAATAACACTCTTCCCTACAAAAAGTTCATATACATCAACAGAGGTTGTCCAGATAAGTACTACAAAATCTGGGATCGATGGCTTGAGTCCGCAGACACATGCACTGATGGTCCGTAATACTATACATCCTTCTAGCGTGCAATTCCATGAATAGCGTGGACATAGGGTTTTCCACTTATTGATAGTCACTGAATCCAGTGTTCAATCTGAACAAGTTTTTTGATCTACTGTGCCTATATATGTATAAGCCACATTTCTTGTTTTATGCATTTCTCCAGTATTGCCTTGTAACTTGCAGAATTATGTTCCAAATGTAAATTGTTCAATAAAAAACTTTTTTCTCTAAAAAAAAAAAAAAGGAAAGCTTGAAGGAACCAAGGGAAATAGCATCCACCTGATGTACCTCAGCCACAGCACCCAGCTTGAGTGTTCCTCATCATCAATGAGTTCACTGACACAGAACTGGAGTCTTCCTCACAAGGGAATGTCCTGTTCATAAACATTAAATATTCAGAGCTAGGCCCATAACTGAATCAGAGCACTCCTTCACTAAAGATTTTTGTGGGGAGAGGGGGCTTTATAGCTCCTTTCGCTCACACACCGCTTCCATTCTGACAAGGAATGATTCCAGGACTGCCAACAACTGGTCCATAAGGACCGCAGGTGCAGGAAACATATGAACATGTTTAACTGTGCAGCACTGCCAGTTGCCCCAGGCAAGTGTGGAGAGCAGGTGTATCAGACTCCATAACGCCACCCTCTGAGACCTTATACACTATACAGTGAATATACAGTCCACCCACTGGCTACGCTGAGGCTGAGGAGGGGATACCCAGAGGACTCACCAACCCTTAAGGACCGCTCAGTCCTGCTGAAGAAACCGCGCTGTGAGCCTGAGGAGAGTGAAGAATCTGTAAGGAGATTGTGAGGAGATTAGCGCCGCAGCGCCGCTAAAGGCCGAAACCGAAAGTAAATGCGCGGCGGCCACAAGAAAATGGCCGCCGGCCGCAGCTATAACTGCGCCATTGAACCACGCCGAGATGGCCGCCGAGCACGAAATTCAAAGCTCTAATGCGCGCTAATGGCGCACGCAATAACCACCTCAAACAGAACTAATGCGCGCGCTAATGGCGCGTGCAATAATCACCTCACACACCAGAAAAACTGCCCCTCTCTCCAGAACCCACTACAGACATGAGCGCCCAGCCAGGCCAGAGTGACCCCCAAGCATCCCACAGCACCAGTACAGGCTGCAGAGAGCAGCATAACAGGGGGGAGACAGGGAGAAACCCCCCATATAAAGAAACAGCCAGCATGTACTCACCTGCAGTAGGAGAGACTACTTACCCGTCCCTTTCAGCGACCCACTGGCTTGTTTCAGACAGACCTATCACAGAGCAGTACTGCATAGCTGTCGGCCCGGTCCACCGCAAGAGATGCAGTCAGTCAGGTACTGTTCAATCTTGAGAGGACCGCGGGAGCATGAAAGCAACCCGGCCACCCCTGGAGTCATGGAGCATGTCGTGAACTGAGTCTCACGCACGCAAGGCGAGGATCAGCACGCTCGATGGTCGGACAGGGAATACTACGAGGATGCCAGTGTACCCAACCTGTTGCCCAGCCGACAGTTGATTGAAGGTCTCAAAAATAAAATAAAATTCCCAAAGGAATAACATTTAAAAGTAAAGTCTTCCAGGAGACCGGCTCCTGAGAGAGCCACGTCTTCTCCTTCTGCTAGGCATAAAAAAACTGAGGCTGCTAGCTGCAGGTGGGAGGGTAATGTCCGGAGGGACCGCCCCCCTGGGTGGGGCTGTTCAGCTCTGGTTTGTTCTAGAATGTATATTTCTAACAATCTAACATTCTGCCTAGATCTTCTCCTGCGAGCAGGGACATATACCACACGTTTACAGTATCCAGCTGTGTCAGTCCATGGACGATAAGAGAAAGTATGTCTATGTACAGTATAGTATGCACTCAATACTTGGGGCTCATTTTGCATGAATTACTGCATCTATGCAGTGTGGCATAGAGGCAATCAGCCTGTGGCACTGCTGAGGTGTTATAGAAGCCCAGGTTGCTTTGATAGCAGCCTTAAGCTCGTCTGCATCATTGGGTCTGGTGTCTCATCTTCCTCTTGGACAATAACCCACAGATTCTCTATGGGGTTTAGGACAGGTGAGTTTGCTGGCCAATCAAGCACAGCGATACCATGATCATTGAACCAGGTATTGGTACTTTTGGCAGTGTGGGCAGGTGCCAAAGCCTGCTGGATAATGAAATCAGCATCTCCATAAAGCTGATCAACAGGGGGACCAATAAAACACAGTGGACCAACACCAGCAGATGATTTGGCTCCCCAAATCATCACCGACTGTGGAAACTTAACACTGGATCTCATGCAACTTGGATTCTGTGCCTCTCCACTCTTCCTCCAGACTCTGGGACCTTGATTTCCAAATAAAATGCAAAATGTACTTTCATTTAAAAAGAGGACTTTGGCCAATGAGCAACAGTCCAGTCTTTTTTCTCTTTAGCCAAGGAAAGAAGCGTCGGACGTTGTCTCTGGTTTAGGAGTGGCTTGACACAAGGAATGCGACAGTTGTAGAGCATGTCCTGATACATCTGCGTTTGGTGGCTCCTGAAACACTCACACCAGCCATAGTCCACTCCTGGTGGCTGCGGTTATCCCTGTTGCTTGTGCACCTTTCTCTACCTCACTTTTTCCCCCCACTCAACTTTCCATTAATATGCTTGGATACAGCACTCTGAACAACAAGCTTCTTTAGCAAAGACCTTTTGCGACTTACCCTCCTTATGGAGGGTGTCAATGACGGTCTTCTGGACAACTGTCAAGTCAGCAGTGTTCCCCATGATTGTGTAACCCACTAAACCAGACAGACCATTTAAAGGCTCAGGAAACCTTTACAGGTGTTTTGGAGTTAATGAACCGATTAGAGTGTGACACCATGAGCCAACAATATTTTACTTTTTCACAATATTCAAATTTTCTGAGATACTGAATTTGGGGTTTTCACTAGCTGTAAGCCATAATCATCACAATTAAAAGAAAGAAATGCTTTAAATGTATCACTTTGTGTGTAACGACTATAAATAAAATAGGAATTTCCCTTTTTGAAAAGAATTACGGAGATACATTTTTTGAGATGCACTTGTATAGTCCTTCTTTCCTTCTGGAATGGCCAGCAGCAGTCTGCCACCTTAGGGAGCACTGTTGGCATGCAATACCACCTTGTAAGGATTTTAAAGTTATTTTCTTGAATCCGTGTGAAGACCAAACAATTTTAGTGCAAAAGGAGTAATCCACTTTTGTTGGGCAGGAAAAAAAAGTGCTGTACAAGGTAGTTTACCACATCCGTGGCAAGGGAGAAACAGTCAGCAGGCGAAGCTATCAGTTGAAAATACATCTGAGAAAGGGTATGAGCAAGGGGACCAGTCTCGATGCAGAGTTGCTCAAAGGTGGTCAGCGATCACCAGAAACTGCCAGGAGGCAGTAAGGGGCTCAGGAAGTGTCAAAGCTGTAGGGTTCACTAGAAATCAATTCAGTAACACCGACAGTGAGGTCAGCTCAGAGATCGCTGGCCAGTGAGCAGAAACTATGCTTTTTTGGCTAGTACAGGGCCATTAAGATTAGACTGGTTTGCTCCTGCAGGAACTTTTACAAGACCCGAGGGATCAGCTGTATTGGGAGAAAGATATGACAGAGCTTAAACCACAAAGGATTCAAAAGAGCGATAACTGCTAATGCTGGATTCCTCGGATTTATTGTAAAATAAAGATCAGTTTTTGGAAAAAACTTTATCTGATATATACGCTTTGAGACCGGTTTCCTTTAATGAGGCATTAGGGGACCTCTCTTACCTGCACATTGTTGCCAGGGAAAGTGACACCAGGAACCAGAAGAGATGTTATACAGGGCTCTTTGTAGTATAATTGTGAGTATACACGCTTCTGGCTGCTAAAAATTTTTTATATTTTTATTCTCATTATAATTATTAATTTTACTAAAATGTACTTATTTTTTTGCACACAACAAAACCATTTTAGGCAGGAAGATTTGTTAAAAAAAAAAAAAAACACATAAGTGCTTGGGTGTAACTTAATTTTTTGACATTTTTTCTTATAAATTATAATACATTTATATTTATTTAATTTTATTACTAAAGTGAAACCATGGAGAACAAACATAGCTCACAGGACTTCAAATTTCAACTATAGGGACACTACTCGCTGACTATATTCCATTGTGCCAATTATGATTTTGGCTTTAAATAGTAACTTCACTTTTATTTTTTTTACAAACTTAATTGGCTAATTAAAGATTCTGCTCAGTTTTTTTTTTATATACTGCAAGTGTACCTGTTAAACAACAGTTAAATAGAGACACACTGCCATCTTCAGGATGCAGTGGCACTAGCAGCCTAAAAAATTTGTATGCAAAGCAAAACTCACAACCACGTGTGATCACCATGATTTGTTGTTATGACTTTCACATGATTGTAAACCACGGAAGATATCTAGCGGAAAATCTGAGAAGAGGCATTGGGCAGGACAAAGTTTATATGCAGATGGTGGGCAGAACATGCAATAGGTATTCAACCACCAGGTGACAGCACTGAATAAAGTACCAAAAAATGAAAGTGGTTGTAAACCCACTTTTGAAAAAAAAAAAAAAAAAAAAAAAAAACACCTGCAAGACAAAGGCATAATGAGCTAGTATGCATAGCATACTAGCTGGGATCGAAGCCCCCCGCTGCGGTGCCTGACACGAGATGTTGTCCCGGAGTTACTTCCGGGTATCGCCACTCTGGCGCTGTGATTGGCCGGAGCCACGAGGACCTCACTCCCGCACGCAGGAGCCGCCAGTCACGTCATGACCTCCTTTAGAAAAGGCACAACCACCATTTCTACAGTGCGCCTGCGCCGTTGTTTACGGCGCATGCGTTGTAGACATCGGTGCACGTCTCTATTGTAAATATCTCCTAAACCGTGGAGGTTTAGGAGATATTTCCAGCACCTACAGGTAAGCCTTAACCTAGGCTTACCTGTAGGTAAAAGTGGTTGTACAGGGTGTACAACCACTTTAACAACCTAGTAAAATCCTAGCATTTAGTAACATAGTCAGATGCATTGTTATACATGTAGAAGCACCTTACCTTTCTTCTGATGTTTCTCCTTCAACCTCTTGGCCAACACTTTTAGATTCTTCCACTGGTTCAACTGAGACAGCAGAAATCAGACATACATGAATAAGAAAAATGTAAATAAAATGTTACTAATTGTATATAATGACAAGTGGTATGGAGACAGAATAGATAAATATTGCCGATACAACAATTTTACAACTTTACAACAAAAACACATGCAATTGGGCATAATTACTGGGATGTAGTAACTCAGGACTAGCTTCTCTAGCAGTCGTGCCTCTAACCCGCCTCATAACTGTAACCCAGTAACCTACTACTGACCCTATCTCCTCCAATACGCCACCCTCCCCTATACTGGCCTTATGCTGGCCATACACTATACAAAAAAAACGGCCGTTAGAGGGCACAAATCGGTTAGGACTTTTTTGACCCGAAAAAACGAAGGACCAGTTTGGAAATTCTGCCGAATGAACGGTAAATTGAAAAGGTTAATGTGTTTCCTGTCCAAACTGCTTGCACTAGTTATATGAGAAAAAAGAAAAACAAAAAAATTGATTCATTAAGGTCCATTGAATGATTTATCGGTCATTACATGATGGCACTATTGTTTGCTCTCACGGCCAAATGTTTGTTTTTCGAAAATGGGTTTGAACGATTTTTTGTATAGTGTATGGCCAGCATAAGTCAGCACATGATAGATAAGGTCCAAACTCCTCTCCAAGTTGTTAATTCTCTGCTATGTTGCCTGCTGATTCTTAAGATTCAAGATCTGAACTTCAAAAGTGCTCACATCATGCACTGCAGTATTTGTCCTCTAACAGTTGTTCAGGGAATGCATACATAGAGCAAAATGTACACTGAATCACGTTGCCAGTGTGGGAAGACATGGTTACCTCTAGCTTTATGGGGATAGTTTAAAATGTAAAGCCTGCCAGAGGCGTTGCTGGGGGGGGGGGTGCGGTCCGCACCCGGGTGACACCCACTAGAGGGGTGACACCCTCTCTACTCTCGAGGGTTAGGAAAGTCAAAGCCCTGCTATTGTTTTTTTTACACTCCGCAGCCCGCTGAAACACCTCCAGCGCCGCGGCCGCGCCTGGTGTGTGTCCTCCTCTTCTTCCTCCTCCCTACCCTACTCAGCGAGCCTCAGCCTGTCACATCTCACGCTGGCACTATAGACATGATGTGACGTCACTCACTCCACACACTTCTATCTCCGCCCGCGCGGCGCGGCTGCACGCTGTGTGACGCTGCCCTCCTCTCCTCTCCAGACTCCAGCTGCCGCCGGCACCCAGATTCAGAACAGCCGACAGGTGTGAGTACAGGCGGGAGGGAAGGGTGACATGAGCTTGCGAGGGGAGGGGGGGGGTGTCCTGGTGTCCAAAGCCGGCCCAGCCCAAGGTGACAAGGTGAGGTTGCTGTGCAAGTATGATAAGGACAGGGGGGGATAGTATATATATATGTCCAGCCAGCTCACTCAGCTACTGAACTCTGCACCCACCTGAACGCTGCATGAAGCACCCTCATTTAATGACCTTTTAGGACCCTCCCACACCCAATTGCTGTGGCACTTTCAACCCCCCACCCCCTACCTACCTGTGCTCCTGTGTCCTCCTCCCCCCAGCCCTCTGTGTCTGCGTGTGAGCCACCCCTCTACCCTCCTGCTGCTCTCATAACAATAACCTGTATACACCATCAGCACTACCGCCTATTGCAGTGTCCCCCTCTGTGAATGATTTATAAATGCTGTAAATACCTAATTTAAGAGCCGAGATTGCGATCACATGACCAGCCAGCTCTCTCCTCCAGACTGACATCAGCAAAGGAATCTCAGCCCCGCCGGCTGCATCTCTCAGGAGGAAAGAAGAAAGTTGGCCAGTCATGTGATCGCAATCTCTGCAGTGAAATTAGGTATTTGCAGCATTTATTTTTTATAAAGTTGCTTAACAACCACTAACCCTTTTCCATCATTCTCTGTAGTATTTAATGTATTTGTTATAACTATGCTCTTATAGTAGTACTATACTTTGCAGAGCACCTCACACAGCCCTCTCAAAGCTATCTCTATCGCTATCAATTAAAACCAAAACACAGACCCCTTGCAGGATTATTAAAGATGAGTTTCAAACCTTTATTTTGCAATGTTATTCCTTGTATTAAACTTAAATCTGGATTGTTAAACTACACCCTTAAAAGAGCCATTATTGCACAGCTCAGAAACTCACTTGCACGGTTAGTTAACCACTTAACGACCGCTCACTGTATATGTACGTCGGCAGAATGGCACCGACAGGCACAATCACGTACAGTGTACGTGATTGCCTTTGTACAGTTGGGGGGTCCGATCGGACCCCCCTCCTATACAGTGAGTGGTCGGTATTCGTTGGGGAGCGATCCGAGATGAGGGGGCGGCCATTCGATTCCGGCCACCCCCCCGCGATCGCTCCCGACTAATGAAAATGCTTCCTCTGTCCTGTAATGTAAACACAGGCAGAGGAAGCAGGAGGAAGTGATGTCGTCTCTCATGCGGCGCTCACATATACCGAGCGCCGTACAAGAGAAGACATACAGGTTAGTGCACAAACAGCACACTGACACCAGGACACATAGGCACACAAATCGCCCCCCCCCGGACCCCCCCAGATCACCCCCCAGTCACAGTGTCACTGATTGCAGTGACCATTTATTTACTGATCACTGCAATCAGTGACATTTGTGACTGTAAAAGTGTCACTAAAGTTAGTTTTAGGTCCAGTGTAGCCCCCTAACCCCCCCTAATAAAGGTTTAACCCCCTTGATCGCCCCCCAGGTAACCCTTTCACCCCCTATCACCACTGTCGCTAAGCGATCATTTTTCTGATCGCTGTCTTAGCGTCTGTGATGCCGATCGGTAGCCAGTAATTTTTTTTAGGTTCGCCGCAGGTTTTTATAGCGTCAGGTACCCCCATATATTATCTAATAAAGGTTTTAACCCCCTAATTGCCCCTAGTTAACCCTTTCACCAGTGATCACCATATAAGAAGTGTTACGGGTGACGCTGGTTAGTTAGTTTGCTTTTTATAGTGTCAGGGCACCCGCCGTATATAACCCAATAAAGGTTTAACCCCCTGATCGCCCGGCGGGTGATATCAATTAGGTTTTAGCGTCAGAGAGGGTCTGCGTCACACCCCAGGCAGCGTCAGGTTAGTGCCAGTAACGCTAACACCCACGCGTGAAGCATACACCTCCCTTAGTGGTATAGTATCTGAACAGATCAATATCTGATCTGATCAGATCTATACTAGCGTCCCCAGCAGTTTAGGGTTCCCAAAAACGCAGTGTTAGCGGGATCAGCCCAGATACCTGCTAGCACCTGCGTTTTGCCCCTCCGTCCAGCCCAGGCCACCCAAGTGCAGCATCGATTGATCACTGTCACTTACAAAACACAACACACATAACTGCAGCGTTCGCAGAGACAGGCCTGATCCCTGCGACTCCAGTGCTGTAGGAGGTGATTTCACCACCACAGTTAAAAAAAAAAAAAGCATATATGCCGAAGCATTGGGGCAGCAGGGGCGGAGGAGCGATTTTGCTCCTAATGCCGCGTACATACGGTCGAAATTCCGACGGAGGCTTGCCCGTGGAAATGTCAGACCATGTGTGTGCGGCATAACTTTTTTGCGGGAGGATGCCCCCATGCTTCGGCATATATAAATGGTGCATGTATGCCCATCATTAGAAGTGGGTGGATGAAGGGCGGTATTCTAATGGTGGGCATACCCACCGATCAATCTCTTTTTTCGTTCAGCCAACTGGCTGCATGAAAAAAAAAAAAAAGATTACAATACATGTCCAACAAGGACCAGCAACGTACTGGTATGTTGCTGGAATTTGAATGTTTATACCAGAATGATGCCTGCGGGTTTAGGTATCATCTTGGTATCATTCTTTTCAGCCAGCGGCCGGCTTTCATGTAAAAGTAATCCTAGTGGCTAATTAGCCTCTGGACTGCTTTTACAAGCAGTGGGAGGGAATGCCCCCCCCCCCCCGGATATAAAAAGCGCCATTGGGAAATTGGGAAAGCATTTTATCACACCGATCTTGGGGTGGTCAGATGCTTTGAGGGCAGAGGAAAGATCTAGGGTCTAGAAGACCCCAGTTTTTTCAAAAAAAGAGTACCTGTCACTACCTATTGCTATCATAGGGGATATTTACATTCCCTGAGATAACAATAATAAAAAAAAAAAAAATATGGAAGGAACAATTTAAAAATAAAATAAAAAAGCAAAATTAATAAAAAAAAAAAAAAAAGCACCCCTGTCCTGCCCTGCTCTTGTCCAATGGCGAACGCAAGCGTCGGTCTGGCGTCATATGTAAACAGCAATTGCACCATGCATGTGAGGTATCACCGCAAAGGTCAGATCGAGGGCAGTAATTTTAGCAGTAGACCTCCTCTGTAAATCTAACGGGGTAACCTGTAAAGGCTTTTAAAAATGTATGTAGTTTGTCGCCAATGCGCGTTTGTGCGAAATTTTAAAGCATGTCGTGTTTGGTATATTTTCTTTCTTCATTTTCAAAAACAAATGAGAGCTGTAAAATACTCACCATGCCTCTCAGCAAATAGCTTGGGGTGTCTACTTTCCAAAATGGGGTCATTTGGGGGGGTTTTGTGCTATTTTGGCATTTTATGGCCTTCGAAACTGTGATAGGTAGTGAGGAGTGAAATCAAAAATTTGTGCCTAGAAATCCTGAAGGCGGTGCTTGGTTTTCGGGGTCCCGTACGCGGCTAGGCTCCTAAAAAGTCCCACACATGTGGTATCCCCGTACTCAGGAGAAGCAGCAAAATGTATTTTGGGGTGCAATTCCACATATAACCATGGCATGTGTGAGCAATATATCATTTAGTGACAACTTTTTGTAATTTTTTTATTTTTATTTTTTTTTGTCATTATTCAATCACTTGGGACAAAAAATTAAAAATATTCAATGGGCTCAACAGGCCTCTCAGCAATTTCCTTGGGGTATCTATTTTCCAAAATTGGGTCATTTGGGGGGGTTTTGTACTGCCCTGCCATTTTAGCACCTCAATAAATGAGATAGGCAGTTATAAATTAAAAGCTGTGTAAATTCCAGAAAATGTACCCTAGTTTGTAGACGCTATAACTTTTGCGCAAACCAATAAATATATGCTTATTGACATTTTTTTACTAAAGACATGTGGCTGAATACATTTTGGCCTAAATGTATGACTAAAATTGAGTTTATTCGATTTTTCTTATAACAAAAAGTAGAAAATATAATTTTTTTTCATAATTTTCGGTCTTTTTCCGTTTATATCGCAAAAAATAAAAATCGCAGAGGCAATCAAATACCATTAAAAGAAAGCTCTATTTGTGGGAAGAAAAGGACGCAAATTTCGTTTGTGTACAACATTGCATGTCCGCACAATTTACAGTTAAAGCAGCGCAGTGCCAAATTGTGAAATCACCTCTGGTCCTTTAGCTACCAAATGGTCCGGGGCTTAAGTGGTTAAATACCAGCTTCAGGCAGCAGCAAAACTATGTATAACCACTTCAGCCCCGGAAAATTTGGCTACTCAATGACCGGGCCATTTTTTGCGATACGGCACTGCGTCGCTTTAACTGACAATTGCGCGGTCGTGCGATATTGTACCCAAACAAAATTGGCGTCCTTTTTTCCCCACAAATAGAGCTTTCTTTTGGTGGTATTTGATCACCTCTGCGCTTTATTTTTTGGGCTATAAACAAAAAAAGAGCAACAATTTTGAAAAAAAAAAAAAAACACAATATCTTTTACTTTTTGCTATAGTAAATATCTGTTTAAAAAAATAAAATAAAAAAATATGTTCCTCAGTTTAGGACGATATGTATTCTTCTACATTCTTTTGGTAAAGAAAAAATAAATAGCAATAAAGCGTATATTGATTGGTTTGCGCAAAAGTTATAGCGTCTACAAACTATGGGAAAGATTTATGGCATTTATATGGCTTTTTTTTTACTAGTAATGGCGGTTATCTGCAATTATTTTGCGGTATTGCGATGTTGCAGCGGACAGGTCGGACACTTCTTTTTTGGGACCATTGACACTTAGAGCGATCAGTGCAATAAATATGCACTGTTTACTATGTAAATGTCACTGGCAGGGAAGGGGTTAACACTAGGGGGCTATCAAGGGGTTAACTGTGTTCCCTATTGTGTGTTCTAACTGTGGGGGGGAAGGGGACTCACTATAGGAGATGACAGATCATGTTTTCTACTTAGTAGAAGAGCACGATCTGTCCTTCTCTCCGCCGACAGAACAGGGATTTGTGTGTTTACACACACAAACCCCCGTGGCTCCCGCTCGTGCACGCGATCGCCCCCGCTGGCCACGTGCATCGGGTTCCCTGCCGCTCGCACGACCTCTGGTGGCTCTCCTGGGCGAAGCCTTATATAAAACGGGATTTCGCCCAGGAGAGCCATTCTGCCGCAGTATATCTGCGTGAGCCGGTCGGGAACCGGTTAATGTCCGTTAAGGAGGACATTGTGAAATCATCTGCTTACCTTAGCGATTAACAGAAAGCTTTGCATTCAAAGAATACAACACTTCCCACAAATGGCTGAGCGGCGCTCAGCCCAAGTATTTTATTCTGGGAGTGTGACAGGAAGTTCTGATCCCACTGCCTAAACAGCACTGTATGTGTTAGAGCTGCATGATTCTGGCTAAAATGAGCATCACGATTTTTTGGCTTAGAAGATAGATCACGATTCTCTCACGATTCTCATGGCGTAACATCTTTCACATTAAACAAAAAAATTGGGCTAACTTTGCCGTTTCATTTTAAATTTTTTTTTTACTTCATTGAAGTGTATTTTTTCCCAAAAAATTGCATTTGAAAGACCACTGTGCAAATACAGTGTGACAAAAATATTGCAATAATTGCCATTTTATTCCCTAGGGCAGTGATGGCGAACCTTGGCACCCCAGATGTTTTAGAACTACATTTCCCATGATGCTCATGCACTCTGCAGTGTAGTGGAGCATCATGGGAAATGTAGTTCCAAAACATCTGGGGTGCCAAGGTTCGCCATCACTGCCCTAGGGTCTCTGCTAAAAAAATACTGTATATACAGTAGAATGTTTGGGGGTTCCAAGTAATTTTCTAGCAAAAAAATACTGGTTTTAACTTTGTGAGAAAGTGTCAGAAAAAGGTTTAGACTTTAAGTGGTTAAACTTTCTGCATTTACACACAGAAGTTTATTTTATTTGATCTAAGGACGAGTTGCAATGTTTCTAGTTATCTACTAGCACAGACAATGTTAAAAACTTGGCAGACTGCAGGGTTTTTTTCTTTTGACAGTTGAGTGAGCAGAGAAGTCTCTGCACTTGTTACATGAAAAAAAAATAATTGGGGAACTCTGCAATAGAGATCGTGAGGGGGGTTGAATCGAGATGCCCCGCAAGCACATCTTTTACAGAAAATCATTTATTTGGGCCACCTTGCCCAAACAAATTGAAAAGGGACATTAAATGCAGAGTTATCTTTTAACCACTTGCTGACTGCCTAACATAGATATACGTCGGCAGAATGGCACGGGCAGGCAAAGCAACGTACCTTGGTGTCCGCCGGTGTCCCGCGATCGTGTCACGGAGCGGCAAAACGGGGAGGTGCCTATTTAAACAAGGCATTTCCCTGTTCTGCCTAGTGACAGGACAGTGATCTACTGCTCCCGGTCATCGGGAGCAGTGATCACGGTCGTGCCACTTGTAGCCCCGGCCTCCTCACAGTTAGAATCACTCCCTAGGACACACTTAACCCCTTCCTCGCCCCCTAGTGGTTAACCCCTTCCCTGCCAGTGTCATTTACACAGTAATCAGTGCATTTTTATAGCACTGATCGCTGTAAAAATGACAATGGTCCCAAAATAGTGTCAAAAGCGTCCGCCGCAATATTGCAGTCACGATAAAAAAATAAATTAAAAAAAAAAGCAGATCGCCGTCATTGCTAGTAAAAAAAAAAATATAAAAATGCCAGAAAACTATCCCCTATTTTGTAGATGCTATAACTTTTGCGCAATCCAATCAATATACACTTATTGCGATTTTTTTTCTTTTTACCAAAAATATGTAGAAGAATACATATCGGCCTAAGCTGAGGAAAAAATTTGGTTTATATATTTTTTGGGGATATTTATTATAGCAAAAAGTAAAACATTGCCATTTGTTTAAAATTATCTTTTTTTGTTTATAGCGCAAAAAATAAAAAAGAAACGCAGAGGTGATCAAATACCACCAAAAGAAAGCCATTTGTGGGGGGAAAAAAAATTCAATTTTGATTAGGTGCAAGCTGACATCCATGGACCGACACGGTGTGTCTTACACTTTACACGTGGGTATATGTCCCTGCTTGCAGGAGAAGACCTAGGCAGAATGTTAAATGTTAAAACATTCCAGAACAAACCAGAGCTGAACAGCCCCGCCCAGGGGGGCGGTCCCTCTGGACATTACCCTCACACCTGCAGCTAGCAGGCCTCAGTTCGTAACAAAGCAGCACAAACTTAAAGGAAGGGTGGGTGCCGTGTCGGTCCATGGATGTCAGAGAAATGGATTTTACGGTGAGTACAAAAATCCTATTTTCTCTTATCATCCATGGACCAACACGGCGTGTCTTACACTTTACACGTGGGATGTCCCAAAGCAGTGTCAAGAGGGATGGGAGCAGTCTAAATGGAAAAACCAAAAAACTTCACTCCAAACAAGGCAGAGCTCCTCAACAGAGGAGTTGCCACTTTAAACAGCGGCCTGCAACCCCTTGCGGCCGAAGGAAGCATCCGGAGATGCAGCCACATCAACCCTATAAAACTTAGAAAGGGTATGAACAGACGACCAGGTCGCCGCCTTGCACACTTGTGCAACCGACGCTTGATGTCGGAAAACCCAGGAAGCACCAATTGCCCTTGTGGAATGCGCCGTAACCGGGAAGGGAGGCGCCCGCCCCATGAGAGCATAGGCTTGAAAGCCGGTTTGTCCGATCCAACTAGAAAAAGGTGGCAGACGAAGCCGCTTGACCCTGTTTCTGACCAGAGACAGTCAACCAGAGAGTAGACTTCCGAATAGAAGCAGCAGACAGGCACACCCGCAAGGCTCGTACCACATTCAAAGTGTGCCGCGCACACTCTCTGGGATGCGATGGGCGAGGAACTCTAGGACGGGAGGACAAGGTCCTCATTTTAGGTGAAAGGTCGAGATCACCCTTGACAAAAGAGAAAGTCGCGGATGCAACACTGCCTTATCCTTATGGATGACTAAACATGGCGACTTGCAGTACAAGGTCGCCAATTCAGATACTCGTCTAACAGAAGTGATTGCCACTAAAAGGGCCACCCTCAGACAAAGTGAAGAGGGGAATATCCCTGATATTCTCAAAAGGAGGTTCCTGGAGAACCGAGAGTACCAATTCCGATCCCACGGGGGGAGAGGAGACTTGACAGGAGGGAGCCCATGGCGAACCCCCTGCCCAAGGGTGCCAACCAAGGAATGACCCGCTAGTGGTCACCGAAAGAAGACGACCAAGGCCGAAACTGACCCTTAATGATACTCAAAGCGAGCCTTTGGGCCACGCCATGCTGTAGGAAATGCAGGATTCTAAGGACGGAATACGTCCGAGGATGTCAGTCCAGCTCTTCGCACATGGCGATGTAAGCTTTTCCAGGTACAGAGATAGTTCTTGAGGAAGACTTCCGTGTCCTTACTATGGACGAAATGACCAAGTCCGAGAGACCTCGGTCTCTCAACACCTGGCTTTTAACAACCATGCCGTTAAGGCCAGAGACTGTAAAGGCAGGTGAAATATATGACTTTGAGACAGAAAGTCCTCCCTTATTGACAACCATCAGGGAACGGCCGCGACGAGACGTACCAGATCCGCGTACCAGTGAAGCCGAGGTCAATCCGGAGCAATGAGGATCACCGGAATTCCCTTGGTCGCCACCCTGCGCAGCAGGCGAGGAAGCAACTGCAGCGGAGGATAAACGTGTATCAGGTGATCATGACCCCATGGGCCACTGACGCCTCTGAGGCATCCGCCCAAGGATCCCTGGATCTGGCCACAAATCTCAAAACTTGCAATTGAGTCGAGAGGCCATCGGGTCCACCTCCGGCGTGCCCCACCGTCTGTGTGGCAAAGGAGTTGAAATACCTCCGGGTGCAAGGACCACTCTCCCTGGTCCAACATCTGGCGACTCAATAGTCCGCCAGTTCTATGCCCGGAATGTAAGCGGCTGACAGAGCCGGCACGCTTCTTTTAGCCCCCTTCAGGGTACGGGGGACCTCGGAAGCCGCAGCTGAGCTCCGAATCCCCCCTTGATGGTCGACATACGCCATCACCGTGACTTGTCCGACAGGATCCTAATGGAACGATCCTGCAATCTCTCAGACCACGAGGACAGGCACAGTCTGATGGCCCGTATTTCCAGAACATTGATCGGCAAACGGGCTTCGTCCGGAGTCCAAGCCCTTGGGCCAACAGGACTCCCCAGACTACACCCCAGCCCTTCAGGCTGGCGTCCGTAGTAAACACCGTCCATTGGACGGGGAGGAACGACTTCCCGGACCGAAGAGCCGGGGACCCAAACTCCATGTTAGGGACGCCCTGACCAGGTGGCTCACCTGGATCGGAAAATCCAAAGACAACGCGGATTTGTCCCAAGGGAACAAGATCTCCTTCTGCAATGCCCTGGTGTGTGATTGGGCATACGGAATGGCCTCGAAAGAGGTCACCATGAGTCCCAGGACTCCCATGCAAAAACGGATTGACGACCATTCTTTGGGATGTCAGCATCCGCACTGCAGACTCCAAGGAGTCCAGAATCAGACCGAGATTCCAGATAGCCCACGACAGCAATGCCACAAATTGATAGTGGACTTCGCCGATCGCAAGCGCAGATCGGAACATACAAGTAGGCGTCCTTGATTTCCAAGGTCGCCAGAAAATCCCCTTGACGGAGTGTACTGACCACCGTGCGAATGGATTCCATGCGGAACTTTTGCACCTTCACGAAGGCATTCAGGACCTGGAGGTCCAAGATAGGCCGAACCCCGTCCCTTTTTTGGGCCGACAAACACGTCGAGTAGAATCCCTGAAACCTCTCCTGTGACGGAACAGGCACAATCACTCCGGACCTCAAACCTGAATAGGCCCCATAGGGCCACCCGACGGGCAGGAAGGAGAGAAAGATTCGAGGGAAGAATCTGTCTGGAATTAGGAACGGAACCTATCCTGTAAC
Organism: Rana muscosa; assembly: GCA_029206835.1. NCBI lineage: Eukaryota > Metazoa > Chordata > Amphibia > Anura > Ranidae > Rana > Rana muscosa. The sequence continues at coordinate 95,721,491 of CM055126.1, forward strand.
CTGAGGTGATCACCTCGCACACCCACCAGTAGGAGATCCGGGAGGTCCATTGATCCGTGGACCTGCAAAGTCGTCCCCCCTACCCCAGAGTCGGGAGGGGGCAAGACTTCACGCAGAGGCGGGCTAGGGAGCCGGCTTGTTCGGCATACGCACCCAGGGGCGCTCGTGTCCACCAGCCGTACCGCTGTCAGTCTGGGAGGGCCTCCCCGTTGAAGAAAAAAAAACCTTTTTTCTGGAAAGGAAGGACCCTGCTTATAGCGACCTCCTTGCCAGCCTGAGGAAGAACAGTGCTTTTACCTCCCGTGACATCCTTGATGATGTCATCCAGCGCAGCACCGGAAAGCCTACCACCTTTCAATGGTAAACCCTTCGGAGGCTTTTTAGAAGCTAGGTCAGCAGACCAGCATTTCAACCAGATCAGACAATGCAATACCCTGAGTTATAAGGGGCCGCGTCAAACGTGGCATCGCCACATAAACCAGGCCCTGCACCATTTGTGGGCCAGAGCAATAATGTCTGGAGGAAGATCATGCTCCTGTATTAGTTGCCCATCCCGCAAGTGTTGGAGACACAAGGGTCGCCGCTACCACAAGCCGTAGGGCGGACCCCAACAAGGCAAACATAGCTCTACTCACCACTTCTGACCTCCTGTGAGTGGGGTCCTTTAATGCAGGAGTCCCCTCCACCGGGAGAATGGTGGCCTTGTTCAACCGGGCGACTGGAGGGTCGACCACTGGGGGAGAAGCCCACGTTTTAAGTAGGGCATTTTCAAAGGGGTATCTATAGGCAAACGCTGCGGGACCATAAAAGTCTTCTGCGCCTTTTTCCCCAGACCTTGTCAGTGAGCTGGTCAAAGAAAGGTACATATTGAAAAAAACACTTTTTAGAAGGCCCGGCCCTAAGGAACCAGAGGAGACTGTCCACCTGAGGTTCTGCATCCGCAGCATTTAGCTTGCGAGTGTTCCTCACTGCATCAATGAGTTCACAAAACAAGCACCCTGTCATTTACTGACACAGAACTGGAGTTTTCCTTGCAAGGAATGTCCTGTTCAAAACCATCAAATATATATTCAGAGCTAGGGTCCTGAGCGGTAGTGGCTAGGCCCATATCTGAATCAGCGCACAACCCCCCCCCCTTTTTTTTTGTGGAAAAAAAGTGGGGATAGGGGCTTTTTTGCTCCCTTGCGCTCACACACTGCTTCCTCCCGGTCAGATTAATGATACCAGGACTGCCGACAACTGATCCCTAAGGACCGCAGGTGCAGGAGCACTGCCAGTTGTCTCTAACAATGTGAAGAAACAGGTGAACCAGACTCCAATATTGCCACCCTCTGAGACCTTATTCACCATTACAGTGAATACAGCCCACCCACGGGCCGTGCTGGGGCTGAGGAGGGGATACCTAGAGTACTCACCACCCCTAGGGACCGCTCGGTACCGCTGTATGAGCCGCGCTGTAGCGCTGTATGAGTCGCGCTGTAGCGCTGGTGCAGCCTGAGGTGAAGAATCTGTGAGGATGTGTGTATTTCGCGCCGTACAGCAGCGCTGCTAGAGGCTGAAAACGAAAGTGAAAGTGCAGCGGCTACAAGAAAATGGCCGCCGGGCACCAGTATAACTATGCATTAAGCCCCAGCCAAAATGGCCGCCAATGGCGCACTTTTTAAAAATAAAACACCGCGCCAATGGCGCACAGAAAACAACACAGCCAGTCCCCCAGAACACTTCCCAAGCAAAATAACAGTCATGGAGCGGCCCCCCCAGGGCAGAGTGACCCCCCAAGCATCCCCACACAGCACAACAGGGTGCAGAGAGCAGCATAACAGGGGGGAGACAGGGAGAACCCCCCACACACAGAAACACAGCCAGCATGTACTCACCTTGCAGCAGGAGAGACTACTTACCCGTCCCGCAAGCACCTTGGCGAACACCCCCGGTGCCCATAGAGGGACTCACTGGCTTGTTTCAGACAGGCCTATCACAGAGTCGTACAGCGTAGCTGTCGGCCCGGTCCACCGCGAAAGATACAGTAGGTACTGTTCGATCTTGAGAGGACCGCGGGAGCATGAAAGCAACCCGGCCACCCCTGGAGCCATGGGGTATGTCGTGAACTGAGTCTCACGCACACAAGGCGAGGATCAGCACGCTCGATGGTCGGACAGGGAAGACTACGAGGATACCAGTGTACCCAACCTGTTGCCCAGCCGACAGTTGATTGAAGGTCTCAAAAATAAAATAATAAAATTCCCAAAAGGAATAAAATTTTAAAGTAAAATCTTCCAGGAGACTGGCTCCTGAGAGAGCCATGTCTTCTCCTTCTGCTAGGCAGAAAAAAAACTGAGGCCTGCTAGCTGCAGGTGTGAGGGTAATGTCCTGAGGGACCGCCCCCCTGGGCGGGGCTGTTCAGCTCTGGTTTGTTCTGGAATGTTTTAACATTTAACATTCTGCCTAGGTCTTCTCCTGCAAGCAGGGACATATACCCACGTGTAAAGTGTAAGACACGCCGTGTCTGTCCATGGATGATAAGAGAAATAGGATTTTTGTACTCACCGTAAAATCCTTTTCTCTGACATCCATGGACTGACACGGCGTCTCTTATTCACTGTACACGTGGGTTATGTCCCTGCTTGCAGAAGACCTAGGCAGAATGTGAGATGTTATACATACATTCTAAAAGCCAGAGTTGAACAGCCCCACCCAGGGGGGCGGTCCCTCCGGACATAACCCACCCCCTGCAGTCAGCAGACCTCAGTTCGCAACAAAGCAGTACAAACTTTAAAAGGAAGGGTGGGTGCCGTGTCAGTCCATGGATGTCAGGGAAAAGGATTTTACAGTGAGTACAAAAATCCTATTTTCTCTTATCCATGGACTGACACGGCGTCTCTTATTCACTGTACACGTGGGATGTCCCAAAGCAGTGTCAAGAGGGATGGGAGCAGTCTAAATGGAAAAACCAAAAAACCTCACTCCAAACAAGGCAGAGCTCCTCAACGGAGGAGTTGCAACTCTAAACAGCGGCCTGCAACACCTTGCGGCCGAAGGAAGCATTCGAAGATGCAGCCACATTAACCTTATAAAACTTAGAAAAGGTATGAACAGACTACCAGGTCGCCGCCTTGCACACTTGTACAACCGACGCTTGGAAGCGCCAATTGCCCTGGTGGAATGCGCCGTGACCCGGAAAGGGAGGCGCCCGCCCCTTGAGAGCATAGGCTTGAATGACGGTTTGTCTGATCCACCTAGAAATGGTGGCAGACGAAGCCGCTTGGCCCTGTTTTGGACCAGAGGCAGTTACAAACAGTGAGTCAGACTTCCGAATAGAAGCAGTAGCAGACAAGTACACCCGCAAGGCTCGTACCACGTCCAATGTGTGAAGCACAAACTCTCAGGAATGCGATGGGTGAGGACACAAGGACGGGAGGACAATGTCCTCATTTAGGTGAAAGGCCGAGACCACCTTTGGCAAAAAAGAAGGTCGTGGACGCAACACCGCCTTATCCTTATGGATGACCAAATATGTCGACTTGCAGGACAAGGCCGCCAACTCAGACACTCGTCTAACAGAAGTAATTGCCACTAAAAGGGCCACCTTCTGAGACAAAGTCAAGATATTTCCAAAGGGAGGTTCCTGGAGAACCGAGAGCACCAAATTCAGATCCCACGGGGGGAGAGGAGGCTTGACAGGAGGGAGGACATGGCGAACCCCCTGTACAAAAGGTGCCAACCAAGGAATGACCTGCTAGTGGTCGCTGAAAGAAGACGGCCAAGGCCGAAATTTGACCCTTAAAATGGTACTCAAAGCTAGCTTTTGGGCCACTCCACGCTGCAGAAAACGCAGGATTCTAGGGACGGAATACGTCCGAGGACGCCTGTCCAGCTCTTCGCACATGGCGATGTAAGCTTTCCAGGTACGCGATAGATCATTCTGGAGGAAGACTTCCGTGCCCTTAACATGATCAAAATGATCGAGTCCAAGAGACCTCGGTCTCTCAACACCTGGCTTTCAACAGCCATGCCTTTAAAGCCAGAGACTGTAAAGCAGGATGAAATATAGGACCTTGAGACAGAAGGTCCTCCCTTATTGGCAACCGCCAGGGAACGCCCGCGACGAGACGTACCAGATTGGCGTACCAGTGACGCCGAGGCCAATCCGGAGCAATGAGGATCACCGGAATTCCCTCGGTCGCCACCCTGCGCAGCAGGCGAGGGAGCAACTGCAGCGGAGGATAAACGTATATCAGGTGATAATGACCCCATTGGGCCACTAACGCATCCAAGGCATCCGCCGAAGGATCCCTGGATCTGGCCACAAACCTCGACACCTTGCGATTGAGTCGAGAGGCCATCAGGTCCACATCCGGCGAGCTCCACCGTCGGCAAAGGAGTTGAAAGGCCTCCGGGTGCCAGGACCACTCTCCCTGGTCTCCCTGGTCCAGCGTCTGGCGACTCAAATAGTCCGCCTGCCAATTGTCTATGCCCGGAATGTAAACGGCCGACAGAGCCGGCACGCTTCTTTTGGCCCACTTTAGGGTACGGGCGACCTCGGAAGCCGCAGCTGAGCTCCGATTCCCCCCTTGATGGTTGACATACGCCACTGCCGTGACGATGTCCGATTGGATCCTGATGGAGCGATCCTGTAATCTCTCAGACCACGAGGAGAGGCACAGTCTGATGGCCCGTATTTCCAAAACATTGATCGGTAAACGGGCTTCGTCCGGAGTCCAAAGCCCTTGGGCCGACAGGACTTCCCAGACTATACCCCAGCCCGTCAGGCTGGCGTTCGTCGTGAACACCGTCCATTGGATGGGGAGGAACAACTTCCCGGACCGAAGAGCTGGGAACCCCAACCACCATGTCAGGGACGCCCTGACCAGGTGACTCACCTGGATCAGAAGATCCAAAGACAACGGGGATTTGTCCCAAGTGAGCAAGATCTCCTTCTGCAATGCCCTGGTGTGTGATTTGGCATACAGAACGGCCTCAAAAGGAGGCCACCATGAGTCCCAGGACTCTCATGCAAAAACGGATTGACGACCATTTTCAGGATGTCAGCACCCGCACTGCAGACTGAAGTGTCAGTAACTTCCCCGGAGGTAGGAATACCCTTGCCTTCAAGGAGTCCAGAATCAGACCTAGATACTCCAGACTGAGTCGGGACCAGGACTGACTTCTGAATGTTCAGGAGCCACCCGAAGTCCCTGAGGGTCTGACTGACGATAGTCACACTGTCTTCTAATTCTGAGCCACTTTCTGCTCTTAGAAGAAGATCGTCCAGATAGCCCACGACAGCGATGCCTCGCTGTCTCAGCAAAGCTAGAACCGGTGCAAGCACCTTGGTGAACACCCTCGGTGCCGAGGCTAGGCCAAAAGGAAGAGCCACAAATTGATAGTGGACTTCGCCGATCGCAAGCGCAGAAACTTCTGGTGACTTGCGCAGATCGGAACATGCAAGTAGGCGTCCTTGATGACCAAGGCCGCCAGAAAATCCCCTTGACGGAGTGTATCAATCACCGTGCGAATGGATTCCATGCAAAATTTTTGCACCTTCACGAAGGCATTCAGGGTCTTCAGGTCCAGGATAGGCCGAACCCCGTCCTTTTTTGGGACAACAAACGGATTAGAGTAGAATCCCTGAAACCTCTCCTGTGACGGAACGGCCACAATCACTCCGGACCTGATCAAATCCTGAACAGCCCCCATAGGGATGCCCGACGGGCAGGAAGGAGAGGAAGATATGAGGGAAGAATCTGTCTGGGGCCAGGAACGGAACTCTATTCTGTAACCTGAGGTGACCACCTCGCACACCCACCGGTAGGAGATCCGGGAGGTCCACCGATCCGTGAACCTGCAAAGTCGTTCCCCCCCACCCCAGAGGCGGGTAGGGGCAAGACTTCACGCGGAGGTGGGCTTGGGAGCCGGCTTGTTTGGCTTACGCACCCAGGGGCGCATGTGTCCACCAGCCGCACTGCTGTCAGTCTGGGAGGGCCTACCCGTGGACTCTGATGAAAAAAAACTTGTTTGCTGGAAAGGAAGGACCCTGCTTACGGCGGGCCTCCTTACCCTTGCTAGTCTGAGGAAGAAGAGTGCTTTTACCTCCCGTGACATCCTTGATGATGTCATCCAGCACAGCACTGAAAAGCCTACCACCTTTAAATGGTAGATCCGTCAGAAGCTTCTTAGAGGCTAGGTCAGCAGACCAGCATTTCAACCAGATAAGACGGCGCAATACCACCGCCGAGACAGAGGCCCTGGATATTAAGGGGCCATGTCTAACGTGGCGTCGCACACATAAACCAGGCCCTGCACCATTTGGTGGGCCAGAGCAATAGTGTCTGGAGGAAGATTATGCTCCTGTACAGTTTGGTGCAAAATTTTTGCCCATCCCGTAAGTGTCTGAGACACAAGGGTCGCCGCTACTACAGGCCGTAGGGCGGATCCCAACAAGGCAAACATGGCTCTGCTCACCACTTCTGACCTCCTGTCAGTGGGGTCCTTAAAATGCAGGAGTCCCCTCCATCGGGAGAGTGGTGGCCTTGTTCAACCGGCTGGAGGGACGACCACTGGGGGAGAAGCCCACTTTTTAAGTAGGGCATCTTCAAAGGGGTATCTGATAGACAAACGCCACGGGACCCTAAAAGTCTTCTGCGGATTTTTCCCAGACCTTATCAATGAGCTGGTCAAAGAAAGCTACATATGGAAAAAACATTTTAGAAGGCTTAAAAGAACCAAAGGAGACTGTCCGCCTGAGGTTCTGCATCCGCAGCATTCAGCTTGAGAGTGTCCCTCACAGCATCAATGAGTTCGCCAACAAGCGCCCTGTCATTTACTGACTCAGAACTGGAGTTTTCCTTGCAAGGAATGTCCTGTTCAAAACCATCAAAATATTCAGAGCTAGGGTCCTGAGCAGTAGTGGATAGGTCCATATCTGAATCAGCAGACCCCCCCTTTTTTTTTGTGGAGATAAAGTGGAGAGAGGGGCTTTTTTGCCCCCTTGCGCTCGCACACCGCTTCCCTCCTGGTCAAAAATGATTCCAGGACTGCCGACAACTAGTCCAAGCTGTGACACTGACTCCATATTGCCCCTCTCCGAGACTCCACCCACATGCTGTGCTGACTGAGGAGGGGGCGCCCAGGGGACTCACCAGACTGGACCAGGACCGCTCAGTTCCGCTGTCTGTACCGCGCTGCGTCAGCGCGAGTGAGCTGTGAGGAGATTGTGAGGAGATTTGCGCTGTTACAGCTGCGATAGAGGCCAAACTAGTGCTGAAAAGTGCACGGGCTACAAGAAAATGGCTGCCGCACTTCACTGAGGCAATCCACGGCAAAATGGCCGCCATGCACAGTTAAAATTACAAACAGCACACACACAGCGCCAAACGGCGCCCAGGCCCCAAAATCACACAAAAGGCCCCCAGCGATATGCAGACCAGCATGAGCCCCCCCCCCCCCCCAGGCACTCCCCACAGCACAGCAATGGTGACAGAGAGTGACAGGGAAAATCCCCCACAGAGAAACACACACAGCATTTTGTACTCACCTGTAGCAGGAGAGACTACTTACCCGTCCCCTGAGGGACCCACTGGTGTGTTTCTGACAGACCTATCACAGAGTAGTACTGCGTAGCTGTCGGCCCGGTCCACCGTGAGAGATACAGTCCGTCAGGTACTGTTCAATATTGAGAGGACCGCGGGAGCATAAAAGCAACCCGGCCACCCCTGGAGTCATGGGGCATGTCGTGAACTGAGTCTCACGCACACAAGGCGAGGATCAGCACGCTCGATGGTCGGACAGGGAAGACTACGAGGATACCAGTGTACCCAACCTGTTGCCCAGCCGACAGTTGATTGAAGGTCTCAAAAATAAAATAATAAAATTCCCAAAGGAATAAAAATTAAAAGTAAAATCTTCCAGGAGACTGGCTCCTGAGAGAGCCACATCTTCTCCTTCTGCTAGGCAGAAAAAAAAAACTGAGGTATGCTGACTGCAGGGGGTGGGTTATGTCCGGAGGGACCTCCCCCCTGGGTGGGGCTGTTCAAATTTGGCTTTTAGAATGTATGTATAACATCTCACATTCTGCCTAGGTCTTCTCCTGCAAGCAGGGACATAACGCACGTGTACAGTGAATAAGAGTCGCCGTGTCAGTCCATGGATGATAAGAGAAAATGGCCCGGTCATTAGGCAGCCAATTCTCCCGGGGCTGAAGTGGTTAAAGACACATTGGATGTTCCAGAGAGTGGATATTTGTGCCACAAGGTAATATTGAATTGATGAGTCTTGGAGTGAAACTGGGTAAAGGCAGAAGCAAACTGAGGGGTGCCTGTAGATGGGAGAGTCAGCATGTGGAACCTCAATCTTTTCAGGAGGAAGGAAGATTCTAGCTTGGTCTGTATCCAAGAATAGACCCAGGTACTCCAGACAGTGTGAGAGCTGGAGGGCAGACTTTAGAAAGTTGATTTACCATAGATTTGAAGAAACTGAATTGCCCTTTGCACGTTGGCTGAAAATCGCAATAGGCGTATATCTATTTGTTTGCGCAAAAGTTATAGCGTCTAAAAAATAAATCTATCCTATATGTAATTTTTTTAATACTTTTTTTTTTACTAGTAATGGCGGCGATCTGCGATTTTTATCAGGACTGCGACATTGTGGCAGACAGATCGGACACTTTTGACACTATTTTGGGACCATTGACATTTATACAGCGATCAGAACTAAAAATAGCCACTGATTACTGTATAAAATGTCACTGGCAAAGAAGGGGTTAATACTAGGGGTGATCAAGGGGTTAACGGTGTTCCCTAGGTGTGTTCTAACTGTACGGGGGATGGGACTGACTAGGGGATAAGACCGATCGGTGTTCATACTTAGTATGAACACGCGATCGGTCTCCTCTCCCCTGAGAGAACTGGGATTTGTGCGTTTACACAGATCCCGGTTCTCACTCTGTCACAAGCGATTGCAGGTGCCGGAGTTCTATCGATAGGTGCCCTCCGTGGAAAAGTACCCACGCATGGGCAGGATGGATCCGCACTCCAGCTGATTTCCTGATCAGCTAGAATGACGTGACCATGGCGCATGCGCACATCACAGGAGGCATTTTTGTACGGGAGAGGAAATTTCACGGACACAATTGAAAGCTATTCACAGAGCGGAGGGGGACACCGCAGCTGTTACATTATGCCTCGCTGTTGCAGGGCGGCTTGTGGCTGTGTTGAAGGGCAGGTTTTGTCTGTGTTGCAACCTGCCCTTAGAAACAGGCACTGATCAAGACACTAAAGCCGCCCTTGAGCAGACTGAAACCCTGACCCGCAACAGCGAGGCACAATATGAGAACTACGGTGTCCCTCCGCTCTGTGAATAGCTTTTAATAGTGTTGAGTCTCTCTCATCAAAAAATGCCTCCTCTGATGTGCGCATGCGCCATGGTTACGTCACTCCAGCTGATCGCCAAATCAGCTGGAGTGCGGCTCCGTCCTGCGCATGCACTTTGACGGAAGGCACATAGGCTCCGGGGACAGCTTAAGAGGGGAGGGAGGAGGTTACTGCCGAGAGAGTAATACCAGTCACATGACACAGATGAGCATATGATTATTGTGTTGGTGGGCAGGCACTTCACTGGGTGGTGGATGAGCTGGAATTGGAGGATTTTTTTTTGTATACACAGAGCACTGGGGGTGTAATATATAATATATATATATATATATATATATATATATATATATATATATATAAATTAAAGTGAAGTTCCCCTGGCCTCCTAAATTTATTTATAGAAAGGCACCTAATGTAGGAGACAAGGTGGTAAAAAAAGGTGCTGGATCAACCAAGAAGACCATTGTCCTTTTGGGACAAAAAAGGGTTTTTTGCTTGCCCTAAGTGTAAGGCGTGTAGAGAAATAGCTGAACCCATAAGAGGCATTGACTGCTTTACATCCACAGTAAATAAAAAAGAATTTGCCATCAAAGAGTTCATAACTTGTAATATCACACATGTGGTATATGTGTTATTATGCCCATGCGGGTTAATGTATGTGGGACGGACAAAAAGATGCCTTAAAGTAAGGATTGGAGAACACATTAAGAATATTAAATTGGGGTTTAAAGACCATAATGTGTCTCTCCATTTTAAGCTACATCATGATCAAAACCCTATAGGTTTGAAATTTTGGGGGATGGACCATATTAAACCTACATGGAGAGGAAGTAATTTGGTAAGGGAATTATCCAAACGAGAAACTTTTTGGATTTATTCCTTGGATACCCTCACCCCCAAAGGGTTAAACGTCGAGTTAGATATAAATTGTTTCATTAGTGACTTTTAGTGTTATTATTTGTTTTACCGTTTAGTAGGTTTATATTATATATATATATGTGGAATTTATTTATAAACCTTTAGGTATTAATAACATAATTATGAAACAATTTTGACGATTAGCATTTTATGTAGTATGTTTTAGGATTTTTTAGAAGTAAATTTTATATATTTAATTTTAATATTGTATTTTAACGTTGAGTGTTGAGCTATATATATATATATATATATATATATATATATATACATATATATATATATATAATTTATTCCTATTTTTGTAGAAATTTAGACTGCTGTTTGGTATTCATACTCAAGATGGCGCTAGTGCTGGGTGCTTATCTGTGATAATGAATAATTTTATGGAGACTCAGCTTTTATTGATTTATTTTAACTATTCGATTATGTTATTATTATCTTAATAACGCTTTTCAAGATCAATGTATAAGAGGTTATTGTTGATTTAATGTGTTAAGTGATTTAAAATGACGAGACCCCTGTGACTACAATGCGTTCTGCCGATTTGAGTAATTAAATGGCATTGATTAGCATATAGGAGGGGTTAAACTTGTCTCTCAATCACTTGTGTGTGTATATATTCCTGTGAGCCGTGCTGCAGAGTCACGCCCTCAGAGGAAGTCGAGAAGACGAAACGTCAGGGTGTGACTTTGCGGCTGAAAGGAAGTGACGTTGGTGCGTTCCAGGTGCGCTCCAACCACAGGAAGTGGCAGTAAGTCTGGTTAAACACAAGCTGTACCAGCTGATACACTGCACCTGTTAGGAGCCTGGGGGAACAGCACGGCGGTTTTGAATTACACTGCTGCTATTTTACTGCTTGATTTTTACCATATGGAAGATATGTTGTGGAAACAATTTTTATAGACTGATTAAAAGATACTCTACGGGATTACACTATTGGTGGCTTCTCTTTCTTTTCACTTTGAACATCTGCTGGTGATTATCGGGTGATCTCTGGAGGCTTTAGAAGGAGTAATCAGAACCAGGATTAGGATGATCGGATGACCATCGGATGGGATCTGTGAGGTGCCTGTTTAAATCCTGTGTGTGGTGAGTACCCACCCGAAAGGGGATACAACTGATGATTTAAAGTGGATCATATTAAGAAGACATCTGGAGCTATATGTCATTTACAACAACATTTTTTTCATAAGTTCTATATGTACTCTTATGAACTGTAAATAAGAGTGAGTGGACAAGGGAGTCTATTGACCACCTGAGCGCTGCTATAGAAAACTTTCATTATCCTACCCAGGGATTTGATTGTGTTTTTTATAAGTTTTATAGTTTTATATATATATATATATATATATATATATATATATATATATATATATATATATATATATATATATATATATAAAAACACACACACACAGTAATCGTATTTATTATTAGTTACATAGGTTAGTCCAAAAAAATAAATAAGTTAATCTAGTTCAACCAACAGAAAAAAATGAATTCATTAATTAATTAAACAAAAACCTCAATACACGCAATCCTATACCCATAGTTGATCCAGAGGAAGGAAAAAACACCAAAAACGCCTGACCCAATTTGCTCCAGTGGGGAATAAAGTACCTTCCTGATCCCTGTGAAGGAAATCAGATTCCCTGGATCAACTATCCCTGGTATTATTACCCACGTATATATGTTAGTATCCCATTATATTTCTGCAATTAGAAATGCATCCAGCTCTTTTTTTTTGTGTATTTAAGCGTTTTTTCGTGCGTTATGTGCGATTTTGGTCCTTTTTTCAAATGCGCGACTTGCGTGCATTGGAGCTTTGCCGATTATTTATTAGCCAATAGAGAAAACTATCATCTGTTGCAGTATTTCAGCTTTTTAGCTTTTATTTTTTTATTATTATTATACATTTATTATTTGATTTTTTTTGTTAGGATAAGGGGTTAGAGTTAAGGTTCGGTTAGGATTAGGAGTTGGGGTTATGATTAGGGGTTAGAGTGTCACATACTGTACATACAGTGCTCAGCATATGAGTACACACCTTTTAACCACTTCAACCCCGGGCTTTTTTTACCACCTCAATACTGGGCCTATTCTGACACTTCTCTCCTACATGTACAAATCATCATTCTTTTGCTAGAAAATTACTCAGAACCCCCAAACATTATATATGTTTTTTTAGCAGACACCCTAGGGAATAAAATGACAGTCATTGCAACTTTTTTTCTTGCAGTATTTGCGCAATAATTTTTCAAACGCCTTTATTTGGGAAAAAAATTGGATTTTTGTACTCACCGTAAAATCAGTTTTCTCTGACGTCCATGGACTGACACAGCTGGATACTGTAAACGTGTGGGTATATGTCCCTGCTTGCAGGAGAAGATCTAGGCAGAATGTTAAATGTTAGAAATATACATTCTAGAAAAAGCCAGAGCTGAACAGCCCCACCCAGGGGGGCGGTCCCTCCAGACATTACCCTCCCACCTGCAGCTAGCAGCCTCAGTTCGTAATAAAGCAGTACAAACCTTAAAAGGAAGGGTGGGTGCTGTGTCAGTCCATGGACGTCAGAGAAACAAATTTTACGGTGAGTACAAAAATCCTATTTTCTCTTATCGTCCATGGACTGACACAGCTGGATATTGTAAACGTGTGGGACGTCCCAAAGCAGTAATCAGAAGGGTGGGAGCAGTAGTAAAGGAACAACCAAAACTTCACTCCAAACAAGCAGAGCTCTTCAACGGAGGAGTTGCAACATTAAACAGTGGCCTGCAACACTTTGCGGCCGAAGAGAAAGCAGCCACATCAACATTATAGAATTTTGAAAAGGTATGGACAGACGGACCAGGTCGCCACCTTGCACACTTGTGCAACCGACGCTTGATGTCGGAAAGCCCAGGAAGCACCAATTGCCTTGGTGGAATACGCCGCAACCAGAAAGCGAGGCGCCCGCCCCTTAAGGGCATAGGCCTGTATGACAGTCTGCCTGATCCACCTAAAGAGAGTGGCAGACGACACCGCTCGGCCCTGTTTTGGACCAGAGACAGAGACAAACAGTGAGTCAGACTTCCGAATGGAAACAGTAGCAGACAGGTACAACCGTAAGGCTCGTACCCATCTTAATGTATGAAGCGCAAACTCTCAGGGATGCAAAGGGTGAGGACACAAGGACGGAAGAACAATGTCCTCAAGGTGAAAGGCCGAGACCACCTTTTGAAAAGGACGGTCATGGGCGCAACACCGCCATATCCTTATGGAGGACCAAGTAAGGCAACTTGCAGGACAAGGCCGCCAACTCAGACACTCGTCTAACCGAAGAAATGGCCACTAAGAAGGCCACCTTCTGGGACAAGGTCAAGAGAGGACTCTCTCTGATATTCTCAAAGGGATGTTTTTGGAGAACCGAGATGCAAATTCAGATCCTAAGTAGGGAGAGGAGGCTTGACAGGGGGGATCACATGGCGAACCCCCTGCACAAAAGGTGCTAATCAAGGAATGGCCCGGTAGCGGTCGTTGAAGAAGACAGCCCGGGCCGAAATCCGACCCTCGATGGTATGCAAGGCCAGCTTTTGGGTCACACCACGCTGTAAGAACAGCAAAATCCTGGGAACGGAATACATCCGCGGACGCCAATCAAGCTCCTCGCACATAGCGATGTAAGCCTTCCAGGTACGGTGATAGATCTTTCTGGAGGAAGATTTCTGTGCCAACAACATAGATGAGACGACCGAATCCGAGAGACCTCGGTCCCTCAGCACCTGGCTTCAAACAGCCATGCCACTAAGGCCAAGGACTGTAAAACCAGGATGAAGTATGGGATCATGAGACAGAAGGTCCACCCCAATAGGCAGTCGCCAAGGAACATCTGCGACTAGCCGACGTAGATTGGCGTACCAATGTTGCCGTTCCGGAGCAATGAGGATCACCGGAATGGCTTCGGCCCCATCTCTGCTTAGCAGGCGAGGCAACAACAGTAGCGGAGGGTAAGCATATATCAGGCGATACTGCCCCCACGGGCTACCAACGTGTCTGATGCATCTGCTCAGGGGTCCCTGGACCTGGCCACAAATCTTGACACCTTACGAGTGAGTCGAGAGGCCATAAGGTCCACATCCGGTGCCTCACCTCCGGTAAAGGAGGTGGAAACACCTCCGGATGTCAGGACCATTCCCCTGCAATGCACACGGCCGACAGGACCGTCCTGCAGCGAGATGTATGAAAATCCCAAAGAGACACCGCAATGTATCGGAGAAGAGAGGCCCCGGCTTACGGGGTGCCTCAACTGTTGGCCAAGAAAGGCAACTTGACAGAGCTTCCCTAGAAACTCAGTCAGAGGACCAGTAAATCAGCCTCCACAGGTGGCGCAAACCCACCCCGGGCACAGAGACCCTAAAGGCTAAAGCAGTTGCAGTGCACCTGCTGGTCGACTGATAGATGAAGCAGAGGCTTTTGCCCAGTCATTGAGCTTCAGAAACGCCAGAGACGCAGCCACTAACGGGCGTAACGCTAACCTCAGCCTGGCAAACACAGTCCAAGCCAGCGCTTCTGATCACCACTGAAGGCAGGTGGAAAGTGGTACCCCTGATACCAGGGATCCTTATGACAATGCTTCATTAAGCCCCATTGATAAGTGCTGATTATACAAACACATACTTTATACTGTGTATTGTGTCAAAACGCGCAAATAGAGTGTGGGAGGAAACACAATCCGCCACAAAGAGCAGAATACAACCACATACGGCGTATGTAGCTTAGTATGTGTAAATAAACATTAAAACACGTTTATACTGTGCCAGCGACGAAGGCGCGCACATCATCGGGGCTTGGATGGAAACCAACCACGCAGACTGCGTACACAACCGTGTAGGTATGTTAGCCTGCGAATAAACAAATTGCACCTGTTTATACTGTGCATAGCGCTGAAAATGTGCACGCCATTGGAGCGCGGGGGAGAAACTGGAGCACCCGGATGAAACCCACGCAGACAGCACACAGATGCCATGTAGGAATGATAGCATAATAATAAACACAAAATGAATATCTAATAACATAAGTCCATGGAAAGAAAATCATTAAAATGTCCAAATAGTGAAGTTCAATCCAAAGAAACGTGTTCAATCAAGGTGTGAGCTTGCATTTCAAAATTTTGTGTGTATGGGAGTGATGTGAAAATCGCCACCAAGGGCAAGTTGAAGGAGGCTTACCGGAAGTCTCGGATTTGGAGAGGCATACGCCACCCAAATCAGAGAAGGCTTGAGGGTTAATTGAGCCCAATATGGATGGTCTTGAGTTGGAGGGTGGTCTGGAGTCAAAGGGGTTTATCCGCTTTAATCAAACAGGACATCCAACACGCAAATCACCAATACATGTAAGGGCTCGATATCCAATATGCAAATGTTTAAAGATAGAAGAACTCACCTAGCATGATATTGTTTGGAAAGGGTTTAATGGCAAAACATAACAATGTAACACTCACATTTAAGATGGTTTTAAAAGCATGGATTCAGGTACAAGAGAGATGTGTACGGACAGGTCCACCCGACTAGTTTCGACTAAATAGTCATCATCTTGTCCCACACACATCGCAAATAAATGGACAAATTGACCTCCATGATCCCGGAAGTGAACCGCCATTACATCACTTCCGGTTTTGATTTTTTTATCCTGGATGGTCAAAATATCAGAAATATCATACTTTGTCTGTACATAATACCCGGAAAAGAACATTTAAAAAGCAAAGCAATGTGTTTCTAATTGAAATTAAAGTGGCTGTAGTAGGGCTGGGAAAAAAATAGATTTTAATCTTGAATCGAGTTTTGAGTTCAAATCGATTCAGATTTGAAGAAAATCGATTTTTTTAGATTTTTTTTTTTTTTTTCTTCTTCTTTTTCCTTCAAAGTTTCCGTAGCAGGGCTGCAGGGGGCGTATCCGGAATGGCACTGGGTGGCGTTACCCCAATTACATCTACTTGCCGCAGCGAGTAGATGTAATGTAACACTAACCGCCGTCTGCCTACCTGATCACCGTGTCATGCAGACAGACGACGGCCATTGCAGTGTTCAAAAGCCGCGCCTCCCGAGTCCTCGTCTGTGATAGGCGGAACACTCAATTTCACAGCAGGCAGGGTTCAGTCTATCACGGACATCCTCTTCCATGATAGGCGGAACACTGAATGCTGGGAAATTTAGTGTTCCACCCATCACAGACGAGGAGGAGGCGCGGCTTTTGAATACTGGAATGGCCGTAAATCCGTATCCCATGAAAATCTGCATCAGGTACGGGCACAGTGATTGAAGCATGGGCACAGTGAGGCATTGGGCACAGTGAGTCATGGGCACAGTGAAGCACGGGCACAGTGAAGCATAGACACAGTGAGACACGGGCACAGTAAGGCATGGGCACAGTTCAATTCAACCAAGAGTAACCTCAGGATTTTTTGTTGTTTTATTAGCTAAATCCAAATACAGTATTAATAATTTGGATGTTTAACAATCTTTGTTGCACACTGACTTTGCAGTTAGAGAAAGGGTTTGCCTTTGCAATTTTGTTTATTGATGCACTTTAATTAATATAATAAAAAAAAAAAAAAAATAGAATCGAATCGTAAATCGAGTTTTTTTACAAAAAAATAAAAATCTGATTTTTTTTTTGGGGGGGGGGGGGGGGGAATCGCCCAGCCCTAGGCTGTAGGTCACCTTGTGTGACATTATTAGCCAAGCCTCACTTTCAATCATATGTGTGTCTGTATCATTTCCACTGCGCTGGATGTAGTGTATTTTCATGGTGGATCCAACCCTCGCTATGAAAACGAGGCGTGGACCCAACGCCAGTGCATCACTTCCGCAGTGGAGCTAGGCTGAAAGAAACCGGAAGTGGCAGCCAAGCCTCGTTCTGAAAAACGAGACGTAGGTTTGCCACATACCGCAGCCATTGGATGTAGTGTGTTTTCATAGTGGATCCAACCCTCGCTATGAAAACTAGGCCTGGGCCCAACATCAGTACATCACTTCCGTCAACAACCTGGTGATCGCACACAAGGTGGTGTATCCCAAAATATCCATACCCCTAAGAACACCCAAAGCGGGAGGGGACATAGTTCCAATAGAAGAGGTGGGGGGAGCCATAGAGGTAATCATTCTAATTATGATTACAATCAACAACATTATGAGAGAGAGAGAAGTCGCATCAAAGGGGATCACCATCCAGCTTTTATGACAACCCTCACTCCTCCCATCATGGATACCCAGTTACATCCACTTCTAATAGATATTTTCCTCTTCAGGATCAACATGATGACAGAGTATATCCATATCCCAATGCTGAGTTTGACCGGCCTCCATATCCCAATCCTCATCCCTCTCAGGGTTTTCGGGAGGACCCCCCCCCCCCCAAGAAGAAAAAGGGGTCCCGAAACAAGAGAGGGACCAGAGGAGGGAGGAGGACACAAAGGAGGAAAGAAAAGTCGAACATGACCTGTCAAGGTGTGTTCAACTTAAGCAGTGTCACATTGTCTCAAGAAGAAAAGATGGTTTTAGATAAGGGCCTCAAATTTGCCCCTCCACGTAAACTTAATAAGTTCAAACACTTTTGTGGATATACATAAGTATGTTAGAAAAATCAACATTCAATGCTATATCACTTCAAATCCTACTAGAAATATAGCAAGGGCAGCCACGTCAGGTACTGTCCATTCAGGGTTAATATGTTTAGAGATTTGGTCCTTCAGGATTTGGCTAAATTACCTATAAAGAAGATTTCTAACAATCCTTTACCTAGTCAGGGCCTCAAAACCCTATGTGACAACAAAGAGCTAATTATACGCCCCGCAGACAAAGGCGGAGGCATTGTTTTGTTAGATAAAGCAAGTTATATGGAAGAAATGTATAACATCTTGTGCGATCAAGATACCTATAAGGAAATACTCAGTAATCCCACCCCTAAATATAAGAAAAAGTTGACTAGTCTCATTACTAGAGGTTTTGATTCAAAAATTTTAAAATTCTAAAGAGAAGTCGTTTCTTGTCCCTTTGGCCCCTAGGATTCCAATTATATATTATCTGCCCAAAATCCATAAAGATCCCCTCCATCCTCCTGGACGTCCCATTATTAGTGGGACAGATTCCATTACGTCGAGGCTAGGTAGATATATAGATTTCTTTTTACAACCCTCCGTTAAGACCACACCATCTTACTTAAAGGACACCAAAGAGGTTATCCAACGCCTCATGTCACTGACCTTTGATGGCGAGTTCATTATGGCCACGGCGGACGTGGCATCCCTATACACCTGCATCCCACATCATAGGGGTATGGAGGCTGCTCAAGAATTTTTGAATAGGGACCTCACGTTGGCCGCTCCACAGGTTCATTTCATTATGGAATTATTAGAGTTTGCAACGCAAAACACAATTATTTCTGGTTTGATGGGCATTATTACCTCCAACAGAAAGGTGTGGCAATTGGGGTGAAATTCGCACCAAGTCTGGCCAATCTATTCATGGCCAAGTGGGAGGAGGATGTCGTCTATGCCCTGCAGGAGTCTCAGCTTCTGCTTTGGGCGAGGTACATAGACGACGTCCTCCTCCTATGGGCTGGTACTTCACAAACGTTAGAGAATTTTTTCTCCACGTTAAAATGATAATGATAGAGGTATTACTCTTACACATGAATCCAGTCAGTCCATGATACACTTTCTAGATTTACAGATAGAAAGATCGGAGCAGCAATTTAAGTTTAGTACCTATTTTAAGCCTACCGACAGAAATGGGTTTATACCCATGAGCAGCTGCCACCACAAGTCATGGCTGAAGTCGGTCCCCAAGAGTCAGTTCCTGCGTCTTCCCCGGAACTGTACAGAAACAGATACTTTTGTTGCACAAGCAAACGTGCTTAAAAATAGATTTCTAGAAAAGGGATATAATCAGGCGGAAATAGATAGTGACCTGAAGAGGGTGTTTGATATAGAAAGACCCACATTGTTCGAAGATAGACCACCCAAAGAAAGAAATGATACCTATAAATGGTCCTTCCTTACTACCTTTTCCACCCAATATAAGCACATAAAGGCCATTTTTGAAAAACATTGGGGGATACTGAGGAATGATATGGTGTTGGGCACACTGATACCAGAAAGGCCTAACGTTATTTATAAGGGAGTACCCTCCCTTCAAAATAAAATTGCACCCAACATCATAAATCCACCCATAAAACCCACCTTTTTCCATAACTGGATGGGATATTATCCCTGTAAAAAATTTATTGTTTGTAAACACAACACATGTGGAAGAAGGCCTACAAAGGAATTCAGATCCTCAGTGACCAATAAAGTCTACCCCATAAAACAATTCTGCACGTGCGCTACAACCCATGTGGTATATTTGTTGGCCTGCCCATGTGGTAAACAGTACGTGGGTAGAACGATTAGATCTTTCACTGCTAGGGTGTCTGAACATGTGAGTTTAATCAAATTTGGGAGTATTAAACATACTGTCCACAGACATTACCGGCAACACCATGCCCGAAACCCTGATGGCACTCAATTTCTAGTTATAGATCATTTCGTTGCCCCATGGAGGGGTGGAGCAACTACTAGAGGAGTATCCAGACTGGAAACATTCTGGATATACGAGCTTCAGACCTATCAGCCACAGGGAATGAATGTCGAGTGGGACACTAACTCCTTTATCAATGCGTCCTGAACATTATATATTAATATACGACTTATTTTTATTTATCAAATTTTAATTATTTTATCCTATCACATGTATACATGTATGTGTTCATTCACATACACTCTTAATATAAATTTAATTTTCTTAGAGTATTTTACTTATTTTAACCTATTTTGTCGACCAATACCTTATTACATTTTGTGCATGTTTGACGTACGTATGTGCATCGACCACGCACAGAGTGCATGTGATGGTACATTCATCACAGATCTATGAGGTACAAGGTAGTGTGAGAGTCATCACACATATATTAAAGAATGCACCAATATATCTCTACAGCGTTCCATTTATGTACATACACTATATAGTTTTTAGATTCACCCTATTAGCATTATTAATCTTAATGTTAATTTTTTGTGTATCTAGTCTGCCCTCCAGCTTAAGACGTACTTCTCTTTAGGTCAGGGAGGATGTTTGTTGCGTCCTTTAGAGGGGCGGACCTACTAGCAGGGGCTCTATGAGCGATGTCTGTGTGACTCTGCGGAGGGGCGTGGCTGCGGTATGTGGCAGGCCTACGTCTCGTTTTTCAGATCGAGGCTTGGCTGCCACTTCCGGTTTCTTCCAGCCTAGCCCCATGACGGAAGTGATGTACTGATGTTGGGCCCAGGCCTCGTTTTCATAGCGAGGGTTGGACCCACTATGAAAACACACTACATCCAATGGCTGCGGTATGTGGCAAACCTACATCTCGTTTTTCAGAACGAGGCTTGGCTGCCACTTCCGGTTTCTTTCAGCCTAGCTCCACTGCGGAAGTGATGCACTGGCGTTGGGTCCACGCCTCATTTTCATAGCGAGGGTTGGATCCACCATGAAAATACACTACATCCAGCGCAGTGGAAATGATACAGACACACATATGATTGAAAGTGAGGCTTGGCTAATAATGTCACACAAGGTGACCTACAGCCACTTTAATTTCAATTAGAAACACATTGCTTTTTAAAATGTTCTTTTCCGGGTATTATGTACAGACAAAGTATATGATATTTCTGATATTTTGACCATCCAGGATAAAAAATCAAAACCGGAAGTGATGTAATGGCGGTTCACTTCCGGGATCATGGAGGTCAATTTGTCCATTTATTTGCGATGTGTGTGGGACAAGATAATGACTA
The DNA here is from genome assembly GCA_029206835.1 of Rana muscosa. Classification (NCBI taxonomy): domain Eukaryota; kingdom Metazoa; phylum Chordata; class Amphibia; order Anura; family Ranidae; genus Rana; species Rana muscosa. The sequence goes on from CM055126.1 coordinate 95,742,626, forward strand.
TTTTGTCGAAACTAGTCGGGTGGACCTGTCCGTACACATCTCTCTTGTACCTGAATCCATGCTTTTAAAACCATCTTAAATGTGAGTGTTACATTGTTATGTTTTGCCATTAAACCCTTTCCAAACAATATCATGCTATGTGAGGTCTTCTATCTTTACACGTATGCATATTGGATATCGAGCCCTTACATGTATTGGTGATTTGCGTGTTGGATGTCCTGTTTGATTGAAGCGGATAAACCCCTTTGACTCCAGACCACCCTCCAACTCAAGACCATCCATATTGGGCTCAATTAACCCTCAAGCCTTCTCTGATTTGGGTGGCGTATGCCTCTCCAAATCCGAGACTTCCGGTAAGCCTCCAACTTACCCTTGGTGGCGGTTTTCACATCACTCCCATACACAGAAAATTTTGAAATGCAAGCTCACACCTTGATTGAACACGTTTCTTTGGATTGAACTTCACTATTTGGACATTTTATCGATTTTCTTTCCATGGACTTATGTTATTAGATATTCATTTTGTGTTTATTATTATGGGTTATAATACCATTGTTTGATCACTTTAGCAATAGAGTCACTTGGCACGTTACTTTTGGGTGTTACATGTGTTTACCATATTATTAATACATTTATATTGTGTATTTATTCACTAATTTACATAATTTTACCCAGGTAGCGCTACACTTATTTCCACTTATCACCAGCTTTTTTCTACTAGCAGTGTTGGCGGCTTCTTTTGGTATATACATTATCATCCAGCGCAGTATACCTTTAACATTTTCACCAGGAATGATAGCATATGAATAAACATATTGCACAGGTTTATGCTGTGCATTTCCATTGGAGCGTGGGAGGAAACCGGAGTACCCGGAGGAACCCCACGCAGACAGTATACTCATACTGTAAATATGTATAGTATGTGCAATAAACATATTGAACATGTCTATACTGTGCAGAGAGCTGAAGTGCACATACGATGAGAGTGCGGGAGGACACCGGAGCCCCCAGAGGAAACCCACGCCGACCCAGAGTATAATACATACAAATACTGTGAATGTATCTAGAGTCATGCATAAACATATTGTGTACGTTTATATCGTGTATGGCACTGAAAACACAGCATTGGAACGTGGGGAGAAACCCACGCAGACACAGAGACCAATAACACATACATACACTGTGAATGTATCCAGTGTAGAGGTATAGGATGAGTTTAAATTATGGCGCAGAGGCGCATAATCTTCTCTGTATCATTCCAACCTGCTTAACTGTGCTGCCGAAACAGCATGCAGGTAACAGGTAACCTCTGATCCTCACACCGTGGTCCTGTCAGAGCTCAGAACGTTCCCCAGGAAAAGGCGGGAAACCACAGGTGCAGAGACCCTGTTGCCTCAGGACATCACACAGAAGGCTCACAGGGACGAGAGACATAAATGAATAAAGTCCCCCCCCACCATGCTGCACCGACCGGGGGGGGGCACTGTGTACCACTGTATCATCCACGCTGCTCTCGACGCAGCGTGTGAGGAAAACAGTGAGGAAGCTGTGTAAAAGAAAAGCTTGAAGGATCCAAGGGAAGCAGCGTCCGCCTGAGGTACCACAGCCAGAGCATCCAGCTTGAGAGTGTTCCTCACATCATCAATGAGTTCACTTACAAGCGCCCTGTCATTCACTGACACAGAACTGGAGTCTTCCTCACAAGGGAATGTCCTGTTCAAAAACATTAAAATATTCAGAGCTAGGGTCCTGAGCGGCAGTAGCTAGGCCCATATCTGAATCAGAGCACTCCTCCACTAAAGATTTGTGGGGAGAGGGGGCTTTATAGCTCCCTTGCGCTTGCACACTGCTTCCATTCTGACAAGGAATTTTTCCAGGACTGCCGACAACTGGTCCATAGGGACCGCAGGTGCAGGAGCACTGCCAGTTGCCTCAGGTAGGTGTGGAGAAACAGGTGTATCAGACTCCATATCGCCACCCTCAGACCTTATACACTACTACAGTGAATATACTGTCCACCCACTGGCTACGCTGAGGAGGGGATACCCGGAGGACTCACCAACTCTTAAGGACCGCTCAGTTCTGCTGTAGAAACTGCGCTGTGAAGCCTGAGGAGAGTGAAGAGTCTGTGAGGAGATTGTGAGGAGTTTCGCGCCGCAGCGCCGCTGCTAGGGGCCCGAAACCGAAAGTAAAAGTGTGCGGCTTCAAGAAAATGGCCGCCGGCCGCAGATATAACTGCGCCATTGAACCACGGCAAGATGGCCGCCGAGCGCATTATTTAAAAAACAACAAGCGCTAATGGCGCACACAATAAGTCCCCACCTCACACACCAGAACACTGCTCCTCTTCCCAGAGTCCACTAACAGACATGAGCGCCCTGCCAGGCCAGAGTGACCCCCAAGCACCCCCACAGCACAGGGTGCAGAGAGCAGCATAACAGGGGAGAGACAGGGAGAAACCCCCCATATAAAGAAACAGCCAGCATGTACTCACCTGCAGTAGGAGAGACTACTTACCCGTCCCTTTCAGGGACCCACTGGCTTGTTTCAGACAGACCTATCACAGAGCAGTACTGCGTAGCTGTCAGCCCGGTCCACCGCGAGAGATGCAGTCAGTCAGGTACTGTTCAATCTTCAGGACCGCGGGAGATTAAAAGCAACCCGGCCACCCCTGGAGTCATGGGGCATGTCGTGAACTGAGTCTCACGCACACAAGGCGAGGATCAGCACGCTCGATGGTCGGACAGGGAAGACTACGAGGCTACCAGTGTACCCAACCTGTTGCCCAGCCGACAGTTGATTGAAGGTCTCAAAAATAAAATAATAAAATTCCCAAAGGAATAAAATTTAAAAGTAAAATCTTCCAGGAGACTGGCTCCTGAGAGAGCCACGTCTTCTTCTGCTAGGCAGAAAAAAAACTGAGGCTGCTAGCTGCAGGTGGGAGGGTAATGTCCGGAGGGACCGCCCCCCTGGGTGGGGCTGTTCAGCTCTGGCTTGTTCTAGAATGTATGTTTCTAACATTCAGCCTAGATCTTCTCCTGCAAGCAGGGACATATACCCACACGTTTACAGTATCCAGCTGTGTCAGTCCATGGACGAGAAGAGAAAATAGGATTTTTTACTCACCGTAAAATCCTTTTCTCTGAGTCTATGGACCGACACAGCTTCTCTATTGACAAAGTGGGTATTATCCGTTAATTAGGAGGGACTAGGCAGAAAACTTGTAAAAAGTGTTGCATCACACCTTCTACAGTACCGCCCAGGGGGCGGACCCTCTGGGTATGTGTGTTGCTTTGGCAATTTCTATAGTGACTTTATGAGAATATAGACTTTAGGTTTAGTTACAGTGACCCTTCCCCCCCCCCTATTGATATGTCTGAACGTTCTTTGCAGGAAGCAGGAAATGGGTGGGAGGGGCTTGGAAAGAGTTGGGAGAGACACATGTGTTTGAACAGATGGTGTTGGGAGGACAAAGGGAGACATGACTGCCTGGAGCTGGAGAGCTTTGGAGAACTTTTTGAGATGGACTGAGCAAAGGACCAGGGAGGACATCTTGACCCCTAAGTTGAGTAATTATTTAGTTTACTTAATGTGTACATGCTTATATTTGTAGGCATATATTTTGTAAGCTATGAATTGTGTTGTGCATCCTACAGTTGTATGTGCAGATTTTTCCTTGTTTAGTAAAGCATTGATACACTACAGAAATTTAAGCTTCCTTGGTTTTACCACAAGAACTTAATAGATAGACGTAAAGCATTACAATGGGGGCTCGTGGCCGTGATTTGTGCTAAAATTTCAACAGAAGCCGACCTATTTTCTGTGGTGTGTTTTGTTGCTTGTGCTGGGGAAAAATGCTGCGTACACTGTTTAGGAAGAGTAAGGCTGCAAAGTTTTCTGGTGTCCAGGAGGGCTTGAAGGGGTGTACCCTTCCTATCTGGGCCAGAAATAGTCAGTGGATGTCTGTTGCAAAGGAGCTGGCTGGATATGCTTCTCCTTTGAACAGAGCTTGGGGGGGATGGAGTCTCTGATCTTTCCTCAGATTTTAGTCTCAAAAGTTTTGGGTTCAGTAAGGGAGAGATGCGGGCAGTTGCTGTGTTTGGTTTGCATTTCCTGCATGCTCTACATATTGAATCTGAAAAGAGGGAAAAGGCAAAATTAGAAAGAGATTTAATGAAGGAGCAGCTTGTAGTAGCATCCAAGTGTTTGGAAGAAACTGCAAGCAGGGCAAAAGATTTAGAAAGTAGGGTAATCAAAGTTAAACCTGCAGTGGCTTCGAAGTGTGTTCAAACCGCTGTAGGCCGAGCTGAAGATTTGAATAAGCGGTGTGCAGCCCTCATGAATAAATCTAATGATGCTCTAACAAAGGACAAAGGCCCAAAGCCTTAAGCAGAAGTAGGACATGTGCTACTGTTACTTCCCATAAACGGGAAGCAGAGGATTTGATCAGCTCAAATTACAGAGTTGATTCAGATAAAAGGAAGACAATGCCTATGATCTCCAGGAGACACATGTGGATTGATTTACTTAAGGTGGGGGTCCCTAGAGAGGAAATAGATGGGATTCCTACACCAGCATTGTTTAAGAAGTGGAAGAAAATGGCTGGGAATGGTAGATTTAGTCACATTAAGTGTTTCTGTTGTCATAAAATGGGGCATTTTGCAAAAATGTGCCATGCTGTGAAGCAGCAGGCCTCTGTTCTTCCAAGGATGGCGCGGAGAGACATGCAAGTTAATTTGTTACGTTGGAAGTCAATGCCTTTCCGTGAAAGTGTTTCAAGGCAACAGTGGGCACCCTACAATAGTTTTGCAGCTACAAATCGGCAGATAGAGAAATGTGAGCAGTGAGCTATGTTTTTGGCACAGTTGGAAATGAACAAATAATCTGCTTTGTCCCTTACTCTTTTCAGGTATTGCGCATCGAGAGGTGGAGCAGGCACAGCAGACAACCATGCTGGGTGGAAGGAGGAAGACCAGAAGAGAGCTTGATGAAGATGCGGATGATTTGCTAAAGGTGGCTGAATTGGAGTGGACTTTCATCTGAGCATTTCCTTATGACCAAGAGGACAAGAGACTTTCATCTAGGACTTTCTTTACACAAACTGCCAAAGACATTATCCCTGCTCAAAAGTAATGTTGCCACCTTCCAGGGACAAAACAAAAGTCTGACCGCCCAGATGGGGGTCAAAGGGGAATTTTTTCCTCCCATTTAGGGGGGGTTTATTTCGCCCTTTTCTGGACAAAAGCCTAGAAGTTTCCTATATTATTCTATGAAGTCAAGAGGTGGTATGTGTTGCTATGGCAATTTCTATAGTGACTTTATAATAATAATAATAATAATAATAATAATAATAATAATAATAATATAGAGTTTAGGTAGTAATAGGATATGTGTACAGAGCCCCTTCCCTCCCCCACCATTGATACTGGACGTTCTTTGCAGGAAACAGAAAATCGGTGGGAGGGGCCCCTCGCTCCCCCTCCATTGATCAGGAAACAGGAAATGGGTTGGAGGGGCTTGAAAAGGGTTTTTGGAGACACATGTGTTGGAACAACAGTTGGTGTTTTGGGAGGACAAAGGGAGACATGACTGCCGGGATCTGGAGAGGTTTGGAGAACTTTTTGAGATGGACTGAGCAAAGGACCATGGAGGACATCTTGACCCCTAAGTTGAGTAATTAGTTTACTTAATGTGTACATGCTTATATTTGTAGGCATATATATATATTTTCTAAGCTATGAATTGTGTTGTGCATCCTACAGTTCCTATTTCCCTGGTCGAATGAGCTGTGATCGGGAAGGGGGGCGCTTGACCCTTTAAGGCGTAAGCCTGGATTACTATCTGTCGGATCCACCTAGATATGGTGGCCGACGAGACTGCTTGGCCCTTCTTGGGACCAGCCACCGAAACAAACAATGAGTCTGACTTCCGGAAAAGGGAAGTAGCAGACAGGTATACTCTCAAAGCTCGGACAACGTCCAAGGAATGCAACGCCGACTCCTTAGGATTCAACGGATAAGGACACAAGGATGGAAGTACATTGTCTTCGTTGAGATGAAAAGCCGAAACAACTTTCGGAAGAAAGGAAGGCTGCGGCTGCAGCACCACCTTATCCTTGTGGAAAATCAAATAGGGAGCCTTGCAGGACAAGGCTGCCAGCTCAGAGACTCGTCTAACTGATGTAACAGCCACCAAAAAGACCACTTTCTGAGAAAGTGTCAACAGGGGAATATCTCTAATATTCTCAAACGGTGCCTTCTAAAGCACCAAGAGGACCAGGTTCAAGTCCCACGGAGGTAGCGGGGGACGGACCGGAGGGGCCACACGTCAAACCCTCTGCACAAATGTACTCACGAGAGAGTGAGTCGCCAGGGATCGCTGAAAAAAAGACAGCCAGGGCAGATATCTGTCCCTTAAATCATACTTAAGGCAAGCCTTTGGTCCACCCCATGCTGTAAAAACAGCAAGATTCTGTAAACCAAATAAGTACGCGGATGCTATTTCATTTCCTCACACATGGAGATGTAGGCATTCCAAGTGCGGTGATAAACCTTCCTAGAGGACGGTTTCCGAGCACTTCTCATAGTAGAGATTACTGAATCTGACAGGCCCCGGTCTCTCAGTACCTGGTTCTCAACAGCCATGCCGTTAAAGCCAGTGACCGTAAAGCAGGATGGAGTATGGGACCTTACGATTGCAGGTCCTCCCGTAGTGGTAGACGCCAGGGGACGTCTGCTACCAGACGTACTAGATCAGCGTACCAAGGATGCTGAGGCCAATCTGGAGCGATTAGGATCATTGGAATTCCCTCTGCCTCCACTCTGCGGAGCAGAAGAGGAAGAAGCCTTAAGGGAGGGAAGGCATAGATTAGCCGATACTGACCCCACGATGCCACCAACGCGTCCGTTGCGTCTGCCCATGGGTCTCTTGATCGGGCCACAAACCTCAATACCTTCCGATTGAGTCGGGAAGCTAGAAGATCTACGTCTGGTGTGCCCCATCTTTGGCAGAGGAGTTGGAACACCTCCGGGTGTAAGGACCATTCTCCCTGGTCCAGCATCTGGCAGCTCAGGTAGTCCGCCTGTCAGTTTTCCACACCCGGAATGTACACGGCCGACAGTGCCGGTACGCTCCTCTCTGCCCACTTCAGAATGCGAGTGACCTCCGATACTGCAGCTGAGCTTCTTGTTCCTCCTTGATTGACATATGCCACTGCTGTGGCGTTGTCTGACTGGATCCTGACTGGACGCCCTTGCAGCCTCTGAGACCATTTGAAGAGGCACAGCTTGATCGCCCGGATTTCCAGGACATTGATCGGCAGGCGGGATTCCTCTGGGGTCCAGCGACCTTGTGCCGACTGAGCACCCCAGACTCCCCCCCAACCTGTAAGACTGGCGTCCGTCGTGATCACTATCCAGTAAACCGGAAGAAATGACTTCCCGGCCAGAAGAGCCGGTGCTGTCAGCCACCATACCAGGGATCTCCTGACTAGGTGGCTCACTCGGATTTGATAATCCAGAGATGAAGGGCATCCGTTCCATCTGGACGGAACTTCCTTCTGTAACACTCGAGTGTGGTATTGAGCATATGGGACCGCCTCGAAGGAGGCTACCATGAGGCCTAACACTCGCATGCAAAAACGGAGTGACGACCTATTCCTGGAAGTCAGCTGCCATACTGCAGCCCGGAGGGTCTGCAACTTCTCCACAGGGAGGAATACCTTTGCCTCTGAGGAATCCAGAATCAACCCCAGGTACACTAGGCGTTGAGTGGGCACCAATACTGACTTTTGCGTGTTTAGTATCCAACCACAGTCTTGAAGAGTCTGACAGGTAATGGACACGCTTACCTCTAATTCTGAGCTTGAAGGGGCCTTCAGTAGAAGGTTGTCCAAGTAGCCCATGATAGCGATACCCCGCTGTCTTAGAAGTGCCAGAATCGGAGCGAGCACCTTGGTGAACATCCTGGGTGCTGAGGCAAGGCCAAACGGGAGGGCCACAAACTGGTAGTGGTTCTTCCCAATAGCAAATCGCAGAAACCTCTGGTGTCTGGAGTATATGGGGACATGCAGGTATGCGTCCTTGATGTCCAAGGAGGCCAGAAAGTCCCCCGGATGGATAGCCGTGACTACAGATCGAACCGACTCCATCCGAAATCTTTGTACTTTCACAAAGCAATTGAGGGCCCTGAGATCCAAGATTGGACGAACCCCCTCCTTCTTCGGCACAATGAACAGATTTGAGTAAAAACCCTGACCCCGTTCCTGTTCTTGAACTGGAATAACTACCCCGCGTTCCAGTAGACCCTGGACCGCCCCATACAGGCCCTCCCGACGGGTCGGTAGTAGCTGGAGATGGGAGGTGACGAATCTGTCCGGTGGGGACAAGAGAGAAAATCTATCTTGTAGCCTGAGGAGATTACTTTGCAAACCCACCTTTTGGAGACTAGAGCTGTCCACCGAGTCGCGAATTTGCGAAGACGTCGCCCCACCCGAGAGCTGGGTGGGGGTGGAACTTCATGCGGACACAGATTTGTCCGCAGGCTTGTTGGGTCTGCAGGACCAAGGACGCTTTTGTCCTTGGGCAGGCGCCTTGTCGGCCTGGGGTCTTTTCCCTGTCGCCCTAGGGGGATAAAAAAACCGCTTGCGTGCAGTAAAGGAGGGCCCTTGCACTTGGCGTGGCCCCTTACCCTTGCTAGTTTGGGGAAGCAAAGTGCTTTTACCTCCTGTGGCATCCCTGATGATGTCATCCAGAGAAGCCCCAAAAAGTCTGTCGCCCTTAAAAGGCAGATCCAACAGGGCTTTCTTGGAAGTCTGGTCCGCAGACCAGCTCTTTAGCCAGATCAGGCGTCGTATTGCTACTGCATAAACCAAAGCTTTTTTTTTTCCTTTTTTTTTTAGAGGCAAACGCCTCTAGGATTGCCGACAGTGTCCATAGACACCTCAGGGGCACCAGCTGCTAAATCTGGTGTTTCAGTCAGGGGAGAAGACATCTGGCTCAGATGCCATGCTGACCACACGCTGACACCCACAGGGCTCCAGGCAAGATATCAATAGGCCACCCTCCTGTACTGCAGAGATGCTGGGTCACCCAGAGGACTCACCACCCTGGACCGGTACCGCTATGCTGCCGTGTGCTGCGCCTGTGATGCTGTCCCACCGCTGCTGAGTCAGTCTGTTTCTTTTATGAGCGCTTCCTGTGTGAATTTTTTGCACCAGTGTAATGCACCCTAGAGGCCGGAGACTCTCGCAAAATGGCCGCCAAAACGTCTGTATGGAAGATAATGTGGGCTTTAAGAAAATGGCCGCCGAGCCGAAGATAGAGGCCAAAGCAGCCGTAGACTACAAAAAGATGGCCGCCGAACGGCAATATATACATACAGCGTGTATCATTACAAACATGGCCGCCGATCAGTCGATAGAGGCCAGTGGGTGTGGAACTACAAGAAAATGGCGCCGAAACCACAGGAAGATGGCCGCCGGGCAGTCACTAGAGGCCGAACCCGGCATGGACCACCGCAAAATGGCCGCCGACAGCATGGAGGAGGAAGCACATACAGGTAAGCAGAAATGACATCTCTTTTAAATGTTAGTTACAGCCAACCCCTTAGGTGACCCCCAGCACCCTTTAGCTGGAAGCCCAGGAAGGAGGGAAAGGCAGGGAGAGAGGGAAGAAAGGGGCCACAACCACTTACTTGGTCTCTCCAGGAATGTCCAGCCAAATCACCCAGCCGAGGCAGGGGAGTTTACTTACCTATCCTGCATGTATCATGCTGGAAGACATTCCAAACAGATCATCGTCCGCGCACGGAAGGTGACTGTTGGCCAGGCATACTGTGATTGGACCCAAGGGGACGATCATATGTATGCCCTGGAGTGCGACGCTCACCGGCCAGGCTGCTGCGACTCGGCCGTAAGGTCAGCCGAAGCTGAGCGGTCCGATGCAGGCCCTGGAGCGTAGGCTCACCGGCCACCCGTGGAGCGACGGGCATGTCGTGGAAAACCCAGCGCGTAGCTAGGGTCGGCACACGCTCGATGGCCGAAACTGGGGAGACTACAAGGATCGAGGATCCAGCCTGTCACCCAGTCGGCAGTTGATCAAAGATCGCAGGAAACAAAAAAAATGTAGCAAAAATATATATATATTTTTCCCCCAGACCAATGGGCCCGAAGGGAGCCATGTCCTACTCCTCGCTAGACAGAAAAAAACTGAGGGGATAAACCCAGAGGGTCCGCCCCCTGGGCGGTACTGTAGAAGGTGTGATGCAACACTTTTTACAAGTTTTCTGCCTAGTCACTCCTAATTAACGGATAATACCCACTTTGTCAATAGAGAAGCTGTGTCGGTCCATGGACGAAAGAGTAAAATGGTTTCATGAATTAAAAAAGTAACAAAACAGTAAAGTTAGCCCAATTTTTTTGTAAAATATGAAAAATGATGTTACGCCGAGTAAATAGATACCTAACATGTCACGCTTTAAAATTGCGCCCACTCATAGAATGGCGCCAAACTTCAGTACTTAAAAATATCCATAGGCGACGCTTTAATTTTTTTTACAGGTTACCAGGTTAGAGTTACAGAGGAGGTCTAGTGCTAGAATTGTTGCACGCGCTCTAACGCACGCAGCGATACCTCACATATGTGGTTTGAACAGCGTTTACATATGTGGGCGGGACATATTTATTTTACTTATTTTTTTATTTTTTTTACACTTTCATTTTTATTTATTTTTTGATAACTTTTATTCCTATTACAAGGAATGTAAACATCCCTTGTAATAGGAATGTGTGCGACAGGTCCTCTTTATTGAGAGATGCGGGGTCAATAAGACCCCACATCTCTCCTTCAGGCTGCAAAGCATGAGATCTTGAAAAAAAAATTCACTGATCTCATGTTTACTAGTCGCAATGGCGGCTTTGTTTACATCTGAGGACCCGGGCGTGACGTCATCACATCGCGCCCGGGCCTCCGACGGTCATAGAGATGACTGGTGACCATCTGGTCACCAGTCATCTCTATGCTTCCTAACGTGCGCCGGACGATTCATTCTCCGGGCCCCCGATGGCACGGGAGAGCCCGGAGAAGCACAGGATGGCGGCGGGAGGGGATGTCCCCTCCCGCCGCCTATAAGAACGATCAAGCGGCGGAACCGCCGCTATGATCGTTCTTATGGTGCACAGAATCGCCGGCAGAACAGAAGGATACCTGAATGATGCCTCCAGCTGCAGGCATCATTCAGAACTTCACCCACAAAGCCCAGGACGTCACATGACGTCCACCCAGGATGGGAGATCCCATCTGTGGACGTCATTTGACTATGGCTGGGTAGGGAAGTGGTTAAAAAGTAAGATTAATATCTCAATGAACACAAGAACAATTGACAAAACTGAGTTTTATATAACTTTTTTTTAGCTCATTACATGAAAGAAAGGTTAATAAAAAAAAATCTTTGGTTTTACTCAAATGCGTTGATGCAAACATTAGGGTGGCACCGATACCGAACATTTGCATGAGTACTTGTGCAAATGCTCTGATGCTTGACCCGATAATTGGGCAGCCTCACAGGTGATCGGTGCGGCAGAGTTACAAGCCCAATCTCCATTAACCACTAGAGGTCCGCGCTATAGCCGAATGACGGCTACAGCGCGGACCTAGAATGCCGGGAGGACGTCAATTGACGTCTGCCCCTTTCCTCGTTACCGGCGCGCGCTCCCGAGCGCGCATCGGGGAACTTCCGTGCCCACCGTGTAGAGCTGCACGATTAATCGTTTTAAGATCGCGATCTTGATTCACACCCCCCCGCGCGCGATCTCCAGGCTGGATGACTGCGATTTTCTTAAATCCCCGCCGGTTCCACGTAACCAGCGTGGAACGCAAATGGCGGATATCAGAACTGACGTCAGTCATCATAGAGCGTGATGCGCCGAGCAGTAAAGCACACATTGAAACCGTCTCCGCTCTGCTCGCACACAGCCCCGCCTCCTCCTAACCCCACGCTGTGATAGACAGAATGCGGGTCCAATGCTGGGATGTGTTCTGTCTATCACAGCGCGGGGTTAGGAGGAGGCGGGGCTGTGTGCGAGCAGAGCGGAGACAGTTTCAACATACAGGCGGTGAGTTGCTTTCTAGCAGAAAATGCGTGCTGCCGTCCGGGACTCCGTCCTCCTCCCCCCCTCCCCCCGGCCGCCGAGTCTGTCTCCTTGTCCCTGCCGCCTATGTACACAGTGAGAGGGGAGAGCTGTGCTCTTCTCATCTCAGCTGTGACAGGAGATCTAGCACAGTGCTAATGCTAGAACTCCTGTTTTGGAGGTGACAGGGTCAATAAAGAGAACCTGTCTCCTCCAATTGCTATAACACAGGGAATGGTTTTCTCCTGTGTGATAGCAATAAAGTTAAAGTGGAGCTCCACCCTAAATAGCAACTTTTGCTATTTGGAACCCTCCCCCCCTCCGGTGTCACAATTGACACCTTTCAGGGGGGAGGGGGGTGAAGATACCTGTCTAAGACAGGTATTTTCACCCACATCCGGGAGTCCTGTCTCCGGGAATCTGCGGGAGTTACGTCACTTCCCGCAGACTTCCCTTGGTGTTCTGGGAGACACTCGGCTCCCAGAACACAGGAGCACCAATCAGAACGGCGCAGCGTGACTCGCGCATGCGCCGTAGGGAACCGGGCATGAAGCCGCAGGGCTTCACTTCCTGGTTCCCTCAGCGAGGATGGCGGAGGGAGCAGCAGAGCGACGAGCAGTCGCTCGTCCTCTGCTGCGGACGTCGCTGGACTCCAGGACAGGTAAGTGTCCAAATATTAAAAGCCAGCAGCTGCTGTAGCTGTAGCTTTTAATATTTTTTTTCCGGCGGAGCTCCGCTTTAAGTGAAAAAAAAAATTGATAAAAAAAATAAAAAATTAAATTAATAAAATAAAAAAAAAGTACCGGTAATTAAAAAGTAAAGCATAAGAAAAATATAAAAAATAAGAAAATTAAAAGTAAAACGACAAGCTACGCCCTGGGAGTGGACTTAAAATACCGGCAACCACTGTCCCTTATAATATATTATGAATATTATTAGTCAGCTACCCCAGACTCTGGGGCCCAGAGTCTGGGGTAGCTGACTGTGGTAATATTCATAAAATGGGTAGCTGACAGACTGTGGTAATATTCATAATATATTATAAGGGACAGTGGTTGCCGGTATTTTAAGTCCACTCGTCTACAGCTGAATTTTTTTTTTTTTTTTAAATTGACCTTTTCAAAGAATCGTGAGAGAATCGTGATCTTTGTTCTAAGCAAAAGAATTGCGATTCTCATTTTTCCCAGAATCGTGCAGCTCTACCGCCACGTCACGCGGGTGCCTCGCGGCCGCGATATCCGCCAGGTACCCGCGATTGGCATTTACAGAGCCAGGGACAGGGATCTCTGTGTGTAAACACAGAGATCCACATCCTGTCATGGAGAGGATACCTATGGTGTGTCCCTTGTACATAGGGACAACCATCGGTCACCTCCCCCACTCAGTCCCCTCCCCCCACAGTCTGTCATGGAGAGGATACCTATGATGTGTCCCTTGTACATAGGGACAACCATCGGTCACCTCCCCCACTCAGTCCCCTCCCCCCACAGTAAGAATCACTCCCTTAGGCACACTTAACCCCTTCAGCGCCCCTAGTGGTTAACCCCTTCACTGCCAGTGTCATTTTTACAGTAACCAGTGCATTTTTTTATAGCACAGTCTGTCATGGAGAGGATACCTATGGTGTGTCCCTTGTACATAGGGACAACCATCGGTCACCTCCCCCACTCAGTCCCCTCCCCCCACAGTAAGAATCACTCCCTTAGGCACACTTAACCCCTTCAGCGCCCCTAGTGGTTAACCCCTTCACTGCCAGTGTCATTTTTACAGTAACCAGTGCATTTTTTTATAGCACTGATCGCTGTAAAAATTACAATGGTCCCAAAATGGTGTCAAAAGTGTCGGATGTGACCGCCATAATGTCAAAGTCACAATAAAAATCGCTGATCGCCGCCATTACTAGTAAAAAAATAAAAATGCCATAAAACTATGCCCTATTTTGTAGACGCTATAACTTTTGCGCAAACCAATCAATAGACGCTTATTGCGATTTTTTTTTACCAAAAATATGTAGAAGAATACATATCGGCCTAAACTGAGGAAATTTTTTTTTCTTTTTTTTAAATATGGGGATATTTTTATTAGCAAAAAGTAAAAAATATTGTGTTTTTTTCAAAATTGTTGCTCTCTTTTTGTGTATAGCGGAAAAAATAAAAAACCGCAAAGATGATCAACTACCACCAAAAGAAAGCTCTATTTGTGGGAAAAGACGACGTCAATTTTGTTTGGGAGCCACGTCGCACGACCGCGCAATTGTCATTCAAAGCGTGACAGTGCTGAAAGCTGAAAATTGGCCTGGGCAGGAAGGGGGTTTAAGTGCCCAGTAAGCAAGTGGTTAATAGCTTTTCTGGCAGCCGCTTCACCCTCCCGCGGCTGTCAAGGAGATCGGTGCTTGTAACTCCCCTCCACCGCCGCACCAATCACCCCCAGCTGTCCCCCTCTGTGCTCCCCATGTCCTCCTCCATGTCCCGATCAGTTTTGTCCTCCAGGTCCTCCTACGTCCTCCCCAGCTCTCCTCCGGTCCCCCCATGTCCCAGATCTTTCAGGATGAAAAGCGGAGGAAGGAGCCAGTAAATCTGTCACTTACAGGCTCCTTCCTTTTCCGAATGCAGAGTCAGTGATCACTGACTGTCCATTCATAACTGAGCATAGTAAACAGTTTATGAATGGGGAGGAACCTCTGTCTGTCAATTCACCTTCAGTGCAGCTGAGGCTACAGAGAAAGGGGATTGGGGAATCGCTATCTTCAGTCCCTTTCCCGGTCTTAAAGGAGAGATTTAATTTTTTAACCACTTGGCAACCACCTGCCGACAAATAACGTCGACAAGGTGGTTGCTTAACTCTGGGAGGACGTTATATAACGTCCTCCCAGAATCGCGCTCCCGCGCGCCCCCTGGGGCGCACACACGGGAATCTCCGTGACCGCTGGGTCCAGAGGACCCGGCGCAAAACGAATCGCGGTAAATCGCCGCTGATATCGGCCGTTTACCACGTGATCGCTCCGTCAAATGACGGAGCAATCACTTGTAAACAGACCGGCGTCATGTGATGACGCCGGTTCCTCTCTCCCCTCTCTGTACCGATCGGTACAGTGTGAGAGGAGAGGGGAGGGAGCGGATCATGTCAGCTCCCTCCCCCATGTCAGCTGGATCTGTGACAATTGCAGTCACAGATCCAGCAATCCATCCATCCCTGCTCAGCCATTCCTGCGCAATACTCTGCAAATTACTCTGCAATACCCTGGTGCAATACTCTGCAAATTACCCTGCGCAATACTCTGCAAATTACTCTGCAATACCCTGGTGCAATACTCTGCAATACCCTGGTGCAATACTCTGCAAATTACCCTGCGCAATACTCTGCAAATTACCCTGCGCAATACTCTGCAAATTACCCTGCGCAATACCCTGGTGCAATACTCTGCAATACCCTGGTGCAATACTCTGCAATACCCTGGTGCAATACCCTGGCGCAATACCCTGGCGCAATACCCTGGCGCAATACCCTGGCGCAATACCCTGGCGCAATACCCTGCGCAATACCCTGCGCAATACCCTGCGCAATACCCTGCGCAATACCCTGCGCAATACCCTGCGCAATACCCTGCGCAATACCCTGCGCAATACTCTGCAATACCCTGCGCAATACTCTGCAATGCCCGGCAATACTCCCCAATGCCCGGCAATACTCCCCAATGCCCGGCAATACTCCCCAATGCCCGGCAATACTCCCCAATGCCCGGCAATACTCCCCAATGCCCGGCAATACTCCCCAATGCCCGGCAATACTCCCCAATGCCCGGCAATACTCCCCAATGCCCGGCAATACTCCCCAATGCCCGGCAATACTCCGCAATAACCACTTCCCGCCCGACGGCCGTCATATGATGTTCTTGACTATGTGCGGAGATATCTGAATGATGGGTGCAGCTACAGGCATCATTCAGATATTAGCTTTTTCAGCCGGCGATTCCCTACACCATAACAACAATCATAGCGGCTGTTCCGCCGCTTGATCATTCTTACGGGAGGCGAGAGGGGAGAGGGGAGAGGGGATAGGGGATGTCCCCCCCCCCGGGGATGTCCCCCCCCCGTCACCCTCCGGTGCTTCTACCGACTCACCGCTATGATCAAAGCCAGGATTGTTTTTTGGTTTTTTTTCAGGCTTCCCAGCCTAGAGGTGAGATGTGGGGTCCTATTGACCCCATATCTCACTGTAAAGAGGACCTGTCATGCCATATTCCTATTACAAGGGATGTTTACGTTCCTTGTAATAGGTATAAAAGTGATCAAAAAAATTTTTGGGGCGGAAAAACATGTCAAACTAAAATAAATAAAGTAAAATGAACAATAAAAATATATATATATTTTTTTAAGCGCCCCTGTCCCCGTGAGCTCGCATACAGAAGCGAACGCATACGTAAGTCCCGCCCACATATGAAAACGGTGTTCAAACCACACATGTGAGGTATCTCTGCGAACGTTAGAGCGAGAGCAATAATTCTGGCCCTAGACCTCCTCTGTAACTCAAAACATGTAACCAGTAAAAATATTTAAAACGTCGCCTATGGGGATTTTTAAGTAGCGAAGTTTGGCGCCATTCCACGAGCGTGTGCAATTTTGAAGGGTGACATGTTAGGTATCTATTTACTCGGCGTAACTTCATCTTTCACATTATGTAAAAACATTGGGCTAACTTTACTGTTTTTTTTTTTTTAGCACAAAACATTTTTTTTCCGTAAAAAACGCGTTAAAAAAATTGCTGCGCAAATATCGTGCGAGATAAAAAGTTGCAACGACCACCATTATATTCTCTAAGGTCTTTGCTAAAAAAACATATATAATGTTTTGGGGTTCTATGTAATTTTCTAGCAAACAAATGATGATTTTTACATGTAGGAGAGAAATGTCAGAATTGGCCTGGGTGCTCCAGAACGCCTGAAGGTGCTCCCTGCATGTTGGGCCTCTGTATGTGGCCACGCTGTGTAAAAGTCTCACACATGTGGTATCGCCATACTCGGGAGTAATAGCAGAATGTGTTTTGGGGTGTAATTTGTGGTATGCATATGCTGTGTGTGAGAAATAACCTGCTAATATGACAATTTTGTGAAAAAAAAAAAAAAAAGAAAAAAAAATCTTGATTTTGCAAAGAATTGTGGGAAAAAATTACAACTTCAAAAAACTCACAATGCCTCTTTCTAAATACCTTGGAATGTCTTCTTTCCAAAAAGGGGTCATTTGGGGGGTATTTGTACTTTTCTGGCATGTTCAGGTGTGATAAATTTTCAGATATTGGCACCATAGCTTGTGGACTCTATAACTTTCACAAAGACCAAATAATATACACCAATTTGTACTTATTTTTACCAAAGATATGTAGCAGTATAAATTTTGGCCAAAATTTATGAAGAAAAAATAGTAATTTGCTAAATTTTATAACAAACGAAAAAAAAATCATTTTTTTACAAAATTTTCAGTCTTTTTTCTCTTATGGGAGAAAAAGAAACCCTGGACTGCCGCACTCTGTATAGACAGTTATTTATTCCAAAATTTCAAGTAAAAAATCCAAATTCAAAATAAATCCATAAATCCAAAACAACAAATGCAGATAGTGTGCATGCAGGGAAGGGTCAAGTGGTTAATAAAGATTTAAAAGTTCAAGTGTAAAAACAAATAAAAAAAAACAGACACCGTTGATTGGAGCCCCCACGCTCAATTTTTGTTTTTATAGATATATAAAACTGTAAAAAAAATCCTGACAGTCCACGCCTCATCAGTGCCCCCTATCAGTGCCCTCAGTGCTGCATATTAGTGCCACTGTCACATGACATAAAAAAAACAGCATCGGTAATCGGAATAGGTGAGTACTTGAAAAAAAAAAAGTATCGGTACTTGTACTCGGTCTTAAAAAAATAGTATTGGTGCAACCCTAGCAAAAATGAATACACCCCACAACAAACACTACTAATTCTAGTATTTTGTATGACCTTCATGATTTGAAAGGATGGCAACAAGTCTTCTGGGTATGGAATGAACAAGTTGGCGACATATTGCAACAGCAATCTTTTTCCACTCTTTAAGAAAGACCTCTTTTAGAACCTGAATGATGGATGGAGCGTGAGACTCAACTTGTCTCTTCAGAATTCCCCATAGGTGTTCAATTTGGTTTAGATCAGGAGGCATACTTGGCCACTGAATCCCTTCAGAAATGCAACAGTGGCCTTAGATGTGTGTATTGGATCATTTTCGTTGTCATTTTGGAAAAGTGCACGACGACGAAGGGCACGGAGTGATGGTAGCATCTTCTCTTTCAATATAGAGCAGTACATCTGTGAATTTATGATACCTTGAAAAAAATGCAGCTGCCCGACACCGGCAGCACTCATGCAGCCCCACAGAAGGACACTGCCACCACCTTGTCTCACTGTAGGCACCATGCATTTTTGTTTGTTCTCCTCACCTTTGTGACGCCATACAGTTTTGAAGCCACCAGTTCCAAAAACATTTATCTTGGTCTCATCACTCCAGAGTACAGAGTCCCTGTAGTCTACCTCTTTTTCAGCATGGGCCATGGCAAATTCTAGGTGGGCTTTCTTGTGCATAGGCTTTAGGAGAGGGTTTTTTCGTGGACGACACACATGCATGCCATTCCTCTGCAGTGTACACCGTATTGCGTCACGGAAAACAATCATCCCAGTTTGGCTTTCTACTTCTTTAGCCAACTGCAGTGAACTTGCTTTGCAATTTTCTTTAACCTTATCAGAAGAAGTTCCTGTCGAGGTGTTGACTTCCGTGGACGGCCTGGATGTCTCTTAGATGGTTGCAGTTCTATCTTTGTTACATTTTTGTTAAGTGCATAGATTAATATATAAAGTTCATCAGTGATCATAAAAATAATAATAAAATACAATAAACTATTTTATATATACACAGACGGTCCCCTAGTTACAAACATCTGACTCCTACTTACAAACGGAGGGAGACAACAGGAAGTGAGCGGAAATCTACCCCTAAGAAGGGAAATTCACTCCCGTAAGAATTATTATGGGAAAAAGGTGTCTCCACTGATGCTTTAGCACCAAGGCTTGTTTCCACAACAACCCTACATTTTCAAAATCCAATTGTCATTGGGACAGAAAGTGAGGTGAAATCTTCTGAACAGGGGCACAGACAGCAAAACAAATGTAACAGAGGTGTTAGCCCTTCCCTATGCTATCATGACTGCGACATTATGGTGGACACATCGGACACTTGACGCCATTTTGGGACCAGTGTAATTTATTCAGTGCTATAAAAATGCATTGATTATTGTGTAAATGACACTGGAAGTGAAGGGGTTAACCAGTAGGGGCGCCAACAGGGTTAAGTGTGTCCTAGGGATGTGTTCTAACTGTAGGGGGGATGGGCTACGTGTGACACGACACTGATCACCGCTCCCGATCACAGGGAGCAGTGATCAGTGTCCTTGTCACTAGGCAGAACGGGGAAATGCTTGTTTACATCAGCTTTTCCCCGTTCTTCCTCTCCGTGAGACGATCGTGGGACTCCTGGCAATCACCGAGTCCGCTGGACCCGCGGTCACATTCACGGGGCTTGCACGCCCTCAATGCCGCGTCTTAAAGGGGATGTACCTGTATGCCCAGCCGAGCCATTGTGCCGACGTATATAGTCGTGCGCTGGTCGGCAAGTGGTTAAGAGTAAAAATACCACTTACGATTCAGAGGTTAAATACAGGCATATTTCAGTACTATCCTCAGCTTGCACAGCTCCACCTGGCTCCGTCCAGTGTGATTACGCCACCGCTCACCACGATCTGCGCGCGATGGCGGCCGTTCTGGGGCACCGTCATAGGATGTCCACCCCTTTGAGGGTGGACGGACGGCAATCGGTTTAACTACCTTTTATAATCAACTGTCTGCTGGACAGGTTTTTTTTTTTTTTTTTTTTTAAAGGGTAAATTTTTATTGTACATATCAGCAGTATCTTACATTGACATATTACAGTACACATTTACGTACATTATAATTTGCTTACGTCGTCAAACTCAACATCTTACACTTGCAGCATGTTTTTAGAGAACAGATATGAAAACAAAACAACCAAAACAAAAGTAAAAATTTGTCCATAAACATTCAGTATTAGACAATATCAGTATTAGGACTTCCGCTCCTCTCCCATGTCTCCTCCATTGTCCATGACATTCTATCGACTTATCGCCTGGTGAACCTGGATACCTCCACACTTATCTCTAACCACAACACGTTTATTATCATTTATTACACCTTCACTTCTCCTGATACTTTATCCATCCATCCCGCCCACACTTTCTCAAATTTTTTGGGACACCCCCTAGCCATGTAGGTTGGTTTGTACGTTGGTAGGACCTTGTTCACCAAATTCACCCAACCCTGCAGAGAAGGGGGTGAAGGGCTCCGCCATTTGAGGGCCAACGCCTTCTTAGCATAGCAAAACAGAATTCTAAGCAGGGTTTTCTGCGAGGTTGCTATTTCCTCCTCCTCCAGGTCTCCTAAGAGACATCTGGCTGGGGAGTAAATATTTGGGAGCTCCAGGGTACCTTCCAGAAATGTTAGTATCTCCTTCAAGAGGTTCTCCACCCGGGGACGCTGCCACACCATATGAAAGAAATCTCCCTCCGCTCCATGGCAGCGAGGACATTCCGAAGATTCCCTTCTACCCATTTTATGTAGTCACTTGGGGGTATAATATATTCTATGGAGATAGTTAAACTGAGTCAATTTGTATCTAGCCGAGATCATCGAGGGCACCAATGTATCCAAAGCCTCCGACCAAGTCTCCGCCGTGAGGGACGGTATATCAGTTTGCCACTGTGCCAACACCTTCCTCATTCTGGGGGAGGAAGAGGTCAGGAGCTTGAAGTAGTATTTAGAAAATCAAACTGTGAGTGATCCCCATCAGTTAACACTTTTTCCATACTGGAGGGGGAGAGCGCCACCCCCCCCCCCCTGTATTGAGCCATCGCTGCATGGCGCAGCTGAAGATAACGAAAAAAAAAAGTATTGGGGATCCCGTATTCAGCCCTCAAGTCCAGAAAGGACATAAACACCCCATCCCTAAACATTTGATGGGCGTATTTAACTCCATAAGCCACCCAGCATGATCCATCCGGTACTTTGGCTATTTCACTCAGTTGGGGGATATGCCACAGAGGAGCATTAGGGGAGGCTGCAAGACTAGTCCCACCCACCCTGGCATTGCAGATATGGAATAATTTGTACGACAGTTTCAGTAATCCCACGCCCCCATTCCGGATAAGGTCCGTTCCTATAAAAGGACATTAATCAGTCCCTCATACGAGTGGACCTGGGCCGCCTGGGTTGCCACAGATGCAATGTTCAGGTCTGGAAAACCCCACCAGTGCACATGTGTCAGTTGGGCTGCCAGGTAGTAGCACTGCAGATTCGGAAGGGCCAGTCCACCATCCCTTATAGGTAAATAAAGTGTGTCCAAAAATACTCTAGCGGGTTTAGGGCCTGCCGTGTGCCCCTCGCTATGGTGAACGAGTCCGTAATGGTATCGTTGATCCCAAGCTTAGCCCGTGGTTCAGCGTACAGTATCTGGACCCATCTTATAAATCTAGGACTGAACCCCAGCCGTCCAAGGACCGCCACCAGATATGGCCATTCAATAGAATCAAATGCTTTGTGCATATCCAAGGAGAGCACCACCCGAGTATCCGGCGCGGGTCCCTCAGATTGTAGGATAGTAAACAGCCGGCGCAGGTTTATAGCTGTCAATCTTTCAGGTATAAAACCTGTCTGATCCTGATGAATAACTGAAGCAATTACTTTATTCAAACGTTTGGCCAATAATTTAGCTAGGATTTTTGCATCCACATTAATGAGGGATATCGGTCTATAAGATTCGCAAAGATCGTAAACCTTGTGCGGCTTAGGGATCAGCACTATAAGGGCCTCTCGCAGAGACCCAGGGAGTACTCCCCGCCGATAGGCATCCATATACATTTTGAGTAGCTGGGGGGGCAAAATTTTCGGCATATGTGGTGTACCATTCTGCCGGAAACCCATCCATACCCGGGGTCTTATTCGGGTTTAAGGACCCTATGGCTGACACTACTGCCTCCACTGTAAAGGGGAGGTCCAACTCCTCCGCCACCTCTCCCGAAAGTTCCAGGAGGGGTATTGGGGCTAGAACCCCCCTCTATTCTCCAACCAGAAAGTGTTAATGGACCTGGCGGTGGATCTCCCAAAACACTCCTCCTTAAGCCACAAGGGGCTCAACCTCCACAAAAGCATAACCTCGGGGCTTCTCCATATCAATGGTGATAAGCAAGGGGGAGTGGTCCGAAACGGCTCTCGGTAGATATTGGACTCCTACCACCCTCGGGAGAAGTGCCCTGGATACGAAACACATATCCAACCTGGATAGGGTATTAAATGTGGAGGAGAAGCAGGAATATGCCCTGGTATCTGGGTGTTTCCATCTCCATGCCTCTTCCAAATCATATTGTGTCACACAGGCCCCCAACGGGGACCCACCCACAGCCGCCATCCCAAATCTGTCCTTGTCAGGAGACAACACTGCATTCATGTCCCCAGCCAATATAACAGGACCTTCTGCCACTTGAACCACCTCCACCATCATCCCATCCCACACCCCCACCGTAAATGGGGGTGGCATGTATACCGCAACAAAAGGTATATGGTTGGTTATTAATTATCAAACCTACCCATGGGGTCTAGTTTCACAGACTTGGTTGTAAATAGGGACTTGCATACTAGGATCGAGACCCCCCCTGGCATAGGTGGAGTATGTGGAGTGGAATGCTCTCCCCACAAAGGCCCTATGGAGCGCCAGCATCCTGGAACCCACCAAGTGCGTTTCCTGGAGGAATATAATATGTGGTCTGCGCTTCAGTAAATATTTAAAACACCAGAGCTCTTTTAATCTTGGAATTAAGCCCCCTCACGTTCCAGCACAGTAAATTAAGTGTCTGCATCATAGCGTCTATAAATATATCTACCTATAATAACCCTCGGTTTGGGACAAGGCGACAGCGGAGGGCCCCCCAGGCGGGAGAAAAGTGCACAAAATCAATAGCATTAGCATTGGCAAATATATCATGACATCAGAATAGGCAAATGCAATGTTCACATAGGCATGCAGTTGGTCAAAATGCGGAGCAAGCGAATACAGTCGAGGGCCAAAGCCCCTAGGCCTTGGAGACATAGCAAAATACTGAAGGAGATTAAAAGTAAAGCAGAAAAAATAAAATAAAAATTGAAAAAAACTGAAACTGTCCAGGATCCAAAATGCCGGATCCTAACACCCATTCCCCCCACCCTGCCTGCAGCCCCGAACACCCCACAGGCTTCCTTGTCAATAATACATATAAATTAAAATTATATTAACATTACCATTCAGAATATTTGGGCCAAAAAACAGCCTTGGTCCCCGCACAGCTTCCCCAGTCTTCAAATCCTTTACTGAAATAAAAAAGACACTTGACTGAATAGATAAATTAATAAACAGTTGGGAAAAATATGGTGCCAAAATTACTTTCAAAGTATTGCTTAAAATACAGGAGGAAGCATGTGCTAATGTTTGCAAAGTCCAACAATTTCTTAGCCAACTTAATTTTTCTATTCACTGGAAATTAGCATGATATGGATATACTCTGCCTGTACACCATGCTGTCAGATAATCATGTGGTTTCCACAAATCTATTCAACTAGAGCAGTCTGAGGAGACACTAACTCCATCAACACACACGGGGGTCATTCGTCTACTGTATGTTGCACAATTTTGGATAACTCCCAGGGTTCCCACTAGGCGACAATGGATTGAACAGGTGAACAAATTACTCATAAGAGAAAACCTGACATATCAGCATAGCAACGCACCACGCAAATTCTATGCAATGTGGCAGGCTTGGTTGGATGTTCCAGGGTTGGCACTATATCAATTTATCAAAGACAGACTTTTACAATGATGGAAATGAAGGAAAAAAAACAAAAAAAACGCAAACTTAACCACTTAAGCCCCGGACCATTTGGTAGCTAGAGGACCAGAGGTGATTTCAGAATTTTGCACTGCGCTGCTTTAACTGTAAATTGTGCGGACATGCAATGTTGTACCCAAACAAAATTTGCGTCCTTTTCTTCCCACAAATAGAGCTTTCTTTTAATGGTATTTGATTGCCTCTGCGATTTTTATTTTTTGCGATATAAACGGAAAAAGACCGAAAATTTTGAAAAAAAATGATATTTTCTACTTTTTGTTATAAGAAAATCGAATAAACTCAATTTTAGTCATACATTTAGGCCAAAATGTATTCAGCCACATGTCTTTAGTAAAAAAAATGTCAATAAGCGTATATTTATTGGTTTGCGCAAAAGTTATAGCGTTTACAAACTAGGGTACATTTTCTGGAATTTACACAGCTTTAAATTTATGACTGCCTATCTCATTTCTTGAGGTGCTAAAATGGCAGGGCAGTACAAAACCCCCCCAAATGACCCCATTTTGGAAAGTAGACACCCCAAGGAAATTGCCGAGAGGCATGTTGAGCCCATTGAATATTTTTTTTTTTGTCCCAAGTGATTGAATAATGACAAAAAAAAAAAAAATTACAAAAAGTTGTCACTAAATGATATATTGCTCACACATGCCATGGTTATATGTGGAATTGCACCCCAAAATACATTCTTCTGCTTCTCCTGAGTACGGGGATACCACACGTGTGGGACTTTTTGGGAGCCTAGCCACGTACGGGACCCCGGAAACCAAGCACCGCCTTCAGGATTTCTAAGGGCGCAAATTTTTGATTTCACTCCTCACTACCTATCACAGTTTCGAAGGCCATAAAATGCCAAAATAGCACAAAACCCCCCAAAATGACCCCATTTTGGAAAGTAGACACCCCAAGCTATTTACTGAGAGGCATGTTCAGTCCATGGAATATTTTATATTTTGCCACAAGTTGCGGGAATATGACAAACTTTTTTTTTTTTGCACAAAGTTGTCACTAAATGATATATTGCTCACACATGCCATGGGCATATGTGAAATTACACCCCAAAATACATTCTGTTGCTTCTCCTGAGTACGTGGATACCACATGTGTGGGACTTTTTGGGAGCCTAGCCGCGTACGGGACCCCAAAAACCAAGCACCGCCTTCAAGGTTTCTAAGGGCATACATTTTTGATTTCACTCCTCACTACCTATCACTACCGATCACAGTTTTGAAGGCCATAAAATGCCAAGATGGCACAAACCCCCCCCAAATGACCCCATTTTGGAAAGTAGACACCCCAAGCTATTTGCTGAGAGGCATGTTGAGCCCATTGAATATTTTTTTTTTTTGTCCCAAATGATTGAATAATGACAAAGAAAAAAAAAATGTACAAAAAGTTGTCGCTAAATGATATATTGCTCAAACATGCCATGGTTATATGTGGAATTGCACCCCAAAATACATTTTGCTGCTTCTCCTGAGTACGGGGATACCACATGTGTGGGACTTTTTGAGAGCCTAGCCGCGTACAGGGCCCTGAAAACCAAGCACCGCCTTCAGGATTTCTAAGGGCACAAATTTTTGATTTCACTCCTCACTACATATCACAGTTTTGAAGGCCATAAAATGCCAAGATAGCCCAAAACCCCCACAAATGACCCCATTTTGGAAAGTAGACACCCCAAGCTATTTGCTGAGAGGCATGGTGAGTATTTTACAGCTCTCATTTGTTTTTAAAATGAAGAAAGACATTTATTTTTTCAAAACTTTGTGACAAAAAGCGAGATCTGCAAAATACTCAACATACCTCTCAGCAAATAGCTTCGGTGTCTCCCTTCCAAAATGGGGTCATTTGGGGGGGTTTTGTGCCATCTGGGCATTCCATGGCCTCCGAAACTGTGATAGGCAGTGAGGAGTGAAATCAAAAACTTACACCCATAGAAATCCTGAAGGCGGTGCTTGGTTTTCGGGGTCCTGTACGCGGCTAGGCTCCCAAAAAGTCTCACACATGTGGTATCCCCGTACTCAGAAGAAACAATGTATTTTGGGGTGCAATTCCACATATAACCATGGCATGTTTGAGCAATATATAATTTAGTGACAACTTTTTGTACATTTTTTTTTTTTTCTTTTTGTCATTATTCAATCACTTGGGACAAAAAAATAAATATTCAATGGGCTCAACATGCCTCTCAGCAAATAACTTGAGGTGTCTACTTTCCAAATTACTGCCCTCGAGCTGACCTTCGCGGTGATACCTCACATGCATGATGCAATTGCTGTTTACATATGACGCTAGACCGACGCTTGCGTTCGCCTTTGCGCAAGAGCAGGGGGGGACAGCAGTGCTTTTTTTTTTTTTTTTTTTTATTTTGCTTTTTTATTTTATTTTTAAACTGTTCCTTCCATATTTTTTTTTTTTTTTTTTTTTTACAATTTTTATTGTTATCTCAGGGAATGTAAATATCCCCTATGATAGCAATAAGTAGTGACAGGTACTCTTTTGGGGGGTTAGACCCTAGATCTTTCCTCTGCCCTCAAAGCATCTGACCACACCAAGATCGGTGTGATAAAATGCTTTCCCAATGGCGCTGTTTATATCCGGGGGGGGGGGGGGGACATTCCCTCCCACTGCTTGTAAAAGCAGTCTACAGGCTAATTATCTGCTAGAATTGCTTTTACATGAAAGCCGGCCACTGGCTGAAAAGAATGATACCAAGATGATACCTAAACCCGCAGGCATCATTCTGGTATAAACATTCAAAGTCCAGCAACATACCAGTACGTTGCTGGTCCTTGTTGGACATGTATTGTAATCTTTTTTTTCATGCAGCCTGTTGGCTGAACGAAAAAAAGAGATTGATCGGTGGGTATGCCCACCATTAGAATACCTCCCTTCATCCACCCACTTCTAATGATGGGCATATATGCCGAAGCATGGGGGCATCCTCCCGCAAAAAAGTTATGCCGCGTACACACGGTCTGACTTTTCCACGGGCAAGCCTCCGTCGGAATTTCGACCGTATGTACGCGCCATAAAAAGTTATGCCGCGTACACACGGTCTGACTTTTCCACGGGCAAGCCTCCGTCGGAATTTCGACCGTATATACGCGGCATTAGGAGCAAAATCGCTCCTCCGCCCCTGCTGCCCCCATGCTTCGGCATATATGCTCTTTTTTTTAACTGTGGTGGTGAAATCACCTCCTACAGCGCTGGAGTCACGGCTTTATGTATCGTGGGAGCAAACGCTGTTGCTGTCAAGATAAATAGATCCGCGCTGCAACTGAATGGCGTACCTGAAAACAAAAAATTACATACCTGAAAAGCAAGCATGATAAAACATTGCAGAATAGAATACAGTAAAAAAGAGCAGAACAATAGAGGAGAAAATAGAGAGAGAGAGAGAGAACAATAAAACGACAACTATTTTTTTTTTTTTCTTTTATATTTTTTTTGTGTTTTGTTTTTGACGTTTTTTTTTTCTTTTTTACACTTTTTTTTGTAACTTTAACAACTGTAATGGTTCGGGTCTCTCAAAATGTAATGGCATCTTGGGAGACCCTGTGTGTGTCCTAGTCTGTGAGATGCTGTACCCTACGCTAAAACTTCACTTTTGAGTGGTAGCGTTCAAAACATTCACCAAGGCAAAGACCAGGTTTGTCAGGACAGAGTGGACAAAAAACACGGGTGTCACGCCTAAATCCGCGCATGCTACAGACACGACATCTTTTTTGGGGGGTTCGTTGGGTAGGGGTACTCGGGAGGGCATACGGATAATGCCTCTCATGCAGCCGGCTTACTGCATTTGGTTGGGAATGGTGAGGTGCAGAACCGCCTGGATACAGGAGTTCTGTGACTATCTCATTCTGGAATTTTAGAAGAGATAACGTCCCGCCTGAAGCTCTGTATAGCACATGAGCGTTCAGCAAAGCCAATTGGAATAAGGATAGAGATACTTTTTTGTACCAGCTTCTCGCCTTACGGTCAATTAGATACGGCGCCAACAACTGGTCGTTGAGGTCCATCCCTCCCATATTTTGGTTATATTCGTGGACACCGAGGGGTTTCTCCACAACACCAGTCGCCGTACGAATTTGGACTGTCGTGTCTGCATGAAGGGAGGTAAGAAGGAAAACATTCTTATTGTCCCTCCACTTCATAGCGAGCAAGTTATTACACTTCAAGCAGGCTCTCTCCCCCAGCCTAAGACGGGCATCTACAAGCCGCTGGGGAAAGCCCCCGCGATTAGGTCGCACGGTGCCACATGCTCCAATCTGATGATCAAACAAGTGACTAAACAGTGGCACGCTCGTGTAATAATTGTCCATATACAAGTGGTACCCCTTTCCGAATAAGGGTGACACCAAGTTCCACACTATCTTGCCAGCGCTCCCTATGTAATCCGGGCAGTTGACCGACTCAACCTGACTATCTTTTCCCTCATAAACCGTAAAGTTCAATACATAGCCTGTTGCCCTGTCACAGAACTTGTAGAGCTTGACCCCGTATCTGGCACGCTTGCTGGGAAGGTACTGCTTGAAAGACAAGCGGACAGAAAATTTAATCAGGGACTCATCAACGCAGACAACTTGATCGGGAATAAAACAAGGCTGCAAAACGTTCGTTGAAGTGGTTTATGAGGGGCCGAATTTTATAGAGCCGGTCGTATTCAGGGTCCCCACGTGGACGACAAAGTTCATTGTCGTTGAAGTGCATGAACCGCAAAATCTGCTTGTATCGTGTCCTGGGCATGGAGGCAGAGAACACGGGCATGTGGTCAATTGGGTGCGTGGACCAATAAGCACGCAATGACGGGAATTTGTGTGCCCATGTTGAGGGAAAGGCCCAGAAAGGTCTTAAAGTCGGAAACCGTAATTGGTTTCCAATCTTTGGCAATTTTAGGCAACTGGGGGTTAGCGGCGAAGAATTGACCAGCATACAAATTACTCTGGTACACAATAGATCTATAGAGATCTTCCGTGAAAAACAGCGAATAAAAATCAATTGGCATAAAATCAGCTGTTTCCACCTGAATACCGGGTTGGGCAGTGAATGGGGGAAGTACGGGTTCTGCAGAAGTGGTGGGGACCCAATCAGGATAGGCGAATTCTGCAGGAAGGGCACTATGGGCACGACGGGCCTGCCTTTGTCTTCTTGGTGGCAGCGGGACACTACTTGTGCTTGCCACCTCGCCAGCTTGAACTGCACTTATGGGACTCGCCACGTCACCACGTGATACTGCAGTGCTGGATGTACGCCCAGGCTGTACTAGGCCGCTGGTGCTTGCCAATTCACCAGAAGGAATAGCGGCGCTAGTACTACTCTGCTCCATGATACGAGAGACCTGCGGTTCTTGCTCCTCAACAACCTCAGAAGATCGGGATCGGGTACGCCTGACCTTAGCAGGGACCTCAACTTCGTCGTCAGAGCTATCTGACGTGGAGCCGCTGACGTCACTGTCTTCTACGGGAAGATATTCTGAGCCTGAATCTGACAGATGCGTGACCTCCTCTTCACTATCTGTCATGCTCAGAATCTCGTAGGCCTCTTTACTAGTGTACCTTCGTCTTGCCATTTTGGGCTCTAAATTTAGGGGTACACTAGTAAGATTCACAGGTAAAAAAAGCACCTGACTGTC
The DNA here is from genome assembly GCA_029206835.1 of Rana muscosa. Lineage (NCBI taxonomy): Eukaryota > Metazoa > Chordata > Amphibia > Anura > Ranidae > Rana > Rana muscosa. Next base: position 95,772,409 of record CM055126.1, read on the forward strand.
ACCAAATGTATCAAACGCTACCAAAAAAACTGTTAGCGATCGCAGGGATCAGGACTGTCTCTGCGAACGCTGCAGTTATGTGTGTTGTGTTTGGTAAGTGACAGTGATCGATCGATACTGCACTTGGGTGGGCTGGGCTGGGCGGAGGGGCTAAACGCAGGTGCTAGCAGGTATCTGGGCTGATCCCGCTAACACTGCGTTTTTGGGAACCCTAAACCGCTGGGGACGCTAGTATAGATCTGATCAGATACTATACCACTAAGGGAGGTGTATGCTTTGCGCGTGGGTGTTAGCGTTACTGGCACTAACCTGACGCTGCCTGGGGCGACGCAGACCCTCTCTGACGCTAAAACCTAATTGATATCAGGGGGTTAAACCTTTATTGGGTTATATACGGCGGATGCCCTGATGCTATAAAAAGCAAACTAACCAACCAGCGTCACCTGTAACCTTTATATGGTGATCACTGGTGAAAGGGTTAACTAGGGGCAATCAGGGGGTTAAAACCTTTATTAGGTTAAATATGGGGGTACCCGACGCTATATAAAAACCTGACAGGTTACCTAAATAACTAAATAACTAACTGGGTAACCAGTGTCACCAGTGACGCTTATACGATGATCACTGGTGAAAGGGTTAACTCTAGGGGCAATCAGGGGGTTAAAATAATATATGGGGGTACCTGACGCTAATAAAAACCTGCGGCGAACCTAAAAATAATTAACTGGCTATCTAGGGCACCAGCGACAAGAAAAAAGCGATCGGAAAAACGATCGCTTAGTGACGCTGGCGTTAGGGGGTGAAAGGGTTACCTGGGGGGCGATCAAGGGGTTAAACCTTTATTAGGGGGGGTTAGGGGGCTACCTTGGACCTAAAGGGGCCTAATCCTAACTGCCCTGCAACTTTTTACAGTCACAAATGACACTGATTGCAGTGATCAGTAAAAAAAATTATCACTGCAAACGGTGCACTGTGACTGGGGGTACTGGGGGTGATCTGGGGGTGACTGGGGGGTGTAAGTGTGCCTACGTGTACTGGTGTCAGTGGCCTGTTGGTGCATTTACTATGTGATGTCTTCTCTCCTCACGCCGGATCGAAAAGACCGCCACGAGGAGAGATGACATCACTTCCTCTGCCTGTGTTTACATTACACAGGCAGGGGAAGCTCTCTCATTCTCCGGGAGCGATCGAGAGGGGGTGGCCGGAATCGAACGGCCGTCCCCTCATGCCGGATCGCTCCCGAACACTTAACCACCGCTCACTGTATAGAAGGGGGGTCCGATCGGACCCCCCCAACTATACAAAGGCGATCACGTAGATCTACGTGATTCTGCCTGTCGGTGCCATTCTGCCGACGTATAATTACAGTGGGCGGTCGTTAAGTGGTTAAATGGCCGAGAAGATAATTTATAACATATGACCTTAACCACTTAAGGACCGCCACACGACGATATACGTAGACAGAATGGCAAGGCTAGGCACAAGGGCGTACAGGTATGTCCCCTTTAAGATCCCAGCCCGAAGCTCCATGACCGCACCCAATCGCCGCCGGTGTCCCGCGATCTGGTCACAGAGCTGGAGAACGGGGAGAGATAAGTGTAAACAAACCTTTCCCCGTTCTTCCTAGTGGCATGTCAGTGATCGTCTGTTCCCTGTCATAGGGAACAGCGATCGGTGATGTGCCAAGCCACGCCCCGCTACAGTAAGAATCACTCACTAGGGCACACTTAACCTCTACAGTGCCACCTAGAGGTTAACCCCCTTCACTGCCAGTGTTATTTTCACAGTAATCAGTGCATATTTATAGCACTGATCGCTGTAAAAATGACAATGGTCCCAAAAATGTGTCAAAAGTGTCCGATGTGTCCGCCATAATGTCGCAGTCACGATAAAAAAAATCGCAGATCGCCGCCATTAGTAGTAAAAAAAAAAAAAAAAAAAAAATTATATTATATTATATTATATTATATTATATTATATATATATATATATATATATATATATATATATATATATATATATATATATATATATATAAAATGCCATAAAACTATCCCCTATTTTGTAGACGCTATAAAACTTTTGCGCAAACCAATCACTGTACGCTTATTGCGTTTTTTTTTTTTACCAAAAATATGTAGAAGAATACGTATCGCCTAAACTGAGAAAAACAATTGTTTTTTTTATACATTTTTTGGGGGATATTTATTACAGCAAAAAGTATAAAATATTGCATTTTTTTTTAAATTGCCGCTCTATTTTTGTTTATAGTGCAAAAAATAAAAACCGCAGGAGGTGATCAAATACCACCAAAAGAAAGCTCTATTGGTGGGGGGGGGGGGGAGGGGAACGTCAATTTTGTTTGGGAGCCACGTCGCACGACCGCGCAATTGTCAGTTAAAGCGACGCAGTGCCGAATCGCAAAAAGGGGCCTGGTCCTTTAGCAACAAAATGGTCCGGGGCTTAAGTGGTTAAGAAGTATTGGAGACCGCAGTGGGTCAGACAGAACGTTTGTATACTGCATGTCCTTAGGGCCCTGGGGACATGTAGAGACCGCTATAACTTTTCAATTGTTTTATATTTCTTTATTTTATTCTCTGTTCTTTGAATTGGTTCTCTCTTCTCCAGTTTAAATTTCCCATTTTTCTTTCTCACATGTGGTATTATATGTCATTTATGATGAATGGATCACATATGTCCTATATATACACACACTATACTGTTTATCTAAGCAACATGTGATGACAATTGTTTTACTTCTGCAATATCTTGTATCTTGCACAATGAACAAAAAAAAAAAACTAGGAGCAGTCTAGCAAAGCTCTACACAAGGTTGCTCCTACCTTTTACCATAGCTCCCAACTACTGTACCCCCAATTTTATGGGACTGTCCCTGATTTGGAACAAAGTCCCTCTGTCCCCCTTTCATTTGTCCCTCATTTTGGTCTGATCTATCCTGGAGACCCAGAGTAACCGCAAAGACCACCTACAGCAGCAATTTTTTTTTTTTACGGATTATATATGTTCTCCATGTAAACTTCTTGTAAAAAGGAGAAACTTGTCTCTTCAAACTGATTATCACTATATCTTCCTGAACTCTTTTATACCAGAAACACATGGGAGTAAAATGCCAGGACACATCCTTGAGTAATCCTGCACACCCGATCGAGCTCTGTTGGTCCCATCTGCCTTCTCAGACCCTCTGGACCCCGCAGCACGTCTGTGGATGGTTAAATACGGCCCTGTGATGGAGAAAGCCCCGAGATTCATGCTCCCCAGCAGCAAAATAGCGCCGGCCTGCCTCACAGTCCGAAGCATGGGCAGCCCTCCTCTTCTTCCTCCTCAGCGCAGCAGTCTCCAGGGAAGGGTGAGTCACAGCAAACCCCAGCTTCTAGCCCTGCTGATCCCCTCCTATTCTCCCCTCCTGAAGACACTGATACTGACACTCCTGCAGCTGCACACCATGATGCAGATCACACAGAACCCACCCTGGCACAGATCATGGAGGTTATACAGCACAGCCATGCTTCTCTTACTACTCAAATGGACTCCATTAAAATGGAACTCTTTCCTGAAACATGATGTTCACACCCTCCGCCACAGAGTGACAAATGCGGAACAACGCATAGAGGAATTGGAAGATGAGACACGTCCCTTGGAGGGCTCTGTTAGGGAAATGTGTCAGACCCAAGACTATACTGCTGACAAGCTCACTGACATGGAGGATCGCTTGAGGCGAAACAATTTGCGCTTCTTGGGGTTCCCGGAGGGTTAAGAGGGTAGAGATCCGGAGCCTTTCATGGAGCGCTGGCTGACCACCATGTTTGGCACCTCCACCTTCTCACCGCTATTCGCCATTGAAAGGGCACATAGAGTTCCCCTACGCCCCCTGCCATCTGGAGCCCCGCCACGTGCAATGCTCATTAAACTACTACACTTCGGCGTGGCTTGGAGAACAATGGCATAGGTCACAAATAGTGTAAGCTCCGCTGATCAAACTGCTTCTGTCACCATCCTGCGCATCTGTTGCCATCCGCTTTACCCGGGGGATATCTCCCGTCTCCCCTGATGTCCATGGGGCCTACCGGCCCACTAGAACGCCGCCCGCTGCTGTGTGGATTCCAGGGCCGGTAACTGCCTTAGGACAGGCCGCGGCTTCAGCCTAGTCCCCGGAGCGGCAGCCATCTTGCTGCACCCAGCGGCCGCAACAGTAAGCTCTCCTGACCGCCCAGTGCTCACTCCCCTCCTGGATTAGCCTCTGGATTGCCTGAGACAGCTGCCGCGGTGCATCCCCACCCTGTATCTGCCATAGGATGGGCCGCGGCGTCTGCCTACCTCCCAGAGTGGCGGCCATCTTGCTCCACCCAGCGGCGGCCTTGGTAAGCTCTCCTGGCCTCCCTGACTGTTTTGTGTTCCGCCTCCCCCCTAGAACAGCCGCTGCCGAGGCGCATCCACACCTTGCCTCTGATTTGGGGACAGTCTGTGGCACTAGCCCAACTACCAGAGTGACGGCCATCTTGCTCCACCCGGTGCCGGCCTGGTGGTCCACGCCCGGAGCAGCGAGGGAACATGTCTCCGCCGAAAAGGACCTCTGAGGCGGTGGAAAAGCTGGAAAAATACCGCCATTAAGAGCAAGACACGCAGGCCAAAGATAGCGACAGCACGTGCTCCGCGGCGGACCATCAGGGCACAGACACAGCTAAGGTCTTGGATGCCATTGCGATGCTGCAGGGGACACTCACCGCCAAAATAGACGAGGTCAAGATTGACCATCCCCCTGCTGCGCCAGGACCTGTCCAAGGTAAAAGACAGGGTCACCGAGGCCGAGACACGCATTGGAGTGGCAGAGGACATCCTGCACCCCCTGAGCCATGCCACGGAGGACCTACAGAGCCAGATCCATCAGCTGCATGCTCAGCAGGATGATATGGAGAACCGTTTGAGACGCTGCAACCTCCGGTTCATTGGATTACCTGAAAAGGCTGAAGGTACCAACCCTGCTGAATACTTGGAATCCCTCCTCATTTAACATTTTGGAAGAGAAGCCTTTTCAGTTATGTTCGCAGTGGAACGGGCGAACCGCATCCCAGCTAAACCTCCACCTGCGGGAGCCCCCCAGGACCTTTATTGCCAAGTTTCTTAACTTTAGAGACAGAGATAAAAACCTTCGGCTGACCAGAGAGAAAGGTAACATCGCCTTGGGCAACGGCCATGTCGCAGTGTTCCCGACTTCTCTAATGAAGTCCAAAGAAAGCGTGCACAGTTCCAGGATGTTAAGAGGCGGTTCAGGGTGATACACCTTAAGTATGCCATGTTGTTCCCGGCCAGATTGAGAGAGTGGAGAACGGCAGAGCCCTATTTTTTGAGGACCCGAAGGTGGCAGCACACTGGTTGGATCAACGCAGATGCCCAGATGGATGAACGTGGCCTTTTACTGCGAGTACTGTTGCCATTGTTAGATGTTGGCAGGCCCCACTTTTCTTCTACACCCCTGGGGGGGGGAAGGAACTCAGTTTGTTGATACTCCTGGACACTCGGCTGTAGGCCTGGAGCTGCTTGGACTATGAAGGATGTCACCTTGTGCTTCTTACTGCCCCCGCAGCACTCATGGAGATATCATAGGGCAGAGGCCCCCAAAACTTTAGTACATCAGGATGACTGTGTATCCTTGCAGCGGGAGTCTCACTCAGATGGAGAAAGTGACACATAGGACATGCCACGTGCCCTAGCCTTGCTTCACACAGTGAATAATCGCCCCCGTTATGTTTGCAACCCCCTCTTTTTTTTTCTGTTTTGGACTTTCCTACTCCTCATATTCCAAGTACTGTTCCTCCAGCTAACGTTGATGGCTGGAAGCGGATTCATATAAAAGGTTGTAAGGGAATGTATGCTTCCACCAAGTTGGGAAGGTGGGAAGCTGGGAGGGAAGGAAAATGCCGGATCCCTTGATCTGAGCATTGGGAATCTCAGCACCGTTGTGCACTTGTTATTTACTTGGAATGTTTTTGAACAAGCACTTATCACATATGCAACATGTATGTTTGGTTACGCGATGGCTGTGTTATTTCAGTTTGGGAGGGTGCTGCCCTGCCGATCCATATGCAATCTTTGTGCGAATAAACACCATGGCGGACATTAAGTTTATGGTGCGGGACATGCGGGATAAGATTAAAAGGACAGCCGTGTTACAATATTTGAAGGGTCAGAGGGTTGATATTGTCGCATTGGTAGAAACTCATGTCAGAAGGCCACTTACAGGCGGCCCTGAAGCATCCATGGGTGGGGTGGGCTTACCACAGTACCCACACAAATATGTCTAGAGGGGTAACTGTGCTAATAGCGAAATCCACACCTTTTGAGTTGGTCTTCATGGTGTCGGATCGGCAGGGGAGGTACCTCTTTCTGCATGAAATAGTGGGGGGGGACCCCTTGTTAAATATTGGCTAGCTATATCCCCCCTCCATACAGGTCGGTTGTGGTTACAGAGGGCCTTGCATTTATAGCAATGTACCCGTCCATACCAGTAGTGTGGATGGGGGATTTTAATAACACAATGACTCCATCCCTGGACCGCCCAGCACAGGCTGAACTACTGCATACAAGGCTGTACCGTACACTGACTGAATTTGCCCTTATTGACGTTTGGAGACATGCTAACCCCACGACGTGAGCATACACTTGCCACTCAGTAAGCCATAATGCCATAATACCATGTCCAGGATAGACTTCACACTTGTTTTCAGGGCCCTTCTGCCAAAAGTCACGGGCACAGGATTTGCTCCCAGGATCCTGTCAGACCACTTTGCGTGCTGGCTGACGGTGTCCCTGCGGGTAGCCTCTCCCACCAAACGTTGGCAACTGCATCCACACTGGCTATCCCTTCTAACGGATCATGACTCCATTGCAAGGGAATTGCTCTTCTTTTTGGAGGGGATACAGGGATCTACCGTACAGTTCCCCCGACTGAATCGAGAGAAAGTTGAGCTTCTTGATGCACCTATCACGGCGCACGACATTGCAGAGGTGATTGCACAGCTAGCCAAATCTAAGGCTCCAGGGATGGACGGACTGCCTCTGGAATTTTATACAACTTACTCAGACATTTTAGTCCCCAAGTTGAAAGCTTTATACCAGTCCATTTTTGATCCGAACTCACTCCCCGAGTCTATGCACGAAGCCCAAATCATAGTTCTCCCCAAACCGGGTAAAGACCCACACTACCCTGAATCCTACCGGCCTATCTCACTCCTGCAGGTAGATATCAAAATCTTAACTAAAATTCTGGCCTCTAGGTTAAAACACTCCTATCTTAACATTAATTCATTCGGACCAAACGGGCTTTATGCCGGGGAAAAACACAGCCATGAACATCAGGCGACTGTACATGATTATTCAAGCCCGACACTATAACTCTGGGACGAGGGTGGTGGTGGCATGAGACACAGCCAAGGCCTTTGATTCCTTAGAATGGCCATATTTGTGGGAATGTCTGCATGGCTATGGGTTTGGGTCACGTTTTATAAAATGGGTACAGCTCCTATATCAGACACCCATGGCGAGAATTTTTGTGAATGGATGGCTCTCTGAGCAGTTTCCATTAGAGAGGGGTACCCGACAAGGGTGTCCCCTTACTATATGCGCTAGCTGCTGAACCACTGGCCATTGCCACAGGGGCGGATCCAGAGTCTTTTCTCGGGGGGGCACTGCCAAAAAAAAATTTTTTCGTGGGAAATTTATCGGGGAAATGGCTGGTGTCGGCGCTTCAATCATCCCGGCACCATGGTTGTTATGGTGTCAGGATGATTGAAGCGCATTATTTCTATTATTACATTGTAATATAAAATTAAATAGTTTAATGCAGAATCAGTGGGAGTCCCCAGTGTGTCACTTGCCACCGTCGCCTGCAATTAGACTCAGAGAGGCAGCGGCAGCCGCAGAACAAGTACTGTATATACTCGAGTATAAGCCGACCCGAAAATAAGCCGAGGCACCTAATTTTACCCCCAAAAAACTGGGAAAACGTATTGACTCGAGTATAAGCCTAGGGTGTCCATCTGAATGCCTCACTGTGCCCATGACTAGACTGATGTTTAACATGGGAGTCTATGGAAGGAGTTCCCGGTTTGAAAAATCGGTTCTCCCCGGACGTAGGTTTCCCAGACACCAAACTTTGCACACTTGTAGAGGAGACATAGGGCTACATGTGTGCCAGGTTTGGGGTCCAGGGGACCTACGACCGGCCGGTACTGGGTCCGCAAAGTCACCAGAGAAATGACCGTTTAACATTGGAGTCTATGGAAGGGGTGCCCGGCTTTAAAAAAAAAAAAAGTGCTCCCCGGCCGTAGGCCCCCCAGACACCAAACTTTGCACACTTGTAGAGGAGACATGGGGCTACATGTGTGCCACGTTTGGGGTCCAGGAGACCTACGGCCGGCCGGTACTGTGTCCCCAAAGTCCGGAAGATCAGGCGCAAAAAAAACCCAGAGCAAGCGAGTGTGACAGATGGTCTCGGGGGGGGGCAATTGCCCTGTTGCCCCCCCCCCCTGGATCCACCCCTGCATTGCCATCAGAGCCCACCCTTACATTTAGGGTCTGCGCCAAGGCCCCACAGTAGACAAAATAGGAATGCATGTCAATGCTACCATATTATACCTAGCGGACCAGGGACCATCACTCCAAGCTGCGTTACGACTTATTGAACAAAATGGGGGGATACTCGGGTCTGCGGACAAATCCCAAATTCTTTCAATAGATGCGGTTCCCCCCCTTTCACAACCCCCCCCCCCCCCCGCTACCACTCGCTAGGGTATCCAAGATTAAATATTTGGGAGTGGAGGTAACTAGGGACCTAGTTGAATATACACCCTTGAATGTAGCTCCCCTGTTTAAATTACTTAAAAGCAAAAACGCAGACATGGTCCAGACTACCCTTAGGGGTGATGGGGCACATAAATTTAATAACAATGATCATACTACCCAAGATTCTATATCTGGTGTGGCATGTCCCCCCAATACATTCCCTTTAAACTTTTTAAGCAGATGGAAGCTATTCTAAATTAAATTTGTCTGGGGTAATGGTAGACACAAACTAGCTTGGCAAAATTAAAAAAAAAATTAAAAAAAAAATAACACGGATATGGGGGGTGTATCCCTCCCGGACCTACAGGACTACTATCCCACATGTACCATTTCCACACATCGGAAATGCAGCGCTACAGATCCTTGGTTTGTGACAAACCGGGACACCCGATCAGGCGATCCTTCGCTGGGAAAAAACACCTGGTCCCACCGCGCGGTACAACTTGGGCATGTTGATACACCACCAAAAGATATGGGAAATATCTCTTAAAAAGCAGAATGTGGGGAAATTTCATTCTCACACCCCATTATGGCTTAATAGCCATATGCCGGGACTGGAAACAATTCCAGACTCGAGAGTTTGGGCTAGACATGGAATACTATATCTCCATCAGGTTTTGACCAATTCAGGGCTCAAGCAGTTCCAGACCCTTAAAGAAGAGTTTTCCCTCCCACACCAACATTTAAATACCTGCAGCTCCGTCATGCACTTAGAACCCAGCTACCAAACCTAGATGTAGGGCTGGAGCCCCCCCCCCCCTCCTGTGCTGAATATTGTTTTGGGGGATGACCCCTCCAAACTCATATCACACCTGTACTGCACGATCAGACAACGGGATGCAGCTGCTATTACCCATAAGGCCAAAACTGTGTGGGAACAGGACGTAGGTCCCATAGATGACAATGACTGGGACGAGATTTTAGAGGGAACCAAGACAGCGTCTCCCAAGATGTCCGACAGATTGACAACTGTATATAGTACACAAAGCCTACCTGACGCCTTTGAGATTGGCAAAGTTCCAGCACACGCCGGATCCGACGTGTCGCTTATGCAGGGCTGACCCTGGCTCGTTTACCATCTAATATGGAACTGCCCCCATATCCAGAGGTACTGGAAGCAAGTTATCCGTTTCCTCCATGACAATATGGGTTCCCCTGTGGTGCTGGACCCCAAGTTATGTATTTTGGGACTACTGCCAGACGTAGAGGTAGACAAATATCACACAATATAAATTTTTGGTTGGAGGATGGGGAAACGTGTGTAATTGTTCCATACCCGGTGCAGAGTTCCTCTGTACCTGTGGCACACCTTGTTTGTAGGTTGGATTATATTACTATCCGACTCATTTCACCTGTGAACATGCATCTGCACACCTTGTAATATACGTGTATATTCAATTTCGCTGTCAAAATATATGAATGACCTTCTATAACTAAATGTACCTGAACGGCTTGTAAACTGTGCTTTACATCAATAAAGTTTTACTTTCCCCCTCCCCCCCCCCCCCCAAGTAAAAAAAAAAGCACACACACTACACTTCAGAGACAGGGAAGCTGTTCTTAGACCTGCCCGAGAACAAGGCAGAGTATCGTTTAACAGCAATAGAATCACTATTTTTCCTGACTTCTCAGCAGCCACTCAGAAACAAAGGACTACCTTTTTGGCCATCAAGAGGAGGCTAAGAGAGCTTAATTTGCCCTATGGAATACTTTATCCTGCAAGATTGAGGATCATTTATCAGGGCAAGGCCTACTTTTTCACGGATCCTAAGGAGGCATCACATTGGGTAGATACCCTGGGACACTCAGATCACAGGAATCAAAACCGGCGATCACCTCCTCATTAAAGTTGCTTGGTGTGTGACACATCTGGCTACCCCTGGCCTGCACCCCCAACACTTGGTTGAGGTGGACTGTGGGAGGGAGAGGGAAAGGATCCCACATTCCTTATGACCCTTTCACTTTTTACTACCAGCTGGATGCTGGGGATCATCTCCAATTATATTCCGGGGGCTACATGCATATCGGTTATTCTGGATGACTGTTTCTCTTTGATCGTTTTTTCCTACTAACTCAGGAACAGTTTTCTAGAATCCGGGTTACTACATATTTTTGTTTTGTGCGGACGTGGATGAAAGACCACGGCTACAGACTTCTCTCCGCCTCTCAGGGTTTGTTGGTTGAGGGACTGTGCCATGGCCCCCTTGCTTTGCAGTTTTGGTTTTGGGAACAAAGCTCTCGTGTTTGGGAGCCGGGAGGGTTAGGGTGGTTTTGAATGTTCTGGGACTTTTTCTTGTTTTTTTTTCCCTTTTTGGTTATACTTTTATCTACCAATCTATGATTATCTGATTATTGGTCTGGTTGGCCTCTCTGGCCTGAAATTGATATCTGTAGGGGGCACGATGCTTTCTCCCATGCACATGTATGATTTATCCATGTTCCCATATACTTCTTGGGGCGTGCTGAGCTCCATGCGATGGTTGCGGTCAGTGCGCTGTGAGAACTGGGCTCCACTGATTATATTTAATGCTTACTCATGACTAGACTACTCATAATCTCATGGAATGTTCGGGGGCTTAACTCCAAGTTGAAACGGTCACTAATGTTTGAATATCTGGCACGACATAATTCTGCGTGTGATCCTTTTCCAGGAAACCCATCTACAAGGCTCCAGGGTCATGGCCCTTCAGAGAGCAAAAATTGCATATGCCATTCATTCCACATACGCCAGGGACAATTGGATTACAAAGCATCCAAATGGATGCTTTGTAATGTTGTACTTGAACTCCTTGGTAAACCATAAACGGTGACTAGCCTATACGTATCGCCACCTTTTACTAAACAATGCTTTGCGTGTGTGATGGGCTCAATATTGGCAATTGCTGACGGCCCACTTTTGATAGCTGGCGATTATAATACAGTACTTGATAATTCCATTGATAGGTTCCGCTGCCCTACACTACCCCCCACACCCCTTGGGTCTTTTCTGACCCAATTCGATCTAGTGGAGGCCTGGAGATGGAAGCATGCGGAGAGGGAATATTTGTGCCAGTCTGAGTCGCACGGTACATTGTCTCACATTGATTTATGTCTGGTCTCATCTGATTTGCTCGCACTAATAACCAAGGTCAAATACCTCCCTAGGGCGATGGTCTGACCATTCTCCCTTGATGGTGGACCTCGCTCTGGACACCCCCTGCTCCTACCGGGTATGGCGACTGAGTCCATTATGGTTGGCCGACCAGGCTGTTGATCAGAGTACAGCTGAAATGAAATCCTACTGGATAGACAACAGGCAGACTGCCTCCATCCTGATGGTATGGGATGCTTTTAAAGGGGTTGTAAAGGTTTGTTTTTTATTTTCTAAATAGGTTCCTTTAAGCTAGTGCATTGTTGGTTCACTTACCTTTTCCTTAGATTTTCCTTCTAAATGTTTTCTTTTTCTTTGTCTGAATTTCTCACTTCCTGTTCCTCCTCAGTAAGCTGTTCAGTAAGCTGTTCTGGCTGACTCCACACCACTGGAATGAAGTTTAGTGAGGAGAAACAGGAAGTGAGAAATTCAGACAAAGAAAAAAAACATTTAGAAAGGAAATCAAAGGAAAAGGTAAGTGAACCAACAATGCACTAGCTTAAAGGAACCTATTTAGAAAATAAACAAACCTTTACAACCCCTTTAAGGCCACCACACGTGGCTCATTTGCTACTGCGATAGGGCAGGCCCGCAAGGCGTCTCAGTTCAGACTGGTGGATGCTGAGGGGATCTTAGGGATGCGGAAGTGGCCTATCCTGCATCTCCTACCCCTGAGACACACACTGTCTGGCGACATAGAGCCAGAGTTAGATTTGGTACTCTTGGAGCGTACCCAGAAGAAGTTGTATCAAAACCAACGACAAAAACCGTCACCTGCTGGCCTCTCTCTCCAGACCTGACTATCAGTCATGCAGCATCCCAAGAATTATGAACTCTGAGGGAAGAGTAGTAGAACAAAACAAAAAAAGGTAATGGAAGCATTTGTCACATTCTATTCCTCATTGTACGCTACTAGAGCTCACTACAATATTGAATTAGATGATTACCTGTCTGATATCTCACTGCCAAAGCTTCAGGATCACCAGGCTTCACTGCTTGATGCTCCCCTAACAGCTGAGGAAATAGGGAAAGCAATACAGTCCTTCGCCAGGAATAAAAACTCTAGGATTAGATGGATTCCCCATAGGATGATACGTGCATTTCAGGGATTTATTAATCCCTCACCTGCTTAGGGTATATAATTTTGCTCTGAGGACGGGACAGTTGCCACCCTCTAATGTCTGAGGTGTTGATTGTCCTCATTCCTAAATCCCATAAGGATCACCTACTGTGCAAGTCGTATAGGCCGATCTCACTCATCAACACAGATGTTAAAGCGGAGTTCCACCCAAAAGTGGAACTCCCGCTTAAACCACTCCTCGCCCCCTTACGTGCCACATTTGGCATGTAATTTTTTGGGGGAGGGGAGTGGGGTCCTCAGTAGGAGTGGGATTTCCTGTCCCACTTCCTCCTTCCGCCCAGGGACCGCTTAGGCGACTCGTCATATCGCCTTTTGGCGGCCCCTCCCTGTAGGCGATCACCTGGGACACGTGACAGGTCCCAGGCGATCACCTGTCCGCATGCGCAGTGAGTGCCCGGCCGTGAAGCTGTCACGGCCGAGTGCCCACAGTTAGAATGGAGGCGCCGGCGGAGAGGGGGGGAGAGGAGCAGCGACGCGGCCGCCCGGAGCTTCGGACAGTGGAACAGGTAAATGTCTGTTTATTAAAAGCCAGCAGCTACACTTTTTGTAGCTGCTGACTTTTAATAAACAAAAAAAAGGCTGGAACTCCCCTTTAAGATTCTGGCCAAGGTGCTTGCCCGGCGATTGAAAAGTCATTACCACTATTATTGGAGCAGACCAGACTGGGTTCATCCCTGGGCGATCAACCTCCATCAACTTACGTAGACTTTTTACCAATATGCAAGCTACTCATGATAACGTGGGCTATCGGGCAGTCTTGGCCTTGGATGCCCACGAGGCCTTTGACTCGGAGTAGCCATATCTTCTAGAAGTCTTGGCAAAGTTTGGTTTTAGTAGCACTAGCACTTTTATTAGATGGGTACAACTGCTGTATCTGAGACCAACTGCCAGATTGCGAGTGAACGCATCTGTGTCTGATTCCTTTTCGATAAAGAGGCACCAAAAAGGGATGTCCCCTATCGCCACAGCTGTTTGCACTGGCGATAGAGCCTCTGGCTGCGCTGATAAGGTCCAGTGGGGAGATTGTGGGATTGACGATTGGGGCTCTGGAAGAAAAAAGGTTCTCTTTATGCTGACGACATGTTAATCTACTTGTCGGACCCCCAGTCGTCTCTACCGTTCTTGCTAGATATTATTCAAGGGTTTGGTCACTTCTTGGGGTTTCAGGTCAATTGGGACAAATCTCTCTTATTTACGATTAAAACAATTACTGAGTAGGCAGCTTCCTCATATTTTAATCCATGTTCCTGTGTAAGCTGGTTCCATGCCCGCCGCTCCAGGTTTCCAGTTTCAGGGTGGCTCCTTTCTCTTGCAGCATCCTATGAAGCTCCCTTGCATGTAGGCACTAGAGTTGTGTCCCCTTACAATTCATGTGCATTATTAGACACACAGAGCCCCGTAGACTAGGATTGCAAGGCACTCCACTGCTCCTCCCAGGTAACAGACTGGCACAATACTATACACTGTTGACTCTTTCCTGTGAATGATACAAATTAAGGGAAACGGCTGTTATACAGTGCCTTGAAAACTAGAGTTAGTTACCATGTAACTCCATTTCCATTAATCTTCCAGGCCAGCACGTGAGAGTGGCTTCAGCCACCGAAAACAGGAAACACATCATCCACAATCAAATAAAAAGTAGTAAGGAAGAACCGAAGGCAACTAATGGAAAAACATAATACCATAATAACCTAATACAACACAGAATATAGGGTGGAGGTCGGTCCATGCTGTCCTGGCATATTACTGGAAATGGAGTTACCAGGTAACTAACTAGTTTTTCCATTTCATCTTCCAGGACAGCACGAGAGGACATTATAGAAATAACCTATTGGGGTGGGCTATTGCTTTCAGGAACTATATTACAAGGCTAAGTCCTGAAAGGACAGCAGAGCAATCTGGAGGTGTCAAAACACTGTATGAAAGGTGGTGACTTTGTAGATCTGTTGAGGCAAAACTACTAATTCCCTGTCCACGCTGAGGTCAAAGACCTGAGAAATTACCCAAATCCACTGGGCAGCTCGACTTTTAAAATTACCATATAACATACACCCCAAGTTTGGGAAGGGAATTTTAAAGGAAAAAAAAATAACTTACATTTAAATGCCCATCAATACAGCCTCATCAGTGTCCATCTGCAGCCTTGTCCATCATTGCAATCTTTCCCAGTGTCCATCTGCAGCCTTGCCCAGTGCCTTTGCAGAATTGCCCAGTGCCTTTGCAGAATTGCCCAGTGCCTTTGCAGAATTGCCCAGTGCCTTTGCAGAATTGCCCAGATTTAAAATTGGCGCTGATTTCCACTGACTGTGAGCGGAGAGGACCGAGCGGAGCAGAGATACAGAAAGCTCTGCTCACAGTCCCGCCCATCTCCACGGATTGCGAGAGGAGAGGTGCGAGCGCCGCTGACATACAGAAAGCCGAGTGTACTTTGGCTAGACTCGGCTCTGCTCACAGCGGGACTGCGAGAGGAGCCGAGACTAGCCAAAGTACACTAGACTTTCTGTATGTCAGCGGCGCTCGCTCCTCTCACAATCAGTGGAGGTGGGCGTGACTGCGAGAGGAGCCGAGTAAAGCCGAGTGTACTTTGGCTTTGTGTATCTCGGCTCCGCTCACTCGTTTCCTCACAATCAGCGGGGGATCGGCGTATAACATGCACCCACGGTTTACCCTGATTTTAAATACGGTATGTACAATTTGCCCTGAAAAGGTGAACGTGATCCACCTGTCTACAGTGTACTTAGACACCTAAGCAACTGACTTGGGTCCTGTGAATAATAGCAGAAGGCTACTTTTATTTTAAGCAATCCGAATGATGAGGAAAAAGGAATTACTATGGCTGTTTGCTCTCTTAGGAAGGGTTTGAAAATAAGCCCAAAGCCTAGGCATTCAGAACCTCAGATCCATTATAACAAGTAACCAGTCTGGGATAAAACGTATAGTGGGATTTCGTGAAGGCTAAATATCCTAAAAATAATTGTGCTTGTCCAAAAGTGTATAAAAGAAAAACATGCTGAAATGCTGAATAGTCTCTAAGCCATGCAGTGGCCTCAGAGAGTAGGATTTGAGCCTTAGAGCATTAGATCATTGTTGACTAGAAGCATCCTATGAGGAGACATGCGCTGTCTGTGTAGCATGGAGCCACCAAGAGGGTTTTGGCTATTAAGGGCTGTAAAGAAAAACTTTGCCTTTTCTCCACCATAAGGATTCCTGGATCACTACAGGCAGTAATGGGGAAGGTAGGAAAAACCTACATCACAAAAACTAGGTACGTGTCTAGGCCCTGGCCACCATCTTTTCCTCTAGGGAAAAGAGTTTTGAGACTTTTCCCATGTAATTCCATGCAGTCAGGTTAGCATTAGACAGCAACTCCGAAACAGTCATTTACAGCTCTGCTATACCATGCATAGTAAATAACATTAAACTGAATATGAGCAATATGCAAGGACATTCAGTTAATATTATAAAACTCACACCCTACATAATAATCTTCATACAAGCGATACTAAAGGACATCTAGACAATGGGCCCTTGTATTTTCTAGGCGATTTCTGTCCAAATGCCATACATACCTAAAATGCATATGCCTATACCTATGACCTTTCTCCGCTCTGAACGCTGGTGCAGCAGCTATGTCAGTGTCCAGAAAGGATCTGGGTAAATAATGAACCTGACTATTTTATGAATGAAGTGTATGAAGTCTGACTCCACTCCAGTACCATATGGTACATTGTGATATTGGTGTATGTAAAGTTATGCAGATCATTACTTCAGAAAACTGAGCCTATAGCAGTAACAGAATGTTCATATTGACTTGCTATAGCTGTTCTGTTAGGATGGCTGAGTAAATGAGACAAACTGACGTTATTTTAACCACTTAAGCCCCGGACATTTGGTAGCTAGAGGACCAGAGGTGAATTCAGAATTTTGCACTGCGCTGCTTTAACTGTAAATTGTGCGGACATGCAATGTTGTACCCAAACGAAATTTGCGTCCTTTTCTTCCCACAAATAGAGCTTTCTTTTAATGGTATTTGATTGCCTCTGCTATTTTTATTTTTTGCGATATAAACGGAAAAAGACCGAAAATTTTGAAAAAAAATGAAATTTTCTACTTTTTGTTATAAGAAAATCGAATAAACTCAATTGTAGTCATACATTTAGGCCAAAATGTATTCAGCCACATGTTTTTAGTAAAAAAAATGTCAATAAGCGTATATTTATTGGTTTGCGCAAAAGTTATAGAGTTTACAAACTAGGGTACATTTTCTGAAATTTACACAGCTTTAAATTTATGACTGCCTATCTCATTTCTTGAGGTGCTAAAATGACAGGGCAGTACAAAACCCCCCCAAATGACCCCATTTTGGAAAGTAGACACCCCAAGGAAATTGCTGAGAGGCATGTTGAGCCCATTGAATTTTTTATTTTTTTGTCCCAAGTGATTGAATAATGACTAGAAAAAAAAAAAAAAAAATTACAAAAAGTTGTCACTAAATGATATATTGCTCACACATGCCATGGTTATATGTGGAATTTCACCCCAAAATACATTTTGCTGCTTCTCCTGAGTACGGGGATACCACATGTGTGGGACTTTTTGGGAGCCTAGCCGCGTACGGGACCCCGGAAACCAAGCACTGCCTTCAGGATTTCTAAGGGCGCAAATTTTTGATTTCACTCCTCACTACCTATCACAGTTTCGAAGGCCATAAAATGCCAAAATAGCACAAAACCCCCCCAAATGACCCCATTTTAGAAAGTAGACACCCCAAGGAAATTGCTGAGAGGCCTGTTGAGCCCATTGAATATAATTTTTTTTTTTTGTCCCAAGTGATTGAATAATGACAAAAAAAAAAAAAAAAAAAATTACAAAAAGTTGTCACTAAATGATATATTGCTCACACATGCCATGGTTGTAAGTGGAATTACACCCCAAAATACATTTTTCTGCTTCTCCTGAGTACGGGGATACCACATGTGTGGGACTTTTTAGGAGCCTAGCCGCGTACGGGGCCTCAAAAACCAAGCACCGCCTTCAGGATTTCTAAGGGCACAAATTTTTGATTTCACTCCTCACTACCTATCACAGTTTCGAAGGCCATAAAATGCCAAAATGGCAAAAAAAAACAAAACAAATGACCCCATTTTGGAAAGTAGACACCCCAAGCTATTTGCTGAGAGGAATGGCGAGTATTTTACAGCTCTCATTTGTTTTTGAAAATGAAGAAAGAAAAAAAAATATATATATATATATATATATATATATATATATATATATATATATATATATATATATATATATATATATATATATATATATATATATATTTTTTCAATTTTCAAAACTTTGTGACAAAAAGCGAGATCTGCAAAATACTCACAATACCTCTCAGCAAATAGCTTGGGGTGTCTACTTTCCAAAATGGGGTCATTTGGGGGGGGGGTTTGTGCTATCTGGGCATTCCATGGCCTCCGAAACTGTGATAGGCAGTGAGAAGTGAAATCAAAAATTTACACCCTTAGAAAGCCTGAAGGCGGTGCTTGGTTTTTGGGGTCCCGTACGCGGCTAGGCTCCCAAAAAGTCTCACACATGTGGTATCCCCGTACTCAGGAGAAGCAACAGAATGTATTTTGGGGTGTAATTCCACATATGCCCATGGCATGTTTGAGCAATATATCATTTAGTGACAACTTTGTGCAAAAAAAAAAAAAAAAAAAAAGAAAATTGTCGTTTTTCCGCAACTTGTGTCAACATATAAAATATTCCATGGACTCGACATGCCTCTCAGTATATAGCTTGGGGTGTCTACTTTCCAAAATGGGGTCATTTGGGGGGGTTTTGAACTGTTCTGGCATTTTATACACAACATTAGGAAGCTTACATCCACTCTTCTAACCACTTGAAGACAAAGCCCTTTTTGACACTTTGTTTACATGAAAACATTTTTTTTTTTGCAAGAAAATTATGTTGAACCCCCAAACATTATATATATTTTTAAAGCAAAGGCCCTACAGATTAAAATGGTGGGTGTTGCATTTTTTTTTTCTACACAGTATTTGCACAGCGATTTTTCAAACGCATTTTTTGGGTTAAAAAATACACTTTTTTTTAATTTTAATGCACTAAAAACACACTATATTGCCCAAATGTTTGATGAAATAAAAAAGATGATCTTAGGCCAAGTACATAGATACCAAACACGACATGCTTTAAAATTTCGCACAAACGCGCATTGGCGACAAACTACATACATTTTTAAAAGCCTTTAAAAGCCTTTACAGGTTACCCCAGTAGATTTACAGAGGAGGTCTACTGCTAAAAGGATTGCCCTCGATCTGACCTTCGCGGTGATACCTCACATGCATGGTGCAATTGCTGTTTACATATGACGCCAGACCGACGCTTGCGTTCGCCATTGGGCAAGAGCAGGGCAGGACAGGGATGCTTTTTTTTTTTTTTTTTTTTTATTATTATTAATTTTGCTTTTTTATTTTATTTTTAAATTGTTCCTTCCAAGTATTTTTTTTTTTTATCATTTTTATTGTTATCTCAGGGAATGTAAATATCCCCTATGATAGCAATAGGTAGTGACAGGTACTCTTTTTTTGAAAAAACTGGGGTCTTCTAGACCCTAGATTTTTCCTCTGCCCTCAAAGCATCTGACCACACCAAGATCGGTGTGATAAAATGCTTTCCCAATTTCCCAATGGCGCTTTTTATATCCGGGGGGGGGGCATTCCCTCCCACTGCTTGTAAAAGCAGTCCAGAGGCTAATTAGCCGCTAGGATTGCTTTTACATGAAAGCCGGCCGCAGGCTGAAAAGAATGATACCAAGATGATACCTAAACCCGCAGGCATCATTCTGGTATAAACATTCAAAGTCCAGCAACATACCAGTACGTTGCTGGTCCTTGTTGGACATGTATTGTAATCTTTTTATTTCATGCAGCCAGTTGGCTGAACGAACAAAGAGATTGATCGGTGGGTATGCCCACCATTAGAATACCGCCCTTCATCCACCCACTTCCAATGATGGGCATACACGCACCATTTATATATGCCGAAGCATGGGGGCATCCTCCCGCAAAAAAGTTATGCCGCACACACATGGTCGGACTTTTCCACGGGCAAGCCTCCGTCGGAATTTCGACCGTATGTACGCGGCATTAGGAGCAAAATCGCTCCTCCGCCCCTGCTGCCCCAATGCTTCGGCATATTTGCTTTTTTTTTTTAACTGTGGTGGTGAAATCACCTCCTACAGCACTGGAGTCGCAGGGATCAGGCCTGTCTCTGCGAACGCTGCAGTTATGTGTGTTTTTGTTTTGTAAGTGACAGTGATCGATCGATACTGCACTTGGGTGGCCTGGGCTGGACGGAGGGGCAAAACGCAGGTGCTAGCAGGTATCTGGGCTGATCCCGCTAACACTGCGTTTTTGGGAACCCTAAACTGCTGGGGACGCTAGTATAGATCTGATCAGATCAGATATTGATCTGTTCAGATACTATACCACTAAGGGGGGTGTATGCTTCACGCGTGGGTGTTAGCGTTACTGGCACTAACCTGACGCTGCCTGGGGTGTGACTCAGACCCTCTCTGACGCTAAAACCTAATTGATATCACCCGCCGGGCGATCAGGGGGTTAAACCTTTATTGGGTTATATACACGGCGGGTGCCCTGACACTATAAAAAGCAAACTAACTAACCAGCGTCACCCGTAACACTTATATGGTGATCACTGGTGAAAGGGTTAACTAGGGGCAATCAGGGGGTTAAAACCTTTATTAGATAATATATGGGGGTACCTGACGCTATAAAAACCTGCGGCGAACCTAAAAAAAAATTACCAGCTACCGATCTGCATCACCGACACTAAGACAGCGTTTAGAAAAACGATTGCTTAGCGACAGTGGTGATGGGGGTGAAAGGGTTACCTGGGGGGCGATCAAGGGGGTTAAACCTTTATTAGATAATATATTGGGGTACCTGACGCTATAAAAACCTGCGGCGAACCTAAAAAAAATTACCGGCTACCGATCTGCATCACAGACACTAAGACAGCGTTTAGAAAAACGATCGCTTAGTGATAGTGGTGATAGGGGGTGAAAGGGTTACCTGGGGGGCGATCAAGGGGGTTAAACCTTTATTAGGGGGGGTTAGGGGGCTACACTGGACCTAAGACTAAACTTTGGTGACACTTTTACAGTCACAAATGTCACTGATTGCAGTGATCACTAAATAAATGGTCACTGCAATCAGTGACACTGTGACTGGGGGCTGGGGGGTGATCTGGGTGTCTGGGGGGGCCTGGGGGGGGGCGATTTATGTCCCTATGTGTCCTGGTGTCAGTGTAGTGTTGTGTGCACTGACCTGATGTCTTCTCTTGTACGGCGCTCGGTATATGTGAGCGCCGCACCAGAGATGACATCACTTCCTCCTGCTCCCTCTGTCTGACACAGACAGAGGGGGCATTTCCATTCGCCGGGAGCGATCGCGAGGGGGTGGCCAGAAACGAATGGCTGCCCCCTCATCCCGGAACGCTCCCGGACACAGCCACCGCTCACTGTATAGGAGGGGGGTCCGATTGGACCCCCCAACTGTACAAAGGCAATCACGTACACTCTACGTGATTGTGCCTGTCGGTGCCATTCTGCCGACGTATATATACAGTGAGCGGTCGTTAAGTGGTTAACATATACTGTAGTACTGAACTTAGAAACATACCTAGTCAGGTATAAGGGTTAGAGTGATAGCAAAATGTAATACCCCTATACAGGCCATATTCCTGCCCATTACCCCACATATGTGCTGCAAGGTACATATCAAATGAATGAATGAATGAGCAGCCTGCATCTGCAGCAACATGGCCCATTACCCCCTTTACACCACCAGACATATAAAGCTTATACTACTGTATAAAAACAGACCATAGGAAAGATTATAGTGACAACACAACCCCATGTAAAGGACCCAGAGTTGCAATCGATATAGCTTCACATATTCAACTACAATGTTAAGACCTCCACTGCAGGAAGAACACCAAAAATACAACATATGAAGAGGAAACCTAAGTTACTACAAGTTATATGATTGGAAAAAAAATAAAAAATAAATGATTTTCTACTTCGGTTCACCTCCATGGTAGATGACTGGAACCATAACCTCTAACCCTTTACCAGATTCAGGCACGGGGAGAGTACCTGGTAATGGGTGTTGAATGTAAGGGATTTGATCATCTGCTGAATGAAAGCTCAGCAGTAAACTCCGTGGGCTTTTCAAGTACATATGTAAAGACAAAAGCCCTCCAAAGTCATGTACATGTAGAGGGTATACACTTTTCTCTCTATTTAAAACTGGCAGAGACACCAGCGATGTGCAGTTCCTTGCGGCCCAGCAGGTGGCACTGTCGCCCTGGGCTGGGGTTAGACCATTGCTGTGTGCCGTGCCTCCTTTTTGTCCTCCCTCGGCAGCGGTATGGTGGGGCGGGGAACCCGCCGTGCTTGCTGGGAGAGGGTATAAAGGGGCCGGCCATCTTTGTCACGGAGTCGAGTCCCAGGCACCTTCAGCCTGAGGGCGGTGGTTCGTGTCGGTCCTCTAGGCGGCCTAGGCCTAGAGGACGTCCGGAGGTCGTGTTCCATCCCAGGCACCTTTAGCTGGAGGTCTGGAGCTCAGTGCCCAACACTGGGTTCCGCGAGGGAAGGAGGTCCTAGGGAACCCAGGGATTGGGTACCCGAATCCGGAAGGCGTAATGGACCGGGGGGAGATACTCACTTGAAGACCCGGTGCAGCAGATTGCCAGCGACAGGTGAGCCTCCCATCTGAGACCGCCTGGAAGGAAATCCCCCCCCGCTCGGAGACCTCAGACCACTTTCAGGGAGGAAAGTGGAGAGTTCATTGTGTCTGAGCCTACTCGCATCCACACCTCCTTGTTTGTTCTGTTCTTTAAGGGAGTCTAACTGATTGTGCTGTTCACTCGAGAAGAATAAAGGAGTGTTGGACTTTAATGGTGTGGGGCTCTTTTCTGGTGGACATTGTTCAAAGGTAACTCCAGGTGCACAACACTGACCCGAAGGTAGAGAAAGAACTTTGCTTACACCACACAGATATTTGTGGTGAAGGCTTGGTGTGGTGACCCCACTCTCTCCCCTCTAAGGTACCCCTAGACAAGAGAAAGACGAGCTGATGCAAAGAGGGGAGTGAGGAGGCCGCTACATACATAAAACATAAGTTTAAAAAAGGACCCTGTAGAATACACAAGAGCAGAATTGAGGTGTATTTATACTAGAAACAAAAACAACTCTTGCAGAACCTTCTGCAAGAAGGAGCATCTCACAAAGATGACTAATGTAATATCAAAATATCTATAGCTATATCTATATCTCTCCACATAATGTAATACGTGGTGGAACATGTATATATGAATGCACACAAGTACTTACTAAGACATTGAATAAAGTTTCTCTTAGGGTACTTTCACAACGAGGTGTTGGCAGTAAAGCGGCGCTTTACCGTCATTTTTGCAGAGGTTTTCGATCGGGCACTTTTCTGGCGGTTCGGCGGTGCTGCCCATTCAATTCGCAGGGGCGCTTTAGGAGCGGTGTATACACGGCTTCTTCACCGCTGCAAAGATGCTGCTTGCAGGAGTTTTTTTTTTTTTCTTTTTAACGTCCTGCCAGTGCATCGCCTCAGTGTGAAAGCATTCGGGCTTTCACACAGACTGTAGGGGAGCCGTTTTTCAGGTGCTATTTTTAGCCCAAAAGCGCCTGAAAAATGCTTCAGTGTAAAAGGGGTCTTAGGCTCTGGTCACACCTAGGCGTTTGGTTTTCAGACAGAAAGTCACACGATTGTGTATAGGTCAAAAGGTCACCAATTTAAAAAGCAGAAAACGCCTGTAATCTTTCAAAGAAGAAGCTCTTGTACTTTGAGCTTCAGGCGTTTTGCTTCAGATGACAAAATGTTCAGATGTAAACAGGGGCTATTGAAATTAATGGGATTTGTCTTGTTGGGAGTTTTTTAAAGATCCAAGGCTTATGCGGCGTACACACGATCGTTTGTCATGCCATTTTTTTAACCGACGTTTTTCTCGTCGTTTTTTTTCATGTTTCCTCTCAAGCCTGTCTTGCATCCACACGATTAAAAAAAACGCTCGAGCAAAGCGCAGTGACGTAAAACACGTACGACGACACTATAAAAGGGGAAGTTCCATTCGAATGGCGCCACCATTCATGTTAGTAAACTTTGTTGAGCGGCGATTCGTGCTTTTCAGCCTTGTGCTTTTCAGTCCGTTACAGCGTGACGAATGTGCTATCTCCATTACGAACGCTAGTTTTACCAGAAGGAGCGCTCCCGTCTCATACTTGATTCTGAGCATGCGCGTTTTTTTCCCTTCGTAAAAGCATACAAACTATCGTTTTTCACGTCGTTAAAAAAAATGACATGAAAAACGACGTTAAAAATGCTCTGGAGCATACACACGATCGGTTTTAATGGCCATTTTAAAACATGGCATTTTTAACGGCATGAAAAACGATCGTGTGTACGCCGCATTAGAGCAGAAAAATGCCCAAAATAGCCTAGGTGTGAACAGAGCCTAAACCATTTACATCCCTGTTGTCAAATGTACATTATTGCACGAAGACAACATATAGCAGATTGCACATGACAATGTAAAAGGTCAGGTAAAAGCCTCCCAAATTCATACGTCCACATATACAAATGAGGGCTATAATTCAAGCAGACCATATAAACTATTACATATGCAGAGTCAAGAAATTGAATCACATATGAGGCATGATCCACAATGGTACCAAAAGAATATAAACCAAATAACACAAGCATAAGCTCCAATATCGAGTACCGTATATACTCGAGTATAAGCCGAATTTTTCAGCACATTTTTTTGTGCTGAATATGCCCCCCTCGGCTTATATTTGAGTCACCTTTTTGCGCCTATTTTTCCGGATTTTTGGGGACCCAGTACCGGCCGTCCGTAGGTCCCCTGGACCCCAAACTTAGCAGACATGTAGCCCCACTCTTCCTCTACAAGTGTGCAAAGTTTGTTGTCCGGGGGACCTACGGCCAGGGAGCACCGATTTTTCAAAGCCGGGCACCCCTTCCATAGACTCCCATGTTAAATGGTCATTTCTCTGGTTACTTTGGGGACCCGGTATCGGCCTGTCGTAGGTCCCCTGGACCCAAAACTTGGCACACATGTAGTCCCATTTCTCCTCTACAAGTGTGCAAAGTTTTTTGTCTAGGAGACCTACAACCGGGGAGCACCGTTTTTTAAAGCCATGCACCCCTTCCATAGACTCCCATGTTAAACGTTAGTCTAGTCATGGACACAGTGAGGCAAGAGCACAGTGAGGCATGGGCACAGTGAGGAATGGGCACGGGCACAGTGAGGAATGGGCACAGTGAGGCATGCACATGGACACAGTGAGGCACAGTGAGGCATGCAAATGGACACCCTAGGCTTATACTCGAGTCAATAAGTTTTCCCAGTTTTTTGTGGTAAAATTAGGTGCCTCGGCTTATATTCGGGTCGGCTTATACTCGAGTATATACGGTATTTAAAATACATAGGAGACATAACATACAGCTGAAGCATGAGGTCAGATTCATAGTATATTCATCCAATACCCAACAGCAATACATATGCAACTGATGCCTATGCCACAAAGCCAACAATTCAAAAGGCATAGATATTAGAGGTGCGCATCTTCACTGGCCTCACGATTCGATTCAATTACGTGTAGCGATACCCCCAGTTAAGAGGGCTGCCTGTATGATTTTTGGGCCCTGTAGTGCACCGCTGTCAACCCCTGGCAATCAGCTCTAACCTCCCTTGGCACAGTTAGTAGGGGATGATAGGATTGTGAGGCCTGTAACTCACACAGGCACAATCCTATGGCAAGAATACACAGTGAGGCCTCGTACACACGACCGATTTTCTCGTCGTAAAAAACACGTCGTTTTTTTCGACGAGATTCTTGTTAAGCTTGTCGATTTTCTCGTCAAGCTTTCTATGCGTACACACTGTCATTTTCCAATTTCCTCGTGGTTCTCTGCGCTCACGTCCAGCACGTACGACGGCACTATAAAGGGGAAGATCTTTTTTCTTGGCGCCACCCCTTGGGCTGCTTTTGCTGATCTCGTGTTACCGCGTCTGAAGTAAAAGTTTGGGAAGAGACGATTCGCGCTTTTCAGTCTTCGTACTTTTCAGATCGTTTTCTGCCGTTCAGTTTGTGCTTGTGGGTTCGTATCTTGACTTTCAGGGCATCTAGGCAGGTCGTATCTGTTTTACAGTGCGTTATTGCCTGTTCGTTTCTGAATTTCAGTTCGTTATTCATAGGCCTTGCTGTTCTAAAGTGCGTTCTGTTCTGTACGTTCTGATTAGACGACCGTTTCCTAGCCATGTCGCCTGGACGTTCTCGTCGTCGAGTTCGTGCTGTGCGTGCGCTTGGTGTTGGTCTGCTTGTTTTGGACCAAGACCAGTCCATGAATGGTGTGAGGAGGAGTTCATGGACCAAGAATTGGTTGCTCCAGCGGGACCAATTCTGCCACATGCCTCTGCTGCGGGAGATCGTCGAGAATAATCCTGAGGACTACAGGAATTTTCTGAGGATGTCTGACCCCGTTTTTCAGGAACTGTTGGCTTTGGTGTCCCCCTATATTACCAGGAAGGACACCGTTATGCGGGAAGCCATCAGTGCTGAGCAGAGGCTCATCGCCACGTTGCGTTACCTGGCGACAGGGAGAAGTCTTCAGGACTTGAAGTTCACCACAGGCATCTCCCCCCAGGCTCTGGGCCTCATAATCCCAGACACCTGTTCTGCTATCTGTAGTACCACACACTTGGGACATATATCTCACCTGCTGCTGTTCCTGACCTTTGGGAGGCCAGCATCAGATTGTGTTCTGAAATGTGGGCCTTCTCAAGCTCCCAATTTTAGTGTCCACACAGGGTTGCTGTGTGCTCTGGGGTCCCTGGGATGCACAAATGGCAGCAGCTTCTCCAGCGCTGCCTTCTCTTTATTTAATTTATAAACATGAATAAATGTGTTTTTTGTTTAAGTTCATACTTGACTATGTGTATTTTTAAATTAAAAAAAACAAGCTTTGGAGTAAGCAGATACATTTGACTGACAATAAAAGGCACAGATATCACCCCCCCAAAAGAATAACTAAATCTGATTAGCTCAAAAACATGGTGTGAAATTTTAAAAATATAGATTAGAAAATTAAATGGGAGATCGCTATCAAAACATTGAGAAATTATAATTAACATCATTTTGAAAAATCGAACCATTTAAATTATTCCTAAAAACTTGCACGATATAATACACATAAATCTTATAAAGAGCAGCATGAAAAAGGTTAAAAATAAGGCATAACTCTGTGTGAATATCAGCAGCAAAAGAAGGTCTCTCGTTTTGATTAATGTAACATTCTAACGAAGAATTCAATGCAGAACATTTAAACGATGAAATATTTATGAGCGTGACGAATGTGCTCTCTCCATTATGAAGGCTTGTTTTACCAGAAGATGCGCTCCCGTCTCATAGTTGCTTGTGAGCATGCGCGCTTTTGGAAGAGTCGTAAAAGCATACACACGAACCATTTTCTCGTCACAAAACAGGCCGACGAGAAACACGACGAGGAAATCTGGACTCCTGACGAGAAAATAGAGAGCAGGTTCTCTATTTTCTCGTCGAGATTCTCGTCAAGTTTCTCGTCGTAAAACCATACACACGAACGTTTTTCTAGACAAAAAAACTCTCGCGGCACTTTTTTTGACTGTTTACGACGAGAAAATCGGTCGTGTGTACGAGGCCTGAGGCTTTAAAACTTCCTTTACCTATTTCTTCTGTAAAGTAAAGAACACAGACACCAATATGCTTATCCCTTGTATGTTTACTTCGATTAGTGGGTAAGCAGTAAAACAGGTGGGTACATGTCATAAGCAGAGCCCTGTGATAAACAGTGTTAACAAGCAAACAGGTATTCAACCTTATGCAACTCTAACAGTCCCCTTTGCCGCTACTTCCCCTCGTGGGCAATATGGCGCCCAGGAATGTCTACGCTACCCAGTCAGGCCTGACTGAACTTAAGTGGAAGTCCTGTAGGGAAATCTTCGCTAGCAACGGTGGTGCACTTGAAGAACAGAATTGTAATCCACCAAGGTAACAAAAGGTACTGTGTATTTATGAGCAGGTGCTCTCTCGCCCAACCGGACCAGTCCGCGTCCGTTTCTTCCGCTGCGGTGCCTAAACACACCGATCCCTCGACATCCGTGTCTCCGGTCCTCTTGGCGAAGGTGCAGGATAAAAGGAGAGACTTCCCTCAGGTTCCTCGGTGCGCGCGGAAGGCTCTTTGGAGAAAACGGCCAGGCTTCTGGCCTAAAGTCACAGGAGCTCAGGCAGCAGTTCAGCTTGCTGGGCGGGCAGTGTCCAAAGAGAAAGAACTGGGCCCCGCCTTTCCCTTATAAAGTCCACCCCAGCAGTCCTTGCACGGGGAAAGGCACCCTTGGGTGCCTAAAAGTGTACTGGGTAATGTAGTCTGAGGGATTCAACAGGCGATACCCCGCTACACACTCCCCCCCATTTAGAATCTTTGGTCCCCAAAGACGAGATTAACAATGTGTACAGATAAAGTCATTAAGGGCTGCAAGGGAGGTCGGCAGGGGAAGCTCCCACCAAAATCGGAGGGGGGATTGCCCTGCCCACAGGTCACGTCAGTGATTGTGGCCTGCCTAACTGTGCCAGAAAGTGAGCTGGGGTTGCCCTCCACCAAATGCATAGTGGAGGGATCAGGCTTTTGTATTGTCCTTCTTACGGTAGTTAGTGTCCTCAGAGCTTTCTCCCATCTGTGTATACAGTGGGTACGGAAAGTATTCAGACCCCCTTAAATTTTTTCACTCTTTTATACTGCACCCCATATTGACAGAAAAACACAGAATTGTTGACATTTTTGCAGATTTATTAAAAAAGAAAAACTGAAATATCACCAAGTATTCAGACCCTTTGCTGTGACACTCATATTTAACTCAGGTGCTGTCCATTTCTTCTGATCATCCTTGAGATGGTTCTACACCTTCATTTGAGTCCAGCTGTGTTTGATTATACTGATTGGACTTGATTAGGAAAGCCACATGTAAGGTATGAACCAATATGAACTAATATTCATGATTAGAGTTCTCCTTAACCACTTCCCGCCCAGTCAATAGTGAATTGACGTCCGGGAAGTGGTTGCATTATCCATACTGGACGTCATATGACGTCCTGCAGGATAATGCCTTGCGCGCGCCCGCGGGGGCGCGCAGCGCGGTGATCGGGGACGGCATGTGTCCCTCGGACACAGCGCTTCCCCGATCACGGTAAACAGCCAATTTCATTGGCTGTTTACCATGTGATCGGCTGTGTCAAAGTCACAGCCGATCACCTGTCAAAACATACTCGGCGGCGTGCTCCGTGCGCGCCGCCACAGGCTTGCAGAGCGGGGATCGGGGAAAGCGAGTGTCCCTTGGACACAGCGCATCCCCGATCAGAGTAAACAGCCAATGAATTGGCTGTTTACCACGTGACCGGCTGTGTCCAATCACAGCCGGTCACAAATGTAAACAAACTCCACAGGAGTTACTACCTGATCCCTGCTCTCTCCTCACACACCGATCTGTGAGGAGAGAGAAGAGATCAGTAAGTTAGCTCAGTGTAGTTTGTCTACATAAGTTTACAGTGCACAACACGCCCACCCCCCCCCCATAAAGAGGACCTGTCACAAAGCCCAGCACATCAATCAGCCCAGCCAATCAGCCCATTTGTCAATCAATCAGCCCATCTGTCAATCAATCAGCCCACCTGTCAATCAATCAGCCCACCTGTCAATCAGCCCACCTGTCAATCAATCAGCCCACCTGTCAATCATCTGTCACAGGCCCACCTCCATCGGTACCGCCATTGGTACCGCCACACAGGCTACCAGTACCGCCATCGGTACCAGTACCGCCACCAGGCCCAGCATCTATACTGCCACACAGGCCCGCTACCAGTATCACCACTAGTGCCGCCATCGGTACCACCACCAGTACCACCACCCGTACCACCGTCGGTAGTGCCACCACCACCTGTACCGCCATCGGTACCATCACGACCCGTACCGCCATCGGTACCACCACCACCTGTACCACCATCGGTACCACCACCACCCGTACCGCCATCGCTTACACCACCACCCATACCGCCATCTGTACCGCCGCCACCACCACCACCCGTACCGCCATCGGTACCACCACCACCTGTACCGCCATCGGTACCACCACACAGGCCCACCACTAATACCTCTATCGGTACTACCACACAGACCGCCACCACTACCACCAGCAGTACCATTACACAGGCCCACCAATAAGCACTGCCATAATGTCCCAAGGGGTTTACACACCTGAGGAGGCATATGCCATTCTTGCCATGTCGGATGATGAGAGCAGCGGGGAGCTCCCATTATCCGATTCTGGTTCGGAATACGAGCCAGTGGAGGATAGTGGCTCAGAGTCCGAGTCCCCGGAGGAAACCGTCCCTCCCAAAAGAATGCGATCAGCACCAAGATCAGGAGAACTGCCCACCACCAGCAGCGCCATACCCCAGGAAGAGGAGCCCAGTACAAGCAATGGAAATGCACGCCCAACCCGAAGAATCCAGCCCCAATCCTACCTTCCCGATGCCCTGGCAAACCCCTTATGGTTGCCTGCCAACTCAGGATCCGCTATCATCCCCCCTTTCACCGCACAGCCAGGTGTGCAGTCCGACACTACAAATTTTTCTAAATTTGATTATTTTTGTTTATTTTTCCCACAAGATTTGCTGCAGAATATAGTGGATCAAACGAATCTGTATGCATCCCAATTTATTGCTGCCAACCCCAATTCTTCCTACGCCCGCATGTTCCAGTGGCGGCGTCTAACATTGGAGGAATTTAAATTATTTTTGGGCCTTATGTTCAATATGGGGCTTACAAAAAAGAACGAAGTCCATTCATATTGGTCCAAACGCCCCATCCAACACATGCCCATATATTCCGCTGTCATGTCCAGGAAAAGATACGACATGATTATGCACTTTCTCCACTTCAATGACAATTCACAGTGCCCTCCCCGAGATCATCCCAACTACGACAAATTGTACAAGATACGCCCCCTAATCAATGCCTTTTCCCAGCGATTTGAAGAAGTTTTCATCCCAGACCAAAAAATGTGTGTGGATGAGTCCCTCGTACATTTCACCGGCCGACTGCAGTTCAAGCAGTACATACCAAGCAAGAGAGCCAGGTATGGGTTAAAATTAAATAAATTATGTGATCGAGCCACTGGATACGTCTGCAAATTCAGGATCTACGAAGGCAAAGACTCCCAGCTCCAGCCCCGTGATTGCCCCACATATATTGGAACCAGTGGGAAAATTGTCTGGGAGTTGGCATACCCCCTGTTCGGAAAAGGTTAGCATTTATATGTTGATAATTATTATACCAGCCTGCTCCTTTTTCGCCACCTTTACAGTAAACAAACCCCGGCCTGCGGTACCTTCAAAAAAAAACGGAAGGGATTCCCACAAAATTTATTGACAAAAAAATTGCGACCTGGAGAATCAGCATCCATGAGGAACGAGGAGGTGTTGGCCATGAAGTGGAGGGACAAGAAAGATGTCCACATCCTCTCTACGATCCACAATGACACCATGGTGGAGATCCCAAGAAGACGCGGCTCCATTGTAAAGCCCGAATGTGTCCACGACTACAATTTGTACATGGGGGGGTGGATTTAAACGACCAGATGCTACAGCCCTACTTATCAACCAGAAAGTCCCGTTATTGGCACAAAAAAGGTTGCGTTTCACCTGTTTCACATGGCCCTTTTTAATTCGTTTGTCTGCTACCAAAAAGCAACTCAAAATCACCGACTCCACTACCTCCAATATATCGAAGATATCATCGATGCCCTCATTTACCAACAAGATCCCGCCCCAGGAAGCATTCGCTCTGATAGTGTGAGTCGGCTTCACGAGCGACACTATCCCTTTAGCATCCCCCCCACAGAATCTGGAAGAAGACGCCAAAAGAAATGCCGTGTATGCAGCAGAGGAGTAAGAAGAGACACCAGCTATTATTGTCCCTCCCAACCTGGCCTGTGCATCGGAAATTGCTTCAAAAATTATCATACATCCATTAGTTCCCCTTATTATTAACAGACTGCCATTTCCCTATTTGCCTGCTACCATGTTACTAACTACCTTTCATGTTAATTAACTGACCCTGGCCTGTTTACCGACGGTGTCTTTGCTTGCCGATTTAAACCACGTTTCTGACCTCCACGTGCACCAACCTCAGCCTGTTTACCGACGATGCCTCTGCCTGCCGATTTAAACCACGTTTCTGACTTCCACGTGTACCGACCTTGGCCTGTTAATCGACCATGTTTTTGCCTGCCACTTGGACTGATCTTTTGGCCATCTACTTTTAGTACACAGGGGTCTCACATATGTGAGGGGCTTCAGAATAGCGTTCTGAGTAGAGAAAACCAGTTTTTCGTTTTCTGTGCTCCAAGAACAGGGTCTGGTTGCCCGGAGGCTTCAAAGCGATTTGGGTGGGAGAAGCCTCTACCCCTGTCCCCCTGGCCCTAAGCTTAATGGTCCTTCCTGCTGCCTGGACCAATAATTTGGCTGTGCTGACCATATTACTATATATCTGCCTGCTGCCTCTACTGACTTTGGACAGCATTTCTGCCGGGACACCTCTGCCTGCTACCTGGACCTGCGCTTTGGCTGTGCTCTGGCTGTGCTGACAGTATCTCTGCCTGTGCGAACTATGGACAGTATTCCTGCCTGCTGCCTGGATGATTGCTTTTGCTGTCGCTGACCTCATCCCTGCCTGCTGCCTGGACCGATGCTCTCCTCCGTGGACCACTGCACTTCTAAAACCACAGGTAATCTTTTGTTATTTGGTATGTACCTGCTATGTGTTAGATATTTGAAGGGCCTTCAAAAATGTGATTGGTAGTCAGAAAATGATATGTGCAATTAATGCTGCTAGAATGCCTGGAGGTGCTACTTGGATGTTGGGCCTCTGTATGTGGCCAGGCTGTGTAAAAGTCTCAAACATGTGGTAATCGCCATACTCAGGAGGAGTAGCAGAATGCATTTTGGGGTGTAATTTTTGCTATGTACATATTATGTGTTAGAAATATCTTATAAAATTGACAACTTTGTGTAAAAAAAAAATGCATTTTAATTTTTTCTCCACATTTTCCAAAACCTTCTGTAAAAAAATGAACCGTTCAAAAGACTCATAATGCTTCATAGATTATACGTTGGGGTGTGTGCTTTCCAAAATGGGGTCATTTTGTGGAAAATTCTATTGTCCTGGTGCTCCAGGGCCTTCAAAATTGTAATAGGTGGTTGAGAAAGGATATGTGCGATTTATGCTTGTAGAACGCCTGAAAGTGCTACTTCAATGTTGGGCCTCTGTATGTGGCCAGGCTGTGTAAAAGTCTCACACATGTGGTATCGCTACACTCAGGAGGAGTAGCAGAATGTATTTTGGGGTGTAGTTGCAATTATGCATATGCTGTGTGAGAGAAAAAAAAACTTAATATGACCAGTTTGTGTAAAAAAAATAAAAAAAAAAAAAAAAAATAAATATTTACATTTTCCCAAGAATTGTGGGAAAAAAAACACAACTTCAAAAAGCTCACCATGCCTCTTAGTAAATACCTTGGACTGTCTACTTTCCAAAAAGGGGTAATTTTGGGGTATTTGTACTTTCCTCGCTTGTTAGTGTCTCAAGAAATGAGATATCCCTTCAGTACATCAGGCGTGATCAGATGTGATACATTTTCAGTGATTGCCACCATAGTTTGTAGACTCTATAACTTTCACAAAGACCAAATAATATACACTAATTTGGGTTCATTTTACCAAAGATATGTAGCAGTATACATTTTGGCACAAATTTATGAATAAAAGTTACTTATTTGCAAAATATTACAATAGAAACTAAAAAAAAGTTTTTTTGTTTTTTTTTAATTGCTGTTTTTTTGCTTATATCGCAAAAAATAAAAAACCCAGGGGCAATTAAATACCACCAAAAGAAAGCTCTATTTGTGAGAAGAAAATGATAAAAATTTTGTTTGGATACAGTGTAGCATGACTAAGTAATTGTCATTCAAAGTGTGAGAGTACTGAAAGCTGAAAATTGGTCTGGGCGGGAAGGTGCATAAGTGCATGGTATTGAAGTGGTTAAATATATATGTTGAAATATATATATTAGTACAGAATATGTTTTTCTGAACTGTAAAGCAGAATGTGACCTTGTGGTCAAACTTATCTTTCTTCTATTTTAACTGACAGGCATGTATATTTAGCTTGAAATGTAACTTTGTAGTTAAGCTTTTTCCGGGAAAAAGTTTATCTCACTTCTGCTTTAACTGCCAGGTTGAACCGCACTCACATATGGTGTTTCTTATCTTCCTGTTTCAAATGTCAGAACACGTTTAGTTTGACCGCAATTGACGTATGTTGATTGACCGCTTTTGCAGAAGTCAAAAAAACCTGTTGGAATCTATTTTTGTCTAACTCATGAGGTTTTTGCTTATTGCTGATTGGTCCATACGATTTTCTCGCTGTGTATAAAAAAGGACATGTAACCATTAAACCACATATTCTTGTATACCTATTCACTGTGTATTGGTGTCTTGAATATCCGACCGGTCAGAGAGACTTCCACAGATCCCTGAGTCCAGCTCGAGCCAAGAAGGTCCAACAGAACCAAACAGAACCAGAACCTTTCAAGTGGTGTCAGAAGTGGGATGATCCAATTGAACAGGTAAGACCCCCTTTAATTATTATTGGGAACAACAGTCTTGCCTTGTCAATTGGTTCACCATAAAGTAGACTCTCGAGAAAACTACAAGTTTTCTGGGACTCTGTTAAGATTGAAAGGTAGATTTAGAATAGATACAGAGGGTCTCGCTAGGTTGGCCAGACCAGGTTATTAGATTGAGAAAGAATCTTAAATTCTTCTCTACATAGGACGGATCTGTGGAAACTCTATATCTAAAAGGTGTACACAAAAAGGGTTACCTTTTTTAAATGTCAACTGTATATTGTTGTCCTGAATGTAAAACTGGTTTATTGTTTGCTTACAAAGGGAAGACCACGTCATTAGTGGCAATTGTTCCAGGGGGGTATCATGTCAAAATTGGCAAGGGTCCTATGTTCCAGGGATCAAAACAACATATGTTAAGGTTTAATATACACAACATACTACCCCCCAGTCCGGTGTTCGAGGGACTAAGTGTAGCAGAAATACAGTGTCTGGTTGTATTTAAAAAAAAGGAGAACACTGGGTTCCTTGTCATAAATCTATAAATTGTCATAAGTTTAAGGACATTTTCCGCCCCTGGAACGAAATAGAGAAAGCAAGACAGAATTTTTTTAATTTTAAAGTATAAGTATTATTGTTTGCTATAATGGGTAATCAAGCAGGAAAGGAAGCTGAAGGTAAGCAGCACCAACCCTCTCTGATTGATTACATTAAAGTCAATTATGGGAAAAATTATACTGATCCTTTTTGGTCACTAGTTTTAAAAAGAGCACATCAGTTAGAAGTGCCATGTTTGGGGGAATACGGACCATGTTCCGAGGAAGAGTGGGAGGAAGTGACCAGAATATGTGGCCAACATAAACAGTATAATTATCCCATAAAAGACCTTGACAAAGATTACATGACTAAATGTTGTAAGATTTGGGCAAAGGGTATGAAGGAATATAGAAAGAAATATACAAGTGTAAAAATGGAAAAGAAAGAGCAATTAGAAGACGCAATAGGAAGTCCATCAGCTCCCCCTAATTTTTATCAAGAAAACCCCCCTCCATATGCTATGGTAAAAGATGAATCCCTTGTCCCAAAGAAAATATACCCCTCATTAGATCCAAATGTTATAGCAGGAGTATTAACCATAGCTAAACAAAAGGGAACTAATTGGTTACGAGAGGGGGAAGATAGAAGACAGATACAGGAACGTTTAAGTCAATTAGTAAAAGGAGGAAGAACAGTGTATTAAAAAAAGAGGAAGATGAAGAAAAAAAGTGATAGAAGGAAAGCTGAGGAGGATAAGGATGATGAGGCAGTGGGTGGCTTGACCTCGGGGATAGAAGCCCTCAAAATTCCCCATTATTCACATGGGAGAAACCCCGGTCCATATCCCACTCCCCCTCGGGACGTTAAGGGATATTAAAGATCTTTGCCCAAAGCCACGCAAACACCCCAGAGAGGCAGCTCTGTTCTTACAGAGACATTGCGCGGGCACTGGCATGAATGCCGATGACTGTGAAATAATAATACAGACAGTGGATCCAGATCCCATCTGCGATGTAGAAGTTAAGACATTATTTGCTGATAATGACCCCTTTAAAAAGGCAAAGGGATGGGAATCATTTTGGGCAGCTGTGGCAGCCGTTTGGCAGTAAAGTTAAAGGAGAGAGCGCTTTGCAGATAATGTGCACTGCAAAGCAGGGACCGGGAGAAAACTTTTATTCATTTTGTAAACGGGTACACCAGTTATACAAAGATACAGGAATGGAGAACCCTGAACTGTATGTGAGCACAGTCATGTCCGGGGGAGATCCCAAAACAACACAGTTACTTAAATTAACTACCCCCAATTGGTCAACATTAAAACCTGATGCCTTTCTCGAAGACATTAAAAAAAGTGTGCATCCTCGGGCTTATTCACTACAAAAAGGAGGGGTATTTCCCTCATTTAACCCCGAACAGATAGAAAGCCTGCAGTTAGCTGCTGCACAAATGGTTGTCCCTTATACAAAACCAGTTCCCCAACAATCCCAACAAGCACAATACCAAGCATATCCCCAGGATAACCAGCAGGGTTGTTTCACATGCAGGGACATGGGACATTGGAAGTCAGAATGCCCCCTTAGGAGAGGAACAAGTAGGGCAGCTAACCACAGGGGTAATATGGGAAGTAGGCAGATTACCCGTTGGTACAGTTCATGACCAACATCTTTTTAAATGAGTTTTGCCATTCTGACTGACCACTTCCTCTGGGAAGAGACTTAATGTCAAGTTTAAACATTCACATCAAATTTACAAAAGATGGGGGCCTGCTAGCTACATCAGAAATCTGTGATTTGTCTAACCCAAAAAAGACAGGATTTTAGAGGGTACTTTATGTTACTATCGGCACACCTTAAAGCACACCCTATATGGGCACTGCATTGTACACCATACAAGACCATCGTTGGGGAAGGAGCAGTAGTACATTACCAAAAACAATATCCCCTGTCAGAAGGAAAAATTGCAGGCATAGCACCACAAATAAAGCAATATTTAGCAGAAGGAATACTGAAACATACAATCAGTCCCTGGAACACCCCCATTCACCCAGTCAAAGCCAGTGGTGAATGGCGATTTGTACAGGACCAAAGGGCCCTGAACAAAGCTATTGTCCCCCTTCCACCTTTTGTTGCGGATATTGCTACAATATTTTGTGAGATACCGGCAACGTCCAAGATCTACATGGTCCAGGTCACCTAGGAAGAAAAACAGTTTTGACAATGTACAGACAGTCTTTCAGCACGGTCAATGATACACACCTCGTTGCCCAGTTGATAGATTCATGTCTTACTTGTGCACAAAACAATGTACAGTGCAAGAAGCAGGGTATACATGGAAACTTGCCCCCCCCCCATAGGCCCCCTCCAAGATCTACAAATAGACTTTACACATATGCCAAAACAGAAAGGAAATATAAAATAGCTTTTAGTTATAGTGGACAAGTTTAGTTCTTGGGTCGAGGCTATCCCAACTACAGGAGAGACAGCCAAAATAGCATCAAGAGCACTAATAAATCACTGGATTTCGAGGTATGGGTTACCAGCCAAAATCTGGTCAGACCAAGATCCAGCTTTTACAGCTGCTCTTACCCAGGATCTTGCAAAACTCCTGGGCATTCAATGGAAATGACATATTCCATATCATCCACAAAGCGCAGGAATAGTGGAAAGAATGAACAGAAATATAAAGGATAAACTTAAAAAGGCAACAGACGGAACCATGAAAGGGTGGATTGATTACCTCCCAGCAGTTTTGTTTCAAATTAGGACAGCCCCTAATTCTAGAACAGGATTGTCACCATTTGAAATACTTATGGGTAGGCCAGCACAGAGGAAACCTGATGGAGGGAGAGGAGGTTAATCTTTATTCTTTACAGGAAGAGTACGTGAAACATCTGGTAAGTAGCCTTAGTGAAACAGAGGACAAGGTTGCTGTCACTTTTCCTCCTCTCTCCACAGAGCCTACACATCCATATATCCCAGGAGACAAAGTACTGATAAAACAACTTGCTGTCCGGAAACAACCAGGCCCTATCTTCCAAGGACCATTTGAAATTCTGAAGATTGCCAGAACAGCCGTTCTTACAGATCAAGGACCACAATGGATCCATGCATCCAGACTAAAGACATTTCCGAAGGGAAACTGGAAGAAGGTGAAGGAGAAGGAGAAGGAGAAGACAAAGACCTCTGTTCTGGAGAGTATTCCAGAAAAGGATCCAGAAAATACTCCCTAGTGGACTATAAAAAACAAGAAACTCAGAGTTCCATAGACACTAATGGTCCAAAAGGAGGGATTACTTCGGGGAAACTTTTTATTTTTTCCTTAATGACCACATTGTTTATTTTAATGCTCATAATCATAGGACACTGTTGGTCAGATAATTCTAACAGACCAAAAAGAAGTATGGAAGACAATTTTAGTGGTAAAATGCTGCTGCTTAAATTTAAATATGCTTATGCTCAAAAATCAGGATATGGAAAATGTTGGATATGTAGTAAACTCCATCCTAGCACTGCTAGGATTCCCCTAATGGCAGTACCTCTAAACTTCACCCCTCTCCTAAACGGCACACCACCTGTCGTCCTTACAAATGTCACAATAACGTTTTCAGATAATAACCTTACTTTCCAAATTATTGGTAGAAGTCATTCCCCAGACTGGTGTTTTAGGTTGGGAAACTCCACAAAAGGGAGCTGAAGTATGCCAACAAGCTACAATTAACTTTTCAATGACTTCAATTGAAAGCCCTTTCTTTCACACTTCAGAACCTGCCCTAAACACCACTCTAATAAACTTTAACTCCAGTTCCACTTCCACAGTAGGAAAATTATTGTCAAGTTTAACCTTTTCAGTTTTTTCTGATGAAATTATGATAATATTCAACAAACAGTATTTATATTTGTTGTGGAAAAAGTTGTCACCCTTGGATCCCCACTGAACCCCAAGGATGGTGTTATCTTGCATACCTAGTCCCCATTATGGACATAGTAGGAGATAGCAAGGGAACACACCTCCTTGAAGCTAGCATGCATCCTAGGTACCCCCTCAAACACCGAAATAAAAGGGAGTTATTTTTCGAAAAAGATATGGCTTGGGCCTGGTTCCCTTCCTGGACAGGTTGGGGGATAGATTTAATGAAAAGGCTTAATAATTATACAAATATTATAGATGATGTATTAGTAAAGAATTCTGATGATATTACTAGTTTAAACATTGAAACTAGAGCAATCAGAAAACAATTAGAACTTCATGATCTTGCTATTGAAAGCATGAGTGCTGCACTCACTGGCCTGTGTGAAGTTACGGAGGATTATGAGTGCTGCACTTGGATCCACAACACAACACATCTGTTGAGATTCCTGATTACTATGATGTAATTGCCCAACATAGGAAAGAGGTAAATCAATTGCAACAGGAGGCGAGGCATATCGCGAAAACATGGAGCCCCTTTGGAGAGGGAGGATTCGGGGGCACAGGTATTTTCTCGTTTCTCAGACAAATGGCTATAACAGTAGTAATGGTGTTAATCTTCATTCTACTGTTATATTTAGTATTTAAATTAATTGTCTGGGTAATAGGAAAGATCTCTAGTAAAAAGAGACAGGGTTTTAAGGAAACAATCTTGATGATGTCCACGGTACATACTAAACAAAAATGGTATAATGAATAAATCTAATGATCTATGGGCTTCAATTCTTGAAGCCATGATCATAAGGAGGGGTTGTAAGGTATGAACCAATATGAACTAATATTCATGATTAGAGTTCTCCTTAAATATATATGTTGAAATATATATATTAGTACAGAATATGTTTTTCTGAACTGTAAAGCAGAATGTGACCTTGTGGTCAAACTTATCTTTCTTCTATTTTAACTGACAGGCATGTATATTTAGCTTGAAATGTAACTTTGTAGTTAAGCTTTTTCCTGGAAAAAGTTTATCTCACTTCTGCTTTAACTGCCAGGTTGAACCGCACTCACATATGGTGTTTCTTATCTTCCTGTTTCAAATGTCAGAACACGTTTAGTTTGACCGCAATTGACGTATGTTGATTGACCGCTTTTGCAGAAGTCAAAAAACCTGTTGGAGTCTATTTTTGTCTAACTCATGAGGTGTTTGCTTATTGCTGATTGGTCCATACGATTTTCTCGCTGTGTATAAAAAAGGACATGTAACCAGTAAACCACATATTCTTGTATACCTATTCACTGTGTATTGGTGTCTTGAATATCCGACCAATCAGAGAGACTTCCACAGATCCCCGAGTCCAACTCGAGCCAAGAAGGTCCAACAGAACCAAACAGGACTAGAACCTTTCACCACACACCTGTTTATATAAGACCTTACAGCTCACAGTACATGTCAGAGCAAATGAGAGCAAAAAGGAACTGCCTGAAGAGTTTAGAGACAGAATTGTGGCAAGGCACAGATCGGGCCAAGGTTACAAAAAAAAATTCTGCTGCACTTAAGGTTCCTGAGAGCACAGTGGCCTCCATAATCCTTAAATGGAAGACGTTTGGGACGACCAGAACCCTTCCTAGAGCTGGCCGTCCGGCCAAACTGAGCTAAAATCGGGGGAGAAGAGCCTTGGTGAGAGAGGTAAAGAAGAACCCAAAGATCACTGTGGCTCAGCTCCAGAGATGCAGTTGGGAGAAAGTTGTAGAAAGTCAACCATCACTGTAGCCCTCCACCAGTCGGGGCTTTATGGCAGAGTTGTCCGACAGAAGCCTCTCTTCAGTACAAGACACATGAAAGCCTGCATGGAGTTTGCTAATAAAACACCAGAAGGACTCCAAGATGGTGAGAAAATAAGATTCTCTGGTCTAATGAGACCAAGATAGAACTTTTTGGCCTTAAAAATTCTAAGCGGTATGTGTGGAGAAAACCAGGCACTGCTCATCGCCTGTCCAATACAGTCCCAACAGTGAAGCATGGTGGTGGCAGCATCATGCTGTGGGGGTGTTTTTCAGCTGCAGGGGCAGGACGTCTGGTTGCAATCGAGGGAAAGATGAATGCGGCCAAGAACAGGGATATCCTGGACAAAAACCTTCTCCAGAGTGCTCAGGACCTCAGACTGGGCCAAAGGTTTACCTTCCAACAAGACAATGACCCTAAGCACACAGCTAAAATAACGAAGGAATGGCTTCACAACAACTCAGTGACTGTTCTTGAATGGCCCAGCCAAAGCCCTGACTTAAACCCAATTGAGCATCTCTGGAGAGACCTAAAAATGTCTGTCCACCAACGTTTACCATCCAAAATGACAGAACTGGAGAGGATCTGCAAGGAGGAATGGCCGAGGATCCCCAAATCCAGGTGTGAAAAACTTGTTGCTTCTTTCCCAAAAAGACTAATGGCTGTATTAGATCAAAAGGGTGCTTCTACTAAATACTGAGCAAAGGGTCTGAATACTTAGGACCATGTGATATTTTAGTTTTTCTTTAAGAAATCTGCAACAATGTCAACAATTCTGTGTTTTTCTGTCAATATGGGGTTCTGTGTGTACATTGAGGAAAAAGAAAGAACTTAAATGATTTTAGTAAATGGCTGCAATATAAAAAAAGTGTGAAAAATTTAAAAAGGGGTCTGAATACTTTCCGTACCCACTGTATGTCAACTTCCGGGGAGGACGTATGGTTCTTTTAGCTCTCTGTTCTCTGGGTGTCAATGCTTCAGATACCACAGGTTCTTCCACTGGGATAGGTGTAGGAGTTTCTTCTGTTTCTGAGGCACCCGAATCAGATGCAGAAAGATACATGGAGTCCCTTGGATCGTCAGCAGGGAAGGATTCTATAGCATCTTACCACCCCTCCTTCTGAGCATAGGAAGAAACAAACTCAGTGGCTTCCGGATTCAAAGTATCATCAGGGGCATCCTCAGAGGGTGGAAGGCCTATGAACAAATATTCAGGTACCTGGGACGGCCACAACCATTCAACTTCCAGTTCCTCATCTTCACTCTGAGTGGCAATATTTGTTTCTCCCGACAGAGTTGTCTGAGACCTAGTGTTCGGTCTGGGAGTATTTGAGCTTGAAGGTAGCTCGGGGGAATCCGGG
Source organism: Rana muscosa (assembly GCA_029206835.1). Taxonomy (NCBI): domain Eukaryota; kingdom Metazoa; phylum Chordata; class Amphibia; order Anura; family Ranidae; genus Rana; species Rana muscosa. The sequence continues at coordinate 95,815,001 of CM055126.1, forward strand.
GTAGGAGGCATCCTGACGGCCTCAGACAGGGGTAGCAGATGGTTTCTGTGCCAGATCTTCAGCGGCCCCACTCTTCCTTCAGGCTTCAGCTGGTACACGGGTAGACCAGGCAGCTTCTTACAAATCACATAAGGTTCTGATCTCCATCTGTCTGCCAGCTTGTGCTTCCCTGGGACTCCTAAATTCCTCAGCAACACTCTGTCTCCAGGTTGTAGATCTTGAATACGGACCCTAAGGTCAAAGTTCCGTTTGTTCCGGGCTCCTCTCTGCTCAGAAATTGATTGGGCCTTCTCATAGGACAGTTTCAAGCTCTTCCGCAATCTGTCCACGTATCCTTTGTGTGAGGTGACAGATGTATGGTCCATTGAGGTACCAAAGGCCAAGTCCACTGGTAGTCTGGCCTCTCTTCCAAACATAAGTCTGTAAGGGGAATATCCTGTGACATCGCTGGCTGTTCTGTAGTAGGCATGCACTATGGCAGCTATGTGCTTGCCCCAATGTTGTTTCTCCTCACTGTTCAGAGTCCCCAACATATTTAACAGAGTCCTGTTGAATCTTTCAGGTTGGGCATCACCTTGAGGGTGATAAGGGGTAGTACGGGTTTTTTTTATGCCTAAAGAGTCCAGCAACTTCCGAATCAGTCGGCTCTCAAATTCTCTCCCTTGATCTGAGTGAAGGCGTTGAGGTAACCCGTAGCGTACAAAGTATTTCTCCACCAAGATTTTGGCTACAGTGGAGGCCTTCTGGTCTTTAGTTGGAAAGAACAAACAAAAAATATTCCAATCCAAGATGATTGAAAAAAAGAGGAGGCTTCAGAACAGCAAGTTCAGTGGTATAAAAAAATAGGATTTTTGTACTCACCGTAAAATCAGTTTCTCTGACGTCCATGGACTGACACAGCTCTCACACTGTTTACGTGTGGGTATATGTCGCTGCTTGCAGGAGAAGACCTAGGCAGAATGTTAGATGTTAGAAACATTCTAGAACAAAACCAGAGCTGAACAGCCCCACCCAGGGGGCGGTCCCTCTGGACATAACCCTCCCACTGCAGTCAGCAGACCTCAGTTCGTAACAAAGCAGTACAAACCTTGAAAAGAAGGGTGGGTGCTGTGTCAGTCCATGGACGTCAGAGAAACGGATTTTACGGTGAGTACAAAAATCCTATTTTCTCTTATCGTGCATGGACTGACACAGCTCTCATACTGTTTATGCGTGGGACGTCCCAAAGCAGTATAAGAAAAGGGTGGGAGCAAATAGTAAAGGAACAACCAAAAAACTTCACTCCAAACCAGCAGAGCTCCTCAACGGAGGAGTTGCAACATTAAGCAGCGGCCTGCAACACTTTGCGGCCGAAGGAAGCATCCGAAGATGCAGCCACATCAACCTTATAGAATTTTGAAAAGGTATGAACGGACAACCAGGTCGCCGCCTAGCACACTTGTGCAACCGACGCTTGATGTCGGAAAGCCCAGGAAGCACCAATTGCCCTGGTGGCATGTGCCGTAACCGGAAAGGGAGGGGCCACCCACTTAATGGCATAGGCCTGTATAACAGCCTGTCTGATCCATCTAGAAAAGGTGGCCGACGACACCGCTCGGCCCTGTTTCGGACCAGAGACAGACAAACACAACTAGTGAGTCATATCACTTACCACATAAAATGTGTGAAGCGCAAACCTTCTGGAATGCGATGTGTGAGGACAAAAGGACAGGAGGACAATGTCCACATGTAGGTGAAAAACCGAGACCACCTTTTTGCAAAAGGAAGGTCACGGACGCGACACCGCCTTATCCTTATGGATGACCAATTAGGGAGACTTGCAGGACAAGGCCGCAAACTCAGACACCCGTCTGACAGAAGTAATAGCCACTAAGAAGGCCACCTCCTGAGAAAAGGTCAAGAGTGGAATATCTGATATTTTCAAAGTGAGGTTCCTGGAGAACCGAGAGCACCAAATTCAAATCCCGAGGAGGTTTCAACAGGAGGGAGCACATGGCGAACCCCCTGCACAAAGGTGCTACCAAGGAATGACCCGCTAGCGGTTGCTAAAGGAAGACGGCCAAGGCAGAAAACTGACCCCTAATGGTACTCAAAGCAAGCATTTTGGTCACACCACGCTGCAAGGACCGCAGGATACTGGGGACGGAATACGTCCGTGGACGCTAGTCCAGCTCATTGCACATAGCGATGTAAGCTTCCCAGGTACGGCGATATATCTTTCAAGCGGAAGACTTCCGTGCCCTGAACATGGTCGAAATGACCGAATCCGAGAGACCATCGGACTCTCAGCACCTGGCTTTCAATAGCTATGCCGTTAAGTCAGAGACTGTAAAACAGGATGAAAATTAGGACCTTGAAACATAAGGTCCTCCCTTATTGGCAACCGTCAAGGAACGTCCGCGATGAGACGTACCAGATCAGCGTACCAATGATGCCGAGACCCACCCGCCGCAAGAGGATCACCGGAATCCCTTCGGCCACAACCCTGCGCAGCAGGTGAGGGAACAGCTGCAGCGGAGGATAACAGATATTAGGTGATAATGACCCCATGGGGCCCACCAACGGATCCGAGGCATCCGCCCAAGGATCCCTGGACCTAGTCACAAACCTTGACACCTTACGATTGAGTCGAGAGGCCCTCAGGTCCATATCCGGCATGTCCAGGTGAAAGTACCACTCTCCTGGTCCAGCGTTTGGCGACTCCGATAGTCCGCCTGCCAATTGTCTACGCTTGAACATAGACGGCCGATAGAGACCACGTGGGGAGGCATATTCTGATTGCCCGTATTTCCATAACATTGATCGGTAAAACGGGCTTCGTCCGGAGTCCAAAGCCCTGGGGCTGACAGGACTCCCCAGACTCCACCCCAGCTCGTCAGGCTGGCGTCCATCAGGAACACCGTCCACTGGATGGGGAGGGACGACTTCCCAGACTGAAGAGCCGGGGACCCCGACCACCACGCCAGGGACGCCCTGAGTGGGTGACTCATCTGGATCTGAAGAAGATCCAAGGACAACGGGGATTTGTCCCAAGTGGACAGGATCTCTTACTGTAATGCCCGTGTGTGTCATTGGGCATACGGAACAGCCTCGAACGAGGCCCTCATGAGTCCCAGGACTCATGCAAAAAAAACGGGTTGACGACCCTTCCCGAGACGTCAGGACCAGCACTACAGACTGAAAAGTCAGCAACTTCTCCAGGGTTAGGAATACCTACGCCTCCATGGAGTCCAGGATCAGACCGAGATACTTCAAATGCTGAGCCGGGACCAGGACCGACTTCTGAATGCTCGGGAGCCACCCGAAGTCCCTAAGGGTCTGACTGACAATAGTCACACGTCTTCTAATTCTGAGCCATTGTCTGCTCTTAGAAGAAGATCGTCCAGATAGCCCATAATAGCAATGCCTCGCTGTCTCAGCAAGGCTAGAACCGGAGCAAGCACCTTGGTAAACACCATTGGTGCCGAGGCTAGGCCGAAGGGAAGAGCCACAATTGATAGTGGACTTCGCCGTTCGCAAGTGCAGAAACGACTGTTGATGTGCGCAGATCAGAACGTGCAAGTAGGCGGTCTTGATGTCCAAGGATGCCAGAAAATCCCCTTGATGGAGTGTAGCGAACACCGCGCGAATGGATTCCATGCGGAACTTTTGCACCATCACAAAGGCATTCAGGCCTTGAGGCCCAGGATTGGCCGAACCCCTGTCCCCCTTTTGGGACTACAAACAGATTTGAGTAGAAAACCTGAACAACCTCTCCTGTGACGGAACCGGCACAATCACTCCGGACCTGATCAATCCTGTACGGCCCTTAAGAGGGCCACCCGACGGGCAGGAAGGAGAGGGAGAATTGAGGGAAAATCTGTCTGGTGGCCAGGAACGGAATTATATCCTGTATCCTGAGGTGACCACCTCGCACACCCATCGGTGAACCGTGAACCTGCAAGGACGTCCCCCCACCCCAGAGTCGGGCAGGGGAAAGACTCCATGCGGCGGTGGGCTTGGGAGCTTGCTTGGTAGGTTTACGCACCCAGGGACGCTTATGTCTCCCAGCCGCACTTTTTCCAGTCTGGGAGGGCTTACCCGTGGATTCTGACTGACGAGAAGAAACTCATTCTTCTTTGCCGGAAAGGAAGGGCCCGGCCTACAGTGGGGCTCCTTTCTCCGTAACAGACTGAGGAAGGAAGGTGATCTTACCCCTTGTGACATCCATAATAATGGCATCCAGGGCGGCCCAAAACAGTCTACCGCCCTTAAGGGGCAAGTCAGCCAGGAGCTATTTGGAAGCATTTCAGCCAGATAAGGCGACGCAGCCCCACAGCAGATAGAGGCCCCAGAAATTAAAGGGGCCGCATCCAAGTGGCATTGCACACAGAGACTAAACCCTGCGCCAGTAGCACGCATGGTTGGCAGAACCGGAAACTGCTGGCTGATATGTGAGGCTGGTTGAGTTTAGTTGTGATTGGAGGCCTAGCTGATCCGCACATGCTATACTACATAATGTGAAGCCCTGCCTGTATTGCTATAATTTATGATATTCACCTGCTTTATGAGGATGTTGTATGCGCCTGAGTAATGTCTGTGTTTTTGTTTGTCTTTGTTTTTTGTGTATCTGTGTATTTGAAAAACAAGTTTAAAAAAAAAAAAACCTGCGCCAGTTGGTGAGCCAGGGTAATGGTCTCAGGAGGGAGATTGTGCTCCTAAACCATCTGGTGCAAAATCTTTGCCCATCCTGTGAGTGTCTTGAGACACAAGTGTCGCCGCCCCTATAGGGCGTAAGGCAGACCCCAGTAAAGGTAAACCTAGTTCTACTCACCACTTCTGACCATCTGTCAGTGGGATCCTTAAATGCAGCAGTCCCGTCCATTGAGAGCGTGGTAGCCTTATTCAAAACGGGCGACCGGGGGGGGGGGAGCCCCTTCTTAACCAGGTCCTCCTTAAAGGGGTACCTCATGGCTAGGCGCCGCGGGGCCGTCAAAGTCTTCTGCGGCTTATCCCAGACTTAGTCAATGAATGTATCAAAAAAAGGCACATATGGAAAAAACCTTTTTGAATAAACGGCTTTAAAAAGGAACCAAAGGAGCTATCTGAGGTTCCTCAGCCTCAACATTCAGCTTGAGAGTGTTCCTCACAGCATCAATGAGTTCACTTACAAGCACCCTGTCAGTTTTTCAGAACTGGGGTCTTCCTCACAGGGAATATCCGGTTTAAAAACATGAAAATCCTCAGAGCTAGGGTCCTGAGCAGCCATAGCTAGGCCCATATCTGAGACAGAGCACTCCCCTACAGGAGGATGTGTGGGGAGGGGGCGCTTTACAGCTCCCTTGCGCTCGCACACCGCTTCTATCCTGACAAGGATGATTCCAGGACTGCGGACAACTAGTCGCTAGGGACCGCAGGTGCAGGAGCACTGCCAGTTGCCTCAGACAAGTGTGGAGAAGCAGGTGAACTAGACTCCATACTGCCACCCTCTGACTGTTAAACACTATCATAGTGAGTAACAGTCCACCCACTGGCTATGCTGAAGCTGAGGAGGGGACACCCAGAGTACTCACCAACCCCTGTAAGGACCGCTCATTCCGCTGTATGAAACCGCGCTGCCGGGTGGGTGAAGCCTGGGGAGAGTGAGGAGACTGGACTGTGAGGAGATTAGAGGCCGTTCCTCCTGTCCTTCCTTCTCCACACTCAGCAGCTCTGGCAGCATCAAGCGCTGCGCTGAGTGTGTGAACAGAGAGGGGGGGAGGGAGGGAGAGGGGGGAGAGAGAGAGAGAGAGAGAGAGAGAGAGAGAGGCTATCAGCTTGATTTAGGGGGTGGGCGTGACCCAGCTGGGGTGGGCGGGACCCAGCAGCTATATTACGCCCTCAACTTGCTCTCCTTCCCGGTGTAGCAGATCACTTCACCTTCTTCCTTGTGACTTTTACTATGATCAGTGCAGGCAGCTCCTCCCCGTCTACACTTCTCTCTCTGCCTTTGCTGCATGATCACACAGTAAGTCAGCACTGATCCTCCTCGCTCCCCTGCCTAGTTCATTTTTCCCCCTTCTCTTATCTGCTGTCTTCTCCATAAATCTTCACTACACATATCATGCTGCCTCCTGTCCTGTCTCAGCTCAGCATTCCACACACAGATCTTACACCCTTTCCATCCCAGTTTGCTTTTAGCTCTCATAATTGTCCTGTCCCCACCATGCAGCCTAGCACATTCCCTGCATTCTGACACTAATGAAGACATTAGCACATACGTTTACCACCCCAACCTCCTCACAGATTCTCTTTTCTAATATCCTAACCCCCCCCCCCCCTTCACATTGTAGCAATTTGTCATGCAATCTGACAAGTCACATCCTATTTCCAGCAAGGCACTGTTCAAATCAATGCGACACTGACTGAGTTGCAGCATCAATTTTAAAATGTAGTACATGCACTACTTTTGCGATTTAGAGTGTGACTTCAATAGACATCTGTGCATGAAGCCACACAGATGTCTTCAAAGTCGCAACCCAAAGTCGCACTGAGATGCAGCTCTGAAATTATGCGATTTCAGGTTAAGTCACACAATTTCAAAGCCACAGACAATGTGAACGGGGGCTAATAGTAGGTTCACACTGGTGTGCTGTGGTCTGGCCACAGTGTGATTGTATATTGAGTTTACCCAGAGTTTTAGGTGCGCTCCCATTCAATTCTATTAGACTGTCTGTTTTCACGAAAGCAAAATTACAGTCTTGCATGCTGCATCTTTGATGCGCAATCAGAAAACACAGTCCACTAGAATTCATCAGGAGCACACCTAAAACTGCAAGTAAATCACACATACAATCGCACTGTGGTCAAACCAAAGCGCACCAGTGTGAAACCGCTATATGGCTAGGTTCACGCGCAGTCAGGATCATGCACAAAATTGTGGTTTTCTTGACAAACACAGAAGCGCACTGTCCTTTAGTAGATACACAGCAGTGCCATTGATAGTTAAAGGCACCCCCACTCATCACACATGTGGTTTGGTACAGGACATTTTTAGAAAAGGGTCTTTTCCACATTTCCAAATTGGCACCACTGACCACTACCCCATATGTGTGCACCCATTACTCTCAGGTTGCTGCAGTGCAACACTTTAAGTGCTAATATAGTGCATGTCACAAACATTACTCAGCGGGGGATTGTTCCTCTGATCCCCGCTGAGCAGGCGAATGACAGATCCGTCTCCGCTCACTGTGCTCAGATGGACCTGTCAGAGACCTCCCCATAGAGGATAGCGGGGCGGATGAAAAATAGTTCGATAGTGAAATCCAGACAGATGGAAAGCCTGACAGGATCGGATATCAGCTGACATCCGCCGCTCCATAGGAGTGAATGGAGGTTCCGATCAGGTCCGCCTGAAAAACTGACAGACAGACCTGATCGGAAAGCCTGTGTGAAAGGGGCCCAAGTCCGAACCCGGGGGGGCGCACTTGGCCCTGGATGACCTTGTCCCAGCACTGGTTACAGTTACACTCGGCTTAGTGTGAAACCTGCCAGTGTCAGTGCCAGCCGCCAGCCAGTGCCACCTGTCACCGCCAGCCGCCACCAATTGCCACTGCCAATCAGTGCCATCTGTCAGTTCCAAACCAGTGCCATCTGTCAGTTCCAAACCAGTGCCATCTGTCAGTGCCAATGCCAACCAGTGCCATCTGTACTGAGGACATCAAGTGTGTGCTAGAGTGACAGGAGTAAGCAAGAAGGAGTGGAGTGGGTGAGTTTTTTTTTGTTTTTTAAAATCGGCCTAAAATAGCGGCCACAAAAATCAGCCATCGACCGCCCCAATTTCTAAATATCGGCATCGGCCAGAGAAAAACCCATATCGGACGACCTCTAGAGGAGATTGTGAGATTCACGCCGCAGCAGCGGCCGATAAGAGGTCGAAAATGAAAGAAAAAACGCAGCGGCTTCAAGAAAATGGCCGCGGCCGCATACAATACTGCGCCATCGATCCACGGCAAAATGGCCGCCGAGCGCGTTTCTTTTTTTAAATACCTCACAGCGCTAATGGAGCACATGTTTTGTGGTTGTTCACTACCACAGGGCAGGAGCTCATGCCCTCACTGGCTGTGTCACGGCAAGCGCTGGGGCGGCTGTTTGAACACAAACAGCCCCACTCTGGAACTGACCTGTGAAGCTTTGCTAAGCATGCATGTAAACCACTACTCCACAACAGTATGTCAACACTCACACACCAGAACACTGCCCCAGTGCCATTAAAACAGACATGAGCTCCTCCAGCCAGGCCAGAGTGACCCCCAAGCACCTCCACACAGCACAGCACCAGTACAGGGTGCAGAGAGCAGCATAACAGGGGGGGGGGGGTACTGTTCAATCTTGAGAGGACCGCAGGAGCTAAAAGCAACCCGGCCACCCCTGGAGTCATGGGGCATGTCGTGAACAGAGTCTCACGCACACAAGGCGAGGATAAGCACGCTCGATGGTCGGACAGGGAAGACGAGGATACCAGTGTACCCAACCTGTTGCCCAGCCGACAGTTGATTGAAGGTCTCAAAAATAAAATAAAATTCCCAAAGGAATAAAAATTAAAAAAGTAAAATCTTTCAGGAGACTGGCTCCTGAGAGCCACGTCTTCTCCTTCTGCTAGGCAGAAAAAAAAACAGGTCTGCTGCTGTTCAGCTCTGGTTTTGTTCTAGAATGTTTCTAACATCTAACATTCTGCCTAGGTCTTCTCCTGCAAGCAGGGACATATACCCACACGAAAACAGTATGAGAGCTGTGTCAGTCCATGGACGATAAGAGAAATAATTTATTGAATGGTATTACATGGTAGGTGGATAATATCAAGGAGACTAAAAACATGTTTATGGTGATCCCGGTCAAAAATAAACCTGATCAACATGGAACACACACACACACACAAATGGGACAAACGAAAAAATAAATAAACAAAGTCCGGACGCCAAGTAATATAGAGAAGTGTCACCAGGGATTAACTAAATACTATGTGAAACAGCAAGGGGCTGTATATGTGAAAGGTGACCCGACCCTAAATCCCCCTGGAGGCTCGAGCCCTATAGATGAAGGGGGGGGGGGTTGAGGAAGGGGCAGAAAAAGTCCAATGAAGGATAAGCAAGGGTATACAGGATCAGCAAAGAGGGGAGGAAGGAGGTGTTTGTCTTCGTTGTGGGGAACTAAGTCCATCAAATGAATTCCTCCTGGAGAAATGAAAAAACCCAGCTCTAGCTGAAATCACCACGGGCAGGGATATACTGAGATGACAATCCTTACTGAATGGTATAGACAGGTACTGCTGACAGGTATTGAACAGTTCCACTGTCCACAAAAATTTGTGGACAAGTACATTACCCCTCCTACGATATCTTCAGGCACCACATTCAAAGTGCGTCTCCTCGTTTCAAATCGTGCAGGGAATGTCCATGATACGACCGTATCTTTTATCCACGGTACCGCTGTCAACCTGTCATGTTATGGATCATCTCTGATCATATCTGTCCCATATCCTTCGGTGCGCATTCACGCCTGCACCGCTTCCTTCTTCCTCTTTCCAAAGGGCTCGCCGTCACTGTAAGGGAGTGAAGCCGCGCCGCAGCGTGGTGTCCGGGCGGAAGTGACGTCGACTAGTTTTGCATATAGACCGTGCGTAGCTTCATCTGGACGTATACGTGACGGAGGGCGAGGGTTCCTTTTTGTAGTCCCTCCCTCACCTCGCTCCGCCTCACAGCATATATCTTAGAAGAAGAAGGAAAATACATATTGCATGTGTGATGACAGAGGTATTTTGAAATTTGAGCAGGTCCTCCGAGAGCACTGAGGAGTTATTTAATGAAATAATGCCCATTGGATAAGAAAATAAAAATATAAACCGAAAAAACAGTTCTGGAGAAAAAAGACTCATTACAGGCATTTACTGGTTACCTTTAAGGAGGCAGTATATGGTTATTTCTAATAATGGAGCATACTACAAAAAATTTAAGTTAAAAAGGGGGGGGGCAAAAATTAATAAAGATGGAGACACAGAGCAAAAACAGAACAAAAAGACAAAAAAGAAACAAAAAAAGACAGGAGCACAAAAAAGGAGGAATGACACACTCACAATCAAGTATATGTGCATTATGCAAAGTTTTTAAATACTGTGAGGGGGTTAGCTCGGCAGCGGGTGTGTGTGACCCCCGGGATGGGCTCCCCACACAAAACAGGCCCAGCAAACGGAGGTTGTGGTTTTCAAAATCAAAAAGGTGCGGTTTATTTTCTATTTACAGTGACAAAACACAGCAAAGCAAAAGAAACATAACCAAAATAAATCCTGGTCAAGTTGACCTCTGACTAAACATACAGGTTTCCTAACTAACAACTGGGATCAGCCTAGTGCTGTCCTAGTCCCTAAGTCCCTGGTTTTAAATGTCCAAGCAAATAGCCACACAGGCTTTGTCTCACCGCACAGGGGTTCACTCTCCCTAGACAGTCCACACAGGTCTGGTTCCAGGCATGAGCTAACATCTAATGAAGCTGGGAGTTCTTATAGAGGCCTAAATGAGCTGACAAGCTTCAGCTGGTCTCATCAACTCCCTGTCTGCACGACGCCCAGCCCTCTCCCTAGGAGGTATGAGTCATCCATGAGCCCACTAGCCTTATACAACTCTCCACCTAGTTGTATAAGTCGGCGTAAAGCCTGAATCTGGGCGAAATATATCTACCCCCCTGGATGCAACCAGGTGACTTTACCTTCCTGCTGTCACATTACACACATATCAATCAAGCAAAAAGATTATAGCATACCACAATTAGTGATCATGATGCACAATAAAGGCGAGGATGTGGAACATAAGATGAACGTTAAGTTACCAAAAAAGGCTGAAAGTTTAACTCATTGTTGAGGCCTAATGGTATAAGAGACCCCAAAACGGAAAATCCACATTTCCTCCTTTTGCAACAATATTTGGTCAAAATCCCCCCTTCTCAGAGGCAGATTGAGTAGGTAGATGCCTTTTACTTTCATACCATTCACATTGCCATCATGGAACTGGGTAAAGTGTCTGGCAAGGGGTTTTTCAGGGTTCTTTTCCCTGATTTCCCTAATATGTTCCCCCAGGCGTACCCTTAATTGTCGCTTGGTCTTGCCAATGTATATCTTCTTACATGGACCTGTTAGCATGTAGATGAGCCTAGAGGTAGCACAGTTAATAAGATTTTTAATCTGATAGCTACGTTCATTGGTAGAGTCAAAAAAAGTGTCGGTTCTGTCCACAAAAGGGGCACACCTGGCAATGACCACAAGGGAACATACCCCTGCTCCTAGGGTATTCTGATAAGTAGGTTCAATTGTTCTAGTGAACTCTGAATGTATCAAAGAGTCCCCTAAATTTCTGGCCCTTTTAGCTACCATCAAGGGAGCTGGGCCTACTATTTTGGCTATCCCCGGGGTATTCGTTAGGACATCCCGGGTGGCTACTTTGCTCGTCTCAGCTGTGAGAGTAACCCCTCTCTAAGTCTAAAGTAGCCACCCGTGAACACCATCAAAAAGGACAACCCAGAACCAGGTCCAGTTAGGATTATTACCCAGTTTGGTACTCAATGGGACACAGTGAGGAAAATCCTTAATAAAACACTGATATTGCATTTTTTTTATTTTTTTTTTTGTTCTTTTCCTTGTTTCTCTTCTTGATTGAACTACCTGCTGACACACTGTGATAACACCTTTAACCACTTAAGCCCCGGACCATTTGGTAGCTAAAGGACCAGAGGTGAATTCAGAATTTTGCACTGCGCTGCTTTAACTGTAAATTGTGCGGACATGCAATGTTGTACCCAAACAAAATTTGTGTCCTTTTCTTCCCACAAATAGAGCTTTCTTTTAATGGTATTTGATTGCCTCTGCGATTTTTATTTTTTGCGATATAAACGGAAAAAGACCGAAAATTTTGAAAAAAAAAATGATATTTTCTACTTTTTGTTATAAGAAAAATCGAATAAAAACTCAATTGTAGTCATACATTTAGGCCAAAATGTATTCAGCCACATGTTTTTAGTAAAAAAAATGTCAATAAGCGTATATTTATTGGTTTGCGCAAAAGTTATAGAGTTTACAAACTAGGGTACATTTTCTGAAATTTACACAGCTTTAAATTTATGACTGCCTATCTCATTTCTTGAGGTGCTAAAATGACAGGGCAGTACAAAACCCCCCCAAATGACCCCATTTTGGAAAGTAGACACCCCAAGGAAATTGCTGAGAGGCCTGTTGAGCCCATTGAATATATATTTTTTTGTCCCAAGTGATTGAATAATGACAAAAAAAAAAAAATTACAAAAAGTTGTCACTAAATGATATATTGCTCACACATGCCATGGTTATATGTGGAATTGCACCCCAAAATACATTTTTCTGCTTCTCCTGAGTACGGGGATACCACATGTGTGGGATTTTTTAGGAGCCTAGCCGCGTACGGGACCCCGAAAACCAAGCACCGCCTTGAGGATTTCTAGGCACAAATTTTTGATTTCACTCCTCACTACCTATCACAGTTTCGAAGGCCATAAAATGCCAAAATCGCACAAAACCCCCCCAAATGACCCCATTTTGGAATATAGACACCCCAAGCTATTTGCTGAGAGGAATGGCGAGTATTTTACAGCTCTCATTTGTTTTTGAAAATGAAGAAAGAAAATATATATATATATTTATTTATTTTTTTCAATTTTCAAAACTTTGTGACAAAAAGCGAGATCTGCAAAATACTCACAATACCTCTCAGCAAATAGCTTGGGGTGTCTACTTTCCAAAATGGGGTCATTTGGGGGGGTTTTGTGCTATCTGGGCATTCCATGGCCTCCGAAACTGTGATAGGCAGTGAGAAGTGAAATCAAAAATTTACACCCTTAGAAAGCCTGAAGGCGGTGCTTGGTTTTTGGGGTCCCGTACGTGGCTAGGCTCCCAAAAAGTCTCACACATGTGGTATCCCCGTACTCAGGAGAAGCAACAGAATGTATTTTGGGATGTAATTCCACATATGCCCATGGCATGTTTGAGCAATATATCATTTAGTGACAACTTTGTGCAAAAAAAAAAAAAAAATTGTCGTTTTTCCGCAACTTGTGTCAACATATAAAATATTCCATGGACTCGACATGCCTCTCAGTATATAGCTTGGGGTGTCTACTTTCCAAAATGGGGTCATTTGGGGGGGTTTTGAACTGTTCTGGCATTTTATACACAACATTAGGAAGCTTACATCCACTCTTCTAACCACTTGAATACAAAGCCCTTTTTGACACTTTTTGTTTACATGAAAACATTTTTTTTTTTGCAAGAAAATTATGTTGAACCCCCAAACATTATATATATTTTTAAAGCAAAGGCCCTACAGATTAAAATGGTGGGTGTTGCATTTTTTTTTTCTACACAGTATTTGCGCAGCGATTTTTCAAACGCATTTTTTGGGTTAAAAAATACACTTTTTTAAATTTTAATGCACTAAAAACACACTATATTGCCCAAATGTTTGATGAAATAAAAAAGATGATCTTAGGCCGAGTACATAGATACCAAACACGACATGCTTTAAAATTTCGCACAAACGCGCATTGGCGACAAACTACATACATTTTTACCCCAGTAGATTTACAGAGGAGGTCTACTGCTAAAATGATTGCCCTCGATCTGACCTTCACGGTGATACCTCACATGCATGGTGCAATTGCTGTTTACATATGACGCCAGACCGACGCTTGCGTTCGCCATTGGGCAAGAGCAGGGCAGGACAGGGGTGCTTTTTTTTTTTTTTTTTCTTTTTTTTTTTTCTTTTTTTTTTTTATTATTAATTTTGCTTTTTTATTTTATTTTTAAATTGTTCCTTCCAAGTATTTTTTTTTTTATCATTTTTATTGTTATCTCAGGGAATGTAAATATCCCCTATGATAGCAATAGGTAGTGACAGGTACTCTTTTTTTGAAAAAACTGGGGTCTTCTAGACCCTAGATTTTTCCTCTGCCCTCAAAGCATCTGACCACACCAAGATCGGTGTGATAAAATGCTTTCCCAATGGCGCTTTTTATATCCGGGGGGGGCATTCCCTCCCACTGCTTGTAAAAGCAGTCCAGAGGCTAATTAGCCGCTAGGATTGCTTTTACATGAAAGCCGGCCGCAGGCTGAAAAGAATGATACCAAGATGATACCTAAACCTGCAGGCATCATTCTGGTATAAACATTCAAAGTCCAGCAACATACCAGTACGTTGCTGGTCCTTGTTGGACATGTATTGTAATCTTTTTATTTCATGCAGCCAGTTGGCTGAACGAAAAAAGAGATTGATCGGTGGGTATGCCCACCATTAGAATACCGCCCTTCATCCACTCACTTCCAATGATGGGCATACACGCACCATTTATATATGCCGAAGCATGGGGGCATCCTCCCGCAAAAAAGTTATGCCGCACACACATGGTCGGACTTTTCCACGGGCAAGCCTCCGTCGGAATTTCGACCGTATGTACGCGGCATTAGGAGCAAAATCGCTCCTCCGCCCCTGCTGCCCCAATGCTTCGGCATATTTGCTTTTTTTTTTTAACTGTGGTGGTGAAATCACCTCCTACAGCACTGGAGTCGCAGGGATCAGGCCTGTCTCTGCGAACGCTGCAGTTATGTGTGTTTTTGTTTTGTAAGTGACCGTGATCGATCGATACTGCACTTGGGTGGCCTGGGCTGGACGGAGGGGCAAAACGCAGGTGCCAGCAGGTATCTGGGCTGATCCCGCTAACACTGCGTTTTTGGGAACCCTAAACTGCTGGGGACGCTAGTATAGATCTGATCAGATCAGATATTGATCTGTTCAGATACTATACCACTAAGGGGGGTGTATGCTTCACGCGTGGGTGTTAGCTTTACTGGCACTAACCTGACGCTGCCTGGGGTGTGACTCAGACCCTCTCTGACGCTAAAACCTAATTGATATCACCCGCCGGGCGATCAGGGGGTTAAACCTTTATTGGGTTATATACACGGCGGGTGCCCTGACACTATAAAAAGCAAACTAACTAACCAGCGTCACCCGTAACACTTATATGGTGATCACTGGTGAAAGGGTTAACTAGGGGCAATCAGGGGGTTAAAACCTTTATTAGATAATATATGGGGGTACCTGACGCTATAAAAACCTGCGGCGAACCTAAAAAAAATTACCAGCTACCGATCTGCATCACCGACACTAAGACAGCGTTTAGAAAAACAATTGCTTAGCGACAGTGGTGATAGGGGGTGAAACGGTTACCTGGGGGGCGATCAAGGGGGTTAAACCTTTATTAGATAATATATTGGGGTACCTGACGCTATAAAAACCTGCGGCGAACCTAAAAAAAATTACTGGCTGCCGATCGGCATCACTGACGCTAAGACAGCGATCAGAAAAATGATCGCTAAGCGACAGTGGTGATAGGCGGTGAAAGGGTTATCTGGGGGGTGATCAGGGGGTTAAACCTTTATTAGGGGGGGTTAGGGGGCTACACTGGACCTAAGACTAAACTTTGGTGACACTTTTACAGTCACAAATGTCACTGATTGCAGTGATCACTAAATAAATGGTCACTGCAATCAGTGACACTGTGACTGGGGGCTGGGGGGGGTGATCTGGGGGGTGATCTGGGGTGTCTGGGGGGGCCTGGGGGGGCGATTTATGTCCCTATGTGTCCTGGTGTCAGTGTAGTGTTGTGTGCACTGACCTGATGTCTTCTCTTGTACGGCGCTCGGTATATGTGAGCGCCGCACCAGAGATGACATCACTTCCTCCTGCTCCCTCTGACACAGACAGAGGGGGCATTTCCATTCGCCGAGAGCGATCGCGAGGGGGTGGCCAGAAACGAATGGCTGCCCCCTCATCCCGGAACGCTCCCGGACACTTAGCCACCGCTCACTGTATAGGAGGGGGGTCCGATTGGACCCCCCAACTATACAAAGGCAATCACGTATGCTCTACATGATTGTGCCTGTCGGTGCCATTCTGCCGACGTATATATACAGTGAGCGGTAGTTAAGTGGTTAATACATTGGAACAGTTCCAGAGGGTGTACCCAGTGACATATCGCATATAGTTGACATACTCTGTGTACTTGTATATTCATTTGCTTCCCTCATAACACAAACGTTGTATACATTGCATTTGTGGTCTCACTCTTATCGTCCCCTTCCCAGGGCACTCCCCACTAAAATGGCCTTCAAAATCACCTCTCTCAACATCAAAGGTTTAAATTCCCCCTTCAAGCGCAATCTACTATGGAAAGAAGCGCTGTCCCACCACGCAGACGTATTCTGCATACAAGAAACACACTTGACAAAAACAACTCCCCAATTTGTACACACAAAACGTTATCTACACTGCTTCTTTGCCAGTGCCCCCACAAAAAAAAAACAACAAAAAAAAGGAGGGGTAATGATAGCAATTAGCTCATCTCTCTTTTTCCAGCTACACTATTATGTAGCTGACGAGGACGGTAGGTACTTGATTCTCTCTGCAACAATAGAGAACCAGTGCCTTACCTTAGTGAATCTTTACGCACCCAACACTGGCCAAAATAAATTTTACAATACCCTACTTTCCAAAATGGCCCCTTTTAGGTCCAATACGGTAGTAGTATGGGGGGACTTCAACGACATCATTGACAATTCCTTAGACACTTTAAACCCCACTAAAAAGAAGACCTTCAGAATTATCCTCTTTCTTGCTAAAAGAGGACCGCTATGATCCCTGGAGATGCATACACGATACGGAGCGAGATTACACTTTTTACTCCAACAGTCTTAAAGGAACACTACAGGTTCCCATTTAAAAAAAATAAAAATAACAAACAGTTTATACTTACCTCCACTGTGCAGCTCGTTTTGCACACAGTGGCCCCGATCCTCCACTTCTGGGGTCCCTCGGCGGCTGTCTCGGCTCCTCCCCGCAAGGACTCCACACCATAATGCGAGCGAGCGAGCATGGTGTGGAGTTATTGCGGGCACGCTCCCGTGATACAGCGGCGGCCATAGCCGCCGACTGTATCACTCGGCCCCGCCCCCCGACGCGCCGCGTCATTGGATGTGATTGACAGCAGCGCCAGCCAATGGCTGCGCTGCTTTCAATCCATCCAGTGTAGCCAATCGGCGGCCAGGCTGAAAACCGAAGAGGATGACGGGGACGAGCGTGGGACTTTCGAGGGGCCAGGTAAGTAAAACGGGGGCTCGGGGGGGGGGCGGTATTGTCGAATGTTTTTTCGACTTAAAGGGGTTGCTCCACCGGAAAAAAAAAATTAAAAGCCAGCAGCTACAGATACAGCAGCTGCTGGCTTTTAATATTTGGACACTTACCTGTCCTGGAGTCCACCGACGTCCGCAGCAGAGGACGAGCGACCGCTCGTCGCTCTGCTGCTCCCTCCGCCATCCTCGCTGAGGGAACCAGGAAGTGAAGCCCTGCGGCTTCATGCCCGGTTCCCTACGGCGCATGCGCGAGTCGCGCTGCGCCGTTCTGATTGGTGCTCCTGTGTTCTGGGAGCCGAGTGTCTCCCAGAACACCAAGGGAAGTCTGCGGTTAGTGACGTAACTCCCGCAGATTCCCGGAGACAGGACTCCCGGATGTGGGTGAAAATACCTGTCTTAGACAGGTATCTTCACCCCCCTCCCCCCTGAAAGGTGTCAATTGTGACACCGGAGGGGGGGAGGCATCCAAATAGCAAAAGTTGCTATTTAGGGTGGAGCTCCACTTTAATGCATAGGATGCATTAAGGTGAAAAAACATGTAACTTTACTACTCCTTTAAGCCCCGTACACACGGTCGGACTTTTGGCCAACAAACTTCATTTTGAGCAAGTTGGACCAACAATCCTACCGTGTGTACGCTCCATCGGACAAACTTTTTTTGCTTTTTTCTTGTTTTCATCGGACAAAAGTTGGGTCTGCAAACGGACAAACTTCTGCCCAACAAAAGTCCGATGGAGCAAAGTCCGACCGTGTGTACAGAAAACCATCGGACTTTTGTCCGATGGACAAAACAACTAATGTTAAAATCAACCAACAATAGCAGAAGTTGACCAAAGGGTGGCGGTAAAGAGCAGAAAAGAGCAGAAAAACCACGTGATGTTGCAAAAAGTTTTGGGAACGTTTGCAGAAAAGTCTGAGCGCGTGTATGCTATGGGTGTTCCCGACCAACTCCGTTCGGACAAAAAACCATGGAAAAGTCAGATGGAAGTCCGACCGTGTGTACGGGGCTTTACTCTCGGATCGACCTGTTCCTCACTGATAAATTCCTCCTACAATAAATCACTGATGCGCGCATAGGTACAATTACCTGATCTGACCACGCACCAATATCGATCACATTATTCAACAGCAACAAATCCACAAAACACACTATTTGGAGAATGAACACATCCCTGCTCACCAATTCGACATAGGAGGGCGACATTCGATCCGAGATTGAGAACTACTTTGAAAACAACCAGTATTCAATTGATGACCAATCTATTATTTGGCATGCGCACAAAGCTTTCTTACATGGCCTTTTTATAAAATTAGGAGCACAGCAGAAAAAACATTAAGCCACTACTGAAAAACTATCAAATACGGGCGTTAGAACACGTCAATAAACAAACACCTTCCAGCAGCGTGTCCCTCGATCTAAAAAATCTCCGGTACCAACTCAGCGAGCACCTTCATAAAAAAATTTGACTACTACATAAAACGCCTTAGGCTCCAATACTATTCCTCAGCCAACAAATCAGGTGTGTTCCTGGCCAAACAAATGAAAAAACACCTTGCGAACAGAAAGATCCAGTTCCTTACGAATTCCCAAGGTAAACGGTTAAATAACCCTTTAGAGATAGCGAACGAGTTCAGTGCGTTTTACGCCAAACTCTACAACCTTAAAGACGCTGAACCAGCAGCCCACCTCCCCTCTATTTCTACCAATCAACTAGAAACCTTATCTACACCCTTCTCCCCCACGGAAATTCTTAAATCTATAAAAAAGGAAACTGCCCCTCCACAAGGCCCCGGGCCCTGATGGATTCCCAAATGAGTACTATAAACAATTCTCTGACTTGATCACCCCACATCTTTGTAACACTTTTAATTACTATACCAATACAGGTGAAATCCCCAAAGAATCTCTAGAGGCCCTGATAGTCACCCTACCAAAACCAGGTAAAGCCCCTGACAAACCAGCTAACTACCGCCCAATTTCACTCCTAAATACAGACACAAAACTCTATGCGAAACTATTAGCTCAGCGCCTGTCTGTCTATGATCATCCCCCAATTAGTACATCCTGACCAGGTAGGATTTGTACTTGGCAGGCAAGCATCAGACGGCACTAGACGCCTCATTGATTTAATTCAATGGGTGGAGCACAGCCAGACGCCTTCTCTCTTCTTATCACTGGATGCAGAGAAGGCGTTTGACAGGGTTCACTGGAGATACATGGAAAAAGTCCTGTGCAAATTCGGACTGTCTGGAAATATTTTGAAATCCATACTGAAGCTATACTCCTCCCCCAGCGCCCGAGTCTGGACGTCAGGGATTACATCAGACCCTTTTGACATCACTAATGGCACAAGACAAGGATGTCCACTTTCCCCCCTTGATTTTTGCCATGATAATGGAACCACTGGCACAATCCATTAGGTCCACTCCGACAATATCGGGTATCAAAATAGGAGCTATTGAACACAAACTAGGCCTTTATGCGGATGACGTTATCATAACCCTAACGAACCCCAAATTGTCCCTTCCAAGTGTTCAAAGAACCCTGGCAACTTCAGTTCAGCCTCCCTCTACAAAATAAACTACGGTAAATCCACAATGCTAAGCTTAGGGATAGATCACCAAACAGATAACTAAAGACACACCCTTCACATGGTCTACAAGTTCATCACTCCCATATTTAGGAATTCACCCAACTTTCCCGAGCAAGTCACTGGTAAGAGTGAACTATGCCGAACTCCAAGAAAAGCTTCTGCGCATTTTCAAAGACATACGTTTCTCCACTGTTTCTTGGGCTGGTAGAATAGCTCAAGTCAAAATGTATTTGCTTCCCCACATATTGTATATGTTTCGTAAAATCCCTTTACCCTTTCTACCCAACCAAATAAAACTACAAGGGATATCTAATGCATATATTTGGCACCAAAAAAAAAAAAACAGGCTTAAGAAAGACATTCTCCTATCCCCAAGTACAAAGTGGAGGAATGGGAGCCCCCAACACTCAGGCATACTATAGAGCAGTGATACTGGACCAATTCAGCAAGTGGTGGTCACCTGCATCTAACAAGACATGGTACCAAATTGAATCCAAGGCTCTTAATGCCAACATGAAACACACTCTAACGGCTGCATTACTCACCTTGAAGCCACATTATCATTTTCTGCACTCTGTAACGCAGCACTGCGGGTGTGGACAGCCTCCACACAAAGAGCAAAAAGGATTACCTAAATCCATTCTATCCAGACTCCCCATCCGAGTATTGGAACCGATATCACCGGACTTGCCCCTCAAAACATGGACACAAAAACGAATCACCAACCTAGGGCAGATAATGTCCACCACAGGGCTACATCCATTCTCACAATTGCAAAAAGACTATTCGACGTCCCTACCACAACTTTTTTCTTATACCTAAGAATTCGATCAATCTTTTCTCAACTGGACCTCATAGATGACGATGCTCCAATAGCTAACATTTTTAAATTTTACGACACCCCTGCTCCAGCAGTAAAAGGAATCTCATTGATATACAGATTACTAACAACACACCCTATAGACCAAACTTCATCCTACATCAATTTCTGGTCATTCTTTACAGACTCCCCACCACCACCTCCAACGTGGCACAAAGCATTGACAAACCCTCTTCGAGAGTAGCATTGCATCTCCCACTGGGAATCCGTACAAACACTGTTCCACAAGTGGTATTTCACCCCAGCCAGATTGGCCACAATCTACCCATCAACCTCTCCTCTATGCTGGCGGAATTGCACCGAAAAAGGAACCCTGCGGCACATCTGGTGGGAATGCCCTAACATTCAAAGATACTGGCAAGAAGTCTCTACCCTTGTCTCCTCTGTCTGCAAAGTATCCTCACCATTAACTCCACTGGATCTTCTTCTGGGACTCAGTATCCCCAGTTGGCAGAAACGTTTCAGAGTACTGGCAACTCAAACTCGCTTGGCACTTGCAAAAAAGTGGAAATCACAACAGTCTCCCACTAGGTCGGACCTAATTGCACTGCTGAACAACCACTTCCAATTGGAGTTCTCCTTCGCCAAAGCTAACCTAACCACCGCAACTTTCTACCATAACTGGGAACCCTGGATCGCTGACCCACAAAGCACAGCACTAGAATACTCTATTTCCTAACAGAATTGAACTCTTGGTCCTACCTACTTGTTATTCTGACACATACTCCCAAATCGAGAACACACTTACCTTTAGCGCCCCTCAACTTTAGTCTACCGCAAAGTCATCCCTCTGCCTGGCACACTTCATGCAAGGAACTCTCAGAGGGTATATTCAGCTAGCAGGTCTCAGAGTTCTCCTTTGTTCTCAGTTCTGCATTCTAATGCTACTATAAGTTGTACATGTTACCTAAGTTTTTACAGATGATCGTTGGCAGGGTTGCCTCCCACCCCATGGCACAGCGATTGCCCAAAATGGGTGCCGGGGTGTGGAGATAACACCGACTCCAACAGAGAAAGAACAACTTTACATCTAGATATTAAAGTTTCAACACGATACTTCTAATCTTTATGTTACCTTCGATGCAAGTCTTTAACGTTTGCTATAATTCTAAGTACGAATTAATGTTAATCTTTCTCAACCTTATGTATTGATACCTAGTGAAAAACTTCAATAAAACCTTTGATTAAAAAACAAGTAATCTATTTTGGAATAAGGCTGTAACTTAAAAAAGGGGGAAAAAAGTGAAGCACTGTTAATACTTTCCGGATGCACTGTAGCTGGTTATTTATATTTGCCACTGCATATAGATAAAATTGTCTTTTTTAAACTTGACAGAATAACTCAATTATACACCAAACTTTTGAGGTTTTTATCAGCCAACTAATCAAATTATGAAAATAATCGTTAGTTGCAGCCCTACACAAGTTACTATTGTAATTACAATCCAATGTGTCATCCTGCACAAATTAAAGCAATTCTTAGTAGTATACAATATTGACACTTCAAGGGCCTGTACAGAAAAATAAATAAAAATACAAGATAAGTAGCAAATATATATGGTTTACCTTTTATTAGAGTGACAGTGCGATCTGCATGAACACTAAATAAAACTCCTTGAAAGCACCTATTGGTGGTTGTAATTTTGATAGTCTTCCCAATCAAATCGTTCAGGATGCATTTACCAGAAGACAAGTCCATATTCAAATTTTTGTGCAATTACCTGCAAATAAAATTTTAATCAGTTTTAATATCCTGGCAAATTCATAGGACTATCTGTTCCCTTCCAATAAGTTTACCCTCAGTATGAAAATGCTACAGATTTTATCAAGATTTGTCATGTTTGTACCAAGACGGGTATCTTTAAAGTGATCCTGAAGTCTTTTATTTTTAACGAAAAATAAAACTAAGATGTTATACTTTCCTGCTCTGTGCAAATGTTTTGCAAAGGAGCAGCCCAGATCCTCCTCCTCGGGTCCCCCGCTGGCGCTCCAGGCCCCTCCCAGCAAGCAGCTTGCTGTGGGGGCACCCGAGCCACAGCTCCGTGTTTCCATTCAGACATGGAGCCACGGCCCCGCCCCCTTTCTCTGCTCATTGGCTTACTGACTGATTGACAGCAGCGGGAGCCAATGGCATCTGCGGTGCTGCACCAATTTCAAAAAAGTAGTTTCTGTATTACTTTTTGTGATTTCGGCCCACGATTTACATTGACATCTCTGTGCAGAAACTGCACAGATGTCTCTGAAATCGTGGCCGAAATCAGGATGGACAAGCGGGAGTGAAATAGTGCGAGTTCAGCTTCATTCCCGCAGCCCAGTGTGAACCTGGGCTAAATGAGACTTTGTAGGGCATCCACAACTACCATAGTATGTAAAAAGGTATATTTTTTTGAAACAAATTAAAAGGCGATTACATAAACAAAGTTACAGCGGAGGTCCGCCAAATTATTTTTTTTTTTTTTTAAAGTCAGTAGCTACAAATATCTGCTGACTTTTAAAATAAGGACACTTACCTGTCCAGCGCGCCCGCGATGTCGGCACCCGAGGCCAACCCGTCCCTCGGATGCTGCCACCCCTAATGAAGATAATGGCCCTCGGCGCTCATGAGACTGCCCGGCTCGCCACTTTCCTCTCCCCATCTGACAGCTACAGTGGGTGGGGCTCAAAATCCCCCGCTGACATCAGACGGGGGGAGAGGAGAGTCGGCAAGTCACATGAGTGCCAAGGGGCACTCTGAAATGTGGTATGTAGCTACGTATTTTTTAAAAAGCATGTACAGTGTGGCACTTAATGTACTGTAAGACGGGATTCAATAAGACAGTGTTAGTTTACCACCTGTAAGTAGAGTACATATGAGTTTGTACGCTTACAAACTTGTACTGGCTCCATGCTGGGAATTCAGTTCGGCTTCCCCGTTCGCACCATCCACGGTTTTAACTCGTGTGCTGGAATGTGCAAAAAGGGAAGTCCAACTGAGCTCCCAGCACCGAGCCAGGATGGTGAACTGTTTGTCAGCTGCGGATTCCATCACTCCTGTCCTCCCGGTAGCAGTGTGTTTTTCCTGGTGCCTTCCATGGCAGCATACCAATGGTTATGACTCTGCCCCCAATCAACCCACAGGACCAATTACAACTCTATAAAAAAAAAAGTGTCAGTCCCCTCATACACCATTCATTTTTCTGTCCTCAAACCTGCAGGATCGTGGATCACCTGGAATCAGCCCTTACTGTGCCGCTATAAGGCACCACCATTACAGGTTCATGCTCTCCTGTATATGGAGTCCCATAACTTGGGCTGCTAAATGCTCCAGAAAAGTTTGGGAACTCATTTTTCTGTGGATCTTTTCTGGGTCTGGAGTTCAGGTATTTCCTCTATCTTTTGAAAGAAACTGCTCCAAATAAAGACTGCCTCCCACAGACGTGTACAGCACTGGGAGTTGTGCATCAGGTAGCACTGGGGTCTGGCTTTTAATGCAGGGACTTCTCTAGGCTTACTTGCTTTTTGTTATTAGAGGTTCGCTGCAGGGGTGTTGGGTGGTTTATGTCAGGATGGCACTCACTATTTTTCCCCTTGAATTTCTGAGCTCCGCTTCCCGCTATCTAGGTCACTATCATGCAGTTCTGTGTTACCTGAGCCATGTCACTCGTTTTTTCTTGCCCCTCGTGGTTGAGCCTGGTCCCGGCCATATGGGGATATGGCAGCTGCTGCACCCATGCTGGATTGTATGTGTGGCGCTTCGCGCGCATCCTCCGTGTTTCGCTTATCTCCGGAGGCGGAGCTGTGTCGCAGAGGAGTGATGTCATTCGGCGCATGTGCGGTAGCCTCGTGAAGCCACCTTAGTTCACCCAGAAAGCCCATCTGTATAAAAGGAAGCTGAATGCCTTCATTATGGCAGCAGCTCTCGTTAGGGAAACAACTCCTAAAGGCTTAGGGGAGAGTCTTTCTGGTCACTCTGAAGCCCATTAAAAAGGTAAAATATGCAATTATTTTTGTGAATAATTGACAGAAAGTGTTTTATATCCAAGTGTCAGTTTATAGATTTTGGCATCTGTTTAACATGGATGTTTTTGTGGAGTATGCGTATTATGCTTACATATAGGTATACAGGGTTTTTTCTGTAATTCTGGCAATTAAAAAAAAAAAAACCCACCAAGGGAAACATAATAAGATTAAGCCCTTTTGGTTCTCCTTTCTGACAGCCGTTCCCCGCAGTCCAGTATTACAAAAAGATAAACATACCACTAGTTAAGTGGCTGCAACGGTCAGGTAAGTTCAAATAAAAGAGCACTTGGGTATCTTGTTTGGGGAAAAACAGAATCTCTTTCTTTCCTTTCTTACAGCCCGTAGCATCAATCAGAACATAAGAGGATAAGAGGTCCAAGGCTCACGATGCCTCAAAGAGAATACACTCTTCTTCAGCCCACCCACCTCATAGCCGCAGGTCTTTGCATTCGGCTAGAAAACCTCCCTCTACACATTGTCCCACCCACCCCAAAAGGCAGAGCCTGCTGGGTCTGCAGAAATGATGCACTTTCCAAAAAGTTAGTCTGCAGTTCCTGTTTTCTAGAAGCAGCCAGAGATAAAGAATAGAAAAAAAAAAAAAAAGAAGAAGGAGGAGCAGGAATCATTAGCCACTTTTAAAGAGTTGATAAGGGACTCAATCCATGAGTAAGCTTGTTCCCGAGATCCTGCTGCCCTTTCATCAAGTGGAGGTTCTGTGGGAAACCCGGTCCAGCAAGCAAACGCAGGGATCAGTGCGGGTGAAACCGGAGAAGTATCGTTAGAAGGAGGCCCCTCCTTTTGTTCTGGGTTACCTGATCCATGTTTTGCCACAATAAAGCAGAAGATGGAAAGAGGGCCGGTCGCCTACAACCATCCTCACAAACTATACCCTCCAGCTGATCCAAACGCACAGCCATTTGTTTCCTCACCATCAGGGGTGGCCTCTGCCAGTGACTTAGCAATAAATGCGACACTCCCCTCAGAGAATGCAGCAATTTTAGAAGTAATTCTGGATCGCAGGATGGATTCTGACATAAAAAAGTGTTTATCAGGCAGCTGATGGGGCACGTAAACCAGCAGCCGTTTTAGCCTCGGCCTCCAAGACAACAAAGGCATGGTCTATGGATTTTGAAGTAGCCTTGAGACAGGGGGCCGAGCCAGATGATATCAGCAAGTCGCTGAAGGAATTAAAGTTGACTTCAGACGCTATGACCAAGGCAGCCGCTGATACATTGAAATGTTCCGCTCGGGCCCTACTGCATACAGTATCTGCCAGGGGATATAGGGAAAGCCGAAGGTATCCCCAGGCTACCCTCTTAAACAAAGGGAAACGGGGGGGGGGGATCTAGTTCTCCCGGGAATCAAATGCCCCTTTTTACTTCCCGTTCGACCAGGCTGGGCAAGGGGGAGGGCTCGGCTCAGAGCTGTCGCTCTAGTTGGGCGGAAAAAGCCTCGTGCAATTCATTCCCATTGGCCTCTCCTGGAGATCCTGGCGCATCCGGCCCACACCATGTTTTTCTGCACACCAAGACCCTCAAATCCGAAGGTAAAATGGAAAATCCTATTCCAGCTTGTACAGAAGTTGATACATCAGGAATATCGGCTCAAAAGTCTGGACCAATTAGTCACTATTGTCCAACGCTCTCTACATCCCAAGGCATTGGGGAACCGGATCTACAGTGTCAAAGTCTACTTTTAATCACGTTAGACCCAGACCATTTACATAAGTTCTAACAGCATTTTTTGCTCCAGGTTAGGAGAAGATGTGTAGTCCGCATTAACGATACGATATCCTGACCCATCTCATCTCCATGAAGCGCTCCAATCTCACCTACAGGGGGATGGCGGTTACTTTAACGTAGTACGATTGGCCAATAAATTACCCGAAGAAAAAACAATACAAAAAATAAAATAAATGTAGTTAGACTTACCGGTAACTCTTTTTCTAGGAGTCTTCCAGGACAGCCTCTGAGACATAGGGCTCCTCCCTCCGGGACAGGAAACACACACCAATTATCTTTAAAAAGGCGGTCCTCCAGGCCTCCCTCTTCAGTTTACCAAAGAACTACGGGAAGGCTCTGAAAGACCTAACACACTAACACAACGTCAGTACATAAATCCAACACCTAGTTAATAGACAACACCGGGTGGGAAAACCAGGCTGTCCTGGAAGACTCCTAGAAAAAGAGTTACCGGTAAGTCTAACTCCGGTTTTCTCCTTTCGTCTTCCAGGACAGCCTCTGAGATAAGCAAGAAAAAAAACTTACTTTGTCAGGGCGGGACCACTGCCTGGAGGACCTTTCGTCCAAATGTCTGCTCATTGTCAGACAACAAATCCAGACGGTAATGTCTTGCAAAAGTCGAATATGATGACCATGTTGCTGCCTTGCAGATGTCCTCCGGGGAGGCTCCGGCCATCTTTGCCCAAGATGCCGAGACTGCCTTGGTAGAATGTGCCTTAACCAATGGTGCTTGTCTAGCTTCTAACTGATAAGTCTCTAAAATCACCATTCTTATCCATCTAGCAATGGTCGATTTAGATGCTCTATAACCTTTGCGGGCCCCCGCAAAATTAACAAAGTGTGAATCTGAGTGTCTGAAACTCTTAGTAGCTTCTAAATAAATCAAAAGACTTCTCTTAACATCCAAACTTAAAGATTCCTCCTCATCTTCCTCTTAGGTGGGGCGAAATGTAGGTAGGACAATGTCCTGCGTTCTATGAAACATAGACGCTACTTTAGGGAGAAAACTAGGATCTGTCTTAAGAATGATCCTGTCCTCCAAAATTAACAAAAAAGGCTCCCGTATGGCTAGGGCCTGCAGGTCACTCACCCTTCTGGCTGACGTGATCGCTATCAAAAAAACAGTTTTGAGTACAATCCTTTTCAGTAATGATTTCTCCAGGGGTTCAAAGGGACTACCCGTAAGAGCCCTAAGGACCAAAGACAGATCCCAAGTGGGACAGGCTCTGACCTTCACCGGCCTAGATCTTGCTAGGGCCTTGAAATTTTTTGTAATTAATTGATTTTGCTGTAGTGAAGTCTGGAGGAAAATACTTAAGGCTGTGGTCTGAACCTTTAGGGTACTGATAGAAAGGCCCATTTCTACACCTGCCTGCAGGGAATCCAGAATCGCAGGAATCCCAGGATGACACCGCCCCTGCTCTCCTAGCCAGGAAAGAAATCTCTTCCATACCTTGGCACGAATTGCCCTGGTTACTGGCTTACGGCACTCCAGCAGAGTTTTAATCACTCTGTCTGAAAAAAACCTGAGCTTTTAGTAGTTGTTCCTCAGATAACATTATATGCTAGCATTTTTTTATATTTTTTTATTATTATATACATCTTTTTTGATCACACATACACACGTGTTGTCTTTCCACTTAATTAGCCTTTTTCTTTAAACACAGGTGTGTATATATACACATAGTGGTGTTCTTTGATATTATGGCTTTTTAATTTATCTTTACCTTTCCACTTGTATAAAAATGACTAGACCTTGATTATACTCTGTCTTGTTCATATATTCTTGGATTCACATGTATGTTCAACACAATATATTTATATCACTTTATTCATTTACATATAATTTTTGCTTTCTACACAGGTGCTTTTCCTACTTGGAGTGTGTTGGAGACAATCAGAAGCTCATTCTATTCCACTGTGTTCAGTGAATTTGAATGGTGCAAAGTTGGCTTCATTTCCCATATATTCTGATCGGTCCCCCATACACTTCAGCTATGAGTAAGCATCTATCTTTGATGTGAAACGTGTCAGCTATATCACCCCTGCATGTCAGTTGTCTGTTTTTGGACTTTTGAATCTATGGATTAACTTTGGATTTTAATTTTGGAATAAATCGTTTATACAGAGTGCGGCAGTCCAGGGCTCTTTTCTTTCCCATGCATTAGTGCAGAGCCAGCACCTGTTCGAGTATCAGGGCGGGAGCATTCCTTGGAGCTTCACAGCTTGGAGCGGTACACACCTTTCATCCTCAGATACCATGCCGTTAATTTGAGGTTCTCTATCTGTGGGTGGAGAACGGGACCTTGGGAGATCAAGTCTTCCCTGACTGGCAGAGTTAATGGAGGACAAATGGCTAGACTCTTCAAGTTGGCAAACCACGGCCTCTTTGGCCAGAATGGAGCAATTCTGATTAGATACGTTGATTCTGTCAGGAATCTTTGAAGAACCGCGGCTATCAGTCTCACTGGAGGGAAGGCATAACACAGGTTGAACTGCCAAGGATTGGCAAAGGCGTCTATTCCTGTGGCCTGGTCCAGCGGGTGGATAGAAAAGAACTGTGGTCCCTTCTTGTTGGCCCGTGAGGCGAAGAGGTCCACCTCCAGCTGTCCCCAATGCTGCACAATCTCCTTGAATACATCCCTGTTTTGGGACTATTCGTCTTGACCCATGTGCTGATGACTGAGGAAATCTGCCAGAGAATTCAGTGAGCCCTTTAGATGAACGGCTGACAGAGAGACCAGGTTTATCTCGGCCCAACCCAGAATTTTGTTTGCTATGGCCTGAAGAGCGGGGCTCCTTGTGCCCCCCTGTTTTTTTATGTATGCGACAGCTGCCGCATTGTCAGTCCAGACCTGTAGATGCTGTCCCACTATCCGTAATTGGAAGGCCTCTATAGCCCTGGGAATTGCCAGAAGCTCCCTCTGGTTGGAGGAACGATGAGCCTCTACTGGTGATCAGGACCCCTGGGCTAAGTTTTCCTCCAGGTGGGCTCCCCAACCCAACGCACTGGCGTCGGTAGTCACCACTATGGCCGTAAGCCTGGCCCATGACAGACCCTTCTCCAGGTTGTGATGAGCTCTCCACCACCACAAGGTCCTTTTGACCTTGTCTGAAAGGGGCATAGGTTGATCCAGGCTCTTTTCTGCCATCCCAGTGACTCAACATGATACCCTGTAGAGGGCGCTGATGAAGCCTTGCCCACGGAACTGCTGAGAAGCAGGACGACTTCAAACCCAGTAAACCTCATAACCTCTCTTATCGGGGCTGATTGGATAGAAGCAGGGTTACCGCCTGATCCACCTTCAGAATCTTTTCCTTGGGAAGAAAAACTTTCATCTCCACTGAAGAGATTCTGTATCCCAAGTATAGGACCTCTTGAGACGGGGTCAGCTGAGATTTATCTTGGTTGATCAACCACCCCAGGGATAGTAGGAAACTCTGGGCCTCCTGTAGGTCTCTCTCTAGTTGGTGAAAAGAGGAGGGCGACAAACAGGAGATCGTCCAGGTAGGGGATCACCATAATAGCTTGGACTCTCAGCAGGGCCAGAGCCTCTGCTAGAACCTTTGTGAAGATTCTCGGCGAAGGAGGACAGACCGAAAGGCAGTGCTCGGAACTGGAAGTGTAGAACCTCCGAATTTATCTGTACTGCCAACCTTAGGAATTTTTGGAACTCCTGATGTATGGGAATAGGCAAGTAGGCATCCCTGAGGTCTAATGTGGCCATAAAACCGCCTGGGAACAGGAGGTTGGTCACGGAAAATATTGACTCCATCCTGAACCATTTGTACCTTACAAATTTGTTCAGGGGACGGAGATTCAGGATTAACCTGAACTTCCCGGAAGGTTTTTTCACGACAAACACATGAGAATACACCCCCTGACCCTGCTCCTCCTGCGGAACCTGAATAAGGACTCTTCGATCCACTAGATCCCCTAATAACAGACCCAAAGCCTTTGCTTTTTCCCAGTCTCTGGGCAGCTGGGTAAGCTGGAACATTGAGGGGGGAACCGAATCGAACTCCAATCTGTAACCATTCCTTATGATGTCCAGAATGAACGGGCTTGGAGACGAATTGGTCCATTGTGGGAGGAACTCCCCCAGTCTCCCTCCCACTGGGACACAGGAGTCACTGGGGCTTAGGGGTGGTTTGAGGAGGATTAAATAAGATGCCTCCTCTTCCACGTCCCTTATGGCCCGTCCAATGTTTCTTGGGACGGCCATCCCTTTCCTGTTAGCCCGTTGCCTGGGGCCATGAAAAAAACGTTTGTTCTCATTTTTCTTCTTTTCAGGAAAGGCCTTCTTCCTATCCTGAGTTCTTTCCAGTGCCTCCTGTGGGCCTGGTCCGAACAGGTGGTCACCCGAAAAGGGTAACCCACAAAGCTTAAGCTTAGAGGCAGAATCGCCTGTCCAGGTTTTTAGCCATACCGCCCTTCTAGCTGCATTAACTAGTGCGGCAGACCTCGCTGCCAGCTTAACCGACTCTGCGGAGGCGTCTGCCAAAAAACCCACTGCTTTGAATAGTAAGGGGAAAGATTTCAACAGCTGCTGTCTAGATGTACCAGCAGAAATGTGTGATTGTAATTCTGTGAGACAGCTCTCCATGTTTCTGGCCACACAAGTGGCTGCAAGGGCTGGCTTCAACCCTATTGAAGAGGCATCCCAAGCCCTCTTTAGCAGCACATCCCCAACTTATCCATGGGATCTTCGAACGACCCCAGGTCATCAAAGGCCAAAGCTGTCCTTTGAGACTTTGGCTCATTGTGCATGCAGTTTAGGAATCTTATTCCAAGGATGACAAGCATCGGCTTCAAAAAAGGGAACCTCCGCTTGAGACCCCCAGAAAATAATGGCCTCTTTTCCGGCTGTTCCCACTCCAGCAAAATCGACTCAGATTTATGTACGGGAAACACCCTGGCTTTCTGTGCACTAGACCCCTGATACATCAAGTCGTGCTTGGAGAGTTGGACCTGCTCCTCCCGGATTTCTAATGTGTCATAAATGGCTTTCAACAAATCCCCCACATCATCCAGAGATAATTTGTATCTGGACCCCCTGGAGGAATCAATCATCCTCCCCCTCAGAGCTGAATCCGCCTAAGAAGAGGCTAGCGATCTTGCTACCCTCTCCCTATCCACCGCCTCCTCCTCCTGACTGGGCTCAGACAGGGAGGGCACACTGGCTGCTCTGGACAGGGAAGAAAAGGGACCCTGCATCCTGTCCATCATTCCTTTGAATGATTGAAATGTGGATGCCATCTCGTCCTTCACAGAAGATAGGATCTTTTGACACTCTGCCACAGAATCAGGGCATAGTGGCTTCTCACAGCTAGAGCCTAACTTAGCCCAACAAACGGCACACTTTTTCCTAGGCGGCTGCATATGAGTCTTGTCCTAGGCTTTAACCTGAAAGCCAAACAGAAGAGAAAAAAGGACAAAAAATCTTCATCAGTATGCCTCCCTGACCCACACCATCACTGTGCTAGGGTCAGCCTAGGAAGTGCCCAGCCCATCACCTTAGGTTCCCCACCCAGGGAGGGAGTACAAAGGTCTCAAAAGAGACTGACCTCCCAGTGTAAGTAGTGGTCCACCCTCACCACCTTACCTGGGGAGGTGCCGGAGCCTGATGAACCGGAGTCTACAGCCTGAACAGGTGTCTCCATGGTCCCTGGTGTTGCGTGGCCTTGCCGAGCCTTTTCACAGCTCCGGAATGCCTGGCTATTCACCGCTGCGCCTAAGAGACTGGAACCGTGTCTCAGGGCGCCCTTCGATGACGCAGTTCCGCTGGAAGCTTTCGTCACTTCCGCCCGCTGGAACGCAGAAGCCCCGCCGCCACGCTGTACCCAGAAGTGTCAGCCGAATCGCCGTGGCCGACCCAGCGTCTCTCGCCTGCCGGCCCAGGACCTCACATCGGAGACACAGGTACAGCGTTAACAGGGTTCAGGGTCTGTGGACATCAAAGGTCCTGCTCTCTCCTAGCTAGTGGCAGCGGTGGGGCCGGCAACCTTGCTCTTCCCCAGCAGGACAGAGGGGTGCCCAGGCAGAGGAGAGTCCATCGCCAGGGGCTCTTTCCAGGACAGTCCTGAGACATGAAGCTCCCTTAGGTTCCTATAGCGTGCTCCTTCCCGTCCGGCAGTAAACACAAAAAAAACTGAAGAGGGAGGCCTGGAGGACCGCCTTTTAAAGATAATTGGAGTGTGTGTTTGCTGTCCCGGAGGGGAGGAGCCCTATGTCTCAGAGGCTGTCCTGGAAGACGAAAGGAGAAAAAAAAAAATAGGATTTTTGTACTCACCGTAAAATCCATTTCCCTGACGTCCACATCCGGCATTCCCCACCGCCGGCATAGAATTTGAAAAATCTCCGGGTGCAAGGACCACTCTCCCTGGTCCAGCGCCTGGCGACTCAGATAGTCCGCCTGCCAATTTTCTACGCCCGGAATGTTTGACGGCCGACACGCTTCTTTCGGCCCACCTTAGGATGCGGGCGACCTCTGAAACCGCAATTGAGCTCCGAGTCCCCCCTTGATGGTTGACATACGCCACCGCCGTGGCGCCGCCCGACTGGATCCTGAGGGAGCGATCCTGTAGTCTCTCCGACCACGAGGAGAGGCACAGTCTGATGGCCCCTATTTCCAGAACATCGATCAGTAAAACAGGCTTCGTCCGGAGTCCAAAGCCCTTGGGCTGACAGGACTTCCAAGACTCCACCCCAGCCCGTCAGGCTGGCGTCCGTCGTGATCACCGTCCACTGGATGGGGAGGAGCGACTTCACGGACCGAAGAGCCGGGGACCTCAACCACCACGCCAGGGACGCCCTGACTGGGTGACTCACCTGGATCTGAAGATCCAAGGACAACGGGAATTTGTCCCAAGTGGACAGGATCTCTTTCTGTAATGCCCGTGTGTGTGATTGGGCATACGGAACGGCCTCGAACGAGGCCACCATGAGTCCCAGGACTCATGCAAAAATGGATTGACGACCATTTTCGGGACGTCAGGACCCGCACTGCAGACTGAAATGTCAGTAACTTCTCCAGGGGTAGGAATACCTTTGCCTCCAAGGAGTCCAGGATCAGACCTAGATACTCCGAATGCTGAGTTGGGACCAGGACCGACTTCTGAATGTTCAGGAGCCACCCGAAGTCCCTGAGGGTCTTTCTTCTAATTCTGAGCCATTGTCTGCTCTTAGAAGAAGATCGTCCAGATAGCCCACTATAGCAATGCCTCGCTGTCTCAGCAAAGCTAGAACCGGAGCAAGCACCTTGGTAAACACCTTTGGTGCCGAGGCTAGGCCGAAGGGAAGAGCCACAAATTGATAGTGGACTTCGCTGATCGCAAAGCGCAGAAACTTCTGGTGACTTGCGCAGATCGGAACAAACAAGTAGGCGTCCTTGATGTCCAAGGACGGCAGAAAATCCCCTTGATGGAGTGTAGCGATCACCGTGCGAATGGATTCCATGCGGAACTTTTGCACCTTAACAAAGGCATTCAGGCCTTGAGGTCCAGGATTGGCCGAACCCTGTCCTTTTTTGGGACTACAAACAGATTCGAGTAGAACCCCTGAAACCTCTCCTGTGACGGAACCGGCGCAATTACTCCGGGCCTGATCAATCCTGTACGGCTCCTAAGAGGTCCGCCCGACGAGCAGGAAGGAGAGGGAGATTTGATGGAAAGAATCTGTCTGGGGGCCAGGAACGGAACTCTATCCTGTATCCTGAGGTGACCACCTCGCACACCCACCGGTCAGAGATCCAGGAGGTCCACCGAACCGTGAACCTGCAAAGACGTCCCCCCACCCCAGGGTCGGGCAGGGGCAAGACTTCATCCGGTGGCGGGCTTGGGAGCTTGCTTGGTAGGCTTACGCACCCAGGGACGCTTACGTCCCACAGCCGCACTTTTTTCAGTCTGGGCGGGCTTACACGTGTATTCTGACTGACGAAAAAAAGTCTTTGCCGGAAAGGAAGGGCCCGGCCTACGGTGGGGCTCCTTTTCCTTAACCGACTGAGGAAGGAAGGTGCTCTTACCCCCTGTGACAACCATAATAATGTCATCCAGGGCGGCCCCAAACAGTCTACCGCCCTTAAAGGGCAAGTCAGCCAGGAGCTTTTTGGAAGCTAGGTCGGCCGACCAGTATTTCAGCCAGAAAAGGTGACGCAGCACCACAGCAGAGATAGAGGCCCCAGATATTAAAGGGGCCGCATCCAAAGTGGCATCGCACACAGAGACTAAACCCTGCGCAAGTTGGTGAGCCAGGGCAATGGTCTCAGGAGGGAGATTATGCTCCTATACTGTCTGGTGCAAAATCTTTGCCCATCCTGTGAGCGTCTGAGTCACAAGTGTCACCGCCACTATAGGGCGTAAGGCAGACCCCAATAAGGTAAACATAGTTCTACTCACCACCTCTGACCTCCTGTCAGTGGGATCCTTAAAGGCAGGAGTCGCTTAAATTGGGAGTGTGGTAGCCTTATTCAAACGGGCGACCGGGGGGTCGACCACTGGGGGGAGAGCCCACTTCTTAACCAGGTCCTCCTCAAAAGGGGTACCTTAAGGCTAGGCGCCGCAGGACCGTCAAAGTCTTCTGCAGCTTATCCCAGACTTGGTCAATGAATGTATTAAAAAAAAGGCACATATGGAAAGACCTTTTTTGAAGAAACGGCTTTAAAGGAACCAAAAGGAGACAGCTTCCACCTGAGGTTCCTCAACCTCAACATTCAGCTTGAGAGTGTCCCTCACAGCATCAATGAGTTCACTTACAAGCACCCTGTCAGTTATTCAGAACTGGGGTCTTCCTCACAAGGAATATCCTGTTCAAAAACATGAAAATCCTCAGAGCTAGGGTCCTGAGCAGCAGTAGCTAGGCCCATATCTGAGACAGAGCACTCCCCTACAGGAGAATGTGTGGGGAGGGGGCGCTTTACAGCTCCCTTGCGCTCACACACTGCTTCCATCCTGACAAGGATGATTCCAGGACTGCCGACAACTGGTCCATAGGGACCGCAGGTGCAGGAGCACTGCCAGTTGCCTCTGACAAGTGTGGAGAAGCAGGTGAACCAGACTCCATACTGCCACCCTCTGAGACCTTATACACTATTACAGTGAATAATACAGTCCACCCACTGGCTGCGCTGAGGCTGAGGAGGTGATACCCAGAGAACTCACCAACCCTTAAGGACCGCTGTATGAAACCGCGCTGCAACGCAAGTGAAGCCTGGGGAGATTGTGAGGAGATTTGCGCCGCAGCAGCGCCGATAGAGGCCGAAACCGAAAACCCCGCAGCTTCAAGAAAATGGCCGCCGGCCGCATGCATTACTGCGCCATTAATCCACGGCAAGATGGCCGCCGAGCACATTTTTTAAAATCACCACACAGCACTAATGGCGCACACAATGAAGTCTCCAAACACTCACACACCAGAACACTGCTCCTCTCCCAGAGTCCACCCACTACACAGACATGAGCGCCCCCCAACAGGCCAGAGCGACCCCCCAAGTACCCCCACACAGCACAGCACCAGTACAGGGTGCAGAGAGCAGCATAACAGGGGGGAGACAGGGAGAAACCCCCCATATAAATAAACACACCCAGCATGTACTCACCTGCATCAGGAGAGACTACTTACCCATCCCAGAGGCACCCACTGGCTTGTTTCAGACAGACCCATCACAGAGTAGTACTGAGTAGCTGTCGGCCCGGTCCACCGCAAAAGATACAGACAGGTACTGTTCAATCTTGAGAGGACCGCAGGAGCATAAAAGCAACCCGGCCACCCCTAGGGTCATGGGGCATGTCGTGAATTGAGTCTCACGCACACAAGGCGAGGATCAGCATGCTCTATGGTCGGACAGGGAAGACTACGAGGATACCAGTGTACCCAACCTGTTGCCCAGCCGACAGTTGATTGAAGGTCTCAAAAATAAGATAAAAAATTTCCCAAAGGAATAAAATGTAAAAATAAAATCTTCCAGGAGACTGGCTCCTGAGAGAGCCACGTCTTCTCCTTCTGCTAGGCAGAAAAAAAAACTTGAGGTCTGCTGACTGCAGTGGGAGGGAGGGTTATGTCCGGAGGGACCGCCCCCCTGGGCGGGGCTGTTCAGTTCTGGCTTTTTAGAATGTATGTATAACATTTTACATTCTGCCTAGGTCTTCTCCTACAAGCAGGGACATAACCCACGTGTAAAGTGTAAGAGAGGCTGTGTCAGTCCATGGACGATAAGCGAAAAACTTTTTATATACACCTTAGAGCATTGTTGGTACACCTAAAGGGGTGATCTCTCCTCAAGAAAAGCCCCCCACCCCCTAACCATAGCCTGAGAAGGAAGGGCTATAGCAAGCAGAGCCATATTGGTAACAGAATGTCTGGATCGCCTTGGGTCATTCTCCTTCTACACCCCAATGGTGCAGTGAGGCGCGGTTACATTCCTGCACATGTTTACGGTGATTTTCTAAGGAACATTTCAGAAGATTCTATTCACGGAGGCGGGGAAATTTATCAAGTCCTCTCATTCAGGGGAATCACTGCTAAGTGGACCTCATCCCTTGCTCTATTCCTGCATCAGATAAAGGTCATCTGGATTACAGCGCCAACTTAGATAATGCATTAACTCAGGGCGGCTGGCAATTACATACAGAGAGTTTAACCACTTAAGCCCCGGACCATTTGGTAGCTAAAGGACAAGAGGTGATTTCAGAATTTTGCACTGCGCTGCTTTAACTGTAAATTGTGCGGACATGCAATGTTGTACCCAAACGAAATTTGCGTCCTTTTCTTCCCACAAATAGAGCTTTCTTTTAATGGTATTTGATTGCCTCTGCGATTTTTATTTTTTGCGATATAAACGGAAAAAGACCGAAAATTTTGAAAACAAAAAATGATATTTTCTACTTTTTGTTATAAGAAAAATCGAATAAACTCAATTTTAGTCATACATTTAGGCCAAAATGTATTCAGCCACATGTCTTTAGTAAAAAAAATGTCAATAAGCGTATATTTAAATCGGTTTGCGCAAAAGTTATAGCGTTTACAAACTAGGGTACATTTTCTGGAATTTACACAGCTTTAAATTTATGACTGCCTATCTCATTTCTTGAGGTGCTAAAATGGCAGGGCAGTACAAAACCCCCCCAAATGACCCCATTTTAGAAAGTAGACACCCCAAGGAAATTGCTGAGAGGCATGTTGAGCCCATTGAATATTTTTTTTTTTTTTGTCCCAAGTGATTGAATAATGACAAAAAAAAAAAAAAAAAAAATTACAAAAAGTTGTCACTAAATGATATATTGCTCACACATGCCATGGTTATATGTGGAATTGCACCCCAAAATAAATTTTGCTGCTTCTCCTGAGTATGGGGATACCACATGCGTGGGACTTTTTAGGAGCCTAGCCGCCTTCAGGACCCCGAAAACCAATCACCGCCTTCAGGATTTCTAGGCACAAATTTTTGATTTGACTCCTCATT
Source organism: Rana muscosa (assembly GCA_029206835.1). NCBI lineage: Eukaryota > Metazoa > Chordata > Amphibia > Anura > Ranidae > Rana > Rana muscosa. Next base: position 95,852,896 of record CM055126.1, read on the forward strand.
ACCTATCACAGTTTCGAAGGCCATAAAATGCCAAAATAGCACAAAACCCCCCCAAATGAACCCATTTTGGAAAGTAGACACCCCAAGCTGTTTGCTGAGAGGCATGGTGAGTATTTTACAGCTCTCATTTGTTTTTGAAAATTAAGAAAGAACATTTTTTTTTTTTCTTTTTTTTTTTCAATTTTCAAAACTTTGTGACAAAAAGCGAGATCTGCAAAATACTCACAATACCTCTCAGCAAATAGCTTGGGGTGTCTACTTTCCAAAATGGGGTCATTTGGGGGGGTTTTGTGCCATCTGGGCATTCCATGGCCTCCGAAACTGTGATAGGCAGTGAGAAGTGAAATCAAAAATTGACACCCTTAGAAAGCCTGAAGGCGGTGCTTGGTTTTTGGGGTCCCGTACGCGGCTAGGCTCCCAAAAAGTCTCACACACGTGGTATCCCCGTACTCAGGAGAAGCAACAGAATGTATTTTGGGGTGTAATTCCACATATGCCCATGGCATGTTTGAGCAATATATCATTTAGTGACAACTTTGTGCAAAAAAAAAAAAAAATTGTCTTTTTTCCGCAACTTGTGTCAACATATAAAATATTCCATGGACTCGACATGCCTCTCAGTATATAGCTTGGGGTGTCTACTTTCCAAAATGGGGTCATTTGGGGGGGTTTTGAACTGTTCTGGCATTTTATACACAACATTAGGAAGCTTACATCCACTCTTCTAACCACTTGAAGACAAAGCCCTTTGACACTTTTTGTTTACATGAAAACATTTTTTTTTTTGCAAGAAAATTATGTTGAACCACCAAACATTACATATATTTTTAAAGCAAAGGCCCTACAGAATAAAATGGTGGGTGTTGCATTTTTTTTTTTCTACACAGTATTTGCGCAGCGATTTTTCACACGCATTTTTTGGGGAAAAAATACACTTTTTTTAATTTTAATGCACTAAAACACACTATATTGCCCAAATGTTTGATGAAATAAAAAAGATGATCTTAGGCCGAGTACATAGATACCAAACACGACATGCTTTAAAATTTCGCACAAACGCGCATTGGCGACAAACTACATACATTTTTAAAAGCCTTTACAGGTTACCCCGTTAGATTTACAGAGGAGGTCTACTGCTAAAATTACTGCCCTCGATCTGACCTTCGCGGTGATACCTCACATGCATGGTGCAATTGCTGTCTACATATGACGGCAGACCGACGCTTGCGTTCGCCATTGGGCAAGAGCAGGGCAGGACAGGGGTGCTTTTTTTTTTTTTTTTTTTTTTATTAATTTTGCTTTTTTATTTTATTTTTAAACTGTTGCTTCCATATTTTAATTTTTTTTTATCATTTTTATTGTTATCTCAGGGAATGTAAATATCCCCTATGATAGCTATAGGTAATGACAGGTACTCTTTTTTGAAAAAACTGGGGTCTATTGGACCCTAGATCTTTCCTCTGCCCTCAAAGCATCTGACCACACCAAGATCGGTGTGATAAAATGCTTTCCCAATTTCCCAATGGCGCTTTTTATATCCGGGGGGGGTCATTCCCTCCCACTGCTTGTAAAAGCAGTCCAGAGGCTAATTAGCCACTAGGATTGCTTTTACATGAAAGCCGGCCGCTGGCTGAAAAGAATGATACCAAGATGATACCTAAACCCGCAGGCATCATTCTGGTATAAACATTCAAAGTCCAGCAACATACCAGTACGTTGCTGGTCCTTGTTGGACATGTATTGTAATCTTTTTTTTCATGCAGCCAGTTGGCTGAACGAAAAAAAAAGATTGATCGGTGGGTATGCCCACCATTAGAATACCGCCCTTCATCCACTCACTTCTAATGATGGGCATACATGCACCATTTATATATGCCGAAGCATGGGGGCATCTTCCCGCAAAAGTTATGCCGCGTACACATGGTCAGACTTTTCCACGGGCAAGCCTCCGTCGGAATTTCGACTGTATGTACGCGGCATTAGGAGCAAAATCGCTCCTCCGCTCCTGCTGCCCCAATGCTTCGGCATATTTGCTTTTTTTTTTTTTTTAACTGTGGTGGCGAAATCATCTCCTACAGCACTGGAGTCGCAGGGATCAGGCCTGTCTCTGCGAACGCTGCAGTTATGTGTGTTTTTGTTTTGTAAGTGACCGTGATCGATCGATACTGCACTTGGGTGGCCTGGGCTGGACGGAGGGGCAAAACGCAGGTGCTAGCAGGTATCTGGGATGATCCCACTAACACTGCGTTTTTGGGAACCCTAAACTGCTGGGGACGCTAGTATAGATCTGATCAGATCAGATATTGATCTGTTCAGATACTATACCACTAAGGGGGGGTGTATGCTTCACGCGTGGGTGTTAGCGTTACTGGCACTAACCTGACGCTGCCTGGGGTGTGATGCAGACCCTCTCTGACGCTAAAACCTAATTGATATCACCCGCCGGGCGATCAGGGGGTTAAACCTTTATTGGGTTATATACGGCGGGTGCCCTGACACTATAAAAAGCAAACTAACTAACCAGCGTCACCCGTAACACTTATATGGTGATTACCGGTGAAAGGGTTAACTAGGGGCAATTAGGGGGTTAAAACCTTTATTAGGTAATATATGGGGGTACCTGACGCTATAAAAACCTGCGGCGAACCTAAAAAAAATTACTGGCTACCGATCTGCATCACCGACGCTAAGACAACGATCATAAAAACGATCGCTTAGCGACGGCGGTACTAGGGGGTGAAAGGGTTATCTGGGGGGTGATCAGGGGGTTAAACCTTTATTAGGGGGGGGGGTTAGGGGGCTACACTGGACCTAAAACTAAATGTACTGACACTTTTACAGTCACAAATGTCACTGATTGCAGTGACCATTTATTTAGTGATCACTGCAATCAGTGACACTGTGACTGGGGGCTGATCTGGGGGGTGATCTGGGGGGGCGGTTTATGTACCTATGTGTCCTGGTGTCAGTGTAGTGTTGTGTGCACTAACCTGCATCTTCTCCTGTACGGCGCTCAGTATATGTGAGCGCCGCAGGAGAGATGACATCACTTCCTCCTGTCTGTGTAAACAAGCACACAGGCAGGGGAAGCTCTCATTCGCCGGGAGCGATCGAGAGGGGGTGGCCGGAATCGAACGGCCGTCCCCTCATGCCGGATCGCTCCCGAAGGTAAAACGACCGCTCACTGTAAAGAAGGGGGGTCCGATCGGACCCCCCAACTATACAAAGGCAATCACGTACATATACGTGATTCTGCCTGTCGTGCCATTCTGCCGACGTATATTTACAGTGGGCGGTCATTAAGTGGTTAATATCCAGCATTCGCAAGTCAGGGGCTTCTCGCATGGCAAGATCCCGCCTAAGAATCCTCCCTGAAGAGGCAGGTCCATCCTTGTTACAAGTAGGCAACAAGACGGCCTCAACCTGTGTACAATGGTACCCCAGGTCAGAGGGTTTCCCCCCTCCCCCCCCCCCCCCCCCCAACCAACCTCAAAACATTTTTTAGTCCAGCTCTATAAAAAAAAAAAAAATATATATAAAAAAAAACACACACACACACACACACACACACCTGTCGGATCGCCTATCAAGGAAATTACCAGTAGCAACAATCGGTCCTTAAAGCGGAGCTCCGCCCAAAAAAAATAAATAAAAGCCAGCAGCTACAGCAGCTGCTGACTTTATATTTGGACACTTACCTGTCCTGGAGTCCCGCGACGTCCGCAGCAGAGGACGAGCGATCGCTCGTCACTCTGCTGCCCCCTCCGCCATCCTCGCTGAGGGAACCAGGAAGTGAAGCCTTGCGGCTTCATGCCCGGTTCCCTACGGCGCATGCGCGAGTCGCGCTGCGCCGTTCTGATTCGTCCTCCTGTGTTCTGGGAGCCGAGTGTCTCCCAGAACACTACGGGAAGTCTGGGGGAAGTGACGTCACTCCTGCAGATTCCCGGAGAGAGGACTCCCGGATGTGGGTGAAAATACCTGTCTTAGACAGGTATCTTCACCCCTCTCCCCCCTGAAAGGTGTCAATTGTGACACCGGAGGGGGGGAGGGTTCCGTTTAGCATAAATTGTATTTTAGGGTGGAGCTCCACTTTAATTCAGCAGATTTTCCGATAGAGGACTGCCCCATGAGGACAGACCTAATAGTCTTTTCTCCTTTCGGTGCATCTCCTCTCAAATGTTGAGGCACCTCGTTCCTTCATTGACACGGATGGATACCCTCGTATCCAACTAGACGCCAACACCTGACAGTAGAGCGAGTTGCTTTCATGGCTACAGTGCCTTGATTCATCAAGAAGATCTTGGTTCACTCTACCAATCAAACTGTCCCTTCTACGGTCCTTTAGCGTTTCTAGTTATGCACAATCGCATGTCCTGGGAAACCCTCTTCCATCTACATTCAGAGTCCCTGGAGTTGATCGCACAAAAGGTTAAGCAGGGGAAATTAGGAAAGTGGAGTTGGGCCCACGGATTGAATTTGGCTTCAGGCCAGAAAGTCTTTGGCACCTAATGTGCGAAGATGAAAGTCTTTGGCACGACCGTTTTCCATGACGAGAAAGCGGCCATTTTTTAGATTGGTCGTGAAAACCGGTCGTGTGTATGCTCCATAGCAGTTCTCAACGAGAAAACTGCCCGCAAAAAAATTAGAACATGCTCTATTTTTTCCATCGTGAAAAACGCTCGTGTGTACGCTTTCCGAGGGGAAAAAAAACATGCATGCTCAGAATCAAGTATGAGACGGGAGCGCTCGTTCTGGTAAAACTAGCGTTTGTAATGGAGATAGCACATTCGTCACGCTGTAACGGACTGAAAAGCACGAGGCTGAAAAGCGCGAATCGTCTCTCACCAAACTTTACTAACACTAGATCAGCAAAAGCAGCACAAAGGGTGGCGTATGGAACTTCCCCTTTATAGTGCCGTCGTAAGCGTTGTCGTACGTGTCTTTTTCCTGAATGTGTGTATGCAAGGCAGGCTTGAGAGTAGGGATGAGCCGAACACCCCCCGGTTCGGTTCGCACCAGAAGCTTCGAACGGACCGAAAGTTCGCACAAACGTTAGAACCCTATTAAATACAATGGATGCGAACGTTCGAAATCTAAAGTGCCAATTAGAACGACTAATATGCATGTTATTGTCCTAAAAAGGGTTTGGGGACCCGGGTTCTGCCCCAGGTGACATGTATCAATGCAAAACAAAGTTTTAAAAACGGCCGTTTTTCGGGAGCAGTCATTTTAATGCTGCATAAAGTGAAAAAAAAAGGTTTCTCCTCTCTACTGATGCTTTATCACCAATTTTTGTTTCAATAAAAACCCCACTTTTCAAAAACATTGGTCATTGGGACGGAAAGTGAGGTGAAATGTTCTGAACAGGTGCACAGACAGAAAAATAAATGTTACAGGGGTGATTACCAGGACCAGACATTACATGCCACAAGCAGTTTTAAATGGCTTTTTTTCCTTTACAAATGTCATTTTGTGCAGGGACAGTTCTAAACACGGGGAAACACATGCCACTTCACAGGCATACTTTAGACACCCCCCAGGTATGATATTTAAAGGAATATTGTTTTTTCCCATATTAACTCTTACAGGAGAGAATTTCCGTTCCTAGGGGTAGATTTCCTCTCACTTCCTGTTGTATCCTTCCGTTTGCAAGTAGGAGTCGTTTGTAAGTTGGATGTTTGAAAGTAGGGACCTGCCGTATATACTCTGCTGAAATTTGCCCCTTAGATGTTGGTGTTGCCACAACACTGAGCCCTCACAGTTACTCTTGGTGGGCGCTGGAACGCCCTGCTGGAAACCATTATATCAGGAATTGTAATTACATGCCATTGTTGAACAGTGGTAGGAAAAATTGGGCCTTTGGTGGTTGTGCTACAACACTGTCAGCCCTCACAGTTACTCTTGGTGGGCGCATGAATGGGCCCTACTGTAAATTATTAGATCAAGAATTGTAATTACATGCTCCTGTTGAACAGGGGCTGAAAAATTGGGCCTTAGCCACTGGTGGCGGCACCCAGAAACAAAAAAGTTCTTCCAAGCTATCATCAAGAATCGGATCATGGAGGAGGATAGTCAGTCAACATAACAGGACAGTCACTCAGCATCAGTCTTGAAAGGATGTGACATTTGAAAATAAATTATTCTGTTATATCAGCTTCAGGTGCTTGGTAGCTGGTGGTGATCCAAGACTGGTTCATCTTTATGAAGGTCAGTCGATCAACCGAGTCGGTTGACAGGCGCACCCTGTGATCCGTGACAAAGCCTCCAGCAGCACTGAATGTGCGTTCCGAAAGAACGCTGGATGCAGGACAGGCCAGTAGCTCAATTGCATACTGTGCAAGCTCTGCCCAGTGATCCATCCTCAAGACCCAGTAAGCCAGAGGATTTTCGGTGGGAAAGGTGTCCAAGTCTGACCTTGCCCCTAGGTATTCCTGCACCATGTATATCAGACGCTGGCGATGGTTGCTGGAACCGATCATACCTTGGGGCTGCGGACTAAAAAATTGTCTGAACGCATCAGTCAGACGGCCAACTTCTCCACCGCTCCTTCTGCTACTGACCAAAGCCTCAGCAACTCGCTGTCCAGGACCAGGAGTTTGTAACCTCCCAGTCTCTGGGAACGCGTTGCACAGACCTTTCTGCAAGGCCTCCCGGAGTTGTCTCATCCTCTGCTCCCTCTGCGACGGCAAGATAAGGTCCGCAACCTTACCCTTGTACCATGGATCAAGGAGAGTGGCCAGCCAGTAATGGTCCCTCTCCTTGATCCGAAGAATATGAGGATCCTTCCGCAGACTTTGCAGGATCAGGGAAGGCCATGCAGTGTAGGTTAGCTGAGGCATTCGGTCCGGAGTCCTCTGGGTCACTAAGGACGTCATGATCCGCAGCCACCTCCTCCCAGCCACGTACAAGTCAACGGGTTTGTTGGAACTGTAAATCATCCCTAAAAGACTGCTGCTGTTGATGCTGAGTGCCATGCTCCACCTCCATGCTGACACAATCCTCCTGTGTGATGGGTGGGACACAAGAAACACTGTCTGGGTAAAGGGGGCCTTGAGAGGCAAGGAAGTCCTCCTCTTCCTGCCTCTGTTCTGCCTCAAGTGCCCTGTCCATTATTCCACGCAGCGTATGCTCCAACAGGCGGACAAGAGGTACAGTGTCACTGATGCATGCACTGTCACCATCCTCGTGGTCTCCTCAAATGGTGCCAGGACAGTGCATGCATCCCTGATGGTGAAAAAAAAAACCGAGCTCCCCTGACCCTGTCCTGGTGCCGTAGTCACACAGGTACTCATTGATGGCCCTCTGCTGCGTGTGCAGCCGCTGCAGCATGGCCAACGTTGAGTTCCACCTGGTGGGCATGTCACATATAAGGCGGTTCAACTCCTTTTGCAGCTCAGCCAGCCGAGCACTGGCATTATATGATCTGCGGAAATGCACACAGACTTTCCTGGCCTGCCTCAGGACATCCTGTAAGCCCGGGTACTTGCCCAAGAACCGCTGAACCACCAGGTTAAGGACGTGAGCCACACAGGGCACATGGGTCAGTTGTCCCTGTCGGAGGGCGGGGAGGAGGTTGGTGCCATTGTCGCAAACCACCATTCCTGGCTTAAGCTGGCGTGGCGTCAACCACCTCTCGGCCTGCCCCTGCAGAGCAGACAGAACCTCTGCCCCAGTGTGGCTCCTGTCCCCCAAACACACCAGCGCAAGCACGGCATGGCATCTTTTTGCCTGCGTAGCCCCTTGAACGCCAACGGAGCACCGCTGGTTCCGAGGACAAACCACAGGAAGAGGCCATAGGAGGAAGAAGAAGAAGAGGGGGTGGAGGAGAGAGGTGTGTCACAACCAGTAGTAGCATTTTGGAGACGTGGCGGCGGAACAACCTCCAACACTACTGCACCTTGTCCTGCATCCTTCCCAGCTGCCAAAAGAGTGACCCAACGGGCCGTGAAAGAAAGGTAACGTCCCTGTCCATGCCTGCTGGACCATGAGTCAGCGGTAATATGCACCTTACCGCTGAGCGCCCTGTCCAACGAGGCATAGACATTACCTTCCACATGCCGGTAGAGAGCCGGAATCGCCTTCCGTGAGAAAAAGTGGCGTTTGGGAAACTGCCACTGAGGAACCGCACATTGCACAAACTCACGGAAGGGGGCCGAGTCTACCAACTGAAAAGGCAGCAGCTGAAGTGCTAGCAATTTAGCCAAGCTAGCATTCAACCGCTGAGCATGTGGATGGCTGGGAGTGAACTTCTTTCGACGGTCCAGCAGCTGGGGCAGGGAAATTTGCCTGCTATAATCGGACGTCGGTGTACTGCTAGCAGAGTGCCCGCAAGTACTTGGCTGTGACACACCTAATTCTACACCTTCATTCCTCTCAGTGCAGGTTTCAGAGAGAACTGAAGGTACAGTGGGGTTGGAGATCCCAGCTGATGAGGAGCAAGGAGAGGTCCGCTTTGTTCTTTGGTGTGGGTCTTTAAGATACGCTTGCCAACGAGCTGCATGGCAGGTCAACATATGTCTGGTCAAGCATGTGGTGCCCAAGCGGCTGATGTTTTGGCCACGCGAGATACGTTTCAGACATATGTTGCAAACAGCAGCGGTGCGATCTGATGCACTCGACTCAAAAAAGGCCCACACCAAAGAACTTTTGGAATAACGGGCAGAGGCAGCGCCCTGCACAGGCGGAGCTCTGTGGTGTGATTCAGTCGGTGTGCTGCCCTTACGCTGGCCCCCGGAAGGCATCCTGCCTCGTTGGAGATGTGCCTCCTCCTCTCTCCTATCAGGCACCCACGTGGAGTCAGTGACCTCATCATCCCCTCCCTCCTCATCACTGGAGCCAATCTGGCAGTATGCTGCAGCTGCTGGAACATGACTGCCAGATGGGTGTCCTTGAGCATCCCATCTCTCTGCTCTCACGCTACTGCCTTCCTCTAGCTGGGTATCATCATCAGACCCTTTGAAACGCTGGGCATCCTTCCTGGAGCATGTACCCAACACTGTGCTCAAACAGTTCGGGGGACTCCTCAGGAGGACACGGTGGGTCTAGGGAAGGAGTGACTGATGACATTGAGGACGCTTTGGCAGCTGCTTTGCCAGTACCCTGAGCCTGGGTGAGAGGATGAGGAGAATGAGGAGGGCTTGGTCATCCACTCTACCAAGTCTTCGGCATGATGCGGCTCAACACGTCCAGCTGCCGAAAATAAGGACAAGCGTGTCCCATGGCCACGTGCTGATGACGATGCACCACGTCCACGACCAGCGCTGTTGTCTCTAGACACAGAGCCTGCTTGCCCTCTTTTATTTGCTTGTGACTGTCTGCCTCTCCTTGTTGGCCTTCCAGACATAGTAATGGCCTGCAGGGAGATGGGAAAACCAGCAATTGGGTAGTGTATATTGTGCTGGAGGCACACAACACCCACTAACTCCAGCAGATGCCTTTATTAGAGAACAGCAATGACGGGTATATACAGGTGTATACTGTGCCACTAACTCCTGCAGATGCTGTATTTGAGAACAGCAATGACGAATATACAGGTGTATACTGTGCCACTAACTCCTGCAGATGCCTGTATTATAGAACACCAATGACGGGTATATACAGGTGTGTACTGTGCCACCAACTCCTGCAGATGCCTGTATTTGAGAACAGCAATGACGGATATACAGGTGTATACTGTTCCACTAACTCCTGCAGATGCCTGAGAAAATAAAATAGAACACACTGCCTATGTATCTCTTTCCCTGCACGCCAACTGTGCCACTAACTCCTGCAGATGCCTGCATTTGAGAACAGCAATAACGGATATACAGATGTATACTGTGCCACTAACTCCTACAGATGCCTGAGAAAATAAAATAGAACACACTGCCTATGTATCTCTTTCCCTGCACGCCAACACACTACACAAGGCCGCCGCGCTGGCGGCCTTTTATAGTGTGGGGCGTGTACTAAACCCCCCTGAGCTATAATTGGCCACAGGCATCCTGCCTGTGGCCAATTATGGCTCTCCTCGCTGCCGACGCTGTGATTGGCCAAGCATGCGGGGTCACAGTGCATGCTTGGCCAATCACAGCGCCGGGATTGCACTGCGATGTCGTAGTGTATTGTGGGCCGTTCGCGTCACTCGAATTTGGCGCGAACGGCCCAAATCGTTCGATCTTCAACCGAACAACCGAGAGGAATCCCAACGAATCACGTCGAGAAAAATTCACTACGTTCTAGTGAGGTCTGCCTTCAGCCACTCAGTGCACTCGCAGCTCCTCTACTCGCATGCACGCAAGAATCTTCTCTATAAGATATTACTTTCAAAACAGTTTTTGTCTTGTTCCTAAACACGGTCTCTTCTGGCCAGAGGTTTGTCAAAAATCTAAGTCTTAAAGCAGAGCTCCACCCTAAAGTGGAACTTCCGCTCATCGGATTCCTACCCCCTCCGGTGCCACAATTGGCACCTTTCGGGGGGGGAGGGGGTGCAGATACCGGTCTAAGACAGGTATTTGCACCCACTTCTGTGTAAGCACTCTGCAGGTAGTGCGTCACTTCCCGGTCCCCCCCCCCCCCCCATTGTGTTCTGGGAAACACACGGCTCCCAGAACACAGCGGGGACCACTGAAAGATGCGCTGCGCTACTCGCACATGCGCAGTAGGGAACCGGGAAGTGAAGCCGCAACGCTTCACTTCCTGATTCCCTCACCCATGATGGCGGTGGGGGCAGCCGAGAGACGAGCAATCACTCGTCTTCTGCTGTCGACGTCGCTGGACTCCAAGACAGGTAAGTGTCCTAATATTAAAAAAGTCAGCAGCTGCAGTATGTGTAGCTGCTGGCTGTCAAGGTCACCTGTGGCCAGGTGACAGATGCACACCGTAGGGGGACAGGAGTGCACCACAAGGTAGTGAACCCTATGGCTGGCTTCTGCGGATAGGAAACTGGGTGGTTGTGGAAAGCGGGACCAGAGGAGCACAACCGGGATCCTAACGGAAGCTAGAGCCAAGATTCCCCAGGGCGCGGAGTCTAAGACCCAGCTGGTCTTCTCCAGAGCCTCTACTGGTGAGGATGTTATGCTGCAGGCTGGGACCAGGTCGCGGCCCCTGGAGTTTCCTAGCTCACGCCCCGTAGGATAAGGGGAAAAGAGGGGAAGCAGCAGCACAAGATATGAGAGAAACGAATAACAAGCTGAAGGTCAGGGGCCACAAGCAGACAAGGATAGTCGGGGACAAGCCAAATATGAAACAGAGAGACAGACGTAGCACACGGCAGGCAGGAACCCAAACACACAATGCCTAACAAACACGTTGATCAGCAAAGCAGGCTTGCAGTGCACAGGTTAATATAGTGTTCTGTGATAGGGCCTGGGGTGGAGTCAGGCTGGGAGGAGATTATAAAGGAAGCCAGGTGAAAAGGGTTCTGGCCTCTAAGATGAACACATGAGGAGGAAAGGTAAGATGGCAGACAGACATTAATGCATATCCATGACACTGGCTTTTAATTTTTTTTTTTTACGGCGGAGCTCCGTTTTAAAGGAAGTCCCTTGTATTAAGTTCCTTTTTTTTTGGCAATGTGGTCTTGCCAGTTCATACCTAGTTTCTTCTACAAACCACCTTAACCAGGAATAGATATCTCCAGCTTCTGCGGATTGTTCCAGCAATTCAGAACGGAACGAGCTAGATAGGGCAGATTCTCGCAGTCTTTTCATTGGTCTGTCACAAACTTCTCATGATACCAACATGCTTCTTTTTAAAAGAAGAGAGAAAAGAGAAAGAAAGGAGACTGTCTGCATCGAAGGCAACTTGGATTGTTCGTTTCATTCAGAGAACGTATCGGGCTAGTGGTCCTCCGGTCCCAAAGTCAATGAATGCTTACTCTGTGGGGAATGGCATCTCCCTGGGCGGTGGTAACGCGAATCTGTCCAGAAGCTCTCTGCCATATGAGAAACCGGTCATCCTGCACCACATTCATGACCCATGGAAGAGACGCTTTTCAGCCGTCAACTTTGTAATCGAGATTAAAATATTTTTGCAGCTACCCTCCCTGTAAGCGAGTTAACCATTGGTATGCTGCCATGGAAGGCACCAGGAAAAACGGAAAATTGTATACTTACCTTTCCGTAATTTTCCTTTCCTGGTGCCTACCCATGGCAGCATACACCCTCCCTTTCTATAGTTCCTAAAATGTTTGAGTCTAGTTACAAGAATGGTGTATGAGGGGACTGACTCTCTCTTTTATAGAGTTGTAATTGGTCCGGTGGGTTGATTGGGGGCGGAGTCAAAACTATTGGTATGCTGCCATGGGTAGGCACCAGGAAAGGAAAATTACAGAAAGGTAAGTAAACAGTTTGTTTTCTCCTATTCTTCCATCCTTCAGTCCCCGTCGTCTCCCCCCGCCCCTTGCCACCACCATTTTTATTCCAACTTGTTCCTATCCATGGATTTCTCCATCTCTATCCCCAGACTCTTCCCATCTTTCAGTTCCTATCTCCAGACTCCTTCAGCCTTCCATTCTCTATCCATGGATTTCTCCACCCCAGACTCTTCCATCCTTACTTTCTAAATCATGGATTCTTCCATCCTTCAATTCCTACCCCTCCCTTGTATCCTGGACTCTTCCATGTCCTGCTACATGCAGGGAGTGTTGTTTTTATTAACCATTTCCCACCCGGCCAATAACAGATTGACGTCCGGGAAGTGGTTCCGTTATCCTGACTGGGCGTCAGATGACATCCAGCAGGATAACATGCCGGCGTGCGCGATCGCGGCGTGTCAGTCTGACACGCCACATCTCCAATCGTGATAAGAAGCCTCTGAAAGCATATCTATGATCCAAAATGTAAAATCGTACATTGCCACATTCTATTTTAATTTCTGACTTTATCCAATTGATCTGAACAATCTTGATGTTTGCAAACTTTGTAAAGATTCCCACACATTTACTTCCTGGAATTATGGGACAATATTCACTATGCCCTGTAAGTGGGCACTGCTTTATCACACATTTCATTGAGCCTGCTTTCTTAAAGTGGTTCTAAAGCCAGGTAAAAAAAAACTTTTGCGTCACAGGATTCCCCATCAGAGGGGATTTATTCTTCCAAAACAAATACAGTGGAAATTTGGATTACGAGCATAATTTGTTCCAGAAGAATGTAATTTGTAATCCAAAGCACTCGGATATCAAAGCGAGTTTCCCCATAGAAGTCAATGGAAACTTAGATAATTAGTTCCACATTGACTTCTAAGGCATCCGAGCGGCTCTGCATGTTACCGGCGCCCCGCATCTCTGGCCAAATGCGGTACTGCAGATGCTTAAATACTGCTCGTTTTGCGAAACATCGACACTACGGGGGGGGGGGGGGGGGGGGGACACTATCAGGGTTCATACACATTTTTACCAATGAAATTCCATGACTTTTCCATGACTTTTTCATGACTTCACGTATAAATATTCATGACCTTATGTTTCATGAAATGTCTATGTATACATGTTAAATAAGTAGAAAATCCATGTCACACCCAGCATATTTTTACTAATATAAATTAGGGCTGTTACTGATTAAAATTTATATGTTCGATTAATCGTTTTTTCTTTTAAATCGATTAAACGACTAATTTTGATTAATTAATTATAACGCACGCACAGATCCAACTACTTTAGCTGATCTCCTTGCATTGCAACTCTGCATTAGTCAGTGGTAAATGTGGTATACACTATATACAATCACCCGACACTAACTTCACAGTTCACACAAATAAATTCAAACTGTAGTACTGACGTCAGTACAGTACAGACACCCCCAGTGCAGACCTCCCAGTACAGCCACCCCCAGTGCAGACCTCTCAGTACAGACACCCCCAGTGCAGACACCCCCAGTAGTACAGACACCCCCAGTAGTACAGACACCCCCAGTGCAGACCTCCCAGTGCAGACCTCCCAGTGCAGACCTCCCAGTGCAGACACCCCCAGTACAGACACCCCCAGTACAGACACCCCCAGTACAGACCTCCCAGTACAGACACCCCCAGTAGTACAGCCACCCCCAGTGCAGACCTCCCAGTACAGACACCCCCAGTGCAGACCTCCCAGTACAGACACCCCCAGTAGTACAGCCACCCCCAGTAGTACAGCCACCCCCAGTACAGACACCCCCAGCGCAGACACCCCCAGTAGTACAGCCACCCCCAGTGCAGACCTCCCAGTGCAGACACCCCCAGTACAGACCTCCCAGTAGTACAGACACCCCCAGTACAGACACCCCCAGTAGTACAGACACCCCCAGTGCAGACACCCCCAGTGCAGACCTCTCAGTACAGACCTCCCAGTACAGACCCCCCAGTGCAGACCTCCCAGTACAGACACCCCCAGTAGTACAGCCACCCCCAGTACAGACCTCCCAGTACAGACCTCCCAGTACAGACACCCCCAGTACAGACCTCCCAGTGCAGACACCCCCAGTAGTACAGCCACCCCCAGTGCAGACCTCCCAGTGCAGACTCCCAGTAGTACAGACACCCCCAGTAGTACAGCCACCCCCAGTGCAGACCTTGCAGTGCAGACCTCCCAGTACAGACACCCCCAGTAGTACAGCCACCCCCAGTGCAGACACCCCCAGTGCAGACACCTCCCAGTACAGACACCTCCAGTAGTACAGCCACCCCCAGTGCAGACACCCCCAGTGCAGACCTCTCAGTACAGACCTCCAAGTACAGACACCCCCCAGTAATGCAGGCACCCCCCCACCCCTTACAGACCTCAGAACAGCAATACACGGCGCAGTGTGTGTCCCTCCAGTTCCTGCTGACGTCAGCGTGCCGCTAAGCCAATAGGCTGCCGCCGGGTGTACCAAGATGGCCGCGGCTCCGGAGATAGGCCGAAGCCGCGGCCTTTCCTAATGGCCGAGGCCCCGGAGCGCTCCGGGGATCGCGCCGTGTGCCGATCCGAACAGGATGACCTGTTCGGATCACGGATCGCTTACGATCCGTTGCACGACTAGTAGTGACTAAAATATTCCATGACTTTTCCAAAACTTAGTGGATTCAGTCATTTTCCAAAACTTTTCCAGGCCTGGAAAGTGCCATGTCAAAATCCCATGACTTTTCCAGGAATTTAATGACCGTACGAACCCTGCACTATGAGGGGGGGGGGGGCAGGACGACGAGACACTATGGGGGGGAGGGACACAGGACGACGACACTATGAGGGGGGGTGGAACAGGACGACGACACTGAGGGGGGGTGGAACAGGACGACGACACTATGGGGGGGGGGGGGTGGAACAGGACGACGACACTATGAGGGGGGGGGGGTGGAACAGGACGACGACACTATGAGGGGGGGGGGTGGAACAGGACGACGACACTATGAGGGGGGGGGTGGAACAGGACGACGACACTATGAGGGGGGGGGGTGGAACAGGACGACGACACTATGAGGGGGGGGGGGTGGACAGGACGACGACACTATGAGGGGGGGGGTGGAACAGGACGACGACACTATGAGGGGGGGGGGTGGAACAGGACGACGACACTATGAGGTGGGGGGGGTGGAACAGGACGACGACACTATGAGGGGGGGGGGGGTGGAACAGGACGACGACACTATGAGGGGGGGGGGTGGAACAGGCCG
This sequence comes from Rana muscosa, assembly GCA_029206835.1. Taxonomy (NCBI): domain Eukaryota; kingdom Metazoa; phylum Chordata; class Amphibia; order Anura; family Ranidae; genus Rana; species Rana muscosa. Next base: position 95,868,505 of record CM055126.1, read on the forward strand.
ACGACACTATGAGGGGGGGGGGGGGGGGTGGAACAGGACGCCGACACTATGAGGGGGGGGTGGAACAGGACGACGACACTATGAGGGGGGGTGGAACAGGACGACGACACTATGAGAGGGGGGGGTGGAACAGGACGACGACACTATGGAGGGGGGTGGGGGGGGAACAGGACGACGACACTATGAGGGAGGGGGGGGGACAGGACGACGACACTATGAGGGCGGGGGGGGGGGAACAGGACGACGACACTATGAGGGAGGGGGGGGGGGAACAGGACGACGACACTATGAGGGGGGGGGGGGAACAGGACGACGACACTATGAGGGAGGGGGGGGGATCAGGACGACGACACCTATGAGGGAGGGGGGGGGGGGAACAGGACGACGACACTATGAGGGAGGGGGGGAACAGGACGACGACACTATGAGGGAGGGGGGGGAACAGGCCGACGACACTATGAGGGGAGGGGGGGGGGGGAGAACAGGACGACGCCACTATGAGGGAGGGGGGGGGAACCAGGACGACACCACTATGAGGGAGGGGGGGGGAAACAGGACGACAACACTATGAGGGGGGGTCGGGACAGGACGACAACACTATGAGGGGGGGGGGACAGGACGACAACACTATGAGGGGGGGACAGGACGACACCACTATGAGGGGGGGGGGACAGGACGACAACACTATGAGGGGGGGGGGACAGGACGACAACACTATGAGGGGGGGGGGACAGGACGACAACACTATGAGGGGGGGGGACAGGACGACAACACTATGATGGGGGGGGACAGGACGACAACCACTATGAGGGGGGGGGACAGGACGACAACACTATGAGGGGGGGGGACAGGACGACCACACTATGAGGGGGGGGGGACAGGACGACAACCCTATGAGGGGGGGGGGACAGGACGACAACACTATGAGGGGGGGGGACAGGACGACAACACTATGAGGGGGGGGGGACAGGACGACAACACTATGAGGGGGGGGGACAGGACGACAACACTATGAGGGGGGGGGACAGGACGACAACACTATGAGGGAGGGGGACAGGACGACAACACTATGAGGGGGGGGGACAGGACGACAACACTATGAGGGGGGGAGGTGGAACAGGACGACGACACTATGAGGGGGGGGACCAGGACGACAACACTATGAGGGGGGGGGACAGGACGACAACACTATGAGGGGGGGGGGACAGGACGACCAACACTATGAGGGGGGGGGGACAGGACGACAACACTATGAGGGGGGGGGAACAGGACGACAACACTATGAGGGAGGGGGACAGGACGACACCACTATGAGGGGGGGGACAGGACGACAACACTATGAGGGGGGGAGGTGGAACAGGACGACGACCACTATGAGGGGGGGGGGGTGGAACAGGACGACGACACTATGAGGGAGGGGGGGGGGAACAGGACGACGACCCTATGAGGGGGGGGGGGAACAGGACGACAACACTATGAGGGGGGGGGGGGAACAGGACGACAACACTATGAGGGGGGGGACAGGACGACAACACTATGAGGGGGGGACAGGACGACAACACTATGAGGGGGGGGACAGGACGACAACACTATGAGGGGGGGGACAGGACGACAACACTATGAGGGGGGGGGACAGGACGACAACACTATGAGGGGGGGGACAGGACGACAACACTATGAGGGGGGGGGACAGGACGACAACACTATGAGGGGGGGGGACAGGACGACAACACTATGAGGGGGGGGGACAGGACGACAACACTATGAGGGGGGGGGACAGGACGACAACACTATGAGGGGGGGGACAGGACGACAACACTATGAGGGGGGGGACAGGACGACAACACTATGAGGGGGGGGACAGGACGACAACACTATGAGGGGGGGGGACAGGACGTCAACACTATGAGGGAGGGGGACAGGACGACAACACTATGAGGGGGGGGACAGGACGACAACACTATGAGGGGGAGGTGGAACAGGACGACGACACTATGAGGGGGGGGGTGGAACAGGACGACGACACTATGAGGGAGGGGGGGGGGGAACAGGACGACGACACTATGAGGGGGGGGGGGAACAGGACGACAACACTATGAGGGGGGGGGGGAACAGGACGACAACACTATGAGGGGGGGCCAGGACGACGACACACTATGAGGGGGGGGACAGGACGACAACACTATGAGGGGGGGGACAGGACGACAACACTATGAGGGGTGGGGACAGGACGACAACACTATGAGGGGGGGACAGGACGACAACACTATGAGGGGGGGGGACCAGGACGACAACACTATGAGGGGGGGGACAGGACGACAACACTATGAGGGGGGGGACAGGACGACAACACTATGAGGGGGGGGACAGGACGACAACACTATGAGGGGGGGGACAGGACGACAACACTATGAGGGGGGGGGACAGGACGACAACACTATGGGGGGGGACAGGACGACAACACTATGAGGGGGGGGGGGACAGGACGACAACACTATGGGGGGGGGGGGCAGGACGACAACACTATGAGGAGCTGCATAAGCCAATGCCTCCTCTGTACCGCTGGCTCCTGTCCCATGCAAACTTACACCAAGTGCACTCCATCTCTTATCCCGGCTAGTGGTCTCCAGAGTGTTGCTGGCAGCAGGAAAGAAGAGATCATCAGGTCAGTGTGAAGCCATACACTGGCCATAATAGCATTGGGCTGCAGTGTACCTGCAGCTTTGCTGCACTTAGCCATAGACTTCATTTATATCCTGCGGGTTTGGTGCACTTTCTGAATGCAGGAGTTTTGGTGTGCTTTCAGAAAGTGCACCACACTTGCAGAATATCATAGCAGTCTATAGAAAAGTGCAGCTAACCCAGTAAATGTACTGCAGCACATCAGTGTGAAAGCAGGCTTATAGGGTGTTTAGAACTGTAAGGGTTCATTTACATTTGTAGTTTGGGGGTTGGTAAAACCCCATAGTTAAGACGTATATTTACCACCCCCACCACACCCCTTTTAGCTGCAGTGGCCAGGGTTGTACACATATCACAGCCGCAACAGGAGTTATACACCTCATGGTGGGTGGGTGTCAAGCATGACTGATTCAAGTGAATGAGGCCACTTTGCAAGTGCCCTGCAACCTCATGCAGTACAGAAAACAAAAGGAGTTAAAGCAGGCAGCGTTTTGATGTTTTTCCACCACCTGCTTTAACACCTTGACCCCGAAGAACCATGCAGTTGTGGGACACTTGCAGAGCAGCCCCATTTACTTGAATGGGTTGTGTTTTGTAAGGCGGTAGCACCCAACAGAAGCAACAGGGGGTTCATTCCTGCTGTGGCATGTGTAGAATATTGGCTGCTGCCTCAGCAGCTAAAGGGGGTAGGGATTGAGGCAGCAAATTCACGAATCACCCACAAGGTTTTACCACCCTCCCAACTTTGTGTGAACAAGCCCCAAGAGTACTGCAATGCAACTAAGAGTTCATTCACAAGTGTAGCAGGCACTGCTGCTCCTCTGAAAAAAGAGATCCAAGTGTGTTTGACAGGTGCTGAGGTGGCTATATGTTGCCTCCTCACCACCGTATTCAAACCCATGATTGCCGTGCAATGCACGCGATTGTGACTATGGTAGTACGGCAATTAGGAGGTCTAAATTAGGTGTGAGGAGGCGACACTGTCAGTGACTTCTCCCATGTAATTCAGATAGAGCTCCACCTCTTTAAGGTTGCCTACCCCTGCTCTACACCATGCTTTCTATCACAGACTCCAAACTGCTGCACTCTCCATCACATACTTTGGTAAACTGCACTCTCCATGCTTTGCTAAACTTTACATCATATAAACCAGACAGCTGCACTTTCTATGCCGTGTTGTACATTACATACCCTGAACCACTGCACTCCATATGCTGTGCTTACATCACATTCTATAGACCATGGCACACTCCATGCTGTGAACATTACATAATTCAGAAAACTGCACTGTGCTGTAGAGCTGCACGATTAATCGTATGACGATTTCAATTCACCCCCCCCGCGCGATCTTGATCACCGCGATTTTCTTAATCCCCACCGGTTCCACGTAACCAGCGTGGAACGCAAATGGATCATAGAGCGTGATGCATTGAAACTGTTTCCGCTCTGCTCTCACACAGCCCCGCCTCCTCCTAACCCTGCACTGTGATAGACAAAATGCGGGTCCAATGCTGGAATGCGTTCTGTCTATCACAGCGCGAGGTTAGGAGGAGGTGGGGCTGTGTGCGAGCAGAGCGGAGACCGTTTCAACATACGGGCGGTGAGTTTCTTTCTAGGAGAAAATGCGTGCTGCCTTCCGTCCTCCCCTCTCTCCCCCCCCCATACCACACTTCGCTGGCTCTGTCTTTGGGACTCCGTCATCCCCCCCCCCCCGCCGCTGAGTCTGTCTCCTGTCCCTGCCGCCTATGTACACAGTGAAGGGAGAGCTGTGCTCTTCCCATCTCAGCTGTGACAGGGCTACAGGACAGGACTACTGTTTTTGGAAGTGACAGGGTCAATAAAGAGAACCTGTCTCCTCCAATTGCTATCACACAGGGAATTGTTTTCACCTGTGTGATAGCAATAAAGTTAAGTGAAAAAAAAATGTAAAAAAAAAAATATAAAGAAATAATTAATTTAATAAAATAAAGTAATTAAAAAGTAAAGAATAAGAAAATTATGCAAAAATAAAAACGACAAGCAAATTATTTTTTTTTTTTTTTAATTTACCATTTTAAAGAATCGTGATCTTTGTTCTAAGCAAAAGAATCGCGATTCTCATTTTTCCCAGAATCATGCAGCTCTACTGTGCTGTATGCCACAGGCTTTGGACCACTGCACTCTATGCTGTACATGAATACTCCAGACCACTGCACACCCTATTTGATGTACGTCATACTCTGGACCACTGCACTCCCTATGCTGTGAACATTACATAGTTCAGAAAACTGCACTCTGCTGTATGCCACATACTTTGGACCACTGTACTCTCTAGGCTAGTGTTTTTCAACTCCAGTCCTCAAGGCGCCCCAACAGGTCATGTTTTCAGGCTTTCCATTATTTTGCACAGGCGATTTGATCAGTTTCACTGCCTTAGTAATTACCACACAGCCATTTCATCTGAGGGAAATCCTGAAAACAGGACCTGTTGGGGCGCCTGGAGGACTGGAGTTGAGAAACACTGCTCTATGCTTTATATCACATACTCTGGACCACCGTACTCTCTATAGTGTGCTGTAAGCTATAGGCTCCAGACCACTGCACACCAAGATACCATTATCCAAAGCACTGCGCAAAGCCTTGTATATAAATCTGCAGTGGGATGCAGCACTCTATTGCATAATGTATCTGAATTCATAACTCATGTCCACTGAAATTTCTAGATTCCACTATGAGTGTAGCCTGTGCTGCACCTTTCATGTCCCTGAAATGCTGCCCTCTGCATTCATAGACACCAAGATGTTCTGAGAAATCCTCAGGCTTCATGCACATTTTTCAGCTGCTCATAGGTGTATGGCATTTTTCCCTGTCTCTAAAGGCCCCTGCATGTTAGCCTATGTGTTCATGTACACACAGGTTTTTAGAGAAGTTTAATGGCAGAAAAAAAAAAAAACACTGTCCACTTGCAGCTTGTAAACGCATGTAGACATGTCTAATTGCATGTTAGCACTTGAGCTTCAATCTATTTCAACGGCCAGAATAAATTGTCATGAATTAACGCTTAACAGTCTGACGTCTTTAAAAGGGTCACTCATAATTACAAGCGTCAGGTGCTTTTTCTGCCGCGAGGAAAGGCTTCTAGGAGAGTTTGCATCCTGTGTGCATGAGGCCTAAAAGTCATCCCCGGGCCTAGAACACTGGTCTGTATGTAGGCAGAGGAGCCTGCGCATGTCATCTTACTCCAGATTTCACTATAGGAATCAACCATCTTATAGCAGAAAGGAACACCCTGAGTCATGCACGGGTAAAACGTTCAGGCAGCTTTCAGCTGGGTAGACTCCGCCATTGTAAAATCCTCCTTCCCTTACAGCCCTTCACCAACCCTGTCCAGGCCGACACGCTGCGCTCTACCCACCTCAGAGGAACCTCCGCTTACTGCACGTCACTTCCGGTCTGGGCTGAGAGACAGGGAGGGTGGAGCCAAACAAGGATAAGCAGAGCCTAGTGATGAGGTAAGGTGGGCGTGGAAAATTGCTGCACACTGATTCGAGCTCTCTATGAGTAAAATGTCATATGTTATAGATGTACACAGGGGTAAAATCTCCAGTTTGCTGCAAAGACATACCCTATGCGTTGCTCAGCACACTGACACACAGAGCTTACCCTGTCCATTAGTGCAGGGGTAGGCAACCTGGGGCCCTTCAGCTGTTGCAGAACTACAAGTCCCATCATGCCAATGGGGGTAATTGTAACTGCCAGCCTTGCAATGCCTCATGGGAAATGTAGTTCCACAACAGCTGGAGGGCCCCAGGTTGCTTACCCCTGCATTAGTGGACCAGTGTGTAAACTAGCACTGTGCACACACACCACCCAATGCTTTCCTAGTAATATCAGGGCTCTTTCCCACAGACAGCAAAGAAAGACTTTTCACCACTTCCTAACCGCATATCAAGGCCACTCAAAAATAGGGAGCAGATAGAGTTGTACCCACAGAAACGTTAGCATTGCATGATCACATCACGGCAAAACAAATGCTGACTGCAGACTTCAGCAGGCATTGATGCTCTGCAACTGCCGCCATTCACTTCTATGTAATTACACCACAAGCACTCGCATAAACGCATTGTAAACGTGCCTGTGGTGTTCACAGAGAGTTTAAAACAGGGCTCCACCCAAAAGGGGAAGTTCCGCTTTAATGACTCCTCCCCTGCTCCTCTTGAAGAATTGGCACTTTTGAGGACAGGGGGGGACGCGTACCAGATTTTGACAGGTACCCACTAATCCTCAATCACCCCCCCCCACAGTTTTCTGGGAAATGTGACAGGTCCCAGAAGACTGCTTGACCAGTCACCTCGCACATGCGCAGTGAGCCCATAGTTAAGATGCCTGGCACGAGGAAAGAAAAAACCAACTAGGCTGGATAGTGGGTGAGGTGAGTGGCTGTTTTTTAAAAGTGAGCAGCTATAGTTTTTGTAGTTGCTGACTTTTATTTCTTTCACAGGAGACTGGAGCTCCTCTTTAAGCCTAGGTTCACATTGGTCCAATTTGTCATGTCAAATCGCATGCCAAATCTGCGGCTATTGCCGGGAATGGCACCATCCGAATCGTTGCGGCACCGCTAGAGTTGCCACCTCATCCCTTTAAAACAGGACACATATTAATTACACAGGTTCTGAGGCTAATTAAGATGGTAATTAAACTCACATGGTGTCTAATCTGCATTAACCGCTTCAGCCCCAAAAGATTTTACTCCCCTCCTGAACAGAGCACTTTTTACAATTTGACACTGCGTTGCTTTCACTGACAATTGTGCAGTCGTGCGAGGCTGTACCCAAACAAAATTTGCGTCCTTTTTTTCCCACAAATAGAGCTTTCTTTTGGTGGTATTTGATCACCTCTGCGGTTTTTGTTTTTTGCGCTATAAACAAAAGAACAGCGACAATTTTGAAAAAAAACACAATATTTTACTTTTTGCAATAATACATATCCCACATTTTTAAAAAAAAAAACGTTTTTTTTTCCTCAGTTTAGGCCGATGTGTATTCTTCTACATATTTTTGGTAAAAAATATTGCAATAATTATATATTGATTGGTTTTCCCAAAAGTTATAGCGTCTACAAAATAGGGGATAGAATTATGGCATTTTTATTATTATTATTTTTTTTACTAGCAATGGTGGCAATCTGCAATTTTTATAGGGACTGCGACATTATGGCAGACAGATCGGACACTTTTGACACATTTTTGGGACCATTGACAATTTTATAGATATAAAAATGCACTGATTACTGTAAAAATGTCACTGGCAGGGTAGGGGTTAACACTAGGGGGCGATCCCTCTCTGTGGTCTAACTGAAGGGGGGATGGGACTTACTAGGGGAGATGACAGATCGCTGTCCATACTTTGTATGAACACACGATCAGTAATTTCTCCCCTGAAAGAACCGGGATCTGTGTGTTTACACACACAGATCCTGGTTCTCACTGTGTCACGAGCGATCGTGGGTGCCCGGCGGTCATCACGCCCACCGGGCACTCGCATCGGCTCCGGGGGCGAGCAGCGGGCGCACGCGCATGTGCCCACAGAGGGAAGCGATGTAACATAACGTTGTTTCGCCCACAAATAGAGCTTTCTTTTGGTGGTATTTGATCATCTCTGTGGTTTTTATCTTTTGCGCTATAAACAAAAAAGAGCGACAATTTTGAAAAAAAACACAATATTTTTTGATTTTTGCTATAATAAATATCCCAATTTTTTATTTTTTTTTAAATATTTTTTTCCTCAGTTTAGTCCGATACGTATTCTTCTACATATTTTTGGTAAAAAAAAATCGCAATCGGCGTTTATTGATTGGTTTGCGCAAAAGTTATAGCGTTTACTAAATAGGGGGTAGTTTTATGGCATTTTTATAAAAAAAATTTTTTTTACTAGTAATGGCGGCGATCAGTGATTTTTTCGTTACTGCCACATTATGGCGGACACATCGGACACTTTTGACACTATTTTGGGACCATTCACATTTATACAGCGAACAGTGCTATAAAAATGCACTGATTACTGTATGAATGTGACTGTCAGGGAAGGGGTTAACACTAGGGGGCGACAAAGGTGTTAAATGTGGCTTTCACACTGAAGCGGTGCGCTAGCAGGACCGCTCCAAAAGTCCTGCTAGCCGCTTCTTTACAGCGGTAAAGGAGCGGTGTGTTCAACCCCCCTAGCGACCGCATACCGCGGTAAGAACGACGGTATAGCAGCGCTGCTATACCGCCACCGCTCCTGCCAGCCCCAGTGTGAAAGGGGCCAGTGATTACTACTGTGGGGGGAGGGGACTGACTGGGGGAGGTGACCGATCTGTGTCCCTATGTACAAGTGACACAGCATCGGTCTCCTCTCCCTGACAGGACATGGATCTCTGTGTTTACACACAGAGATCCACGTCCTTGGCTGTGTACCGGCCGATCGCGGGTACTTGGCGGACATCGCGGCCGCCAGGCACGCGCATCGGCATGCCAGTGACACGCCGGGCACACGCGCGCGCAACCCAGTGGCCGGAGGAGCGGAGGTTGTAAAAAGACGGCCTCCCCGGATTTCTAGAGCCACCTTGTGGCCGTCTTTTGTACATGGCCCGGGTCAGAAGTAGTTAAATTAGCCTCAGAACCTGTGTAAATCATATGTGTTCGGGTTAAAAGGGATGAGGTGGCAACTCTAGGCACTGCACCGATTCCCAAAAGTAGTTTCTGTACTAATTTTGGCGACTCCGGGGGACATTTTTTATAGACATCTGTGAATGAACCCACACAGATGTCTCTGAAATCGCTCCCCAAGTCGGACTGACATGCAGGTATGAAATCAATTTCTAACCCGCAGTCAGTGTGAACCTAAGCTAAGGCACAGTTGCAAAACATCAAAAGTGTTATCTCCAATTTTAGGCTTGTGTAGCGGGGTGTTACATTTAGGGGGTAGGTGTCTGAGTGTAATCATGCTCAGATGCACTATTGCTACTGTCTATGGACTATATTTTCCTGTGGAGGAGATCAATGGTGCCTAGTTCCCTGCAGTCTATAGGTGGGGCTGTAGGTATAGACTGGGGTTGAACCATCGTTGTAAGGTTGTGCCTTTTTGTGTCCCCTCTCGGCGGTGGTACGGCGGGGCGGGGAACCCGCTGTGCCTGCTGGGAGAGGGTATAAAGGGGGTGGCCATCTTCCACACGGGGTCCGAGTCCCAGGCACCTTCAGCCTGGGGCTGCTGTTCCAGTTCGCCTGCGCCCAGGTGCCCTTGGCCTGGGTGTAGAGGATTGAATGCCATCCCAGGCCCCTTCGGCCTGGGGTGAGGTACTGCTTGAGACAGTGTTTCTCAACTCCTGTCCTCAAGGCGCACCAACAGGTCATGTTTTCAGGCTTTCCTAATTTTGCACAGGTGATTTGATCAGTTTCACTGCCTTAGTAATTACCACAGCCGTTTCATCTGAGGGAAATCCTGAAAACATGACCTGTTGGGGCGCCTTGAGGACCGGAGTTGAGAAACACTGGCTTGAGAAGGCCTGGGGCCCAGTACCTTCGACTGGGTCCCGCGAGGGATCGAGGAATCCTAGGGGTCCACCGAGTGAGGGAACCCGAATCTAGGACGAGGGGGACCAGAGAGGTTACCCTTCCCGAAGACCCATTGCAGCAATTTGGTGACGTCGGGGCCTCTGGTGACCGTCCGGATGGATGTTTTCTCCCTGACAGGGGTCGCAACTTTTTGAAGGTAGTCCACGTTCTCATGGTCTGTGGCAGGGACCCAACGTGAATCAGGTCGGTGGCAGAGACCCAACAATTATGGTCTGTGGCAGGGACCTTATTTCACCTGGTCCATGGCAGGGACCAATCTCACGGTCGGTGGCAGCGACTGTGCGTCATAACTGTTGTGAAATCCTAACAGTTTAGTTTCATTGATAGGATTGTGCCTGGACCTCCTTCCCACTTTGTTCTGAACTGTTCTGTGTCTGACCAGTCGCTCTCAAAGGACTATTTATTGCTCTAAAGAATAAATAAGTGTTGAACTATCAGTGGTGTGGAACTTGACTTTCTGGGAGCTAAAGGGTCCTACCTCCACCTGCGTGGAGGGTAGGAGTCATCCTCGAGGGAAGTTTTGGCTCTGGATGGGGACACAGGCCCGAAGGTAAAAGGTTATAGCTCACACCTCTGCACACAAGAGGATACGAGCTGGTGGTGCGCCACACTCTCCTCCCTGGTCCCCTAGACGAGAGCCATTGACTGAGAAGACAAGGAGGGAGTGAGAGGTAAGGTCGCTACACTTGTAAAAATAAAAATCCTCACAGGGTGCTTGAGAAGTGTTTCCTTATGCAACTTTATTGACTGTGCAGTGCATACAAAACACTCATTAAGGCCTTGTTTATACCGGTACTTCCTAGCATGCTATTGAGATGGGGTTTTACCATTCCACCTGTGGCTGCAAAGGCAGTGAAGGAGTGTGTATGTACTGTATAGCGCTTCCCCCCCCCCCCCCCTAGAAGCTGCTGTAAGTTTACCACTTCTTCTCCCAAGTAAGTGCAGAAGCATCCAGGCACACAGCAGCAGCTCACTCACTCTGGCTCAGAGATCAGATAGGGTTGCCACCTTTTCTTCAAGTCAAACCCGAATACTTTAGTGGCGCATGGCAATTTTTATTTATAGTATACATATATTTTGCTATTAAAGTGGAGTTCCACCCAAAAATGGAACTTCCATTTTTTGGAATCCTCCCCTCCTCTGGTGTCACATTTGCCACCTTTCAGGGGAGAGGGGGGAGCAGATACCTGTGTAATACAGGTATTTGCTCCCACTTCCAGGCATAGGTCGCCTCAGCGATCGAGGTGACCTACGCCACTTCCAGCGCCTACTCTGTCCTCCCCTGCTGTCTTCTGGGAGACACACAGGTCCCAGAAGACAGCAGGGACCAGTGAGGACGCGCAGCGCGACTCGCGCATGCGCAGTAGGGAACCAGGAAGTGAAGCTGCAAGGCTTCACTTCCTGATTCCCTAACCGAGGATGGCGATAGCAGCAGCCGAGAGCCGAGCGACAGATCGGTTTCGGTTGCCGACATCGCGGGCACCCTGGACAGGTAAGTGTCCTAATATTAAAAGTCAGCAGCTGCAGTATTTGTAGCTGCTGGCTTTTAATATATTTTTTTTAGGCGGACCTCCACTTTAACCACTTAAGCCCGGACCAATATGCAGCTAAAGGACCAGGCCCCTTTTTGCGATTCGGGACTGCGTCGCTTTAACTGACAATTGCGCGGTCGTGCGACGTGGCTCCCAAACAATATTGGCGTCCTTTTTTTCCCACAAATAGAGCTTTCTTTTGGTGGTATTTGATGACCTCTGCGGTTTTTATTTTTTGCGCTATAGACAAAAATAGAGCAACAATTCTGAAAAAAAAAGCAATATTTTTTACTTTTTGCAATAATAAATATCCCCCAAAAATATATAAAAAAATTTTTTTTTCCTCAGTTTAGGCCGATACGTATTCTTCTACATATTTTTGGTAAAAAAAATCGCAATCTGCGTATATTGATTGGTTTGCGCAAAAGTTATAGCGTTTACAAAATAGGGGGTAGTTTTATGGCATTTTTATAAAAAAATATTTTTTTACTAGTAATGGCGGCGATCAGTGATTTTTTTCATGACTACGACATTATGGCGGACACATCGGACACTTTTGACACATTTTTGGGACCATTGTCATTTTCACAGCGATCAGTGCTATAAAAATGCACTGGTTACTGTGAAAATGACACTGGCAGCGAAGAGGTTAACCTCTAGGTGGCGCTGTAGGGGTTAAGTGTACCCTAAGAAGTGATTCTTACTGTAGGGGGGCGTGGCTACACATTACACGTCACTGATCGTCTGTTCCGATGACAGGGAACAGACGATCACTGACATGCCACGGAGAAGAACGGGGAAAGGTTTGTTTACACTCGCCTCTCCTCGTTCTTCAGCTCTGTGACCCGATCTCAGGACACCGGCGGCGATCTGGTCCGCGGGTCCCGCGGGCGCGGTCACGGAGCTCAGGACCAGGACGTTGATGTGCCCAGCCGTGCCATTCTGCCGACGTATATCGGCGTGAGGCAGTCCTTAAGTGGTTAAATAACATTTCTAATCATATGAAGTTAATAACAAGAGTCCTCCTTTACATCAGAGTCCACAGAGTTCCCCTTTTAAATATGAATCCACAGCGTTCCCCTTTTACATGTGAATCCACAGAGTTCCCCTTTTACATGTGAATCCACAGAGTTCCCCTTTTACATGTGAATCCACAGAGTTCCCCTTTTACATGTGAATCCACAGAGTTCCCCTTTTACATCTGAACTCGCAGAGTTCCCTTTCACTGTAAGGGGGACCCTGCAGACTCTGATGTAAGGGAGAGCTCTGGGTCCTCTAACATAAGGGATGCTCTGGGAACCCTAATTTAAGGGGGAACACTGAGAACTCTGGTGTTAAGGGGAACTCTGATGTAAGGGGTGCTCCAAGAACCCTGATTTTCCTTGGTGTACTCACTTCAGGCAGTCCGAAACCGGGACTCATGATTCCAAACCCGAACTGTCCGGGTGAATCCTGGACAGGTGGCAACCCTAGTAGGGGATGTCTTTTTGTCATTTATTGCAGAAATTTGTAACTAGGGAGGACGGTGGGGTAAAGGATACTCCAAAACGTCTAGGGACAAAGTTGCAGAGGACACTTCTTTAGGTGAAATCAACCCAGTCTATTATCACTCCCAGCTGTGGACCAGGAGAATATTAGGCACAGAATTAGCAAAGGCACCTCCCCACAAGGTGGTAGCAACATTCTTTAACTCCCAGCTGTAGACAAGGAGAATGCTAGAGCAGTGGTCACCAACCTTTCGTACCTCGCGGATCACTAAACTCACAATTTTGAATCCCGTGAACCACTGATATGAATTTTACATGCCTTATACACACAATGCTCCGGCTCTCTGCCTCAGGTCTGAAGCATGTTCCCCCTGAATTATGGGTGTAACGTATAGTATGTTCTGAACCATGAACCTATGCTAGTTCAATAGGGAGCTCTGAAAATGCTTGGGTCGCAGTTGCGGTGCAGTCCTGCAATCTAAAAATGCCGTTCAGCAATTAAAAAAAAAAAAAAAAAGTGTCAGGAGTTGGCAGTAGTGCCTACTGAACGCCTGTCAGTTGCTGCTATACCACCCTCTGAAAAGCGATCTACTGGAGAATGCTTTTCAGAGGGCGGTAAGCATTACTGCAAAATGAGACTTTAAGGCCCCTTCCACGCGAAGCGGACTACGTCGCTACGGAGTCCGCCAGCTCAGCGGGAGATCAGTCCGTTGATCTCCGCTGAGCTGGTGGATGACCGGTCTCTCTCTGCTCACTGAGCGGGGAGGGGCTTGTCAAAGGCCGCTGTCTCCTATAGAGAGATCGGACGAAAACGGACAGCATGTCCGTTTTCATCAGATCTCACCCGATCCGATCCGCCATGAACGGATGGGGACGTATCGCCATCCGTCTGATTTTAGCGGATCGGGTCGGATGTCAGCAGACATGTCTCCGCTGAAATCCGACGCTCCATAGAGATGTATGGAGCGGCCGTTCAGGTCCGCTGACAAAACTGACAGGCGGCCCTGAACGGTCAGACCGTGTGAAAGGGGCCTAAAAAGGGAATACTACTTTATTATCTCCTAGAGGCCAGAGTTGAGATTTTGTGTCAATGAAAATAAAGACCAAAATGTATAAATTACAAATAACATATACCAGTTTATGAACGGGCCGGGAGCTGTGGTTGTCACAGTATGGTGTAGGAATGAAGCTGAGTTTTATCAGAGCAAGGACCCGCTTATCATATACTGCAGGCTTATTGTTCTGTATGGGTACCTGAGGATGAACCATCATTGTGTGTATTATTACTTAATTGCTAAGAAAAACAGACAGGTGAAATAAAAATAAATATTTATTTCTGGTGCCTGTGTAAAGTGAAAATGAGGTAAATCATACTGTTATCTCATTGGTTCTAAGGCCCCTTTCACACTGGGGCGTTTTTTTATGCGGTTTAGCGCTAATAATAGCGCTATTATACCGCATGAAAAATTCCTGCCCTGTAGCCTTCAATGTGAAAGCCCGAAGGCTTTCACACTGAAGCGGTGCGCTAGCAGGACCGCTCCAAAAGTCCTGCTAGCCGCTTCTTTACAGCGGTAATGGAGCGGTGTGTTCACCGCTCCTTTACCGCAGGTGCCCATTGAAATCAATGGGACACTGCGGTAATACCGCCCGCAAACCGCGGCAATAGCCGCGGTTTGCGGGCGGTATTAACCCCTTTTCGGCCGCTAGCGAGGGTTAAATTCACCCCCCCCTAGCGACCGCATACCGCGGTAAGAACGACGATTCAGCAGCGCTGCAAATCACGCTGCTATACCGCCACCGATCCTGCCCGCCCCAGTGTGAAAGGGGCCTTAGGGCAGTATAAACTGTTCCCCAGAACACCAAAGGAAGGTCCATTTAGTACAGTTTGGTAGCAATACAATTTTACACTTTAAAAAATACAATCATATGCGCGTACGTGAAAACGACAATGTCAGCAGTCATAAAGCTGTGCACAGTGTATGGGACCGTAGTCATAACTTCTTAATATTTCATAAGATAAATATATTAATAATACTTCAATAAATACCTGTGGTTGAAATGGCCGTGGCCTTTATTTATAGGTATAAATATTAAATTGAATATATCAACATTTTTATTTATTTAAATCAAAATAAATATTCCACTTAAGAATATTAAAATCTTCTTTCAATAACATATAACCATATATAGATATATATAAAAATTAGCTTAGCCATTTAAGCTCAAGCTAAACTCAAAACATGAAATATAACATCCCCTTACAAGAAGGGATTAAACCTCATAAAACAGGCCACGACAGGGAGGGAGGGTGGGATGTGCTCCTCTTCAAATCTTCTCCGTCTTCTGCCCACTGATGACGCATCCTCTTTCCTTATATAGGGTGGTAGAGGACTGTTGTTTGGGGCAACTGTCAACATTGATAACCAATCATAGGTAAGTCATTTTTTTTTTTTTAAACTTTAACTTTAATTTAATTTACAGGTATGACACGGTCCCATAGGTGGCAGGGGCGGGGACATT
This sequence comes from Rana muscosa, assembly GCA_029206835.1. Classification (NCBI taxonomy): domain Eukaryota; kingdom Metazoa; phylum Chordata; class Amphibia; order Anura; family Ranidae; genus Rana; species Rana muscosa. The sequence continues at coordinate 95,884,317 of CM055126.1, forward strand.
CCATGCCCCGCCCTTCACCTTCATTCTGCAATACACGCGTAGCAGGGTATCGTTTTACCCGCAAGACTACATTTCCCAGCACGCTTTGCTGCACCCAGGGTGCCATTCCCCGCGCAAGGACTGCTGGGGTGGACTTTAAAAGGGGAGAGACGGGGCTTGCTCGCTCTCTCGGAACTCCGCCCTCCTTGCAAGAGGATCCCCTGCACTCACCTGCTGCGCGCGCTAGGCCTGAAGACTGGGCCTCGCGTTTTTGTTCCAGAGAGCCTTCCGTTCCGCTGGGGAGTCTGTGAGACATTCGATCCACCTGAGGTGCCATCATCTTCTGACGGACCGAGGACTCAATGCATCATGGGCACTGTGACGCCACTCACAGTAGCGGAGGAACCGGACAGGAATCGGTCCGGTCTGGGTGAGAGAGCGCCAGCTCAGAACCATATATCAATAACTTTGTGCCTATTAACTTTGCCCAGGCCCATTATTGAACACAGTTATACTTTGGAGAGACTGTTTGTGTTGAACTGAGTTTGTCAGTCTCTCCAGCTTTGCCTGATTGGTAAATATCTGTTACCCCTTTTACTGGATTACAAATTGGTTTCTCCATGTGCACCACCGACAGTTGCTAGCTAAGATTCTCCAGCAAACTATACCCCAAGCTATAGTCAGGCCTGACTGGATAGTATAGGACACTGCGGGGCGCCATTTTATGCTCACGAGGGAGGATTGCAGCAGCGAGGTTGATGTGTTATTGCATTATTGACTGTCATACCCTTTTAATGTGCACACCTATATTGCAGGGATCTGCATAGAATATTGTATACAAATTACTCTGTTATCTTTCTACCTTCAGTAAAGAGTTATAGTTAAGTATTTTGGTGGTGAGTGTCAATTACTGTGCTGGTATACAAAGGGGGTTGTACTGTATAATAGTGTATAGAGATAATACAATTATACCACCCTCCCCTTTCCTAACTGTGTCAAAGAGAAATCAGAGCCGATTGCCAGGGGTTGGTAGCAAAAAAAAAAAGTGTGGGAACTCAAAATTCCTGCTAAACCCCCACCTCAAAAATAAAAAAAGTATAAGTGTATATACTGTGTGTGTGTGTGTGTGTGTGTGTATGTGTATATATATATATATATATATATATATATATATATATATATATATATATATATATATATATATATATATACATACACACACACACACACTATCTCACAAAAGTGAGTACACCCCTCAACTTTTTAGTAAAAATTGTATTAGGCTGCTTTCACACTGAGGCGCTTTGCAGGCGCTATTGCGCCTGCAAAAAATTGCACCTGCAAAGCGCCCTGAAAGAGCCGCTTCTTTATCTCCAGTGTGAAAGCCTGAGGGCTTTCACACTGGAGCATTGCGCTGGCAGGATGCTAAAAAAAGTACTGCTAGCCGCATCTTTGAGGCGCTGTAGTAGCGGTAAATATACCGCTCCTATAGCGCCCCTGCCCATTGAAATCAATGGGGTAGCGCCTCCAAACCGCCCGCAAAGCGGCGTTTTTGCGAGCGGGTTTAACTCTTTTTTTTTGTCCGATAGCAGGGGTTAAAATCGCGGCAAACACGACGGTAAAATGCAGCTAAAAATAGAGGCACTTTACCGACAGCCAGGGCCGCCATCAGGGGGGGTACAGGCAGTACACCTGTAAGGGACCCGGAGGTCCCCAGCAGCCCGGATGGCAACCCCCCTTTTTTTTTTGTAAGGGGCCTAGAGGTCCCCAGGGCCCCGGATGGCAACCCCCCCTTTTTTTTTTGTTCGTTAGCACCCAAAGCCCCCCCGACCTCAACAATTTGCGGCGGCAGCACCCCCCTGCTTCTCAATTCGTGGCACCCCCCGCTTCTCAATACACGGCTGACCCCCCCGCTTCTAAATTTGCGGCGGCTTAAAATGTTCTCCTCTGCTCCAGGGGGCCCATGCCTGAAGCTGTGTAAGGGGCCCCAAAATTCCTGATGGCAGCCCTGCCGCCAGCGCACCAAGCGCCTCAGGGTGAAAGTACCCCTATATCTTTTCCTGTGTCAACACTGAAGCACTGAAGGAATGACACATTGCTACAATGTAAAGTAGTGACTAGTGAGTGTACAGCTTGTATAAGGCGCCTTTCACACGGACGGCTGTTTTGCCGCAGTTAAAAGCATGTAAAATGTTGTGAAATTCAAGGCTTCATGCACTGCTATTAGCTGCATTTGTACATTGCGAATACCTGCATTTACGTGCGGTTACATGTGGCCGCGTTTAGCTGCGGCATGCGCACATCGTAGGAGGGTTTCAGTGGGAGATACCATTTCACGGGCAAAATTTAATGCTATGCAAACAGTGGACACCGTAGATGTCAGATTGGGCCTCGCTGTAAATCCGTGGCTCAAGAGCGAGGCACAATATGACAAATACGATGTCCCTCCACTGTTTGCATAGCATTAAATTGTGCCAGAGAAATGGTATCTCCCGTCAAGAAAAGGCTCCTTTGATGCACTCATGCAGTCCCAGACCATGACACTCCCACCACCATGCTTGACTGTAGGCAAGACACACTTGTCTTTTTACTTCTCACCTTGTTGCCACCACACACGCTTGACACCATCTGAATCAAATAAGTTTATCTTGGTCTCATCAGACCACAGCACATGGTTCCAGTAATCAATGTCCTTAGTCTGCTTGTCTTCAGCAAACTGTTTGTGGGCTTCTTGTGCATCATCTTTAGAACAGGCTTCCTTCTGGGATGATAGCCATGCAGACCAATTTGATGCAGTGTGCAGCGTATGGTCTGAGCACTGACAGGCTGACCCCCCACCCCTTCAACCTCTGCAGCAATGCTGGCAGCACTCATACGTCTATTTCCCAAAGACAACCTCTGGATATGACACTGAGCACGTGCACTCAACTTCTTTGGTCGACTATGGCGAGGCCTGTTCTGAATGCGACCTGTCCTGTTAAATCGCTGCATGGTCTTGGTCACCGTGCTACCGCTCAGTTTCAGTGTTTCAGCAATCTCCTTATAGCCTAGGCCATCTTTATGTAGAGCAACAATTCTTTTTTTCAGATCCTCAGAGTTCTTTGCCATGAGGTGCCATGTTGAACAATAATACAACACATGACCATGTCCAGTATGAGAGAGTGTGAGCGAGAACACCAAATTTAACACACCTACTCCCCATTCACACCATCCATCTGGTATGAGGGTTTTTGGTATTGAGTCCATTGGAGGAGACTTGGATAGAGGTAGGAGGCACCAGAGGCTCTGCAAACACGAAGCCTACTGGATCTTCACCCTAGGCAGCCTCACCCCTGGGGGGCTAAATGAAGACCCCGAAATTCAAAAAATTGGCTAAAATTAATGAATATTCTAGTATGATTATGTTTTCATTTATTCATTTCTCTCGTCTCTTCTCCCTTTGATGGGGCAACATGTGGCCTCGCTCCATGCCTAGGCTAGGGTTTTTTGGTTTCCCCGCCCCTTCCCCTCTCCCTTTTCCCTTCCCCCCTCTTCCCCCCCCCTCCCATTTCCTCCCCTCTCCCCTTTCCCCTCCTCCCATCCTGTAGCATACGTTTTTCTCTGGTCCAAATTGCCACACTAGCATTTTTTAAGTTCAATTTTAATTATACCTTCTATGTGGTTTTTATGACATCATAGGTCTTTATTAATTTTCTTGTTCTACATACATCACATAAGATTTATTAATTTGTGGAGCTTTTAGTGTATATATACCCGCAAGGTCCAAAATGTTTTTTATATATGTGTTTCCTCTATATGCAAATATTTCTATAGGCATGTCTAGCATTGAATTAATTTATTTAATTAGTTTGCTCTGATTTTATTATTATTATTATTTCTTTATGTATTCACTTACATGTACCTTTTATATATATGTTTTACTTGTATGTATTTTTTACACCTATATGTGTGTGTGTGTGTATATATATATATATATATATATATATATATATATATATTTATGTTACTATGCTTCCACCATTAGATGCAGAATCTTTTTGCTTCTACCTCCCTTTCTGGGTGTGGGTACATCCACAGCTGTTATCGTGATGTAAACTGCTAATTTAAATTTAAATTTAAAGTGGAGCTCCGCCGGAAAAAAAATATTAAAAGCCAGCAGCTACAGCTACAGCAGCTGCTGGCTTTTAATATTTGGACACTTACCTGTCCTGGAGTCCAGCGACGTCCGCAGCAGAGGACGAGCGAACCGCTCGTCGCTCTGCTGCTCCCTCCGCCATCCTCGCTGAGGGAACCAGGAAGTGAAGCCCTGCGGCTTCATGCCCAGTTCCCTACGGCGCATGTGCGAGTCGCACTGCGGCGTTCTGATTGGTGCTCCTGTGTTCTGGGAGCCGAGTGTCTCCCAGAACACCAAGGGAAGTCTGCGGGAAGTGACATCACTCCCGCAGATTCCCGGAGACAGGACTCCCGGATGTGGGTGAAAATACCTGTCTTAGACAGGTATCTTCACCCCCCTCCCCCCTGAAAGGTGTCAATTGTGACACCGGATGGGGGGAGGGTTCCAAATAGCAAAAGTTGCTATTTAGGGTGGAGCTCCACTTTAAATTCTGCTGTGATACTATGAGTGACAGTGGTGTTGCTGCAGTACATATATGGTTTTTGTCTGCAGATGCACTGCTTTACTCCTTAGTGCCCTCCTCTAGGCATATGTGCATGTGCATGCTTAATGACCTTTAACATTTGGCATCTGTCTCACGATTTGCTGGGTATAGGCTCAGTATGCATGGTGACCGTGGTGTCACCTATATGTCCCGCTTTAGCCTCTACTGTTTTTGGTCCACTCCAAAATGGTGGCCGTCTAGTGCAACCCGAGTGTCATCATCGGGCGACGGCGGACACCTAGCTGATGATGTAGGGCCCGCATTTCCGGTAGCGTGAAGCGCAGATGAGCCTGCTTGCGCTCCACGCACGGGCAGCTTACACTAATACTCCCCCATCACTACCATCGTTATCACCACTGCCTTAGCCCGTGTGGGAGGTTCGCCACCGGCTATAGACACCATGCAGCAAGTAAGTGGCACTAATTTTCTCACGTTTGTGCATCCAGTATGACACATGTACTTCCACTAATTTAGCTGTATCAGCGCTACTCATGGAGGTTTTGCTGTTACTAGTCCACTCTAATGATCTATATGGGATGCCCCAACTAGTGAACTATTATCGTTTGTTGTGGTTTGGGTCCACCATCTGGCCCCACCCAGTGGGTGTCACGTATTGCCCTTGCAAGACTACCCACCTAAGTGGGAGGCGTCACCACGTCCCCTGGGAGGTCCCTTCCTTGCTCGATTGGCGGTTCACATGCATGTATACCTACTTAAAGGGTAGGTATGAGGGCTACACACTGCTTGGCTCTGATGAAGAAGCTTTGCGCTTCAAAACGCGTCAACCAGTAGTGTCTCCTATCACGTCCTTCATGATCGGAGGGAGTGTGGTTTGGGTTCTACATGTTGCAGCCACCTATGGAACTACTTGTTCACAGAGTACCTTTCTACTACCTTTGTGAGTAGCCTTTACGTTGTTTTAAATAAATAAAATATCCTAACGATAATACACTAGGCTGGTGCGCCCTTGTTCTTTTTCTTTTCGTTTATTACCCGGATACCCCTATCCATGAAGGGCAGAAAAGCCAGTGCCATCGTTATAAACTATTGATTGCTTGATGATCAACTCGTGCGCAGGAGTGTTTATTTATCAAAAGTACAGGATTTGCAACCAGGAGACCGGGTGCTACTAAGGAATCTGGGTGTCCCTGGAAAACACAAGTTAGCTGACCGCTGGAAGTCACAGACTTATGTCATTTGCAAGCAGCTGCCAGGACTCCCAGTGTACCAGATCAGACCAGAGGGGAGCATAGGCCCGTTGAAGACTTGGCATCGCAACCATCTACTGCTCCTATCAGAAGCAGTTCGTTTGTCACCACAGCTGGATTCCCAGTCCACTTCCACGGCCTCTCAGAGATCCCGACTGGTCACCAGGTCTCAGTCTGTACCCCTCGGTGGCGACGATGAAGATAGCGAAGATGAAGAGATGGAGATGGACTAGTCGTGGCCACCTCAACTGCCAGAGTTTGCAACCCCCCCCCTCATCTTCACCTGAAGTGACGGACGCTAGGACCCTCGGACCAGAGGCCCCTGAGTTTGTGCCCCAAGGCCCACTTTCTGAGGAGTTGGAAGACACTCAAGTTTCCCTGCCAATAGCAGACCCCGAAGATGACCAATCATTTACAGAAGGGGAAATTGAAGCTGATGTGCACGAAGAAGAAACTGTAGACGAAGCTGAGTCCAATGTGCCTGCAGCACCAAAGCCAAAAGAACAAAGCGAAAGAAGGGCTATTCACCCACCCAAGAGACTGACCTATGACATGTTGGGTGAGAGCTCTGAGGAAGCTGTGTTCACCTCAAAAAATACTTTTGAGACACCTGGTCGTTCCACTGCACATTTAGTGGAGGGCAACCCCAACTCACCCCCTGGCACATCTGGCTGGGCCATTCCAGTTAAGGTGGCCTGTAGGCAGAACAGCCTCTGCCAGGGTTTTATGCAAGGGCAAATTGTTTCATTGTTTGTGCACATTAACTGTTCCTCTTTGGTCTGTGTATAAAAGTATGCAACAGGTCACAAGCTACAAGTGGGGGGAGTGTGTAGCCAGGTTCTTCTACTAAAAGTATGGCTAAATATGTGTTGTATGCGATGGCGTCTGAATGAGGGTTTGCTGCAGATCCCCGAAATTAGGGAAGATGTTGTAAAAGAAATGGAAGCTTATTTCCAAACGAATGACACACCGGGGAGTGACCCGGGCATGATATGGGAAGCACATAAGGTAGTGATAAGAGGGGTATTGATAAAGCATGGATCCCGATTAAAAAAATTAAGAGAAGCACAGAGGATAAAATTGATGAAGGAAATCCAGGCACTAGAAATCAAACATAAAAAAGTACAAACACAGGTGGAAGGGGAAAGGTTGAGTGACTTAAGGAGACAGTTAACAGAACTGCTGAGGTATAAAGCGAAAGCGGCAATACAAAGGGGAAAGAAAACAACGTATGAATTAGGAGACAAATGTAGTAAAATTCTGGCAGGGAAGTTGAAAGAAAAAGGGAAGTCAGTATATGTGCCCCAGATAAAGGGAAAAAAGGGACAATTAATATCACTCCCCAAAGACATTGCTCAAATATTTAGGGAATATTATTCCTCACTGTACAACTTGACCCCCATATCTACATCTCAGGCAAAGCTAGAAGACTATCTTAAGTCTGCATGTTTGAATAAGATGACCGTAGAGGAACGCAACAGTCTGGAAAAACCCATATCAGTAGAGGAACTGAGGGAAGTGTTGAAAGGAGTTAAGCAGGGGAAGGCCCCAGGCCCAGATGGGTTCACGACTCAATACTATAAAAACTTCTTCCCTATATTAGGGGTACACATGACTAAGATGTTCAATGGGATCGGCTGGACCTCCACACTACCGCCGGATGCATTGAGGGCATATATATCGGTTATCCCGAAGGAAGGGAAAGATCCGGCGGAGTGTGGGAGTTACCGCCCAATCTCATTGTTGAACATAGATCTAAAGCTCTTTACAAAACTGTTGGCCACACGTCTTTAACCGTTAATAAATCAGTTACTACACCTGGACCAGGTTGGGTTTATCCCAGCCCGGGAAGCCAGGGATAATACTATTAAGGTTCTGAACCTGGTTCATTGGGCAAACGTTACAAAAACCCCCAGTATTTTTTTTGAGCACCGACGCAGAGAAAGCGTTCGACAGAGTGAACTGGCGGTTTATGTTCGAGGTATTGAGACAAATGGGACTAGGAGAGCAAATGATAAACTGGATAGTGGGAGTATATACATCACCTGAAGCTTCCGTTAAAGTTAATGGGATATATTCTGAATCATTTAAAATTTCAAATGGGACGCGACAGGGATGCCCACTCTCCCCTATGCTGTTTGCTCTCTCCCTCGAACCATTATTAAACAAAATTAGGCAAAATTCAGACATTAAGGGCCTACAAATAGGAGATCATAACTACAAGATATCAGCCTATGCAGATGACTTGATGTTCTCTCTAACTAGTCCACATGTCTCCCTGCCAAACCTAATGAAAGAAATAGAGGAATATGGAATACTTGCAAACTTAAAAATTAATTATGCTAAGTCGGAAGCAATGGGGGTGGCCCTCCCCCAATTAGTGCAGGAAATTATACAACCTAACTTTAACTTTAAATGGGTAAAGACAGCATTAAAATATTTAGGAATACAGATACCATCAAAAATAGAGAAGACCTTCCTGATTAATTTCCCGCCGCTGTATAAGGTAGCTTGCTCACTTTTGGAGAGATGGCAGCAGGTATCCCACTCTTGGTTCGGCCGTTGCAATACAATCAAAATGAATATATTACCAAAGTTTTTGTATTTATTCCAAGCCCTGCCGGTGGAAGTTCCTGCTGCCTATTTTCGCCAAGTAAATACACTTTTCACCAAATTCATATGGGCAAAAAAAAGACCACGGATTAGCCGCAGTCATATGACCCTCCCCAAGAGGTACGGAGGACTGGCGGTCCCAGATGTTTATAAATACTATCTAGCTGCACATCTGGGAAGGGTCATAGATTGGTGTAGACATGCAGAATGGAAACAATGGGTGGAACTTGAGAAAAAGATCAGTAAGGTACCACTGGGTAGAGCACCTTGGTGCTATGCAGAACTACCGGACCCTATAAAAAAACATCCTCTTATAGGACCAACCCTCTGGATGGGATACAAAATATGTCAGAATTCGAAATATTCTTCTTTACAGTCTCCACTGTACCCAGTAATGGGAAACCCAAGTTTTGGCCCGGGGATGGAGGGAGGGGCGTTTTTGAAGTTGTGGGAGAAAGGCTACACCCGGGTTTTACACTTCCTGGATTCAGACAGTTGGCCGACAATAGAGACTTTGACCAAGAGGGGAGGTAGGTTTGAAGTAGGAAACTGGCAGGCAATACAACTCCGCCATTTTTTTTACTCACTAGGCCCAGCAAAAACATATAGACGAGACTTGACAAAATTTGAGATATATTGTGAAGAGAAGGAACCGCTGGCCCGAAAGATATCTAAAATCTACATGATGTTAATTTCACCCCCAGATAATTTTGAGATTCCAGCAATAGGGAAATGGGCAAGAGACATGAATAGGATGTTCACACAAGCCCAAAGCCAGAAGATGATATATCTCTCACTGAACACATCAGTCTGTTCCAGAACTAAGGAACTAAATTATAAAGTAATGACCAGATGGTATTACACACCTTCCAAAATTTGTAAGTTTAGCCCAGAAGCTTCTGACCAGTGCTGGAGATGTAACAATGGATGTGGAACCTTACTACACATATTTTGGACATGTCCTAAAATCAGACAATACTGGTCAGAAGTACGAAGGATACTGCAAAAATTTACAACAGAACAAATACAAGATGATCCTGCTTTTTTCTTACTACACCTCTCAGAAATACCAATACAGATATATAAAAATTCAGTACTATGTCACATGGTCAATGAGGCAAAGGCGTGCATCGCACGCTGCTGGAAGGATCCCAGACCCCCCTCAACTGCAGAATGGCTAAATAGGGTTAGGAACGTAGGGGCCATAGAGGACTTGGTCCTGTCGGCCCAAGATAGAAAAGAGCAACATACTAAAATCTGGTCTAAATGGAACTTGTTTATGGATTCGGAAGAAGGGAGGAGGTTGATGAAATGGGAATAGCCCGGTTAAGGAAAGGGCAGGGGGGGGGGGGGAGGGAGGAAGAAGGAGAGAGGAAGGGGATAAGGAGAAAAAGGGAATTCGGCCCAAACCCAATGGGGGAGGGGCGGTGGGAGAGGTGGGGGAGAGACGGGAGGTACGAAGAGGTATGTGTAAAAAAATTTTTTTTTTGGGGGGGGGTAAAAGAAGTAAAGGAAAAGGGGCAGGTGGGGGGACTGATAGACAGGCGGGGGAGGGGGGGAACAAAGAGAAGTGGGTTGATAGAAGTAACAACAAAGGCAGACCCTGAGGAGATTGAATAAAGCCTCTATTATGAAAGATTAACAGAGACAAAAAAGGCGGAGAATATGAATAAGTATAGTTCAAAAGTACCCCATGAGCCCAATGGGACATGTGGAAATAATATAGTTTGACCATGTTAACTGAGGAAGATATACCCACTGGGTTGTGGGGGACTGGAACGCGGATTTGCCTTTGTTAGGTTGGTTTTGGGGTACCTCCCTCCCCGCCTTTTGTTTCTTCTTTGCTTCCCTTCCTTGCCGCCCCCCCCCTGCCCGTACCTGGGGGGGGGAGTGGGGGGTGTCGGGGGGAGGGGAAATGGAATACGTATAAAATGTAATGAAGAGCTGTACCGTATAACCTGTTCCTTGTCTGAAATATAAATAAAGAATAAGAAAAAAAAATATGTGTTGTATTATTGTTTAAGGGTTCGGCTCCCTCTGGTGTCCATTTGATTTAGTGCATTAAAACTTTTGTTTGGGTTTGTAAAACCACAAAGTACTGCATGGTGGGTAATGCAGTGAAGGAGGAAGTGACTCTATTGGTATGAGTGGGGGAAAGACTACAAGTACCCACAATGCCAGGGTGTTACCAGAATGCAATGTGAAAGCGCACAGCCTGCTGGGGGAGCAGATAAAAGAGGAGGCGTGGCCGGTGCTCGCTCTCTCTGGACGCCATCTTTCAACGTGATAAAAAAGAAGAATGGGGTGGCGGCTAACCATGCCTTCATTTATGCTATTCACTGGTCCTGGGGGAAGGGTCAAGAGGCAGAGCTCTATCACTAGTATGCTGCCATGTTGGCATCAGGAAACACTTTTTCAAGGCACTGTACTGTCTTCCTTCTGTAGACTCACAGGTATAAAACATTTACAAATGTTTGAGTATAATGGTTATACATCAGGGCTCGAGTCCTGCGGGAACACGTGGGAATGGCGTCCCTGCACTTTTTTCACAGCAGGAACGCCGTTCCCTTTGCAGGCAGGGCCGATCCTACGTGGGTGCAGTTCACCCAGGCGCCACAGAAGTGGGGGCGCTGAAGCGCCAGAGTGCTCCCATCCATCCTCATCCTCCTCCTCTCCTTGTCCATGTCGAGGGGCGACTCTCCCCGGTGGTTGCCGCCGCCGCTGGGTTTTTCTAGCCTAAGCCCGTCCCCCCTCCCTCCTCCTGTCAGAGGAGGAGATCGAAGCGGCTGTCTCTGTGTGAAGAGAGACTAGCCGCTCAGTGACGTCGCTGAGGGGGGCGGTCCGTGCCTGACACGTGTTCTCCTCCTCCTCCTCCTCCTCCTCTCTGTGTCTAAAAAAACTCCTGCCTGCCGCAGATCGCTCCACTCGGGCGGCGCGGCTGCACACTGACTGTCTACTGTCTGACTGTCTACTCTCCAGCTGCTGCCCGGGTGTTTTTATGTACCGCAATGGAGGGGAGGGGAGGTGATTGTCCTGGGGGGGTCTGTAGTAATGGAGGGGGCGGGGGGTTGTCCTGGGGGAGTCTGTATTAATGGGGGGGTTTGTCCTGGGGGGGTCTGTACTAATGGGGGGTTTGTCCTGGGGGGGATCTGTACTAATGGGGGTTTGTCCTGGGGGGTCTGCACTAATGGGGGGGTTTGTCCTGGGGGGTCTGTACTAATGGGGGGTTTGTCCTGGGGGGGTCTGTACTAATGGGAGGGTTTGTCCTGGGGGGGTCTGTACTTATCGGGGGGTTTGTCCTGGGGGTCTGTACTAATGGGGGGGTTTGTCCTCGGGGGGTCTGTACTAATGAGGGGGTTTGTCCTGGGGGGTCTGCACTAATGGGGGATTTGTCCTGGGGGTCTGTACTAATGGGGGGAGTCTGTGCTAATGGGAGGGTTTGTCCTGGGGTTTGCACTAATGGGGGGTTTGCACTAATGGGGGGTTACACTAATTAGGTATTTGCACTAATGGGAGGTTTGTCATGGGGGTCTGCACTAATGGGGGGGTACACTCTTATATCTGCAGCAGAGGCAGAGCGGTGCGGGTATGCAGTCACTTCCCAGTATGTCGGATCGAGCTTCCTCCTAGTCCCACCCGCCTGGCGTGATGTCATTCACAAGCCGGGAGGCCGGATGAAAGAGCAGAGGAGATTGCTGCTGCTGCTGCTGCTCCTGCCAAGACCTGCGAGGAGCCCGTGCAACAAGTAAGTTTGCAGAGGCTAAAAACCTAACCTTCCTAAGGCAGTGTTTGAGCGTATAATTTGACCCCTGTTATACATGTAGCGGGGTATTGCCCTTTAAGTCCCCAGAGACTACAGTACCCAGTACACCTTAAGGCACCCAGGGTGCATTGCCCCGTGCAAAGACTGCTGGGGTGGACTTTATAAGAGGGAGGCGGGCCCCAGCTCTTTCTCTTTGGACACCGCCCTCCCAGGAAGAGGATCCCTATGCTGACCTGCTGAAGCCTGGGCCTTGTGCTTTTCCAAAGAGCCTTCCGCTTCACCGAGGAGCCTGCGGAGCGTCTGATCCTGTTGCTGAGTGCTGTTATCAGGAGGACCGAAGACCCGGGTGTCGTGGACACTGTGAATCGAGTCACAGTGACGGAAGTAACGGACGAGGACTGGTCCGGTTGGGTGAGAGAGCACCTGCTCAGAACTATACCACAGTATTTCTAGGCCCACTGACTGTATTCAGGGCCACCACAGTGATTGCAGTTACACTTTGGGGAGACTATCTGCAGAACCAAGTTATTATTCTCCCTGGCATTGTAAAGTTACCGATCATCGTTACTTTGTTGGATTACAATTGTTCTTAAAGTACACCACTGTGTTTGCTAGCGAAGATTTCTTCCACAGAACTATACCCAAATCATAGTCAGGCCTAACTGGGTAGTGTAGAACATTGCTGGGCGCCATTTTGTCCACGAGGGAGGATAGCTGCAGCGGGGTCTGTTAAACTGTCTATCATATTGCTGAACGTTTTGATGTTTTAATAAGTATACCCATATGCCTGCATTGCCTGCAGGGCTCTGCATGTGACATTGCATACTGTTTATCATTTTAACCTTTACCAACAGTAAAATATTAGAGTTAAGTATATTGGTTGTCAGTGTTATTTATTGTGCTATACCATACTGTGTGCCTTACTGTGGGATTGTGTCATAGAGAATATTAGAGTGATTGCAATTCTATCATCCCCTTTACTAACTGTGCCACGAGAGGTTAGAGCCGATTGCCAGGGGTTGACAGCGGTGCACTACAGGGCCCAAAACAAGCAAGGCAGCCCTCTTAACTGGGGGTATCGCTACACGTGGGGGCTCGGGTCCGGGATCCCTGTATATTGCACGCTGCAATCAAGTACCAGCATGGACCCGTTGGCAGCAACACAGTGGTGCGCAGTGGTTGGCGCTGATTCAACCGAGACGATAGCCCCGGGGTCACCCCTGGCTGCCATAGGGCCGGAACTATTGACTGCTCTGGGAGACTTTGTCACTAAGTGCCAGAAAAGCAATGCGGTACATGTAGAGGCCGGGTACTGGAAGCTCCGGGTTTTTTCAGGAAAACAACCTGTGTCACCCGGGGAAGAAGACTTTGACACCTGGATTGAACAGGCAATGCAGGCAGTAGAAGGATGGGAAGTACCAGAAGCGCAGAAGAAACAGCGCATCAGTGAAAGTTTGAAGGGTGCTGCTGCTGAGGCTGTGAAGAATCTTAGTTGCAGCAATACTGTTTGTACTGCGATGGATTATCTGTCTATGTTGCAGGAGGAATTTGGCCAGCTGGAGAAGGTGTCTGAGCTGGTGTATCAATTTGAACATACCCTCCAACAGCCGGGGGAGAAGTTGTCTGAATATGTCCAGAGACTGAATAGAATGCTGTGCCAAATTGTACTAAAAAAAGGAATGCTGCCACAAGTCATAGACGCAACCAGGATGAAGCAGATCCTGAGGGGAGCCTTACGTTCGGATCCAGTTTGGCTTCACTTGAAGACCTCTGACGGAGTCATGGCTTTGAATTACCCAGACCTTGTGCGGATCATAAGGGATGAAGAAGCCCTGCTGAAGAATCAACAGGCAGTTGAGAAGACCACTCCACCCACCTCGGTGGAAGTCAGAACAGCAGTAACTATTGAGCGTGATTTAGAAGTAGAAACCTTGAAGTCCCAGATGACCCAAGTGCTGGATTTATTGACCTCTTTACTGGCCAAAAACTCAGGAGCCAAAGAGAAAGGGGAGATCAGAAGTGAACCATGCCAGAATGTTTCCACTCCAACATCCCCGCAGACAAGGAAGGAAACTGTCTGTTTCAACTGTGGAGGAGCCGGCCACATTGGGAAAGTGTGCCCCAGTCCAAGGAAGAACCGAGGCACTCACTACCAGCAGGCGGAAAACTTCAGAGGGCCCCAGTGAAGGAGTCAGCTGGGCACCCACTACTTACAGAAAGCTCCAAAAAGATTCAAAAGCAAGCAGAGGCAAAAGAGAAGGGAAACAATGCCCCTCCTACAACCCTCCATACCACCTGTCGGGAGTTGAAATTTAACAATCTGAGGGAAATCAATGCATACCAGGTCCAAAAAGTGTTGAGGTCCAGAGAAAAATGGAAGAAAAAGAAAACAACAATAGGAAAATCAAGGAGTCCAAAGAAGGAGACACCCCAGAAGAGGTTTCCAGACAAGCTGGTCCTGGAGCCAGACCCCTTGAACACCCACCCAGGGTTGAAAGTGATCTCTGAAGTGGTCCCGTTGAGGGCATTGAAGAAGGCGAGGGGACAGATTCCAGTGAGCATCATTAATGTCACTAGTTCTCCCATGAAGATTCCAGCACGGGTACTACTGGGCAAAGTAAATCCTACTACCCCAGTGGCCCTGTCTGACTTGAAGAAAGCAGAAGGAGGGGAACTCACCCTGGAGGGACTCTGCCTGGAAGAGACTGCCTTACCACCAAAGTGGAAGGTGTGAGCCAAGGCCCAGCTGACCAGATGGAGAAAAATATTCTCGGAAGACGAGTTTGACGTGGGGTGTGCGAGGAGTGCCACCCATAAGATCCGTCTGCAGGAAGACAAACCCTTCCGGGAGAGGGTCCGGCGAGTCCCCCTGGCTGATTTATAAGATTTGCGTGAACAGTTGACAGAGCTAAAGAGAACGGGTTATTCGAGAGTCCAGGAGTCCGTATGCCTCCCCCATCGTGGTGGTCAGGAAAAAGAACGGATCGTCGAGACTCTGTATAGACTACAGGACTCTCAATAGGAGGACCATACCCGACCAGTACACTACCCCCAGGATAGAAGATGCCTTACAGAGTCTGTCTGGGGCTAAGTGGTTCAGTGTCATGGACCTGAAGAGTGGGTATTACCAAATCCCAATGCACCCTGAAGACAGAGAGAAGACGGCCTTCTTCACCCCGGTGGGATTCTATGAGTTCAATAGGGTGCCTCAGGGCCTGTCGGGAGCCCCCGCCACTTTTCAGAGATTGATGGAGAAAACAGTGGGGGACATGAATATTATCGAAGTCCTGGTGTACCTAGATGACATCATTGTCTTCGGGAAGACTCTGGAGGAGCATGAAGAGAGACTGGAGAAAGTCCTGAAGAGACTCGGTGAAGAGGGACTAAAACTCTCCAGGGAAAAGTGACAGTTTTACCAGTCCCTGGTCCATTATCTGGGACACATAGTGTCTGCAGAAGGAGTGTCTACCGATCCTGACAAACTGGACGCAGTTACCTCCTGGCCTAGACCAACTACAGTGACTGAGCTCAGATCCTTCCTGGGGTTCTGCTCTTATTACCGTAGATTTGTGGAAGGGTTTGCAAAAATTGCCAAACCCCTGAATGAGCTACTGAAGACAGAAGGAAAGGAGGATGATACTGGCCCCAGAAAGCCTGGAGAGTCCGTGGAAGGCCGGTGGACAGAGAAGTGTGAAGAAGCCTTTAGGATGTTGAAGAAAAGTCTGACCACTGCCCCGGTCTTGGCCTATGCTGACCCTAAGAAACCATATGAACTGCATGTGGATGCCAGCCATGATGGTCTGGGAGGTGTGCTGTACCAAGAGTATGAAGGACAGCTAAGGCTACCCCACCCACAAGTTGGAATTCTTGGCCCTAAAGTGAGCAGTCGTGGATAAACTCAGAGATTACCTGTATGGAGCTGACTTTACAGTAAAGACCGACAATAACCAACTCACCTACCTCTTCACCACAGCCAAGCTGGATGCCACTGGCCACCGTTAGTTGGCAGCCCTACCCGGATTCAACTTCAGTCTGAAGTATAGGCCTAGGGCTGGGAATCATGATGCAGATGCATTGTCCAGAAGGACTCATGCACCCACCCACCACACAGAAGACTGGACCCAGGTAACCCCGGATGGGGTACGGGCCTTGTGTCAAGGAGCACAACTTCAAGCTAGTGGTGGGTCAAGGGTGGAAGAGATCGGAGTTTCGGTAGTAGGGGTGCCCAAGTGTTATTGTGACGTGACCCAGATTGGCGAGGACGACCTGCTAAAGCTGTCTAAGAAGGACATAAGAAGAGACTAGTTGGAAGATCCCTGGGGAAGATTGGCTTTGAAGGCACTGAAAGACCATGATCCAGGCAGGCTCCAGCAGGACCCCTCAAAGGTGGCTTGACTGGTCCACAAAGAATGGGACAAGTTGCAGGTGCATCAAGGGGTGGTCTACCGAAGGGGCCCCTCTGATGACCTAGAAGAGAAGTGGCAACTGTTCTTGCCGGAAAAACACAGAAGAACTGTCTTGGCTGCCCTACATGATAACCATGGCCACTTGGGGGCCAAACGAACCTTTCAGCTTGTGAGGAATAGGTTCTATTGGCCTTGTATGCGGGCTGAAGTGGAGGAGTACTGTCACTCATGTGCTCGCTGTGTTCAAAGGAAGACATTACCACGTCAAGCTGCCCCAATGGGTCATCTGCAGAGTCAGGGACCCTTGGACTTGGTATGCATCGACTTTCTCTGTCTAGAACCTGACTTGAGTGGACATGGAAATGTTCTGGTGATAACCGACCATTTCACCCGTTACGCCCAGGCCTTCCCAGCTATAGACCAGAAGGCCTCCACCGTAGCCAAAATATTGGTGGAAAAATACTTTGTGCATTACGGGCTACCGCAGCGCCTGCACTCAGACCAATGGAGAGACTTTGAGAGTCGACTGATTAGGAAATTGCTGGATTCTTTAGGTATAAAGGAAACTCGTACTACCCCTTATCACCCCCAAGGTGATGCCCAACCGGAAAGATTCAACAGGACTCTGTTAAATATGTTGGGAACTCTGAGCAGCGAGAAGAAGCAGCATTGGAGCAAGCACATAGCAGCAATAGTGCATGCCTATAACAGCACAATCAGTGATGCCACTGGGTACTCTCCCTACAGATTAATGTTTGGCAGGGAAGCAAGTCTGTCTGTGGATCTGGCCTTTGGCATATCAATGGATCACACATCAGCCACCTCGCACAAGGGATATGTAGATAGGCTGAGGAAGAGTCTGAAACTGGCGTTTGAACAGGCCCAAGCGGCATCAGAGCAAAGAGGAGCCCGGAACAAGAGGAACTTTGATCTCAAAGTTCGAATCCAGGACTTGCAACCCGGAGACAGAGTGCTGTTGCGGAACTTGGGAGTCCCTGGGAAGCACAAACTAGCAGACAGATGGAGACCCGAACCTTATGTGATCTGCAAACGGTTACCAGGCTTGCCGGTGTATCAGTTGAAGCCAGAAGGGAAGATAGGGCCGCTGAAGACCTGGCACAGAAACCACTTACTTCCACTTTCAGAAGCAGTTCGGATACCTCCTGTAGAGGATTCCCCTGGACCATCCTCAAGTCTGAATACACCTAGGCCCAATACTCGGTCTTAGGCACCTCAGTCTGGAGGAATAGATGTCACTGATCAAAGTGAAGATGAAGGAGAAGAGCTTGAATGGTTGTGGCCGTCCCAGGCCCCTGAGCCTCTGTCCATAGACCTTCGGCCTTCTAAAGATACCCTGGATAGTACATTAAATGTGGAAGCCACTGAGTTTGTCCCGTCCAGCCCTCTGTCTGATGAGTGGGCAGATGCCATAGAGTCGCTCCCTGCTGAGGATCAAAGGAACTCTCAGTATCTTCCTGCACCTGATCTGGATGCTCCAGAAATCTTGGAACCCAATACACCTACCCCAGAGGAAGAGCCTGTGGTGCCGGAGACAGTTTCCCCCAAGAGAACAGAGAGCAAAGAGAGCCATTCGTCCTCCACGGAAGCTAACCTATGCCCAAATGGGGGAAAGCTCTGAGGATACAGTAACTACTGCAAGAAGGACAATACAAACACCTGGTCCCTCCACTGTGCATTTGGTGGAGGGCAACCCTAGCTCACTTTCTGGCACAGTTAGGCAGGCCACCCTCACTGACGTGACCTGTGGGCAGGACAATCTCCCTTCCCATGCTTGGTGGGAGCTTCCCCTGCCGGGCTCCTTTGCAGCCCTCAATTACCTTGTCTGTACATAATGTTAATGCTGTCTTTGGGGACCAAAGATTCTAAGTGGGGGGAGTGTGTAGCGGGGTATTGCCCTTTAATTCCCCAGAGACTACAGTACCCAGTACACCTTGAGGCACCCAGGGTGCATTGCCCCATGCAAAGACTGCTGGGGTGGACTTTATAAGAGGGAGGCGGGCCCCAGTTCTTTCACTTTGGACACCGTCCTCCCAGGAAGAGGATCCCTGTGCTGACCTGCTGAAGCCTGGGCCTTGTGCTTTTCCAAAGATCCTTCCGCTTCACCGAGGAGCCTGCGGAGCGTCTGATCCTGTTGCTGAGTGCTGTTATCAGGAGGACCGAAGACCCGGGTGCGTGGACACTGTGAATCGAGTCACAGTGACGGAAGTAACGGACGAGGACTGGTCCGGTTGGGTGAGAGAGCACCTGCTCAGAACTATACCACAGTATCTCTAGGCCCACTGACTGTATTCAGGGCCACCACAGTGATTGCAGTTACACTTTGGGGAGACTATCTTCAGAACTGAATAATTAGTCTCCCTGGCATTGTAAAAATACCGATCATCGTTACTTTGTTGGATTACAATTGTCCTTAAAGTGCACCACCGTGTTTGCTAGCGAAGATTTCTTCCACAGAACTATACCCAAATCATAGTCAGGTCTGACTGGGTAGTGTAGAACATTGCTGGGTGCCATTTTGTCCACGAGGGAGGATAGCTGCAGCGGGGTCTGTTAAATTGTCTATCATATTGCTGAACGTTTTGATGTTTTAATAAGTATACCCATATTGCATGGCTCTGCATGTGACATTGCATACTGTTTATCATTTTAACCTTTACAACAGTAAAATATTAGAGTTAAGTATATTGGTTGTCAGTGTCATTTACTGTGCTATACCATACTGTGTGCCTTACTGTGGGATTGTGTCATAGAGAATATTAGAGTGATTGCAATTCTATCATCCCCTTTACTAACTGTGCCACGAGAGGTTAGAGCCGATTGCCAGGGGTTGACAGCGGTGCACTACAGGGCCCAAAACAAGGCAGCCCTCTTAACTGGGGGTATCGCTACATACATTGATTACAAACTGTGTATGATAAGATTTTTTTTTTTTTTTTACCTGTAGTCCCATATTGAGTCAATACAAATCTGACAAGGGTTCTAGCCTAGCCTTTTATTTAGGCTTGTGTTGCTGTTGTATTTCACTTCCTGTCTGGTGCAACCATTGTCACCAAATCTCACTGATCTGAGCTGATCTCTCTAATAGAAAGGCAAATGAAGTCACAATTGTCAGGGTCTCAAATGCTTTCTTGCTATATCAGAAACTTAAAAAAAAAGTCCGGATATTAGACTTGTGCACAACGGAAAAATTCGTTCCGTTTCGGTTCGTTTCTTTCCGGTCCTGTTGATTCGTAATCATTCGTAATTTTGCTAGACGGGATTTTTCGTGTTCGGACTCATTCGTATTTTTGCAAGCGACATTTTTCGTTGAATTTTTTGTTGCTTTATAATTCGTACTTTCGGTAGAGTACGTTGTTTTTCGTTGATTCTGGACACAACTCCTACTTTCGTAACTTTTTTTGGGTTCGTTGATTCGTAATTTTCCGTGTCTCTCTCACAACGACGCTGCCTATTATGCCTAATGTGCTTCGAATGGATTTGTACTTTTCTAAATACATAGCGGTTATTTGTAACGATTCAAAATCTCGTATTTTACTTTCGTTTTTTACATGCGGCTATAGGCTCCGCCCCTGTACACCATTTTGAGAGGGTTCAGCACGGTGAGGGAGAAGCAGAGAGCAGAGCAGAGTGAGTGTTATTGTGCTTCGAATGGATTTGAAATCTCGTATTTTACTTTCGTTTTTTCATGCGGCTATAGCCTCCGCCCCTGTACACCATTTTGAGAGGGAGTTCAGCATGGTGAGGGAGAAGCAGAGAGCAGAGTGAGTGTTATTGTGCTTCGAATGGATTCGTACATTCGTAACTTTTTTCATAACGAATTATGCCGAAGACCTTCGGGCATTCGCTATTTTGCGGTATAATTTATTTCGGATTCGGTTTTATTCGTAATTGCTCTGTTCGGAAATTCGAATGCTTCCGAATGTCCGAAAGTTGCTAAATTCGGACGAATTTTGATTCGTTACGAAACGAATTGCACAAGCCTACCGGATATACACTTTAACCTCCTTAAGATTTACCGCCTTCCTGACCAGTAGGGATGAGCCGAACACCCCCCTGTTTGGTTCGCATCAGAACCTGCGAACGGACCGAAAGTTTGCGCAAACTTTAGAACCGTATTAAATACAATGGACGCGAACGTTCGAAATCAAAAGTGCTAATTATAACGGCTAATATGCAGGTTATTGTCCTAAAAAGGGTTTGGGGACCCGGGTCCTGCCCCAGGGGACATGTATCAGAAGGAGCTCCCAGGCTGTTTAGCGCAATTTAGCGGCCTGAGCGCTGGGACTTTGCACTGGGAGAGGCTCAACCCAGACGGCTAAAGAA
This sequence comes from Rana muscosa, assembly GCA_029206835.1. Classification (NCBI taxonomy): domain Eukaryota; kingdom Metazoa; phylum Chordata; class Amphibia; order Anura; family Ranidae; genus Rana; species Rana muscosa. The sequence continues at coordinate 95,905,288 of CM055126.1, forward strand.
AAACCCACCAGGGAGAAACCTAGAGAGTTGGACTCCCCCTGGATAAAGAAGCCACAGGTGGACCACGCCGCTTATGAAAACAGATAACTTTTATTGGTACAAAAAAATTAATTAAATAATAGAAAAATCAATACACAAATTACTGATGCTCAAAAAAACCCACACCAGCACCCACAGACAATTAAAATTAATATGAGGACGTCATCAATATTAAAACCACAAACTACTTAAATGCGGACGCATGCATGCATTAGAGCAGGGTAATCAACTGGAAAATTGGTCCAGGTAATGGCCCTGTGTATAATAGGGCCAGTCAATAGGGCTAGACCAGTTCCAAAGGAACATGAAAAATGCAGATATAGCTGTGCAATGAAAAGCTGAAACTGGGATAAAAAAGTGACACTATGCAAAAACCCTGCAACACAGGACGAGTGTCTGCTGCTCCCAGGCTGGGTGAGGGGACCTTCGGTCCAAGCAATGTCACTTTATTCAGGCCGCTGTTCATGCTGCTGTTTCATCTAGCCACTTGATGATCACAACTGCCTGTCTTATCCACACTTTTTTTGCTGTCTGCTGCCAATTTGCTGCCCTGCATTGACCTGCGTTTTCTATTTTTGCTTTTTCTGCTTTTTGCTTGCTTCAACCAGTGAATAGATTGATATAATGTGACCTATCCAATTTTCATTCATCATTGCTATTTCATACCAAAATACTCAATTAGAACCGTATTTTTTGCATAGTGTCACTTTTTTATCCCAGTTTCAGCTTTTCATTGCACAGCTATATCTGCATTTTTCATGTTCCTTTGGAACTGGTCTAGCCCTATTGACTGGCCCTATTATACACAGGGCCATTACCTGGACCAATTTTCCAGTTGATTACCCTGCTCTAATGCATGCATGCGTCCGCATTTAAGTAGTTTGTGGTTTTAATATTGATGACGTCATCATATTAATTTTAATTGTCTGTGGGTGCTGGTGTGGGTTTTTTTGAGCATCAGTAATTTGTGTATTGATTTTTCTATTATTTAATTAATTTTTTTGTACCAATAAAAGTTATCTGTTTTCATAAGCGGCGTGGTCCACCTGTGGCTTCTTTATCCAGGGGGAGTCCAACTCTCTAGGTTTCTCCCTGGTGGGTTTTTCTTTATATATCTATCTATAGGCCACAGAGACCGCACCTGACTTGGTGAGTCCGCCATCTAAACGTCACACTGTGCGTCTGTTATTTTTCAGGCATAGTGTGAGTGTACAGTATATACATAGTGAGCACTGGGACCTCTCCCCTTCTTTTCCTGGCTCAACCCAGACGGCTACTGCACTGAGGCAGAGGTGGGGACATAGTACTGCTTACTCTTCACTGGTGCGTTGAGGTATGAGGAAAAAAAGAAGAATGGGGTGGCGGCTAACCATGCCTTCATTTATGCTATTCACTGGTCCTGGGGGAGGGGTCAAGAGGCAGAGCTCTACCACTAGTATGCTGCCATGTTGACGTCAGGAAATACCTTTTCAAGGCACTGAACTGTCTTCCTTCTGTAGACTCACAGGTATAAAACATTTACAAATGTTTGAGTATAATGGTTATACATCAGGGCTCCAGTCCTGCGGGAACACGCGGGAACACGTGGGAATGGCGTCCCTGCACTTTTTTCACAGCAGGAACGCTGTTCCCTTTGCAGGCAGGGACGATCCTACGCGGGTGCAGTTCACCCAGGCGCCACAGAAGTGGGGGCGCTGAAGCGCCAGAGTGCTCCCATCCATCCTCCTCCTCCTCTCCTTGTCCGTTTCGAGAGGCGACTCTCCCCGGCGGTTGCCGCCGCCGCTGTGTTTTCCTAGCCTAAGCCCGTCCCCCTCCCTCCTCCTGTCAGAGGAGGAGATTGAAGCAGCCAGAGATCGGAGCTGCTGTCTCTGTGTGAAGAGAGACTAGCCACTCAGTGACGTCGCAGAGGGGGGTGGTCCGTGCCTGACACGTGTTCTTCTTCTCCTCCTCCTCCTCCTCCTCCTCCTCTCTGTGTCTAAAAAAACTCCTGCCTCCTGCGATCTGTGCTCCACTCGGGCGGCGCGGCTGCACACTGACTGTCTACTCTCCAGCTGCTGCCCGGGTGTTTTTATGTACCACAATGGAGGGGAGGGGAGGGGAGGTGATTGTCCTGGGGGGGTCTGTAGTAATGGAGGGGGCAGGGGGTTGTCCTGGGGGGAGTCTGTACTAATGGGGGGCTTTGTCCTGGGGGGGTCTGTACTAATGGGGGGGTTTGTTCTAAGGGGGTCTGTACTAATGGGGGTTTGTCCTGGGGGGTCTGCACTAATGGGGGGGTTTGTCCTGGGGGGGTCTGTACTAATGGGGGAGTCTGTACTAATGGGAGGGTTTGTCCTGGGGGGTCTGTACTAATGGGGGGGTTTGTCCTGGGGGTCTGTACTAATGGGGGGGTTTGTCCTGGGGGGGTCTGTACTAATGAGGGGGTTTGTCCTGGGGGGGTCTGCACTAATGGGGTGGTTGCACTAATGGGGGTTTGCACTAATGGGGGGTTTGTCCTGGAGGTCTGCACTAATGGGGGGATACACTCTTATATCTGTGTAAATTGATGATCTCGCGCCTAAATAAATTGTTAAATTAATTAAGCTGCTATCCCCAAATTTCAAAGGTTGAAACTGTGACTGGAAGTGGTTATAAGTGCAATATTAGCAAATATATATAGGGGCGCTAAAGCATGTAAATTATTTAAATTACTTAAATTAAATTATATATTGAGTGAATGAAATGGTGAACACCAGCCTGCCTGTGTGAACCGCAATGACTAGTCTATGACTATCCAATCATGATGACCAGCCTCTATGCAGTCCCCTTAATAAGTGAATTATCTTTGCAAAACCTATTTACCAAACAGATTATGATAAATTCATCAATAAATATATGACAACAAATGATCAAACATGCAATGTCAATCGTGTGAGACTCAATGTCCCAAAAAATAAATGAATATTTGTCAAAGGAACAAATGTTAGTCCATAAATTCCGAACAGTGAAGTGAATCCTGAGTAACAGCTTTATCAAACAGGAAAAAGAATTTGCTTGAAGTGATAGCCTTCACCACCTTAATACAGGACACCCGATAGTGCTCATGGTAAATTATAGCAGCTTACAAGATATAGTTGACTCTTTTAGTTAACCACTTAACGACCGCTCACTGTATATATACGTCGGCACAATGGCACCGACAGGCACAATCACGTAGAGTGTACGTGATTGCCTTTGTACAGTTGGGGGGTCCGATCGGACCCCCCTTCTGTACAGTGAGCGGTCGGAATTCGTTGGGGAGCGATCCGACATGAGGGGACGGCCGTTCGATTCCGGCCACCCCCCCGCGATCGCTCCCGGCGAATAGAAATGCCCCCTCTGTCTGTCGAATGTACACACAGACAGAGAAAGCAGGAGGAAGTGATGTCATCTCCTGTGCGGCGCTCACATATACCGAGCGCCGTACAAGAGAAGACATCAAGGTTAGTGCACAAACACTACACTAACACCAGCACACATAGGCACATAAATTGCCCCCCCAGGCCCCCCCAGATCACCCCCCCAGCCCCCAGTCACAGTGTCACTGATTGCAGTGACCATTTATTTACTGATCACTGCAATCAGTGACATTTGTGACTGTAAAAGTGTCACTACATTTAGTTTTAGGTCCAGTGTAGCCCCCTAACCCCCCCCTAATTCTAGGTAGTATACCCATTTTAATGGTGCTTACCCTTCCGAACCATGTTAGGTATTGTCCTGTCCATTTCTTTAAGTCCCCCACTATCCTGGCCATTAGGGATGCATAATTAAGGTTATATAATATTTTTTGGTCTGAGGTGATGTGTACCCCCAAGTAGAACAAGGAGTCCTTGATCCCTCTCCTTGATCGCACGAATACGAGGATCCTTCCGCAGGCTTTGCAGGATCAGGGAGGCCATGCAGCATAGGTCTGCTGAGGCATTCGGTGCGAAGTCCTCTGGGTCACTGAGGACAACATGATCCGCAGCCACCTCCTCCCAGTCACGTACAAGTCCATGTAATTGATCCCTTGAAGACTGCTGCTGCTGGTGCTAGTCTCCACCTCCATGCTGACACAATCCTCCTCCTCCTCGTCCTCGTCCTCTTCCTGTGTGATAGCCAGGCCAGCAGGAACACTGTCTGGATAAAGGGGGCCTTGAGAGGTAAGGAAGTCCTCCTCTTCCTGCCTCTGTTCTGCCTCAAGTGCCCTGTCCATTATTCCATGCAGCGTGTGCTCCAACAGGTGGACAAGAGGGACAGTGTCACTGATGCATGCACTGTCACTGCTCACCATCCTCGTGGCCTCCTCAAATGGTGCCAGGACAGTGTATGCATCCCTGATCATGGCCCACTGGCGTGGGGAAAAAATCCAAGCTCCCCTGACACTGTCCTGGTGCCATATTGCAACAGATACTCATTGATGGCCCTCTGCTGCGTGTGCAGCCGCTTCAGCATGGCCAACGCAGAGTTCCACCTGGTGGGCATGTCACCGATTTGGCGGTTCTTGGGCAGGTTGTAATCCTTTTTGCAGGTCAGACAGCTGAGCACTGGCATTATATGACCGACGGAAATGCCCAAAGAGTTTCCTGGCCTGCTTCAGGACCTCCTGTAAGCCCGGGTACCTGCCCAAGAACCAAATAGGGCACATTGGTCAGTTGTCCCTGTCGGAGGGCGGAGAGGAGGTTGGTGCCATTGTCGGAACCCACCTTTCCTGGCTTGAGCTGGCATGGCGTCAACCACCTCTGAGCCTGCCCCTGCAGAGCTGACAGAATCTCTGCCCCAGTGTGGCTCCTGTCCCCCAAGCACACCAGCTCAAGCACCGCATGGCATCTTTTTGCCTGCGTACTTGCGTAGCCCCTTGAACGCCTACTGAGCACCGCTGGTTCCGAGGACAAATCAGCAGAGGAAGAGGCCATGGAGGAAGAAGAAGAGGAGGGGGTGGAGGAGAAAGGTGTGTCAGAATCACCAGTAGTAACATTTTGGAGGCGTGGTGGCGGAACAACCTCCAACACTACTGCACCTTGTCCTGCATCCTTCCCAGCAGCCAACAGAGTCACCCAATGCGCCGTGAATGATAGGTAACATCCCTGTCCATGCCTGCTGGACCATGAGTCAGCAGTAATATGCACCTTACCGCTGACCGCCCTGTCCAGCGAGGCCAAGACATTGCCTTCCACATGCCGGTAGAGAGCCGGAATCGCCTTCCGTGAGAAAAAGTGGCATTTGGGAACCTGCCACTGAGGAACCACACATTCCACAAACTCACGGAAGGGGGCAGAGTCTATTAACTGAAAAGGCAGCAGTTGAAGTTCTAGCAATTTAGCCAAGCTAGCATTCAACCGCTGGGCATGTGGATGGCTGGGAGCGAACTTCTTTCAGTGGTGCAGCAGCTGGGGCAGGGAAATTTGCCTGGTACAATCAGACGTCGGTGTACCGATAGCAGATTGCCCGCAAGTACTTGGCTGTGACACACCTAATTCTACACCTTCATTCCTCTCAGTGCAGGTTTCTGAGAGAACTGAAGGTATAGTGGGGTTGGAGATCCCAGCTGATGAGGAGCAAGGAGAGGTCCGCTTTGTTCTTTGGTGTGGGTCTTTTAGGTAAGCTTGCCAACGGACTGCATGGCAGGTCGACATATGTCTGGTCAAGCACGTGGCGCCCAAGCGGCTGATGTTTTGGCCACGCGAGATACGCTTTAGACATATGTTGCAAATGGCAACGGTGCGATCTGCTGCACACGTCTGAAAAAAGGCCCACACCAAAGAACTTTTTGAATAACGCGCAGAGACAGCAGCGCCCTGCACATGCGGAGCTCTGCGGTGTGATGCAGTCGGTGTGCTGCCCTTAAGCTGGCTCCTGGAGGACATCCTGCCTCGTTGGAGATGTGCCTCCTCCTCCTCCTCCTCTATCCTATCAGGCACCCACGTGGAGTCAGTGACCTCATCATCCCCTCCCTCCTCATCACTGGAGCCAATCTGGCAGTATGCTGCAGCTAGGGGAACATGACTGCCAGATAGCTGACCTTGTTGGGCACCCCCTCTCTCTGGGCTCACGTTACTACCCCCTCTCTCTGAGCTCACGTTACTGCCTTCCTCCAGCTGGGTTCCATCATCGGAGCCTTCAAAACGCTGGGCATCCTCCTGGAGCATGTACCCTACACTGTGCTCAAACAGTTCGGGGGACTCCTCAGGAGGACATGGTGGGGCTAGGGAAGGAGTGACTGATGCTATTGAGCCGAGGGAAGAGGCCGCTTTGACAGCTGCTTTGCCAGACAAAGTACCCTGAGCCTGGGTGAGAGAGGAGGAGGACGGCATGGTCATCCACTCTACCAAGTCTTGGGCATGTTGCGCTCAACATGGCCAGCTGCCGAAAAGAAGGACAAGCGTGTCCCACGGCCACGTGCTGATGAGGATGCACCGTGTCCACGACCAGCAGCACTGTTGCCTCTAGACACAGAGCCTGCTTCCCCTCTTTTATTGCCTCGTGACTGTCTGTCTCTCATTGTTTGCCTTCCAGACATACTAATGGCCTGCAGTGAGGAAAAGCAGCAATTGTTTTCAGTTAGTTTTAGGTGAAAACTGTGCAGAGGACACAGTACACTGAAAATACTTGCAGCTCTCTGCTTGTGGTTTTATTATGAGAACACCACTATAATAGTCACTAACTGTATTCAGGTAAGCTTTAGGTGAACGCTATGCAAAGCACACAGTAGTACACTAAGTGAAACACAGACTGTCTGCAGCTAGCACAATCACTTGCCTGCCTGTCACAGTATAGAGACTAACAGGAACGGATCTAGCTAAACTCAATACAGTGTATGAATATATATACAACACCTAGGATGCATATATATCCTCTACACACTGTAACTGCAGCTAACTGACTCTATCTAACTCAATATAAATGACACTGTCTGTCTCTGTAAACTCTTTTTTCACAACTCCAACACACTACACAAGGCCACAGAGCCGGCGGCCTTATATAGTGTGGGGCGTGTACTAAACCTCCTGAGCCAAAATTGGCCAAAGCCACCCTGGCTTTGGCCAATTATGGCTCTCTGTTCAGACGGCGCCGTGATTGGCCGGGTCATAGTGCATGCTTGGCCAATCAACAGCCAACAATGCACTGCGATGCCGCAGTGAATTATGGGCCGTGACGCGCCACTTGAATTTGGCGCGAACGGCCCATAATGTTCGATCTTCGTCGAACAGCCGATGTTCGAGTCGAACATGGGTTCGACTCGAACTCGAAGCTCATCCCTACTGACCAGACACTGCGTTACTTTAACTGACAATTGCGCAGTCATGTGATGCTGTATCCAAACAAAATGTATGTGCTTTTTTCCAACAAATAAAGTATTATCTTGGTGGTGTTTAATCATAATATTTTTTACTTTCTACTATAAAACATATCAAATAAAAACATTAAAAAAAAATTAATTTCTTCATCAATTTTGGTCAATATGAGTTCTGTTACATATTTTGGGTAAAAAAAATCCCAATAAGCGTATATTGATTGGTTTTCACAAAAATTATAGCGTCTACAAACTATGGGGTATTTTTATTCATCTATTTATTTTAATTTGCATTTTTCTACTAGCAATGGCGGCGAACAGTGACTTATAGCAGGACTGCGATACTGCGATGGACATTCTGACACTAACTGACACTTTTTGAGGACCAGTGAAATAAACACAGTGATCAGTGCTAAAAAAATATGCAGGGTCACTGTACTAATGACCCGGGCAGGGAAGGGGTTAACATCAGGGGTGATCAAAAGGTAATTGTGTGCCTAGCTAGAGTTTCTGTGTACTATGGGGGGGTGCTTTTACCAGGGGAAGGTATGGATCCATGTCCCTGCTTAGCAGGAACACAGGAGCCATGCCTTCCCTACTGACAGAACGGCAATCTGCCTTGTTTGCATAGGCAAACTGCCGTTCTGCCTGTGTAACGAATGATCGGTGGGTGCCATTGAGTTAGCAGTACCCGCTGACCGGCTCCTGCTGTGTATAATCACAGCGGGAGTGAGGCACCGGCGCCACGCATGTGCGCCCCCTATCAGAAGCGCCAGATCATGTGTATATATATATATATATATATATATTTGTGTAGCGGGGTCTTCAAAGTTAGTGGGATACACCTGGGGGTAGAGAGACCCAGGTGTGTAATTATGTGAGGGATTAGACCCCTATTTGTTATTCGTGGAGGATTGGGTGGTGCAATATTCTCCTTGGCCTGTGGGTGGCGACGTACCTACAGGCTCGAGGTAGAATCACTACCACAGTGCTACCCTTTTTGTCCCTTCCTGGAGATGGTACGGCTGGGGCGGGGAACCCGCCGTGGTGTCCATGGGAGGAGATAAAAGGGGGAGACGCCCTCGCCACGAGGTCTTTGGGGGATCATCTCTTCACGCACCCAGGCACCTTAGGCCTGGGTGCGGGCGGTTCAAGGTTCCGGCCTAGGCGCCCTAGGCCTGGCCGGAATGAAGATGGAGTCCATCCCAGGCACCTTCAGCCTGGGGTGAGGTACTATTGAGGAGGCCTGGGACCCGGTGACTCCGACTGGGTCCCGCGAGGGTGAAGTTGCTCCAGGGCGCCCCTTGCGAGGGGACCCGCATCTGAGGTGAGGAGGCTGGGGAGGTCACCCGTCCGAAGACCCGGTGCAGTGTCAACCCGGTGACGGATGGGCCTTCGGTAACTCCCTTGGAGGACATCTTCCCCTGATAGGGGCTACAGCGCAGCGGAGGAGCTTTCATCAAGACTCCTGCAACCCCTGGTCATAGCACAGGGAGTGTAGGGACTAGGAACCTGTACAGTGCCTCGACCTGCTCATCCCACCGTATCCTGCCATATATTGTTTGTTGTGGAGCTACGGAATAAAACTAACAGTTGGACTGTGATCGGTGTATGGACTCTGTTGATGGGAGCAAAGGGAGATTCCAGCATAGCAGGGCTAAGTTCCGCAACCCAATGCACATTTGGCCCGAGGAAGATATGGATACTGGCCTTCACCTCACCCACAGCCATGGGGAGGACATGGGCCGTAGCGCACCTCACTCTCGAAACCCAGGTACCCCTAGACAAGAGCTTTCGGACAACCGATAAACATGTGAAGGGGGTGAGGCCGCTACACGTGGGGGCTCGTGAGTCCGGGATGAAATGTGTGTTGACCCTGAGGTTTGGAGCGGCTGTGTTTGAACTTTGCTGCCCGGAGGAGGTCCGAGCGGGTCGGCCATGTGATTGGCCAAAGTGCGTCCCTGTGCTCGAAGTCGTGGAGGTTTCTCTGAAAACCGGGAGAGGCCCATGCAGAAAGAGCGGGAAGAGGGAGGAGTCCAGCCGTGTGACGAACTACATGTGGGGACTTTTGCTGCACTGCGCCACGAGGCACCCCATGACTGCGCAATTCGTGGGAGGAGACTGAAGGAAGCCCGCGAAAACGTGCAAGTCGTGGGAGGAGTCTGGCCACATGTGGAGATACACGTGGAGACTCCGGCGCGAGGTCAGCGCGTGATGGAGCAGCAAGTGGTCGGAGTGAACTCAGGCTCCCCGTGGATGCCGGTACCTTATCCTTTCAAGATGACTGCATTTGCTGCGCCCATTACAGACACGGGGATAAGGCTCAGGCCCCGAGGACAGTTGGCTCTGTATTCATGCAGAGACACGGAGGCCCTCGGTGTGATCTGTCCCGGATGCTCGGGACTGGTGGTCCAACTAAAGCCATTCGGGCGATGTGAGGCATGCAAGGAGTTCCTTTTTTGAGGTTGAACCACACACGGAAAGGCCCCGGGCCCTACGCCTCAACTGCATCACAGGAACCGCCATTCCGGAGGGAGAGATCAAAGCCTTTGCGGAGTTTCCCGTGCGCGCTGACCAGGGCGATGGGACTGCCCAACCAGAGACTGAGAGAGAAAAATCCGAGGACACTGCTTCGGTCACTACAGACTCCCTGCTCCCACCTCCGAAGAGGAAAGTCGGCCTGGTACAGGCATCCTATGGTCGTGGTCGAGCTTCACCCCGCCGCTTGCCTGGCCTAGATGGCGCCGGTAGAGAAGAGAGTCCCGGACATCCCAGTTCTTCAGAAGGTCCAGGTGAGCCAGGGCCTGGGACTGTGGTGTTGGTTGGAGGTGTCGGGGGTCCACAGTCGGTGGAGCCCACAAGGGAGGGTAGCCTTCCGTCTACTAGAGACTACCTTCCCGCCGAGATGTATGACACCTCCGACCTAGAGTCATTGTCAGACTGTGGGGATGACGGAGAGATAGACAAACTGTTTCACCGGAAGGGCTGGGACAGACGCCCACTACCTGTGCTGAGTAAACCGCAGGATTCCCCCATGTCCATAGAAGACAGTACGCTCCGGGTGAAGGCCCCGGAGTTCCCGAGGAAATCTAGTCCTCGGGCCAACTTTCCTCATTCAACTACATCACCCGCTCTGATGGTGGGGATGCAGCGTGCTTCGTTGCGGGCACCAAAGACAAAGCAACCCAAGATGGTGAAGGTACCTCGGCACCCGGAGGCCATCGTGCAGCCAGGAGAAGGTGAGCGAGATGTGATGCCGCCTCTAGCCAGGTTGCAGAGACTTTTCTCCCAGAGAGTCGCCCGTGAATATGGGTGGGAGTACCCCTACTTGCCTCGGGACTTATTGTATGAAGTCGAGGTCCTGCGACCAAGGTGGTATGACGAGTTTGTATGGGAAAAGCTTAAAGTGCCCCATGCCAGGCGATACCTGTCATGTTCGCCGCCTGTGTCTAAAAAGTTCAAGGACTGCAGAGCTGATTGGAGACTTGGGCGCCATATTCATGCCGATAAGGTGCTCATCTGCAGGAAAGAAGGAGAGGATGTCGAGTATTCGGTGGAAGTGTTTGACGGGCACCTGAAGCCCCTGTTTCTGCCGGATCCAAGGTTCTACTTATAGGAGAAGTGAGCTCCTATCTTGTTGCTGTTGAAACTTTCTGGAAGAGACATTCCCAGACGCCTAGAACTGTGCCCTACTTTTGTTTTGATTTGGGCTTTTCTTTTCCTCACTGGAGACTTGGGAGCTGTTGTTTTTTTCTCCCTTTTCTTCATGTGCCAAAGGCAGAGACTTTTGGGGTAGAGTCAGAGTAGGAAAGCAGGAAGAATGAAGATCTCACCAAGTGTCATTACCGCAGCGCTGTCACCAGGTGGCATTGTTGTGCAATGGTTGTTTGAAATGTTACACATGCATTACTTACTTATTGGAGTGAGTTGGTCTCTCGGCTGACGGACCCACTCATGCCAAGTTAACACAGAGTGTTAGGATGTGTTTTTTTGTTTCCCTTCTGCAGGAGATTTGTCGGTCAAGACTACTGAGTATGGGGTGGTTCTTAGACAGTGACGGGAGGGATTGTATATGTGTACATGACAGATGTTTTATACGAAAGTTTTAATGTTTTATAGTTCCCTTTCCCTGGAGCAGGTCTTGGCACACACAGTATCCAAAATTTGAGGGATAGCCTCTGGGGCCCACTTCATGTCACCACTCCTTGGGAGACATGGGTGTGCACCTGACGCTGGGGACCAGCGTCAAATCACAAGGGGGAGTGTGTAGCGGGGTCTTCAAAGTTAGTGGGATACACCTGGGGGTAGAGAGACCCAGGTGTGTAATTATGTCAGGGATTAGACCCCTTTTTGTTATTCGTGGAGGATTGGGTGGTGCAATATTCTCCTTGGCCTGTGGGTGGCGACATACCTACAGGCTCGAGGTAGAATCACTACCACAGTGCTACCCTTTTTGTCCCTTCCTGGAGATGGTACGGCTGGGGCGGGGAACCCGCCGTGGTGTCGATGGGAGGAGATAAAAGGGGGAGACGCCCTCGCCACGAGGTCTTTGGGGGATCATCTCTTCACGCACCCAGGCACCTTAGGCCTGGGTGCGGGCGGTTCAAGGTTCCGGCCTAGGCGCCCTAGGCCTGGCCGGAATGAAGATGGAGTCCATCCCAGGCACCTTCAGCCTGGGGTGAGGTACTATTGAGGAGGCCTGGGACCCGGTGACTCCGACTGGGTCCCGCGAGGGTGAAGTTGCTCCAGGGCGCCCCTTGCGAGGGGACCCGCATCTGAGGTGAGGAGGCTGGGGAGGTCACCCGTCCGAAGACCCGGTGCAGTGTCAACCCGGTGACGGATGGGCCTTCGGTAACTCCCTTGGAGGACATCTTCCCCTGATAGGGGCTACAGCGCAGCGGAGGAGCTTTCATCAAGACTCCTGCAACCCCTGGTCATAGCACAGGGAGTGTAGGGACTAGGAACCTGTACAGTGCCTCGACCTGCTCATCCCACCGTATCCTGCCATATATTGTTTGTTGTGGAGCTACGGAATAAAACTAACAGTTGGACTGTGATCGGTGTATGGACTCTGTTGATGGGAGCAAAGGGAGATTCCAGCATAGCAGGGCTAAGTTCCGCAACCCAATGCACATTTGGCCCGAGGAAGATATGGATACTGGCCTTCACCTCACCCACAGCCATGGGGAGGACATGGGCCGTAGCGCACCTCACTCTCGAAACCCAGGTACCCCTAGACAAGAGCTTTCGGACAACCGATAAACATGTGAAGGGGGTGAGGCCGCTACATATGTGATCCGACACACAGCTGCCACTCTGTAGCAGTAAAACTGCTATGGGGCGGCCAGCAAGCGGTTAAGAATAAAAATGAAATTGTCATACTTTATGTTTAATTCAACAGAGGGTCAATCTTCACAGATCAGTTTATTGTCTTACTATTTAGCTCTTACACTAGGCCAAACCTGCTACTTGAATGGAATCGCAGACATACAGTGCCTTGAAAAAAGTATACAGACCCCTTGAAATGTTCCACATTTTGTCATGTTACAATCAAAAACGTAAATGTATTTTATTGGGTTTTTATTTAATTGGCACATAATTGTGAACTGGAAGTAAAATGATAAATGGTTTTCTACATTTTTACAAATAAATATGTGACAAAATGTGGAAAATTTCAATGGGGTATGAATACTTTTTCAAGGCACTGTATTAAACAGGTTTCATTTGTGCCTATAACATGCTTGTTGCAATATGTATGCTTTTTCCTGAACAGAAACCACATTAACAGTTAGAATTTTGTTCTTTCAAGAAAAAATTTCCATCCTGTTCCTTTGAATGTTATCATTGCTACAGTCAAAAATGATCGTTGATTTGACTCCACTAACCATTAGAAAATTGAATGACTGTTTTGAAAACAAAAGTTTACAAATGACAGTCTACTGCTGTGTGATCAGCTTTAGTGGACTTATGTATAGGCAGTTCTACTGTAGTCACTCAGCAGGTCTGCCTCAGACCTTATCTTTACATTAAAGTAGAACTATAGGCAAAACTTTTTTTTCCCATTTTGGATAGAGTAAGGGAGGGTTATAACCCATCAGATTTTTTTCGCCATCTGGGTCCCATTTATGAGATTTCCCTTCACTTTCTGTCCTATAGCCAAACAGGAAGTGAGAGGAAATCCCAACAAATTAAGGAGTATCCTCATTGGAAGATTTCCCCCCTTTTACTTTTCTGGGGACAACCCAAAATGTGGGATTTTCTTTTACTTTCACTTTCAATTATAATGGCAAACAGGATAAATAGGGTGAAGCTCTCTAATGGGGGCACAGACAGCAGTAAAAACCTGACAGGGGTTCTAATCCCTCTCCACTCCATCCAAACTAAATAAATAAAAAGTTTTGTCTTTAGTTATACTTTAAGCAAAGATTATGTGACGAATGATCTGTTAGTTGTTACATTATGGACACTGGAGGGTGCCTGGAGCTATTATTTCTGTATATTGGTAACCATTTATCAATTTTAGGGGACAGAATAGAAGATGCCACCAGACAATTGGTAATTGGTCTAGGTCTAAGGTCTAGGATTTTCTACCTGACTTAGATATATTCTTTTCTGTTGATCCATGATACTGTGGTCAGTTTACGCGCCTCCGTCAGCCGGCTGTCTCTCCTCTCTCTCCCCCCCCCCCCCCCGCCTGTCAGCTAGTCTCAGTGCCGATCTGCTCCCCGCCCCTACCCTCTTGTTGTTTTGATACGAAATCCTGCTTAAATAACTGTGTTTTATTCCTATGATCCCATGTGTTAGATTAAGTTATGTGCCCTAGGTATGTGTCCTATAAAAAATATGCAGCTTCATACCTTATTTTAGAGTGGCGCTCACGTGACTGCGTGCCGCTCTCCTCCTCTCCTCCTGGCTGACGTCAGCGGGGGATTCTCAGCCCATCCCGCTATAGTTCTTATGCCGCGTACACACGATCGTTTTTCATGAGGTTAAAAATGCCATTTTTAAAAATGGGCATTAAAAATGATCGTGTGTAGGCTCCAAAACATTTTTAACGACGTGAAAAATGGCCTAAAAAAAATTAGAACCTGCTCTATTTTTTCACGTTGTTTTTCACGTCGTTTTTTTTAACGTCGTGAAAAACGGTAGTGTGTATGCTCTTACGAGGGGGAAAAAACGCGCATGCTCAGAATCAAGTATGAGACGGGAACGCTCGTTCTGGTAAAACTAGCGTTCGTAATGGAGATGGCACATTCGTCACGCTGTAACGGACTGAAAAGCACGAGGCTGAAAAGCGCGAATCGTCGCTCAACAAACTTTACTAACATGAAGGGTGGCGCCATCCGAACGGAACTTCCCCTTTTTAGTGCCGTCGTACGTGTTGTACGTCACTGCGCTTTGCTCAAGCGTTTTTTTTAATGAACGTGTGTATGCAAGACAGGCTTGAGAGGAAACATGAAAAATCCTGTCGAGAAAAACGTCGTTTTTTTAAATGACATTAAAAACGATCGTGTGTACGCGGCATTAGATCGGGGAAGGAGTGTGGCAGGTGGTCACGTGAGCGCAGAGAGACTCTCTGAAATTAGGTATGAAGTTGCATATTCTTTATAAAGCACATACACTGGGGCACACAACTTAATCTAACAAAAGTAAAAATAGGAATAAGACAAAGTGGCTTTACAACCACTTTAAACATTCTTTATTTCGTTGGGGCCAATTCGCACCATTGCTGCGTGTTAAAATGTATTGCATTAGGACAGCTAATTTATTGGAATAGGCTACTTAATGCACCAAAAAAGTACAAGTAGCACTTTCGGCAGCACACTGCACTACAATGCATGTTAGTGCTTGCATATCTATCAGCAAGGTGTGTTTGGATGCCATTTAGGATGAACAGCACTAAATGGCATTTCCACGTGTAGCGCCTTCCCCTCTTCTCTCTCCGTGCGACTCGCACTGTCTCTTGTCTAGGGGTATCTGATGGGGGAGAGAGAGAGAGCGGGTGGGCTACGCCTAGCTTCCACCACGTGGGAATACCTGTGGTATCAGCAATGTCTTGTTTACCTTCGGGTCTGTGCTGTGCACCCGGATCCTCCCTCCAAGAGTCACCGTGAACTTCGTCCGCCAGGAAGTGAGCCTCACACCATTAAAGTCCAACACTCCTTTATTAGAACACACCATACAGGGACTTCCTTGATAGAACAGAAAAGGAGGTGTGAGTGTGAATAGGCCCAGACACAAATTCGGTCCTCCACTCTCCTCCTGGAGAGTGGGCTATGGTCTCTGCACGAGGTGAAGGGGATCCTTCTGGACGGTCTCCGACAAGAGACTCACCCGTCACCGGCAGTCTGCTGCACCGGGTCTTCGAGTGAGGAGCTCTCCCCGGTCCATTGCGTCTTACTCAGATTCAGGCCTCCATCCCCGAAGTGCCTTAGGACCCTTCCCTCGCGGAACTCAGTGTTGGGCACTGAGCTCCGGACCTTCTTGTAAGTACCTCACCCCAGGACTGAAGGTGCCTGAGGTGGAACACGATCCCCGTTGGTCCCCTAGGCCGAGGCCTCCTAGGGGACGAGCACAAACCCACGTCCGCAAGCTGAAGGTGCTTGGGACGAAGACCCCGTGACCAAGATGGCCGGCCCCCTTTATACCCTCCCCCAGCAAGCACGGCGGGTTCCCCGCCCCACCATACCGCTGCCGAGAGAGGACAAAAAGGGCCTCGGCACACAGTGATATTCGTCCCTCCGGTCACAGTGACAGCGCCACCTCGTGGACCACAGGGAACATAGCACTGATGTCACAGCCAGATTCAAAAAATGCACCCGGGAAAGTAAGTACCCGCTACACACGCATAATGCATGCTATCACATGAATGTGTACATTACCGCAGAGCAATATTGTAAACAGGCCCTTAATGTGGGGTACGGATATCAGAGTCATTAGACAGCAATATCTTATAACTAGTGAATATGTGTATTATTAAAGGGGAGTTCCAGCCTTTTTTATGTTTATTAAAAGTCAGCAGCTACAAAAAGTGTACTTACCTGTTCCACTGTCCAGCGACGTGGCCGCCCAGAGCTTCGCTCCCCCCCCCCTCCGCCGACGCCTCCATTCTAACTGTGGGCACCCAGCCGTGACAGCTTTTGGCTTTCCTGGCCGGGCACTCACTGCGCATGCGCGAGCAGCGCTGCGCTCCCTGAGTGGATAGGTGATCGCCTGGGACCTGTCATGTGTCCCAGGTGATCGCCTACAGGGAGGGGCCGCCAAAAGGCGATATGACGAGTCGCCCAAGCGGTCCCTGGGCGGAAGGAAGAAGTGGGACAGGAAGTCCCACTCCTACTGAAGCCCCCACTCCCCCCCCCAAAAAAAAAATACATGCCAAATGTGGCATGTAAGAGGGCGAAGAGTGGTTTAAGCGGAGGTTCCACTTTTGGGTGGAACTCCGCTTTAAAGCTAGCAAAATACTTTCTGGTATTAAAAGAGGTATAGACTACAGAGAGAGCCTCAGTTGCAATATGCAGTTCAGTTTTGGGCACCAGTTCACAACAAGGATTTTAGGGAACAGGAGAAAGTGCAAAGAAGGACAACCAAACTAATAAGATTAAGAAGCAAGGAGGAGCTCAGCTATGAGGAAAGATGAGCAGAATTTAATATATTGTCTCTTGAGAAGAAGCAATTAAGGGGGATATAATAACCATTTATAAATACACAAGTGGTCCATATAGTGAACTGAAGATAAGGTTGGGAGTCTTCAAGCTGCATCTTAGCCAACTCAGAGCACCAACACACTGCAGCTCTGAACCCAGAAGTGCTCAACTCTGAGTGGGTTCAATGTGTACAGAGGAGATTGGTGAATGGCAGGGGAGGGGGAACAGAACATGGCACAGAGGCCTGGAGTGGGCAAAACTTGAAAAACAGTCACAGGGTACATGTGTCCAACAAAGTAACAGTGTACATTTGTCTGTTACCAGTTTGTGCCAGCTTCTGGTTTTAGTTCATTTATACTGTATGTTCACGGCTACATGCACACTCCGTTTCTAATTGTAGTAAATAAAATATTTTCAGTCAGCATCACATTAGATTTCTTTGTTTGTAAGGACCTTTAAGAAAATGCAATTTTGTTAAAATTCAGTGGGACCGCCCTAGTATCTCTATTGAACAAAGGACCCAATAGCAGTTAAAGATAAAAGTGTTGACCTAAGAAGAGTATACTAATTAAAACCTATTAAAGGCTAGCTAATAGGATGTTTCAGGAAGTAGCATTACCATTGTATTACAATATGTTCTATTTACATACAGTTGTGACAATGACTAGTGAAGTTAAACAGAATGTAAACTGACTAAACTAGATGCTACAGTATGCATTTTATGCCCATTGTATATGTGGTCTGCTTGGACTTGTATTTTGCTTGCAAAAAAGTTTAGATGGGCATTTATATGATGGATTTAATGTATAACGTATGTCTGGTGTCTTAGTGCATATTACAGCTCAAAATCTTTGTACAATATTCTTTAAATTTTCCTACAGGTATGTAGTGTAAGGGCCTAATTCAGCAATTACATTTATATTCAATTCGGTATCTCCTCACACACATGGTGGTAAATGGAAGGTTTCAGTCACATGGGCATGCGCATACTTTCTTCATCCAGCTTTAATTACACGCCTAACGTACACGCGTTTTAGACTCATAGACACGTACAGTTCATCTAATGACTTTATGTGTGTATGCAAATTCGCAGCGGAGCCACAGCAGAGATATGTGAACCGGCTCCATAGAGAGCTGGTCAAAATCTCCTGCTAAGGCGAATTGGATACGAGTCCCTTTGCATCCAATTCGCAATAGTGTGAATCCAGCCTTATAGTTGTTCTTTATAAAGGACACTTGGTCCTCCCAGGGGTCTCCTAAGGTCTCTAAACCTGCAGAAGCCAAAGCTTGTTGGTCTGCAGAGAGACAGAGAAAAGCTGCAAGGCAGTAGCTTAAAGGGACACTAAAGGTTCACTTTTTTTTTTTTTAAATAACAAACACGTCATACTTACCTCCACTGTGCAGTTTGTTTTGCACAGAGTGACCCCAATCCTCCTGTTCTGGGGTCCCACGGCGGCTCTCGCGGCTCCTCCCCGCAATTGATAACCCCCTCTGGGAAGCTCATTCCCGAGGGGGTTACCTTGCGGGTGCACTCCCGTGTCATATACTCGGCGTCCTTAGCCGCAGAGTGTATGACTCGGCCCCGCCCCCTGGCGGCCGCGTCATTGGATTTGATTGACAGCAGCGGAAGCCAATGGCTGCGCTGCTATCAATCTATCCAATGAAGAACCGAGAAGCAGTAGAGAGAGCGACGCGGGATCGCGCCCACTGAAATTCGGGGCTCAGGTAAGTAAAATGGGGGCTCGGGGGGGCCGGACAGTGCAAGGTGTTTTTTCACCTTAATGCATAGGATGCATTAAGGTAAAAAAACACAACGGTTTACAACCCCTTTAACAAGTGAGGCTTGATATAATGTGGATCTAGAAGGGCTTCTTTCTTTCTCGTACATCACGGGACACAGAGCGACATAGTCATTACTAATGGGTTATATAGATACCGTCAGGTGCTGGCACTGGCAACTTCCAAAACCGGAAGTACCCTCCCCTATATAAGCCCCTCCCATCCGGGAGCACCTCAGTTTTTTGCCAGTGTCTAAGGTGTTGGCCAAGAAGAAACATGTGTTTTTCACTGAGCTTGCGTACAGGTTCTTTTGGGCCTCAGTAAGCTATTCCGGATCCGACCAAAAAAGCTTCATAGCTAAACGGTCGGTACCCGGGCCTTGCAGAGAAGAGCAAGGTTTTGCCTGTAATGCTTCTCTTAGGAGAGCTGGACCCTGGGATCCAGAGCTCTGGTCATACCCACGACCAAGATGTTTTCTGTGCAGGGTGCTATACAGGTCCAGGGGAGTGGAATCCTTGGGAACCCGGTCCCTGAAGGTTTGATTACAATGCCTGCCATGATAGGTGAATTTTGGGCTTTTGTGGACCAAACAAAGTCCTGCGGCGGGGAACAGGTAAGTGGGGGCCCCCAGGAACTTGGTTCTATTGGGGGACCCCCAAGCCTAATTTGTCTTTCTGTCTGTTACCTAATGGTATTCCCGCAAAATTCTGTGCATGCCTGTAACTACTAAAAAAATGTAATAATTTTTAATGGTGGTCAAGAAAAAAAAAAAAAAAATTTTTTTTATATATATATTTAATATATTAGACTGCGGTACCTGTGTTTGTCCACTAGAGGCCGCTGTGGAATGTTTTCTTGTCATGTGGACTAGTTTCTTCTCAGCAGAGCAAGTCCAGGCAGATGGTGAGTTCTCTCATGTGAAACTGCTTCCTCTGCCATGTTGCAATGCTCGTCCATCCCCCGGCCTGCGGCAAAGAGGGGCCCTGGCTCTTGTCCCTAGTTTCCATTTTTTCGAAATTAGCGCCAAAGGCGCACGTGGCCGCGCGCGTGCGCGTGCACGCGCCTCTATATATAGAGGTGAGCCGGAAAAGGGGGCGGAGCCTGGGGGATGACGCTCTGTGCGCGCCGCAGCGCTTCTGCGCATGTGCGGGCGTCCCAGCATGATAAAAATCACAATATTGTGTGGTGAGCTGGCTATGAAGTGCAGAGACAGAGCTGGCAACATTTAAAAAAGGGCATACAGCAAGCGGTTGATACAGGCATCCCCTAGAAAGGCACATTAGTAGACACCAACTGTTTCTTATAGCAGCATTTATGCTAGACTATTGTCAGTAACTGGTGTATTTCGGCTGGAATACCTCAGCTTTGTGGCTTAGGAATATGCTGTCTAAAAACTCCGGGACTAGAAATTCCAGGAGGAATAGGGGGTCTCCATCGGGCTCTGAGGATCTTGGGCATGCTTTGGCTGCACCAGTCTCCCCTGAAGAATCAGAGGTAAGTGACCGTAGAGCACCCTCAGGAGTACCTGGTACTGTGGCTGTCCTCAGTTCACCTGCTCCTGTGTATGTAACAGAGGAGGTTTTTTCCTCAGCTCTGGGAGGGCTGGAAGAGAGATTGTCAGCATTGATCGCGGCTTCCCTGTCACAGGAGAAAAGCGCCCGATCTCCGTCTCCTCCCTCAGAGTGCCTGTTAACAGAGCAACAGTCCCATACAGGGATCGACCTACCTGAAGGGGATCAGGATGAGGTCGATTCGGTTGTAGAGGAATCAACAGTGGAAGAGCCATTCTCAGCATCACATGCTGAAAGGTTATGGGTTCAGTCCCTGACTAATATGGTCCGATCAGCATTTAAAATGCCACTTGCGGAGCCATCATCCACTTCTGTCTCCTCGTTGGGGTCGCTAAAAGCTCCCCAGACTGTTTGTTCCTTTCCGATCCATCCTTTACTGGAAGGGCTCATTTACCAGGATTGGGAGCATCCTGACAAAATATTTACTCCCCCTAAGAGATTTCCGGTGGTCTATCCCATGGAGGATAAGTTCATCAGAAAATGGAAGGTCCCTACAGTGGACGCAGCCATCTCTTGTGTGAATAAATCACTGACATGTCCGGTGGATAATGTCCAAATGTTCAAGGACCCAATAGATAAAAAATTGGAGTCCTTATTAAAATCTGCTTTTTCTACAGCAGGATTGGTGACACAACCAGCAGTGGCAGCTATTGGGGTCTGCCAAGCAGTGAAGGATCAGTTGAAACAGGTCTTAAGGGACTTGCCAGATCAGCAGGCTCTTGCCCTAGCTGATCTACCTAGAGCCTTATGCTTTGCGGTGGACGCCATAAAGGATTCAATCCATCAGGCCTCCCGCCTTACGCTGTCTGTAGTACATATGCGCAGGCTTCTATGGCTCAAAAACTGGTCTGCTGAAGCTCCCTGTAAAAAATTGCTGGTCAGCTTCCCATTTCATGGTGAGCGCTTATTCGGGGAAGACCTGGACAAGTATATCCAGAGAATTTCCAGCGGTAAAAGTACACTTTTGCCGGTTAAAAATAGAGTTAGAGATCCCTCTTTTAAGAGGCCGGCTTCTCCAGTCCCTAGGACATCGGCTGTGAAACAGTTCAGACGGCCTCCTCGGTCAAATCCCGGAGGTAAAAATCAGGGACAGTTGCAGGGTAACAAGAAGCCCTGGAGCAGGAGAGGTACAAAACCTCCCCCAAAGTCAAATGCATGAAGGGTTGCCCCCACTCAATCGGGTGGGGGGAAGACTTCAGTTGTTCACAGAGACCTGGCGGGACACGATCCGAGACAGATGGGTGCTCTCCGCAGTAAATCTGGGATACAAATTGGAGTTAAAAAACTCCCCTCCTTCCCGCTTTATAAGGTCAAACGTGCCAAGGGATCCCCAGAAGAGAGGATCCCTCCTGTTGGCACTGGAACAATTATTGCTCCAAGCAGTAATTATAGAGGTTCCCCTGGAAGAATGGGGGTTCGGGTTTTACTCAAACCTCTTTACAGTTCCGAAGCCAAACGGGGACGTGAGGCCCATATTAAATCTAAAAGGGCTAAACAAATTCCTACATATCAGGACTTTCCGGATGGAGTCGATCCGATCGGTAGCCACTGCCCTACAAGGGGAGGAATGGTTAGCCTCGATCGACATCAAAGATGCTTATTTGCACATTCCCATCTTTCCAGCCCACCAAAAATTTCTACGCTTTGCGGTAGAAGGGCGCCATTTTCAGTTCAGAGCCTTACCCTTCGGTCTGGCCACAGCACCAAGAGTGTTCACAAAAATTCTGGCCCCATTATTGGCCAATCTAAGGACACGAGGTGTAACGATAATGGCATATCTAGACGACTTGTTGCTGATAGACCACTCAGTGGAAAAACTAGAAGTGGTTGTTCACGAGACAATCAAGTTTCTGGAATATCACGGTTGGATTATCAACCGAGACAAGTCAGCCCTAAAACCAGTCAAAAGTCTGGAATACTTGGGGCTAAGGCTGGATTCAGACCAGAGAAAATTTTTCTTGCCTCAAGAAAAGGGGTCGTCTTTGAGAGATTTGATCCACTTAGTGGGTTCAAAAAGACAGCCATCCATACGCCTGTGCATGAGGCTGCTGGGAAAAATGGTGGCATCATTTGAAGCAGTACCCTACGGTCAATTCCATTCAAGGAAATTGCAAAGGGCCATACTGTCAGCCTGGAACAAAAAAGTTCAGGCTCTGGACTTACCAATGTCCTTGTCCCCTTCCGTTCGCAAGAGCCTCCGCTGGTGGTTGGTTCCCCAGAATCTGGAAAGAGGGAAATCCTTCAGTCCGATTTCCTGGAAGGTGGTCACTACAGATGCCAGCCTTATAGGCTGGGGAGCAGTACTGGAGCAATGGTCTCTCCAGGGCAAGTGGTCAGAAGCAGAAAAGGCCCTGCCCATCAATCTCTTAGAGATACGAGCAGCCCGGTATGCCCTAGTAGCATGGACATCCAAACTCCAAGGGTCCCCTGTCAGAGTTCAATCAGACAATGCCACAGCAGTGGCATATATCAATCGTCAGGGGGGCACCAGGAGTCGTGCAGCCCAAAGGGAAGTAAATTACATCCTGAGATGGGCAGAAAGATATGTCCCAGCCATATCTGCGGTATTCATTCCAGGAGTGGAGAATTGGAAGGTGGACTTTCTAAGTCGCCAACAATTATGCCCAGGGGAATGGTCCCTTCATCCCGAGGTTTTCCGGACAATATGTCAGCGGTGGGGAACACCGGATGTAGATCTGCTAGCATCCAGATTCAACACAAAAGTGGACAGGTTTGTCTCTTGGACAAGGGATCCCCTAGCGTGCGGCTCGGATGCCCTAGTGTTCCCTTGGGATCAGTTCAAGCTGATATATGCATTCCCACCGCCACAATTGTTACCTCGATTACTCCGCAGAATCAGGGTAGAAAAGAAACCAGTGATTCTGGTGGCTCCAGCGTGGCCCCGAAGAGCATGGTACGCGGAGATTGTAAAAATGTCTGTGGGGAGTCCTTGGACCCTCCCACATCGTCCGGACCTGCTTTCGCAAGGACCGATATACCACCCTTCCTTACCAGCCCTAGGTTTGACGGCCTGGCTATTGAAGCCCACATTCTAAAAAAGAGAGGGCTCTCTAATGCTGTGGTATCTACCATGATCAATGCCAGGAAGCCGGTATCCAGGCAGATCTACTATAGAATCTGGAAGGCGTACATCGCCTGGTGTGAGGCCAAGAAATGGCATCCACGTAAATACGTAATAGGTAGGATTCTGGACTTCCTACAATGGGCTGTAGATAGGAAGCTTGCCTTGAGTACTATCAAGGGTCAGATTTCGGCCTTGTCAATATTTTTTCAAAGGCCCTTGGCTTCGCATTCACTAGTCAAAGCCTTTATACAAGGAGTGATGCGTATTAGTCCTCCGGTTAATATTCCCATATGTCCATGGGATCTAAACTTGGTTCTGTCGGTTCTACAAAAACAACCATTTGAACCATTGCAGCATATTTCCTTGGTGCTTCTCACCAGGAAATTGATTTTTCTAGTAGCCATTTGTTCGGCTAAAAGAGTATCGGAATTAGCAGCTATGTCCTGTAAGGAGCCATATCTGGTTATCCATAAGGACAGAGTAGTGTTACGTCCTCATCCAGCCTTTCTTCCTAAGGTGGTATCGAGGTTTCATTTGAACCAAGATGTGGTTCTTCCTTCTTTTTTCCCCAAACCTACTTCGGTAGAGGAAAAGTTATTGCATTCTTTGGATGTAGTAAGAGCAGTTAAAGCTTATCTAAAAGCCACTGCTCAGATTCGCAGAACGGATACTTTGTTTATTCTGCCGGAAGGCCCCAGAAAGGGTCAGGCAGCGTCAAAATCTACTTTAGCCAAGTGGATTCGACAGGTCATAATACAAGCCTATGGCTTGAGAAGGAGACCGCCTCCGTTCAAAGTTAGAGTGCACTCCACGAGAGCAGTTGGAACTTCATGGGCAGTGCATCACCAGGCCTCCCTGGCTCAAATCTGTAAGGCCGCAACATGGTCTTCAGTACACACGTTTACTAGGTTCTACCAGGTGGACGTTAGAAGTCAGGAGGATGTCGCCTTTGGGCGCAGTGTGTTGCAGGCCGCAAAAGATCCTCATGTCTGATAGCGCTCAGCTTATATATGGTGTATCCCCCCCCTCATTTGGCATTGCTTTAGGACATCCCATTAGTAATGACTATGTCGCTCTGTGTCCCGTGATGTACGAGAAAGAAAATAGGATTTTTATAACAGCTTACCTGTAAAATCCTTTTCTTGGAGTACATCACGGGACACAGAGCTCCCGCCCCTCTTTGGGGACACTTATTGCTTTGCTACAAAACTGAGGTGCTCCCGGATGGGAGGGGCTTATATAGGGGAGGGTACTTCCGGTTTTGGAAGTTGCCAGTGCCAGCACCTGACGGTATCTATATAACCCATTAGTAATGACTATGTCGCTCTGTGTCCCGTGATGTACTCCAAGAAAAGGATTTTACAGGTAAGCTGTTATAAAAATCCTATTTTTCCTGTTAGAAAAGTATGATGTGTAGTTAAAGTTGGACAGGCTGGTGTCTATGCCTATACTTCGTGAGAGAACAAAAGAATGAGCTACCCATGTAATTCAAAGCTGAACTCTTGTTACAAAAATATTCATTTACTTATATTTCTTAATAGCCACAAAGGATATAAATCCACTTTGTGTGCACCAAATGCCTTTGCAAACACACATATAAGACAGAATGTAAGAGAGCAGCACTGACTGGTCTTTATAACAGGAAGCTCCTGCACAGAGGCCAAGCGTCACAACAGATTACTGCACAGATCTGAAAGAAATACAAAAAGCACACCAAGATTTAAGAAATAACACACATGCCTCTTGTATTTAGGCAATATTTATTTATCCCGGAGTTCAGCTTTAAAGCTTCAAATGCTTTATGCTTTTCTGATGCTGAACGCTCAATACAACCTGTTTGCAGCCAGTTTGAAACCCTGCCTCTTGTGCTATCTGAACAAAAAAAAAAGCTTGGTACCATCTACTCCAAAATATGTCAAACGTGAAGCACCCTCTAGTATGCTAGGTGTGATTTGATATTTTTTTTTGTCAGTGTAGGCAAATTTATGCAGGCTTGGCTGTTAGCCTGCTTTTTTGTTTTTTCTGGGTTGGTAGAGATCCAGGGAGAGCTGGATGACTCACAGGCAGCATCAATAATACCTCCCCCTTATTTCTAGAATGTGCTGGAACCTTCTGGAAAGATAGGAGAGGTGAGGTGGAACTACCTGGAGTATTCAGAGGGCCCTAACCAATCCCCATCTTGGATTGGCAGGGGGCTGGCCCCCTCAAATACTCAGGGTCAGCCAAGCTGGGGAGGGGTTGTTCGGGTGAAAGCTAGCGATTGAGTGTTAGGCTGTCGTGGCCTTTGAGGGAGCTTCCCAGTCTGGGGGGGGGTTACCTTGGGCCTTGGCTCGGGTGCGGATGGTACCTTCCTACAACCAATGGAGGTGTCATGGATAGGAGGCACAGGAGCAAGGAGAGGATAGCAGGAGAACACTGCCAGGCAAGTCTCCAGGAGGAAAAACAAGGTACAGCCAAGAGGGCTGGTGAGTGCCACACAGTCCAGAGGACTTTGAGGCACGCCTGAGAGGACAGGGTGCAAGCAGTTTGGGATGGCGCAGAGCCAGTAAAGAGGACTGTGGTGGCATGGGTAGTGGAAAGAGGCAGCTGTAGCCAGGAGGACTGGCAGGCCCTGAAGAGGTGGTACTGGGATCAGTAGCCATATGGGACAGCTAGAACTAGGACTACCATTTTTGCTACCCCATAGGGGCCTGCGGTCCCTGCCTCCAAAGGGTATTTGCTTTGGACCTGGCTGAGCCAGTGTTAGGCCTCAACTACAGTGCTAGCTGGTCCTGGGGAGTGATAGTCTCCATCCAATCAAGTGAATGTGCTTGAGGTAGAGAGGAAGTTGCATATACCAGAGGTGTATATAGTTCTCAGTCCCTATATTGCTGTTACAATCAAGTGGGCATCCCATATCTACCCTTTTCCCATCCAAGTTACAATCCCCTAAATAAAATAACAAAAAGAAACAAAGTACAAGGACCATTTCTTGACCACTGTATGTCTGAAGATTTGTGTGCCTGGCTGTGCAGGGTGAGAGGCAGACCACAACTACCAGCAGCCCCTACAAATGCAAGACTGTTGTTACTGCACCACTCTCAATATGAGAAAAGCTTACTTACATTAGTGACATGGGCATTCGACTACATAAGTTAAGAATCGGTCACTGCTTCTCCATATAGATTCCATTTATTCAATAACAGAGTAGAATTATTCAAGCCCATATCATTTTAAATATTCTTAAAATAACCCTGTCACCATAGAGTTCCTTCTACAAAATAGGTCACCTGTAAAAGAAGCCTTTATATACCGTATTTATCGGCGTATAAACATCAATAGCAGCCACTGTGCCCATCAAACGCCGCCAGTTTGCCCCCTCAAATGATGCCAGTTTCCCCATCAAATGCAGCTAGTTTGCCCCTCAAATGCAGCTTGTTTGCCCTCAAATGCAGCCAGTTTCCCCATCAAATGCAGCCGGTTTCCCATCAAATGCAGCCGGTTTCCCATCAAATGCAGCCGGTTTCCCATCAAATGCAGCCGGTTTCCCATCAAATGCAGCCGGTTTCCAATCAAATGCAGCCGGTTTCCCCATCAAATGCAGCCGGTTTCCAATCAAATGCAGCCAGTTTCCCCATCAAATGCAGCCAGTTTCCCCATCAAATGCAGCCAGTTTCCCCATCAAATGCAGCCAGTGTCTCCATCAAATGCAGCCAGTTTCCCCCTGAAATGCAGCCAGTTTCCCCCTGAAATGCAGCCAGTTTCCCCCTGAAATGCAGCCAGTTTCCCCCTGAAATGCAGCCAGTTTCCCCCTGAAATGCAGCCAGTTTCCCCCTGAAATGCAGCCAGTTTCCCCCTGAAATGCAGCCAGTTTCCCCCTGAAATGCAGCCAGTTTCCCCCTGAAATGCAGCCAGTTTGCCCTGAAATGCAGCCAGTTTGCCCTGAAATGCAGCCAGTTTCCCCCTGAAATGCAGCCAGTTTCCCCTCAAATGCAGCTAGTTTGCCCCCCCCCCCCCCGCCCGGCACTTAGCTTTCTCAGGTCAGCGCCGTCCTCCTCCGAGTCCTTAATGTCTTTTTCCGTCCTCAATGTCATCTCTGCTATGATTGGACGCCTGATAGGCGTCCAATCACAGCGCCTGTTGCTTCAGCCAATCAGGTGACCGGTAACCAGACCCGGTGCACCTGATTGGCTGAGAGGCGGTTCAGTGTTAGGGAAGCGATTCCCTAACACAGCATTGTTTAAACAGGGAACGCACAGCCTGTGCGCCCTCTGTTTAACCATTTGGAATCCGATTAGAGCCCTCTGGCTCTAATCAGGCACTTCCAAAACACACCCACCGCTGTAATTCAGATGGCCAGCGCTCAACAGGGGGACAGACACCTGAATAGTGGGCAGCAGCGGCGACAATAGATAGATTCATGCAATGCATGAATCTATCTATTGTTGAGTGACGGGTGCAGGAGAGAGGGGGTGGTGCTCCTGCGCCCACTATGGATGCACCGCCACTGGGCTGTCGGCATGTAGGCAGGTGTCCTACTGGATGTTTAGTTAGCTTGGCTACCCAAGTAGGGGGAAGGGGTTAAGGTTATACTGTTTTCCGTGTGTGACTTTGCATGCTTTTTTCGGGGTCCAGTCTCCCTCAGGTGTGATATTGAAGGGAAGAGGTCCGGATCCTGGGGGCTTGGGATTTAAGAGAACACCGGACACTTGTAAGGGCTTCCTTGGACCTGTGGTCCAGCCTAAGAAGATGATCCATTGGTACACCCCCAGAACATGGACTTTTTCACTAGAATTTTTCCACGAATGGACTATTCCCAATATTACTTCACTTGCTCAGGTAACCTGGGGCAGCCTCACATAGGTGTAGTTAGGATGAGAATGTTATTGCATGTCATACATGCTCTACTGAACTTCCAGTAAAGTTGTTGCAACTGCATTGAGCCTGGTCTGAATTTATCAAAGGGGAGCATGTTGTGTCCTAAGAACCTGGGTCTGTAATAGTACTAAGGGGTATGTGTAACACCACTATGAAAAGGTTAACTCTCAAGGCAAAAAAGAGGAGATAGTTGCCATGGGTAACCGTAAGAAAGAACTGCTACAGCAACCAGCTATTTGGCATGGTACCTGGGTAGGTGACAGGTCCTCCGGTAGCAAGGAGGTCCGTGCTCTAACTCCCTCCCTACCTGTCCATCTTGTCTGGTGATTGGGAACAGACTAGTATTACAGACATCTAAGACCTGATCATTAGGTACAGGAAGAAAAGAGTTAATGAGCAAGGAGGAAGTCTGCACTCTGAAGTCAAATCCTGTAAGGAGGGCGTAGAAGCGGGACCGGACTGCACTCTGTGCGTCAATAGACACACACAGCCTGGCTCAGGATCGAGACCGCTTGTTTTCCCCCATAGCAAGCACTTACTATGGGGGCAGACACAGAAGAAGAGAATTCCAGAGCACTGGCAGGGGGCCCCAGAACAGGAGAGCTGGGGACGCTCTGTGCAGAATTATTGCACAGAGCAGGTGAGTATGACATCTTCGTAATTTAAACATTTTAAATTAAAAAAAAACTCCATTCTAAAATACAATAAACAAACTCCCCTATGCATATACTGTATATTGGACAATAAGGAGTGGTATTGTCCTATTGATTCACAAACTGTTTCACTGTTTGAGCGTGAGCTTCAAGAACTTTGTACCCAGGCCCACATAAAGGGATTGATTGATAAGGATACCTTGGAATACCTAATTAATCCACACCCATGGACCCCCACATTTTATATACTACCCAAGGTCCACAAAAACCTGACTTGTCCACCAGGGAGACCCATTATCTCTGGCATTGGATCTTTGTCTGAAAATACAAGTAGATATGTGGGCTCTTTTCTTCTCCAACTTGTAATAAGCCTCCCCTCTTTTATTAAAGACACACCCGATCTGCTAAGACATGTGGAGGACACATGTTCTTCCGGTCGCCCTGCTCGTAGCCATTGATATCGAATCTCTATATTTGAGTATCCCACATGAGCAGGACGTCCAAATGACAGAGTCCTTCCTCATGGAGGAGGACAGACTTATGTGGCTATTAAACCGGTTTATACTGGCTTTGCTTACCTTCATTTTGACTAAAAACTACTTTGTATTCATGGATCAACAGTTTTTACAGATACAGGGGGTAGCCATGGGCACATGTTGCACTCCATCCTTTGCCAATCTATATCTAGGAGGATGGGAGAGATAGTTTTTTTCCAGCAATACCTATGTGCCCTGGCTCCCCTATATTCTGTGCTGGTTCAGGTACATTGATGACCTGTTGGTCATCTGGACAGGTACAGAGAGGGATTTGCAAATGTTTTTGAATCAATTAAATTCCAATTGTTACCATATGAGATTCACTCACACTTTGAGCGAGTCACAAATATCCTTTCTTGACTTAAACATCTCGATTGACCCAGATGGTTATATACAATCAGACCTTTACCGCAAGCCCATGCCACCAGCTCGCATCCGAGCTCGCTGATTCGGGGCATTCCGTATGCCCAATATTTACGGTTGCAGAGAAACTGTACCTCGGACTCCGATTTCAAGAGACAGGCAGATTTACTACCCCAGAGGCTGTTAGCAAGAGGCTACTCTTGAACACTTTTGAGACATTCTTTTAATAGGGCTTGGGCAAAAATAAGGGAGTCTCTACTGTATAATACTTTCTCAAAATACAGTCCCCCAACTGTTGGCCTGGTTACAAGGTTCGCTACCAACGAACCACAATTGCAATCATTGATCGCAAAAAATTGGCATTTCCTCACCGAGGATCATACCATCTCAAAATATGTGAGACATACCCCTGAATTGATTTTTAGACGATCCACTACGTTAAGAGACCAACTAACCTCTAGTCACTATGTACTGCATAAAAATGCCAACCTTCTACCAAGGGGCACATATTGTTGTGGCAATTGTCCACGCTGCCCCTGGGTTAAGGAAGGTTCTGGTATTCAATTACCTAATTGGTCAGTGTCACAAATCAAAAACCTTTTCAGACTGTTCTACACGAGGAGTTATATTCATTATGTACTGCCGATGTAGAGCATTCTTACTCGGCAAGACTAAACGTGAATTTAGACAGAGAATTGGTGACCACATCTATTATTCAGGTGTAGGTAAGATTATCACGCCTGTCACTAGACATATAGGCCTATACCACAAGTATCATACTGAGATGGTATCGTTTTTTGTTCTTGAGTTGATTCCAATGAATCCTAGAGGAGGTAATTGGGATAAACTTATACTTCAACGTGAGACTCTCTGGATAGAGCAACTCAACACTTTGACTCCCCTTGGCTTGAATGAGGCTCACTCATACAAGCCTTTTCTATAATATAATACACCTGATGTTTATATCTTTGTCTTTTTCTCTGTTTTCTTTTCTTTAGTTTCTTATTTTCTTTCTCCTTTTTCTTCCTTTTTCTTTCCCTTTTTTTCCTCCTGTTCTTTTTCATCTCTATTGAGATTTAGAACTTCAGGACCACTAGTAATGATTCATAATATAATTACTGGTAGGTATTTATAAATTTGACTTTCATGTATTTATGTCATCTTATTTTATTTTATTGTTATTGTAATAACTATTATCTGCTGTGGTGTTTTACTTCCTTTTTTTTCCATCAGGATCCCATGGATGATTGTCCAGGAGCAACCTTCCTTTGTGATCCACTAGGGGGCCCTTAGATCAAAACATATGTCTGTGATTTCCCTTTTCTAACATGGCTACGCCAGGCATTTTGCCCTTATGATGTGTGGCGGCCCGGTTTTTGGCTATTCCCTGGTGGGTTTGCGGCCATGGAAGGTGGTGGGGGTCCATGCAGCTACATGGCTTCCACCTTGCTGTCTTTCTGGCTATAAACCCGCGGACTACATCCGCGGTGTGTAAATGCCTTCCTTGAGACATCGCGCATGTGCCGATCTGGCAATTCTGGAATTGTGCATCATGTTTTCCTGTAATGTACAGGTACGTCCCCTTTGTGATCTTCTGATGGCATGAGGTAGAGCACATATATATGTGTGTAGCGGGGTGCCACTTTGCAGTGTGGTAAAAGACTATTGTTGTATTGAGAATGAACCCAGCTCCCTCCGGAGTCTCTTTATGACATTGCAGCAACTGTTTTTTAACTGTGTGGAACGGTGCATTATGGAACTTATAGTACAGGGAGAAAGAGACTCCATTGCCATGGGTAGCAAATAGACTACAATACCCACAGTGCAGCTGTACCACCAGAGTGCATTGCATCGTCGCACAGCCTTCTGGGAGAGATTACTTAAAGGAAGGGAGGAGCTACCCTCACTCTCTCTGGACATCGCCTTCTATCAAACAGGAAGCCTGCGTTGAGGCCTGCTGCCGAAGTGTCTAGGCCGGAAAGCCTGGGCCTACAGTTGTCAAGTAGGATCACTCAGCCCAAGGAGGGATCCTTTTCCGTGTGTCCAACTCTTGCTCTTCAGAGACCGGAGTCGCCCATCTGCCGACACCTTGTGTGGCTGTGTGAGGGACCGGAGACTGCAAATTGCGGAGACCGGAATGCCTGCAGCGGAGCGTACCAGAGGGACGAGGCCTGCTTTGGTGAGGGGGCACCTGCCCAATATTGACTGGCTGTTGCGTAGGACTGTGACTTTTAGAGGCCTGCCATTAGAGTAGTACGCCACACACAAGGACATAGTGCATTTCACAGTGGCGGCGTGTTTTAAAGATTGGGTGTTTGCACCATCCGCGAGTTATACATACTCATAAACATTGTGGATGTTCAGTTCTTCTGTTTTTTCCTTAACCTCCCTGGCGGTATGATTCTGGCAGATTTTAGGTGCTGAAAGTGGTACCATTATTCTGCATGGAAATTTGGCGTTTTATATTGCAGGCCTGTAATTCTTAGGAATAACTCACTTAAATCTGTCCAAACAAGAGTCTAGTAGACATCCCGGGTATGATAAAGTTCAAAAAACAAAATCATAAATTATAATATAATAAATAACTATAAAATAACTATAACAAATAATAATATAATAATAATAAAAGTGTTTTTCAGTGTTTGATGACGAATTTCCCAACAAATCGCTATCGCTTAATTCTGCAAGTGATTCTAATTTATTATCGCTGTTTTCTAGCTGGTCTAAAACCACTTTTGACATAAAGGGACACTTTTTGGTTGCTATGGACAATCTCCAAATTCCAGGCAGAAAGAACAGTTTTTATTATATAAAAGTGCATGCAGGACACTGGACAGACCACTAGGGACAAAGGGGGTGTGTAATTATTTTATACAGTACTGTAATCTGTAAGATTACAGTATACTGTATGTTTACTGTGTTTTAACTTTTTTGAATTTGGCGCCGATCTCCGTCCTCGTGCGTTGTAACGTCGCAGGGAACGGAGCTCGTCGGCACTGTGTGAATTGAGCGAGGAGACAGCTCGATCACACAGCGGGGAGGCATCGCAGGATCCAGGGGACAAGGTAAGTAACTCTGCTGGATCACTGCGATGCAATCCCGAGTCTGGCTCGGGGTTACCGCTTTTGGTGCTGAAACTTCACCCCGAGCCAGACTCGGGAATACCGCTAGGCAGGTTAAACTTATGGATTACAAATGTTTATTGTGCACCAACAAATGCTAGCCAAGACTCTTACGGCTGGAAGGAACTTTGTACTGAGCTCAGTCAGGCCTGTCTAGAGCGGATAGTACCGGGACACGTGTACAGTGTTGCCTATTAGGGGGAGCTCGCGAGCATACAGCATATATATATGTAGCGATACCCCCAGTTAAGAGGGCTGCCTGTATGATTTTTTTTGGGCCCTGTAATGCACCGCTGTCAACCCCTGGCAATCGGCTCCAACCTCCCTTGGCACAGTTAGTGGAGTTGATAGGACTGTGAGGCCTGAAACAGTCCTATGACAAGAACACAGTAGAAAGAACCAGACAGCGCAAAACCAATCCTAACACAATGCAGCTGAACACTGAAGGTCAAAATATAAATCCTTAAATGTAACGTGTATAAAAAAGCAGTGCAGCGCTAGAATCATATATAACAAAAAAGAGTCCATAGGATGTGTAGTTCAGAAACCAGAAGAATGTTATCTGAAACACCAACAGGGAGATAGAAGGATCCTCTAGCTGTGAAACAGAGTGCTTGTATATGATCACAAGTGCAACCACTTCCGTGTATTTCCACCACCAGGTACACAGGCCGCTCACCTCAGAATGTGGACCTCTGTATTACCAGAAGGTCACATAAGCAGTCCCTTTAACAAGGGTAATGTAAAAGATGAGAAGGCTGTCTTCACACGGTACTTCAACCGAAATCCTCAATCACTCAATAATCCCAAAGATGAACTCATAAATTTCGCTGAGGAAGTCCTTGCCCACAGACGATACGCGTGCGAGGGGCTACACGACGTCAGGACAGCCATCTACCTGGTTCTACATCTATGTTACATGACTGTTATCTGAGCACAGGGTTTCTGTGCCTTTCGTGTGAGTAACTTTTTATACAAATAAATCAAGTGTTTTTATCTACGGAGAGCACTATGTATTTCTTTTTGACATTTTTCATGTAACTACGCCAATTTATGAGTTCATCTTTGGGATTATTGAGTGATTGAGGATTTCGGTTGAAGTACCATGTGAAGACAGCCTTCTCATCTTTTACATTACCCTTGTTAAAGGGACTGCTTATGTGACCTTCTGGTAATACAGAGGTCCACATTCTGAGGTGAGCGGCCTGTGTA
Organism: Rana muscosa; assembly: GCA_029206835.1. Lineage (NCBI taxonomy): Eukaryota > Metazoa > Chordata > Amphibia > Anura > Ranidae > Rana > Rana muscosa. The sequence continues at coordinate 95,939,437 of CM055126.1, forward strand.
CCTGGTGGTGGAAATACACGAAAGTGGTTGCACTTGTGATCATATACAAGCACTCTGTTTCACAGCTAGAGGATCCTTCTATCCCCCTGTTGGTGTTTCAGATAACATTCTTCTGGTTTCTGAACTACACATCCTATGGACTCTTTTTTGTTATATATGATTCTAGCGCTGCACTGCTTTTCTATGACAAGAACACACAGCAATATAATAAAACTTTCTTTAGCTGTCTCTTCTGTAAAGTAAAAGACACAGACACCAATATACTTAACCCTGGTATATTTACTTAGACTAGTGGGTAAGCAATAAAACTGTAACGTACATGTCGTGTGCAGAGCCCTGCAATAAACAGTGTTTAAATGGCAGACAAATATACAGTGCTATGCAACCCGAACAGTTCCCCTTGCAGCTATTTCCCCTCGTGGACAAGATGCCGCCCAGGAATGTCTACGCTACACAGTCAGGCCTGACTGAACTAAATGGAAGTTCCGTAGGGAAAATCTTCGCTAGCAACGATGGTGCACTTGAAGAATAAAATTTGTAATCCACCAATGTAACAGGGATACTGTGTCTGTCTATGAGCAAGTGCTCTCTCACCCAACCGGACCAATCCGCGTCCGGTTCTCCTGCTGCTGTGTCTAAGTACACAGATCCCTCGACATCCGGGTCTTCGGTCCTCCTGTCAATGGTGCAGCAACAATGGAGAGACGTCCCTCTCTTTCCTCGGATGAGAGCGGAAGGCTCTTTGGAAATAAGGCCCAGGCTTTAGGCCTAAAGTCACGGCAACTCAACAGCAGTTCCACTTGCTGGGCGGGCGGTGTCCAAAGAGAAAGAACTGGGCTCCGCCTCTTACTTATAAAGTCCACCCCAGCAGTCCTTGCGCGGGTCAATGCACCCTGGTTGCCTTAAAGTGTACTGGGTAATGTAGTCTCTGAGGGATTAAAAGGCAATACCCCGCTACACATATATAGGAAGTGTACACTAGAACTGTGATCTTGTGTTTTTCATTGTTTCTAACTAAAATTTTCTACTATACCATTGACTCTTGCAGGGCCCTGTAAGAGTCAATTATATTTTTTGTCTTACTCAGTCAATTTTACTTAGTAGGAAAAGTAACAATTGGTTGAGCAGAAGTCTGTGTGGAGTTTATCTGTTACCCTGTTGGACAAGTGGCCATCACAAGGTAACCTCTTTATTTACAACTTTATTACTGTGTGACATTATTGTTTTTCCCAATTACCAGTGGGTTCCACAATCTCTTGCAGACCAGTTGTGCCAAGGGAGGGTTCGAGCCATATTCCTGGGGTTGATAGCCAGAGTACAGACCCAAAACAAAACCAGCAGCTCTGTTAACTGGGGGTAGTGCTACACGTGTATATATATTATTATGTTTTTTCCATCCATTTGATCATGTATATACACACTAATACTGGAGTCTATTGAATCTTTTGATTTAGCCATTTTTTTTGGTATGATGAATTATACTTATCTACCATTTATTTCATTTTATTAATTACTGTGGCTAATACATTTTTTTTAATCAATTCCATTTTTTGATTAGACTCTAAATTGGTGTATTTTCTGTGTGTGGGGCTCCCAAGCCCTCCGGGACGGGCCACTCTCCCTTGGGCCGCTTGCATGGTTGCATTTTTGGTAAGATGATCTATTATAATGTCTGATATTTAATGTCTGATTTGATATGTATTTTTGATTAATGTATGTTTTTCTTTCTTTTGATTCATAGTCATAAATTGATAATTGCTCTATAAAACCCTGTGTATATGTACAATATAGCTCCTGAAGAAGCGGTAAACATGTAGAGCAATCCATACACAGATGGCACTATTGTCCTAATTGCCACACTTGCATGACTATAGAGCTAATGTTGGTTGATTATTCTTGTTGTTTTAAAAAAAAAATGTATTTTATTAATTCTATATTTTTGTAAAAAAACTATAAATTCTACTTGAGACTGTTATCTTTAGTTTTCATACGGTACCAATAAAGTCCATTCTAGCCTCCTGCCTCTACGCTTTTTCATCATGTTGTTAAGGTCAGTGACAGAGAAGCAGGGAGCAAGATGAAATCTTTGGTGGAGGACATAGAGCACTAGCCAGCAGCTGAACAAGGTCAGTGTAGTCTGGGAAGGCACAAATCAGAGCATACTAGTCCCACAGCACTCCTAAATCATCCACCGCTGCCACTGTCAGGCTCTGAGTCCTGAAAATTAATCTGTCCAACTTCTTGTTGAACAAGGACATTGGGAGATCTACATCCAGTGTCATCTAATGAAAACAGATCTACTGGAACACATCTAAAAGTACGGACCATAGTCTCAGATCCAAGTGTTGTCTGCTGAGATAATGCGCCTGACAATTTTCCTGAAAATATGAACCAAATTATGATAACAAAGCTGACCCGAGAAATATGTTCTTTCACCTTGAGGATACTAAGCAAAACTGAGGAAGTGTATGGGGTGGGTAATAAGCCCTAAGGCAGTGGTGGTCAATTAAAAACTTAGAGAGGGCCTTAAGTGCGGCCCCCAACACTTCCAGAGTGCCGCACAATAGCAGCTAATTTTCATGCTTTGTAATACATTGGGGGAGATTTACTAAAACTGGTGCACACAGAATCTGATGTAGCTGCAGCATCTAGATTTTATTGTCAAAGCTTAGTTGAACAAGCTGAAGTTAGAAGCTGAGTGGTTACTATGCACAGCTGCACCAGATTCTGCGGCACCAGTTTTAGTAAATCTCCCCCATTGTGTCAAGCAAATGAATGGGCTGTAATGCACCCTAAAGCCGAGTTCCAGACGTTTTTGTGTTTAATAACAGTCAGCAGCTACAAAAAGTGTAGCTTCTGACTTTTAATAAACACACACTCACCAGCCCCACAATCCATTGATGCAGCCGCCCAAAATCCTCTGTTTTCTCCCTCCCCGGCACCGACATTATAAGTATGGGCACCCGGCTGTGACAGCTTGTGGCTTTACAGCCAGGTGCGCACTGCGCATGCATGAGTCGCGCTGCGCCTCCTCAGTGGCCGGGCAATCTTCTGGGACCTGCAATGTGTCCCAGAAGATTGCAGGGAGGGAGGGGGAGAGGAGAACTCCTGCTCGAGTTGCCTAGGTGGCCCGAGCGGAAGTGGGAGCAGGTACCTGTTAAAACTGGGTACCTGTGTGGTGGAGATTTTTCAAATCCATATTTATAACAAGAAGCTTCAAGGGAACTCTCTAATTAAAAGGACTCTACGTGTATATATGGATGTATATGTTTTTACAATACTTTATTATTAATGTGACTTAAATTTATCTTTCAATGACTCTATAGTGTTAGAACATGTTTAGAATCAACAGCATACCCAGCTGTGGAATTTCATCTGACAAAAGCCTCTTATCTTAAGGTGACCAGATTTTTTAAATGAAATCCGGGGACATATTTTTTTTTTTACTAGTAATGGCGGCAATCAGCGACTCTCTGCCCATCGCCGTCGCCGTCGCAAGTCTTACTCTCCGGGCCCCGGCTACTACTGGGTGGGGAGCGGAGGAAGATCACTTCGCCAGGGAAGGCAAGGAGATAAGCAGGCAGATGGCTGGCCGGGACTTGAGCCAAGGCAGAAGAACATGCAAGCGGACCTGAATATGCATGTGCCCGAAACTGAAGAAATATTCCCTCCGCTCCGACCAGCACATGATCATCAGAAAAGGGACACAGATAATGTAAAAAAATACACCCCCCTAAGCTAGTAGGAGCGGCGGAGCGCGGGGTCTGTAATTCAGAATTGTATTTTTAATTCTGCACTGACTGTCTTTGAAATTGCCCCAGCTCCTGTTCAAATCCAATCCGGGGACAATACTGCGGACAGACTTGGTCTGGGGACAGTGTCCTCAATCCGGGGACTGTCCCCGGAAACCGGGGATGTCTGGTCACCCTATCTTATCTGACCATTTGTTGGCATACTGATGTTACTTCAAAGGAGGTTGGAGGTGACAAAGGAACAGGAAGAACGTGATGATAAAAATGGTATTTGTGTCCTGGCTTAACTGAGCCCCTCACCCAAGCTAGCAACCCCCCACCCCTTGAGGGAATGCAAGGTCCTAGCATATGGAAAAGGGGGGGTGAGGAGAGGTGGGGTTTTACAAGGGGGTGTATATACCTGAATGCAGACCCAAAGCTCAGTCTATTTGGTCCTTGAACTGAGGAGCATGGTGACGTAATATCTCTCTCTCTATCTCTCTATCTCTCTCTCCCCACTTCCGTCTTACTTTTCTTTTGCTTTCCTGTAACTCTTATTTTTCTACAACTTGTCCTGATATACTGCTGTGTCCATTATAGTCATATTCTTATGGGTATTATTGTGTAACATTAGTATCATCTTTGTCATAGGTGGTATCATTTAGGTTATAGCAATATTCCTATTTTGTATTGTGTAACATTGGTATCATCTTGCAATTAGGTGGTATCATTTCTGTATAAATAAATGTAATTGTTTTCTCTTTTCCCACCGTTAACGTTTGATTTAATTTTATATAGACAAAAGGTTTTAATCACTTATTTTAATAATTTAAGCGAGATACATATATTTCCGTAACACCTGCTCCCCCCAAAAAAATTACACGCCAAATGTGGCATAGGAGGGGGAGGAATGTTTAAAGCGGAACTACCCCTTTTGAGTGGAGCTTCGCTTTCAGGACTAAAAATGTTGGTCCTGCTGTATTTTTGTTATGCACACTGATGAGAAAGTGGAAGTAAAAAAGTTCCATTGTTGGTATCAGTGTCAGTCCCAGCACTGGAGTCAGTGGCCACAAAAATAACCCCAGCATTGGTGTCATGGACTGCGATAATAACTCCTAGCATTGGTGTCAGTCACCACAATAATAAGCCCCAGCATCGGTGTCAGCTAATGCAAAATAACATCAGCATTAGTGTCAGTGACTGCAATATTAATCCCAGCATTGATGTCAGTAACTGCAATAATAACTCCTAATATCAGTGTTAATCGATGCCAAATTAACCTCCAACATTGGTGTCTATCCTGCAATGATAAGCCTTGGCATCGGTGTCAGTGACTGCAATAATAACCCTTCATTGGTATAATTTGCCACAATAATAACCCTTGCATTGGTATCAGTTGCCACAAAAATAACCCTTGCCTTGGTGTTAGTTGCCACAATAATAACCCATGCATTGGTGTTAGTTGCCACAATAATAACCCTTGCATTGGTATCAGTTGCCACAAAAATAACCCTTGCATTGGTGTTAGTTGCCACAATAATAACCCTTGCATTGGTGTTAGTTGCCATAAAAATAACCCTTGCATTGGTGTTAGTTGCCACAATAATAATCCTTCATTGGTATCAGTTTCCACAATGATAGCCCTTGCATTGGTGTCAGTATCCACAATGATAACCCTTGCATTGGTGTTAGTTGCCACAATAATAACCCTTGCATTTGTAGCACACCCCCGTAGGAGCTTCTGGTTTAATCTTGGGCCTTGCACATTACCTCTCTGTTCGTTGTCTAGGGGATGAGAGTCTACAGAAAGTTCAATGTCCACACAAGTTATTCACCTTTTTGTTAGGCTTTATTTCCACCCAAACTTGTATAGGTAGAGGAATGGAGGGTTAGGGGAAGGTTCAGGCACACACACAGCAGATCACTGGGGAAACTTCTAAACTTCAAAGTCACACTCACCACTTTCCATCAAGTGGGTATTGCTCACCCGGATAGGCCTCTCTCACTTGACCTAGCAGCCGGAATGATGCACAAACAAATAAGAAATAACAGTCTCTGCCACAGACCTTTAGAACGATTACATTGAACTGTTCAATGATCCTCTGCCACAGGATTTTAGTACCCGAATATTAAGCCTTACAGTTTAAGAGCCTTTAAGCCAACCCGGCAGACTGTAAGGTAACTTTAGCTACGGTGCATCCTCCAATAAGGTCACCAGGCCTTCTTCAAGATACCAGCCTTCCGCTTGGTCCTCTCCAGGACAGGTCCTCCCCTGGTTTCCTCCATTGAGTGGCTTCAGGATCACCTTCAAAGTGTAGGCCCCAGTCAGGCCAACTGGGCCTACCTGGCATAGATGCAGCCACGGGCCAGCGTGGCTCCGAGGCTAAAATCCCAGTAACACATACCTCGAGCCAGGAGGGTCACGAGGCGAAGAGAGCCCCGAGAAATGGCGTCTGCCCCTTGAGTATCCTTCCACAGCATGCTCAGCGGGGAGACCACTCCCACTGAGCTATTCCCGGGGAAAGACACCCAATAAACTCTGGCCTGCCTGTGTTCCAACATTGGCCTGGGGTAGTAACGCCACCTACAGGCAAACAGTGGGAAGTCCTTCCAAACACAGCCATAGCTGGAACAGAGCCTAATTTAATCTTCATCATTACAAAGTCTGAGCTAATTACCAGCTCAGACACCCACTAAATTTAACATAGCGCCTGATCATCAGGAGCAGGGCGCTACATACTCCCCCCACTACAACAAGACACTGTCCCCAGTGTCTGGAAGAAAAATATGGTCCTCAATCCTGAGGACCAGCACCTGAACCAAAAACTTGGATGGGGAAGGGAAAAGGAGAAGGGAATTAAAGATACAAAATATGAATATGAAATTACAATAAAATCACATTACAACCCCTCACTAACTGTCTAGACCACCCACTCTCCAGCAGTTTTGACAGAAGATCCGGCTCACCTGAAAAAAAAAAAAACACACACACAGAAAAATAACATGACAACTCTAATGCCGTGTACACACGACCGTTTTTAATGACGAGAAAAATTACATTTTCTAAAATGGTCATTAAAAATGATCGTGGGTGGGCTTCAGAGCATTTTTCACGACGTGAAAAATGGCCATGAAAAAATTGGAACATGCTCTATTTTTTCACGTCGTTTTTTACATCGTCAATTTTCTCGTCATGAAAAACGCCCGTGTGTGGGCTTTAACGACGTGAAAAAAAATGTGCATGCTCAGAATCAAGTATGAGACGGGAGCGCTCGTTCTGGTAAAACTAGCGTTCGTAATGGAGATAGCACATTCGTCACGCTGTAACGGACTGAAAAGCACGAGGCTGAAAAGCGCGAATCGTCGCTCAACAAACTTTACTAACATAAAGGGTGGCGCCATCCGAATGGAACTTCCCCTTTATAGTCCCGTCGTACGTCACCGCGATTTACTCGAACATTTTTTTCCACGATAGTGTGTAGGCAAGGCAGGCTTGAGAGGAAACACGAAAAATCACGTCGAGAAAAATGCAATTTTTTTCGTTGACATTAAAACCGGTCGTGTGTACGCCACATAAGAAGCAAAGATGCTTCTCCTAGGAGATGGAACTTTCCTTCTACTTTTAAAGATTTGACTAAACTTTAGAATAAAGAGTCTCTCCCTACTTTACTGACCACTGCCACCTAGTGTCAGAAGCAGCACACAAAAGTCCGTTATATACAAGGGCTGAAGCAGATGGACATCTTGATCCCGAAGTCTTCAGCAACCCTAATCCTAACTGACTAATTTCCCCAGAGTCCAGTTAGCACAGCAAAGGAGGAGAAGGTAAAACAAAAATCCTCCTCTAGGTTGAAAATGTTCTTTCTTTCATGAAAATAAAAAAATAGAAATGAAGACAAATGGTCACTTTGAATGATCACAGGTAAAACCTGGGATCCGGCAGAGTCAGTGGTTTTCCTTGCTTGTCCAGGGTAGTAATAAAATATATAATGTCATCTTTTCCTGGTCTGCAAACAGTCACCCGATCAGCGTGGATGTGTCGGCCGTAGCTCCAGTGCAGCCAACATCCTTTAAAGCGTTCAGCCATAATGAAGGAGTAGTCCACGTTTCTAAATGGCTTTGGCACGGACAAATAGTCCCAAATGGCCTCACCGTACCACTGCTCTCTGTTTGCCTCAATCTCCTGCATTATCTCCTTTTGGGACGTAGGGGAATTCCAGGCCGTACTCCATGGCTACCCTTTTTATAAGCACTCTCTGTAGACGGGCAAGTCTGAGTAAAGATCGGCAGCTTCCCTTCCTGGGTAACACACATGAATCTGGTGCCTTTAAGCCAACCCGGCAGACTGTAAGGTAACTTTAGCTACGGTGCATCCTCCAATAAGGTCACCAGGCCTTCCTCAAGATACCAGCCTTCCGCTTGGTCCTCTCCAGGACAGGGACAGGTCCTCCCCTGGTTTCCTCCATTGAGTGGCTTCCTCCCGCAGGACAGACAGCACAGGATCACCTTCAAAGTGTAGGCCCCAGTCAGGACAACTGGGCCTACCTGGCATAGATGCAGCCTCGGGCCAGCGTGGCTCCGAGGCTGAAATCCCAGTAACACATACCTCGAGCCAGGTGGGCCACGAGGCAAAGAGAGTCCCGAGAAATGGCGTCTGCCCCTTAAGTACCCTTCCCCAGCATGCTCAGCGGGGAGACCACTCCCACTGAGCTATTCCCGGGGAAAGACACCCAATACACTCTGGCCTGCTTGTGTTCCAACATTGGCCTGGGGTAGTACCGCCACCTACAGGCAAACAGTGGGAAGTCCTTCCAAACACAGCCATAGCTGGAACCAGTGGCGTAGCGTGAGGGGTCAGGGGGGCGGTCGCCCCGGGCACAAAATTTAGAGGGGCGCAGCAGCAGGCGGCAGGTTACCTGCAGCTCTTCTCCTGCGCTGTGCAGTCTAGGAAACTGTGAGCTCTTCTGCTTTGCTATGAGAAAGATGTTGTGGTGCAGTCCCGGCTTAGGCTCCAGCGGTGACACTGACACAGCAGTGAGTAAATGAACACTGAAGACCATCCATGATCCCAGGGATTGTGACCATGCAGAGACTGGGGGGAAGGAGGAGGGCAGGCGACTCACGAGGCTTCCTCTCCATTACATGCCACTCCCCACACACGAGGTCCAGGATCCCATTCTTTCCGTCCACTTAGCCCGCCCCACAGCCCAGACCTGCAAGCCACACACAGCGCAACCCCCTCAACCCTGCAAGCCACACACAGCGCACCCCCCTCAACCCCTGCATGCCACACACAGCGCACCCCCTTAACCCTGCATGCCACACACAACGCACCCCCCAACCCTGCACGCCACACACAGCGCACCCCCTCCACCCTGCACGCCACACACAGCGCACCCCCCTCAACCCTGCACGCCACACACAGTGCACCCCCTTCAACCCTGCATGCCACACACAGCGCACCCCTCAACCCTGCACGCCACACGCAGCGCACCTCTTAATCCTGCATTCAGTACACAGCACACCTCTCAACCCTGCACTCCATACACAGTGCACCTCTGAACCCTGCATTACGTACAAAGTGCATCCCTCAGCCTTGCACTCAATACACAGCGCACCCCTCAACCCTCATTGCTAATAATTCGTCCTAGTTCTTCTTTTCTGTCTATTGGTGGGTCCCGTCACTTCTGCAGTCTGTGGTGTGCAGGCAGTGAGATGATGTGCTGTAACCATAAGCAACAAATCAGTGGGTTGTAATGATGTACTGTAACCTCTAGCAACCAATCAGTGAGCCATAATGATGTGCTGCAATGTCTAGCAACCAATTGGGGAGCATTAATAATGTGCAGTAACCTCTAGCAACTAGTGAGTGGTAATGATGTGCAGTAACCTTCAGCAACCAATCAGTAAAGAGTAATGATCTGCTGTAATCTCTAGCAACCAATCAGTGAGCAATAATATTTTGCAGTGACCTCTAGCAACCAATCAGTTTGTAGTAATGATGTGCAGTAACCTCTAGCAAACAATGGGTAAGCGGTAATTATGTGAAGTATCGTCTAGCAACCAATCAGTGAGCAATAATAAGGTGTGTAGAAATCTGGTGGGTCAGTGTAGTGGTCAGTATAGCAATCAGATAGGTCAGTTTAGTGGTCAGTGTAGGAATCAGGCAGGTCAGTATAGGAATCAGGTTGGTTAGTATAGTGGTCAAGTAGGTCGGTGTAGGAATCAGGTTGGTCAGTACTACTGTACTAGCTGTAGGGACTCAGAGTGCTAAAAATCCGTGGGTTAGGGGGCGCAAATCTCTTGCCCTGCCCCGGGCGCTGACAACCCACGCTACGCCACTGGCTGGAACAGAGGCTAATTTAACCTTCATCATTACAAAGTCTGAGGTAATTACCAGCTCCGACACCCACTAAATTTAACATAGCGCCTGATCATCAGGAGCAGGGCGCTACACATTGGTATCAGTTGCCACAATAATAACCCTTGCATTGGTGTCAGTTGCCACCATAGGCATGCGCAGATTATTGCATTAGGGTGTGCACAACAAAGCTCAAACACATGTGTGTGTGTGTGTGTGTGTATGTGTCTGTGTATATGTGTGTGTATATATATATATATATATATATATATATATACACACACACACACACGCACTCTTATAAATACATGTGAACAAACATTTTAAAATGTATAAAAACATTTTTTAACATTTATCAATGTTAACCACTTAACAACCACCTGCCGACAAATAACGTCGACAAGGTGGTTGCTTAACTCTGGGAGGACGTTATATAACGTCCTCCCAGAATCGCGCTCCCGCGCGCCCCCTGGGGCGCGCACACGGGAAACCACGAATCGCGGTAAATCGCCGCTGATAGCGGCCGTTTACCACGTGATCGCTCCGTCAAATGACGGAGCAATCACTTGTAAACAGACCGGCGTCATTTGATGACGCCGGTTCCTCCCTCCCTCTCTGTACCGATCGGTACAGTGTGAGAGGGGAGGGGGAGGGAGCGGATGGCAGCAGCAGCACTGTGGGCTGGATCTGTGACAATTGCAGTCACAGATCCAGCCATCCATCCCTGCTCAGCCATCCCTGTGCTATACCCTGCCAATACTCTGCAATACACCCTGCCAATACTCTGCAAAATACCCTGGTGCAATACTCTGCAATACCCTGGTGCAATACTCTGCAATACCCTGGTGCAATACTCTGCAATACCCTGGTGCAATACTCTGCAATACCCTGGTGCAATACTCTGCAATAAAACCACAAAAACAAAAAACAGGAGGGCGCACCGACCTAGTGTATTACCAGATAAAATCTTTATTAAAATGTATAAAAACAGCAATGGTCCTACTCACAAGCAGAGCGTTAAAATGAGCTTTTTCTAGTGACCAGCCTGAATCATAGGACGACTGAAGTTAAAACTCGATGACCAGGGAGATAGATGGTACCTCAAATGTGCTGGACGGCTCATTTGAGGTACCATCTATCTCCCTGGTCATCGAGTTTTAACTTCAGTCGTCCTATGATTCAGGCTGGTCACTAGAAAAAGCTCATTTTAACGCTCTGCTTGTGAGTAGGACCATTGCTGTTTTTATACATTTTAATAAAGATTTTATCTGGTAATACACTAGGTCGGTGCGCCCTCCTGTTTTTTGTTTTTTTACAGTTGTATGAACACCCATAGTTCTGAGGAGGGCTGCAAGATTCCTAAAGTGTTGCCTGTTTACTGAGGAATGATCGACACGCCCCGCATACACCAAGACATCAGAGCGCAGGAGTATTGTTTTGTTATACTCTGCAATACCCTGGTGCAATACTCTGCAATACCCTGCACAATACTCTGCAATACCCTGCACAATACTCTGCAATACCCTGCAAAATACTCTGCAATACCCTGCAAAATACTCTGCAATACCCTGCAAAATACTCTGCAATACCCTGCGCAATACTCTGCAAAATACTCTGCAATACCCTGCACAATACTCTGCAATACCCTGCACAATACTCTGCAATACCCTGCACAATACTCTGCAATACCCGCCACAATACTCTGCAATACCCTCCACAATACTCTGCAATACCCTCCACAATACTCTGCAATACCCTCCACAATACTCTGCAATACCCTCCACAATACCCTGTGCAATACCCTCCACAATACCCTGTGCAATACCCGTGCAATACCCTGCCATACACCGCAATACCCTGCCATACACCGCAATACCCTGCCATAGTCCGCAATACTCCGCAATGCCCGGCAATACTCCGCAATGCCCGGCAATACTCCGCAATGCCCGGCAATACTCTGCAATAACCACTTCCCGCCCTCCGGCCGTCATATGACGTCCTTGACTTTGTGCGGGGATATCTGAATGATGGGAGCAGCTACAGGCATCATTCAGATATTAGCTTTTTCAGCCGGCGATTCCCTACACCATAACAACAATCATAGCGGCTGTTCCGCCGCTTGATCATTCTTACGGGAGGCGAGAGGGGATGTCCCCCCCCCCGCCGCCCTCCGGTGCTTCTACCGACTCACCGCTACGATCAAAGCCAGGATTGTTGTTTGTTTTTTTTGTATTTTTTTCAGGCTTCCCAGCCTAGAGGTGAGATGTGGGGTCTTATTGACACCCCCCCCCATATCTCACTGTAAAGAGGACCTGTCATGCCATATTCCTATTACAAGGGATGTTTACGTTCCTTGTAATAGGTATAAAAGTGATCAAAAAAATGTTTAGGGCGGAAAAACATGTCAAACTAAAATAAATAAAGTAAAATGAAGAATAAAATTATTATTTTTTTAAAGCGCCCCTGTCCCCGTGAGCTCGCATACAGAAGCGAACGGATACGTAAGTCCCGCCCACATATGAAAACGGTTTTCAAACCACACATGTGAGGTATCTCTGCGAACGTTAGAGCGAGAGCAATCATTTTGGCCCTAGACCTCCTCTGTAACTCAAAACATGTAACCAGTAAAAATATTTAAAGCGTCGCCTATGGGGATTTTTTAAGTAGCGAAGTTTGGCGCCATTCCACGAGTGTGTGCAATTTTTAAGGGCAACATGTTAGGTATCTATTTACTCGGCGTAACTTCATCTTTCACATTATGCAAAAACATTGGGCTAACTTTACTGTTTTTTTTTTTTTTTTAAGCACAAAACATTTTTTTTCCGTAAAAAACGCGTTAAAAAAATTGCTGCGCAAATATCGTGCGAGATAAAAAGTTGCAACAACCACCATTATATTCTCTAAGGTCTTTGCTAAAAAAACATATATAATGTTTTGGGGTTCTATGTAATTTTCTAGCAAATAAATGATGATTTTTACATGTAGGAGAGAAATGTCAGAATTGGCCTGGGTGCTCCAGAACGCCTGAAGGTGCTCCCTGCATGTTGGGCCTCTGTATGTGGCCACGCTGTGTAAAAGTCTCACACATGTGGTATCGCCATACTCGGGAGTAATAGCAGAATGTGTTTTGGGGTGTAATTTGTGGAATGCATATGCTGTGTGTGAGAAATAACCTGCTAATATGACAATTTTGTGAAAAAAAAAAAAGAGAAAAAAAAAATCTTGATTTTGCAAAGAATTGTGGGAAAAAATGACAACTTCAAAAAACTCACAATGCCTCTTTCTGAATACCTTGGAATGTCTTCTTTCCAAAAAGGGGTCATTTGGGGGGTATTTGTACTTTTCTGGCATGTTAGGGTCTCAAGAATTGAGATAGGCCGTCAGTACTTCAGGTGTGATCAATTTTCAGATATTGGCACCATAGCTTGTGGACTCTATAACTTTCACAAAGACCAAATAATATACACCAATTTGTACTTATTTTTACCAAAGATATGTAGCAGTATAAATTTTGGCCAAAATTTATGAAGAAAAAATAGTAATTTGCAAAATTTTATAACAGAAACGAAAAAAAAATCATTTTTTTACAAAATTTTCAGTCTTTTTTCTCTTATAGCGCAAAAAATAAAAAACCCAACAGTGATTAAATACCACCAAAAGAAAGCTCTATTTGTGTGAAAAAAAGGACAAAAATTTCATATGGGTACAGTGTTGTATGACTGAGTAATTGTCATTCAAAATGTGAGAGCACCGAAAGCTGAAAATTGGTCTGGTTATTAAGGGGGTTTAAGTGCCCAGTGGTCAAGTGGTTAAAAAATAAAAATTAAACCTTTTATATTTTTAACGTATTAAAACAATTATTTACACTAGTGGTTGAGGGGCAGTAAAACTCTGTGGTTGAAAGGAAATATTTCCCTCTTGGAGTAAAGCGAGCCAATATTTGCCTTCAGGTTAATATTCAAATCCTATTTAATGTAGTTGTGCTTGGCAACACAAGAAAGTATGAATGTGCAATTAGCAGCCACATTTACCAGAGAATGACTTACTAATCCTCAAGAGGGGGGTCAATATTTATTCCCTGCAGGAGACGTGATGATATTTACACAGGATATGTACTTATACCCTCTAATTAGGGCCTTGTAAGGCTATTACTATAATAGGATGCCTTTTAAGTTAACACGGCTGTACTATGGGTAGCAGTGGTGGCTGGTGCTAAAAAAAATTGGGGGGGTGCAAACAAACTAAAAAAAATAAAAAAATAAAAACATCAATTGCAGCCACTGTGCCATCAAATGCAGCCACTGTGCCATCAAACACTGCCACAGTGCCCATCAATTGCAGCCACTGTGCCATCAAACGCTGCCACTGTGCCATCAAACGCTGCCACTGTGCCATCAATTGCAGTCAATTGCAGTCAATTGCAGCCACTCTGTCTTCAATCGCTGCCACTGTGCCATCAATCGCTGCCACTGTGCCATCAAACGCTGCCACTCTGCCCATCGAATGCAGGCACTGTGCCCATCAAACGCTGCCACTCTGCCCATCAAATGCAGCCACTGTGCCATCAAACGCTGCCACTGTGCCCATCAATTGCAGTCACTGTGCCATCAAACGCTGCCACTGTGCCATCAAATGCTGCGACTGTGCCCATAAAACGCTGCCACTTTGCCTTCAAATGCTGCGACTGTGCCATCAATTGCAGCCACTGTGCCATCAAATGCGGCCACTGTTTACCCTTTTGGAAGCCTATTAGAGCCCACAGGCTCTAATCAGGCGCTTCCAAAACACACCCGCCGCTGTAATTCATATGCCCGGCGCCCGACAAGGGGCCGGGCACATGAATAGGGGGCGGCAGCGGTGACCATAGATAGATTCATACAATGCATGAATCTATCTATGTGAGAGAGAGAGAGTGACAGGAGAGGGGGGGGGGGAGGGGGTGACGCACCACCACTGATGGGTAGGTTACCCATGACATATTCTGAACTTCAGGTACAGAACATTGCATAGTGACTGGGAACCAAAGAGCATGTTGGCTTATATTCATGTGATGAGAAGAACATCCCTGAACATTTGAACAGTGATACACACTTCTTACTAGCTTCATGCAACAAATGAAAGAATTCAGAGGATAGATGAAAAGCACTACAATCCCCTCTCTCCCTGCCTGCTGCAGAGCCGCGCACACACACACTGCTAGAGTCTGTGCCCCCAACTCCCCCCTTTACTTTTTATGAACAAAGGGCAGTGGTGGGCTGTGGAAGCCCCGCAGTGGCAGCGGGGAGGTCTTGATTTAAAACAGTGGGGTTAATCCAGCCCCGATGCTACCTCTATAGTTGTGGCTATAGCATCTCTGACAGCAGGCGGCGGAGTGATATTCAGCTGTCAGGGATGCAGTAGCCGGAACTATAGAAGTAGCATCGGAAAATGCGGCCGCTTGCCTGCTCACTCCACGTTCAGTGGCTGCACTCACAGGAGTTATACAGCCAAATAAAAAACAGTCCCACTCGCATAGTTGCAGTGTTCCCATTGTCCATCAGCAGAGGTGCCAGAATGGAGATCCTGCCAGGAAAAAAGGCCTGGGGTGTGCCTGGGCATTAGGGTGTGCCCAGGCACACCCCATGCACACGCCTATGGTTGCCACAATAATAACCCTTCATTGGTGTTAATTGCCACAATAAAGGTGGATAAAGCACCTGGACCAGATGGCCTCCACCCACAGAACCTAAAATAATTGAGCTCTGTCATTTCAAAGCCACTGTTTCTAATATTTAGGGACTCATTAATGACAGGAATAGTACCACAGGATTGGCGTAAGGCCAATGTGGTGCCTATATTTAAAAAGGGATCTAAGTCTTTACCAAGTAACTAATAGACCTGTTAGTTTAACTTCTATAGTTGGGAAGATACTGGAGAGATTAATAAAAGACCACATAGAGTTCTTGATGGAAAAAAATATTTTAAGCAACAGACAGCATGGATTCATGAAAGACAGAAGTTGTCAGACAAACCTGATTTCTTTTTATGAAGAGGTAAGTAAAACCTTGGACAGAGGGGTGGCGGTGGACGTGGTATACTTGGATTTTGCAAAAGCGTTCGATACAGTTCCCCACACATGGCTCATGTGCAAGGTAAGGTCTACAGGATTGGAAATATCAGTTTGTAAATGGATTGAAAACTGGCTAAAAGACAGAATTCAGAGAGCAGTGGTCAATGATTCTTACTCTGAATGGTCTAAGGTTATCAGTGGTGTACCCCAAGGTTCAGTGCTGGGACCCTTACTTTTTAATATCTTTATAAATGATATTGGGTCTGAGATCAAAAGTAACATTTCTGTCTTTGCAGATGACACTAAGCTATGCAGTGGAATAACGTCCTTACAGGATGTCGCCAATTTACAAACCGACCTCAATGCTCTGTCTAATTGGGCGACTATGTGGCAGATGAGGTTTAATGTTGATAAATGTAAAATTATGCACTTGGGGGCTATGAATATGCTAGGGCTGCCACCTTTTCTTCAAGTCAAACCCGAACACTTTAGCGGCACACTGCAATTTATTTATTTTTGGGGAAAAACTATTCATATATTTTGCTATTAAATAACATTTCTAATCATATGAAGTTAATATCAAGAGTCCCCCTTTACATCAGAGTTCCCCTTTTACATCTACATTCACAAAGTTCCTCTTTTACATCTGAACTCACAGTGTTCCCTTTCACTGTAAGGGGGGACTCTGCAGGGAGAACGCTGGGGCCTTTAACATAAGGGATTCTCTGGGAACCCTGATTTAAGTGGGAACACTGAGAACTCTGATGTACGGAGAAGACTCTGATGTAAGGGGGAACACTGTGGCCTCTTTTGTAAAGGCAAAGCCTGATGTAAGGGGTGCTCTGAGAATCCTGATTTGCCTTAAGCCCTGTACACACGATCGGATTTCCTATGGATTCTAATCCGATGGATTTTTCCATCGGAAATCCGACGAAGCTGACTTCTATCAGTCTTGCCTACACACCATCAGTCAAAAATCTGACCGTCCCAAACGCCGTGACGTAAAACACTCCGACAAGCCGAGAAAAATTAAGTTCAATGCTTCTGAGCATGCGTCGACTTGATTCTGAGCATGCGTGGGTTTTTTGTCCGATGGACGATCAGAATTTGCTATCGTTTTTCTTCCCATTGGATAAATTTAAAACCTGTTCTATTTTTTCTCACCGATAGAAAAAAGACCGATGGGGCCCATATATGATCGGTTTGTCCGATGAGAAAAGTCCATCGGACTGTTTTCATCAGTAAAACCGATCGTGTGTACACGGCATTAGTGTAATCACTTAGAGGCAGGATAGAGAAGGGGGAGACTTTAGTCACAGACAGGGATGAATGGTGAGCTAACTCACCCCTTGGCAGGCAGCACCTCTCATCCAGATGTTTCTGAGGCTGCTGGACTTCAAATTTCCAGCCCCAACTTTCCTTTTCTGAGGCACAGCGGGGGGGGGGCAGTGTTGCCAACCCCCTGAAGTGAAATTTACTGGCAAGGATGCCAAAATTTCTGTACGGCACCAATTTCTTACTGGCAAAAATCATGAAAATAGCTGGCAGAGCCGCATTTTTTACTGACACTGCAAAAAAGTACCTACAATCACTGTTTTTAGTGCTAAACAGTGCAAATATCAATATTTGAACTATAAACACACAGCTAATGCTATTATCAATGTGTTTAAGTTAAACAAAAGTAAAAAAACATTTTTCTCAATTTACATGAAGGTCAGGTTACTATAACCCAGCCAGCACAGAGTTCACTCTTACATCAGAGTCTGCAGGGATCCCCCTTACAGTGTAAGGGAACTCTTATGTAAAGGGGAACGCTGCAGATCATGATGTAAGGGGGAACCCTGATGTGGAGGGGGGCTCTGGTGAATAGAGACCACCTTCCGCAGAGTGAATACACTAAGGTAAGGGGGGGGGAGGTACTAATATAAGGGGGAAACCTTTATATCAGTGCCACCTTACATTATTGTATTCATTCACCTTCTTACATCAGTGACCCCCCCCCCCCTCAGAATGGCCTGGCGGCACTGTCACTGACCTCCTCTCAGGTGCACCGTGCGGGGCTCAGTCAGACGGCTCCAGCTTGGTGGCTCTGATCTCCTCTCCCCAGTCCACACGTCTGTTTCTTCCCGGGCCGTAACCCCCATCCCGGCAGCACTTCCACTCTTGACTCCTTTCTAGGATCCCCTCAGAGACTGTAGACATGATAAAAGACAAGAGATGGTCAGAGGCTGCGGACACGATACAGGAGGTGGTCAGAGGCTGCGGACATACTACAGGAGGGGGACAGAGGCTACGGACATACTACAGGAGGGGGACAGAGGCTGCGGACATACTACAGGAGGGGGACAGAGGCTACGGACATACTACAGGAGGGGGACAGAGGCTACGGACATACTACAGGAGGG
The DNA here is from genome assembly GCA_029206835.1 of Rana muscosa. Taxonomy (NCBI): domain Eukaryota; kingdom Metazoa; phylum Chordata; class Amphibia; order Anura; family Ranidae; genus Rana; species Rana muscosa. The sequence goes on from CM055126.1 coordinate 95,957,983, forward strand.
GGACAGAGGCTACGAACACACTACAGGAGGGGGACAGAGGCTGCGGACATACTACAGGAGGGGGACAGAGGCTGCGGACATACTACAGGAGGGGGACAGAGGCTGCGGACATACTACAGGAGGGGGACAGAGGCTGCGGACATACTACAGGAGGGGGACAGAGGCTGCGGACATACTACAGGAGGGGGACAGAGGCTGCGGACATACTACAGGAGGGGGACAGAGCCTGCGGACATACTACAGGAGGGGGACAGAGGCTGCGGACATACTACAGGAGGGGGACAGAGGCTGCGGACATACTATAGGAGGGGGACAGAGGCTGCGGACATACTATAGGAGGTGCCGGTGGAGACAGGCTGTGGACATGATGGTGCCCTCCTCACCCCCTCACAGTAGCCTCCTCCTCTGTCCACCACCATATTACTTCTCCACATCATCAGTGTGCTGTGTCCTCCTCCTGTGCCCCTTTCACCATTCCACAGGTCAGTGCTGCACTGTGCTGCCCTGACCTGTGGAGAGGTGAAAGGGGCACAGGAACCAGAGGAGGACACAGCACACACTGATGATTTTGAGAAGTAATATGGTGGTGGACAGAGCACATCAGTCTCTCCCCTGCATGGCACGGCTTCAGGCTCCCAGGACGCCAGGCTCTCACTCGCTTGTATCCCCCCAGTTTCACTGACCTTAAAACTCGAGTTGAGTCTGTCCTCCTCACCCCTGGGCCCTGTCAGTGCTCCGAGTCCGCTTGCTCCGAGTCCTCCTCCACCTATGATGAGTGCATGGCATGCAATGCACTCACTACAGGTGTCGCGCCAGCCGCTGTGGCCTTTTCAAAAATGGCGCCAGTGGCGCCATCACGTTACCGCGCGTGCGCCGCCCGACCGAGCGTGAACAAGTTTCCCCGAGCTCGGCCGGCTTTCGGAACGGCGCATGCGCAGTTGTATGACCGGCTCGCGGACATCTTTTTTATGGGCGCCGGTGCCCATAACGGACTTTAACGTACACCCGGAAAAAGGGGTTAAATTCGCGGACTGTACGTAAATCTACGAACGGTTGGCAACACTGGGGGGGGGGGGTTTTGGAGTGTGGGCAGACACAGGGGTAGGGATGGGGGGAAGAGGAGCAGATCAAGCCCTCTTTCCTCTCCCGTCTCTGTGTGTGTTTGGAGGGGGGGGGGTTGTTAGTGCTGGCTATGGGCAGTGTGAAAGAGTGTAACAGACACTTTCAGCTTAGACAACTGCAGCCAGCAACCCTGCTGGGAAGCCATAGTTCAGTCTAAATAATGTGTCTGGGTTTCAGGCAGCCTGAAACCCGAACGCATGATTCCAAACCCGAACTGTCTGGGTGAATCCTGGACAGGTGGCAACCCTAGAATATGCATGCATCATACATACTAGGGGGAGTACAACTGGGGGGATCCATAGTGGAGAAGGATCTGGGGGTTTTGGTAGATCATAAGCTCAATAATGGCATGTAATGCCAAGCTGCGGTTTCCAAAGCGAGCAAAGTCCTTTCTTGTATTAAGAGAGTGTGACAGCAGGAAGGTAAAGTCACCTGGTTGCATCCAGGGGGGTAGATATATTTCGCCCAGATTCAGGCTTTACGCCGACTTATACAACTAGGTGGAGAGTTGTATAAGCCCAGCTGAGGATAGTGGGCTCATGGATGACTCATACTGTCTAGGGAGAGTGTGGGGCGTCGTGCAGACAGGGAGTTGATGAGACCAGCTGAAGCTTGTCAGCTCATTTAGGCCTCTATAAGAACTCCCAGCTTCATTAGATGTTAGCTCATGCCTGGAACCAGACCTGTGTGGACTGTCTAGGGAGAGTGAACCCCTGTGCGGTGAGACAAAGCCTGTGTGGCTATTTGCTTGGACATTTAAAACCAGGGACTTAGGGACTAGGACAGCACTAGGCTGATCCCAGTTGTTAGTTAGGAAACCTGTATGTTTAGTCAGAGGTTAAGTTGACCAGGATTTATTTTGTTTATGTTTCTTTTGCTTTGCTGTGTTTTGTCACTGTAAATAGAAAATAAACCGCACCTTTTTGATTTTGAAAACCACAACCTCCGTTTGCTGGGCCTGTTTTTGTGTGGGGAGCCCATCCCGGGGGTCACACACACCCGCTGCCGAGCTAACCCCCTCACAGTTGGTGGAGAATGCGGGCAGTTTTTTTTAAGCCAGCATGGAGGAGATACTGAAGCAGCTGGCTCTAGCAAATGCCAATCAACAGCAGACAAATGCAGGTTTGCAAAAGAGCCTTGCAGCTCATCAACAGAGCCTTGCAGCTCAACAACAGAACTTCGCAGCCCAGCAGCAAGCTCATCAACAGAGCCTTGCAGCCCAGCAGCAGACAAACGCAACTTTGCAACAGAGTCTGGAGGCTCAGCAACAAGCCCAGCAGCAATCTGAGGCCCGCTTCATAGACCTGTTGCAGAAGCAAGAGCAGAGACTACAACAACAGATGGAAGCAGTAATGCAGCAACGTCCGCAGACCAGTGAGGAAAGCCGTCCCACTAATACCGCGTCCTTTGGGGTGAGTCGTTTATTGACAAAAATGACTGGAGAGGATGATCCAGAGGTATTTTTGACCACATTTGAAAGGACCGCTGAAAGAGAAAAGTGGCCTGAGGAGCAGTGGGCTGGACTGGTGGCTCCTCTGTTAACTGGTGAATCGCAGAAGGCTTACTATGACCTAGAGCCTGACCAAGCAAAAGACTATGTGATGCTAAAAGCTGAAATATTGGCAAGGCTGGGTGTCACCCAGGCTGTCCGGGCTCAGCGTGTGCATAACTGGACTTTCCAGCTTGGAAAACCCCCCAGGTCTCAAATGTATGATCTCATTCACCTGAGCAGAAAGTGGCTACAGCCAGAGACTTTGTCCGCACCAAAGATTGTGGAACGTGTTGTAATGGATCGGTTTTTGAGAGCTCTTCCTACTGCCATCCAAAAGTGGGTAAGCCATGGAGACCCAGAGACGGCCGATGGTCTTGTGGATCGTGTGGAGAAATACTTGGCTACAGAGAACCTGACGGCCTCTTCCAGAGACACTCGGACTTTCCACCCTAAGACCAGACCATCCCCAGGGGCGGATAAGAGGATTCCAAGGGGTGAGGGTGGAGAGAGTGAGAGGGTGGGAGCTCTACCCCAAGTTTGGCGAGAACAGCCTGGGAAATCAGCGGCTCAAGAGGCCGCAAGAAGGATCGTTTGCTACCGCTGCCGGCAAGCGGGACATATTGCAGCCAATTGCCCGGTTGTGGAGGAACCCATGCAGTGTGACTTTCTGACGGGCAGACGTCAGTCGCTGTGTGCGACAGTCGCATGCACTGCCATTCGAGGAACTGAGAAACATTTATGCAAAATGTGTGTTAATGGTAGAAATGTTGTGGTATTGCTGGATTCAGGTAGCCTTGTGACCCTGATAAAGGCTGAGTTAGTTAAAACAGAGGTCTCTGGGAATAGCAAGGTAGCTGTTATTTGTGTGCATGGGGACACCCGAGAGTATCCAGTGACTACAGTGTGTTTCGAGACCCCCATGGTACCCTCTCTCATCCAGTGGGCTTAGTATCTCAGTTACCGCATGACGCCATTGTGGGAAGGGATTTTCCGAAGTTCTGGGAACTGTGGGATGATCCTGAGCCCCCCACTGGTGCCCCTATGTACCAGGAATGTGATAGCCAGAACTCCCCTGAGAGTGGTGAGGACTCTCCGGAATTTCCCTTATCAGTATTGGCAGGGGAGACTCAAGAAACTGGAGAGGAGCCCACCTCCTCAGACGAAAACCTACCGTCTGTGGAGTTTTCTGATCTTGAGGTTCACAGGGAAAACTTTGCCACAGAACAGTTGAAAGACCCCGCCCTAATAAAGGCACGGGAAAACGTAGTGAAAATAGATGGCGAGTTAGTGAACCCAGATAATACATGCACTTACCCATACTTCAGCGTAGAGAAGGACCTACTGTATCGGGTGGCAAAAAGGGCAGAAGAAACCGTTGAGCAGCTTGTGGTGCCCAAACCTTACAGGAAGTTGGTGTTGGAGTTGGCCCATGGGCACATTCTTGGAGGTCATCTGGGGACAGAGAAAACCCGAGAGAGGGTATTACAGAGATTCTATTGGCCGGGGGTGATGAAGGACATAGAAAATTATTGTTCCTCCTGCCCTGTGTGTCAGAGGTCGGCCCCGATGCCACATTTCCGTAGCCCGCTGGTCCCTCTACCCATCATTGAGGTCCCGTTTGAGAGGATCGCCATGGATTTGGTAGGTCCTATAATCAAGTCCGCTAGGGGGCACCAGTACATATTAGTTATAATGGACTATGCCACCCGTTATCCAGAAGCGATCCCTCTCCGAAATACCTCGGCCAAAACCATAGCCAAAGAGCTATCTCTTGTGTTTAGCCGGGTGGGTATTTGTAAAGAACTGCTTACGGACCAAGGTACACCCTTTATGTCCCGGGTTATGAAGGAGCTGTGTAAATTGTTTAAAGTGACGCAATTACGTACATCTGTGTATCACCCCCAAACCGATGGGCTGGTTGAAAGATTCAACAAAACCCTAAAACAAATGTTGAAGAAAGTGGTGGATAGAGATGGAAAGGATTGGGACTGTCTACTTCCTTATCTGATGTTTGCTATTAGGGAGGTGCCCCAATCCTCTACGGGATTCTCCCCCTTTGAGTTACTGTATGGGAGACACCCAAGAGGGCTGTTGGATATTGCCAAGGAAACTTGGGAAAGTGAGAGTTCTCCCCACAGGAGTGTGATTGAGCATGTCGCCCTGATGCAAGACCGAATTGCACAGGTAATGCCCATCGTGAAGGAACATTTGGCCCAAGCGCAGTTAGCACAGCAGAGAGTGTACAACCGTGGAGCCAAGACCCGTACCTTTTCCCCGGGGGATAGGATACTGGTACTTGTCCCTACGGTTGAAAGTAAATTCCTTGCCAAATGGCAAGGCCCCTACGAGATAATGGAAAAAGTGAGCAAAGTGAATTACAAGGTCAGACAACCAGGAAGGCGAAAGCCCGAACAGATCTATCACGTTAATCTGTTGAAAGCCTGGAGGGATAGAGAGTCCCTAGTCGCAGACACTTGGTCACCAGCTCAAACTGGTTGCGTGATTCCTGAGGTTGGAATAGCAGCCACCTTGTCACAACCCCAACAACAGGAGGTTAAGGAGTTTGTGCTTCGCAACAAGGAGGTATTCTCTGAGCTGCCGGGACAAACATCTGGGGTAGAGCATGACATCATTACCCCGCCCGGTGAAAGGGTGAAGTTAAAACCCTATCGGATCCCAGAGGCCCGACGGGAGGCAATACGGGAGGAAGTACAGAAAATGCTGAACTTAGGGGTGATAGAGGAGTCCCAAAGTGATTGGTCTAGTCCCATTGTGTTGGTGCCTAAACCGGATGGGAGCTGGCGATTTTGTAACGATTTTCGTCAGTTGAACAAAGTTACAAAATTTGACACCTACCCCATGCCACGTATAGATGAGTTGATCGACCGGCTGGGAACAGCCCGATACATGACGACTCTTGACCTCACAAAAGGGTATAGGCAAATCCCCCTGGCCAAGTCGGCCAAAGAGAAAACCGCATTTGTAACCCCAGACGGGGCGTTCCAATATAAAAGAATGCCGTTCGGGTTACAGAATGCGCCGGCCACATTCCAGCGGAAAATGGACCAGATGCTGAGGCCCCATCGGAAGTATGCTGCGGCTTACCTGGATGACGTAATTGTCCATAGCACAGATTGGGTCTCACATCTGCCAAAAGTGCAAGCAGTCCTGGACTCTGTTCGGGAAGCGGGGTTTACGGCTAACCCCAAGAAGTGTACCATTGGGCAGGAGGAGGCCAAATATCTTGGGTACACCATTGGGAGGGGAGTAATAAAATCCCAACTCAACAAAGTCGAGGCCATCCAGAGTTGGCCACGTCCCAACAGCAAGAAGCAGGTACGAGCCTTTCTGGGAATCGCTGGGTATTATCGGCGATTCATTCCCCACTTTGCTTCTAAGGCTGTGCCCCTAACCAACCTGACGAAGGGGATGTCAGGGTCACCTGTGGCCAGGTGACAGATGCACACCGTAGGGGGACAGGAGTGCACCGCGAGGTAGTGAACCCTATGGCTGGCTTCTGTGGATAGGAAACTGGGTGGTTGTGGAAAGCGGGACCAGAGGAGCACAACCGGGATCCCAACGGAAGCGAGAGCCAAGATTCCCCAGGGCGCGGAGTCTAAGACCCAGCTGGTCTTCTCCAGGGCCTCTAGTGGTGAGGATGTTACGCTGCAGGCTGGGACCAGGTCGCGGCCCCTGGAGTTTCCTAGCTCACGCCCCGTAGGATAAGGGGAAGCAGCAGCACACGATAGAGAGAACCGAATAACAAGCCGAAGGTCAGGGGCCACAAGCAGACAAGGATAACGAAGAACGAGCCGAAGGTCAAGGGTCACGAGCAGACAGGGATGGTCGGGGACAAGCCAATAACGTAACAGAGAGACAGACGTAGCACACGGCAGGCAGGAACCCAAACACACAATGCCTAACAAACACGTTGATCAGCAAAGCAGGCTTGCAGTGCACAGGTTAATATAGTGTTCAGTGATAGGGCCTGGGGTGGAGTCAGGCTGGGAGGAGATTATAAAGGAAGCCAGGTGAAGGAGGTCTGGTCTCTAGATGAACACATGAGGAGGAAGGTAAGATGGCAGACAGACATTAATGCATATCCATGACAGGGGAAAGGGTCGGTCATGATTAAATGGACCCCCGAGGCTGAGGCAGCATTCCAATTCTTGAAACAAGCCTTATGTAGCCAGCCAGTGTTGTACTCACCCGACTTCTCTAAAGACTTTGTCGTACAAAGTGATGCGTCAGATGTGGGGTTAGGAGCAGTATTGTCCCAGGTCTGGAACGGGGAAGAGCACCCAGTCATTTACCTCAGCAGGAAGTTGAAGTCCCATGAGGTAAATTACGCCACCGTTGAAAAGGAGTGTTTAGCGGTGAAGTGGGCTCTAGATTCCCTTCGGTACTACCTGCTAGGTAGGCACTTTGACATGGTTACGGATCACGCTCCGTTAAAGTGGATGGCTCAAAACAAGGAAACAAATAGAAGAGTGAATAGGTGGTTCCTGGCCCTCCAGGAATTCAACTTCACAGTAAAGCATCGCCCTGGCGTTCAAATGGGGAATGTGGATGCTTTGTCTCGAGTACATGAATGCCTGATTGCTGGTGTTCCAACCCCGAGGTTAAAACAAGAGGGGGGGGTATGTGACAGCAGGAAGGTAAAGTCACCTGGTTGCATCCAGGGGGGTAGATATATTTCACCCAGATTCAGGCTTTACGCCGACTTATACAACTAGGTGGAGAGTTGTATAAGCCCAGCTGAGGATAGTGGGCTCATGGATGACTCATACTGTCTAGGGAGAGTGTGGGGCGTCGTGCAGACAGGGAGTTGATGAGACCAGCTGAAGCTTGTCAGCTCATTTAGGCCTCTATAAGAACTCCCAGCTTCATTAGATGTTAGCTCATGCCTGGAACCAGACCTGTGTGGACTGTCTAGGGAGAGTGAACCCCTGTGCGGTGAGACAAAGCCTGTGTGGCTATTTGCTTGGACATTTAAAACCAGGGACTTAGGGACTAGGACAGCACTAGGCTGATCCCAGTTGTTAGTTAGGAAACCTGTATGTTTAGTCAGAGGTCAAGTTGACCAGGATTTATTTTGTTTATGTTTCTTTTGCTTTGCTGTGTTTTGTCACTGTAAATAGAAAATAAACCGCACCTTTTTGATTTTGAAAACCACAACCTCCGTTTGCTGGGCCTGTTTTTGTGTGGGGAGCCCATCCCGGGGGTCACACACACCCGCTGCCGAGCTAACCCCCTCACAAGAGGTATGGTCTCCAGAGAGAGATATATCATTTTGCCCCTGTTCAAATCATTAGTAAGACCTCATCTGGAATATGCAGTTCAGTTTTGGGCCCCAGTTCTCAAAAAGGATATCGGGGAACTGGAGAAAGTGCAGAGAAGAGCAACCAAACTGATAAGAGGCATGGAGGAGCTCAGCTATGAGGAAAGATTAGAGGAACTGAATTTAGAGGAGTATTGTGATCAACAAGTACAAATATATAAGGGGTCCATATAGTGAACTTGGTGTTGAGTTATTCACTTTACGGTCAACACAAAGGACAAGGGGGTACTCTTTACGTCTAGAAGAAAAGAGATTTCATCTCCAAATACGGAAAGGTTTCTTCACAGTGAGAGCTGTGAAAATGTGGAATAGACTCCCTGCAGAGGTCGTTCTGGCCAGCTCAGTAGATTGCTTTAAGAAAGGCCTGGATTCTTTCCTAAATGTACATAATATAACTGAGTAACATTTATAGGTAAAGTTTATCCGGGGAAAATCCGGGAAAATTGGATCAAACTTTGCTGGGTTTTTTCGCCTTCCTCTGGATCAACTGTGGGTGAAGGATTGTATATACGGGATTGTGTGTATAGCGGGGTCTCCTTTAAGACTTCCCGGGACTACATTTCCCAGAGTCCCGTTTGGCACCCAGGGTGCAATGTTACCACCGCAGAGACTTGTGGGAGGGGGATAAAAGGAGGAGGCGTGAACAGCTCGGTCTCTTTTTGGACACCGCGCGGCTGCTGACTGGTCTTCCTGTGCGGATCTGCTGGAGTGCAGGGCCTGAAGCCTGGGGCCTTGCGCAACTTCCTAAGAGCCTTCCACCCCACTGCGGAGCCTGAGTGGCATCTGACTTGTCGAGTGAGGACATCAGTACGATCGGGGACCCGATTGTGGCGGACGCTGTGTGCGGAGACACAGCAGGTGGAAATCCCGAACTGGGATCGCGTCCGGAGTGGTGAGCGAGCACTTGCTGAATCCAATAGACTGTACCGTGTATAGGCCTATATACTGCCTTGGCCCCCCGATCATTTGTTTGCTGTTCCGCTGGAGACCGGTAGCAGGACAGAGTTAAAGGGTCTCCAGCATAGTGTTCCTTGTGGTTACCTACTTTGTGGATTACAATATTGTTCCTGAACGTGCACCACCATTTTCAAGTTTTCATGCAAAGAAATCCTAATTGAAAAGACTGAGCTTAATTCTGTGTCAGGCCTGACCAGGGAGGGGAGATAGAATACTGTTTAGTGCGCCACAGGGCGCGTAGATACAAATAGCTGCGCGTGGTGGATTACCGCGCTGTGCTATTAGTGTATGCTATATCTATTGCTGCAGGGCTCTGTAAGCAAGTTACCTGTTATGTTTTAATCTGTGCCTTTTAAACTAAAGTAAAACCGTTATACTTTGCCACTTGTTATCACTGTGTTATCATTGCACATAGTGCTTATATCTCCTGAGAAGTTGGTGTGTGTGTATTATCAGGTATAGATTGTAATCGATACCATCCCTAGACTAACTGTGCCATAGGAGACTAGACAAGATTGCCGGGGGTTGGTGGAGCTGTACTCAGGGCCCGAATTTAAACCAGTGGCTCTCTTAACTGGGGGTAGCGCTACACGTGGGGGCTCATCCGGGATCCTGATACAGCAAGTAACGCGCCAAAAGTACCAGCATGGACCCACTAGAAGTAGGACAGTGGTGCAAGGCGGTCGGCACAGATCCAGCCGGGGTAGTGGTCATGGAACTCCCAGGGATCTGGCAAGAAGAAGCGGTGAAGCAGCTAGTCATGTCACTGTCCCCGCACCAGAAGGTATGGGTGGTGGATGTCAGGTCGAATTCTTCACTGACCCACGCACTAATAGAGTGGAAGAATGGAATCCCAGAGCATTTCAAGAATCCAAGTATAGAAGCAATAGATGATCAGACTTACAGCCTAATACATGCGCTGCCACTCAAGTCAGGAGGATGGTTTTAGACACCGAAACTATCTCCACCACCGTTCCCAAAAGCAGAAAAACGGGAGAAGAAAGAGAGTCCCGGATCACCACCTGCCACTCTCAGCGCAGAATTATGTGCAGTCCTGGGGGAAATTGTAACCCAGTGTAAGAAGGGTCCTACAGACTACCAAATTTCGGGATACAGAAAACTTAGAATATTTTCTGGAAGGAAGCCTGTACCTTCGGGTGAAGAGGGGTTTGAGGAGTGGTTAGACGGCGCCACCCAGGCCTTAGAAGAATGGGAAGTCCCAGAACACAGAAAGAAACAGAGAATTGCTGAAAGCTTGAAGGGGCCTGCTCTAGAGGCCATACGCAACCTCAAGATGAGCAAAGCAGACTGTGATGCACAGGATTATCTGGATATTCTGCAGAATGTGTTCGGTGGAACAGAGAAAATCACTGAGCTCACTTACCAGCTGGAGCACTGCTATCAAAAGACAGGAGAGAAACTGTCAGAATTCATGAGGCGCCTGGATAAGATCCTGCATAAGATGATACAGAAGAAGGGGATCGACCCACGGAAGGTGGATGAGGCCCGTGTTCAGCAGGTGATGAGAGGATCTCAGCCCCTGGACCCTATCGCATTAGCGCTACGCACGCGACAGGACGGGAAGAGCTTGGAATACCCTGACTTATTCCGAGTGGTCAGAGAGGAAGAAGCTATGCTGGAGGAAAAGAAGAGGAATCAACCAATTGAGCCAGCTAATCCTCCTCCAGTGATGGTCAGGACAGCCATGACCCTGGAGAGAGACTCAGAGGTAGACGCTTTAAAATCACAGATGTCTCAGGTGTTAGAGATGCTGACCTCCCTGATTGCAAAAGATTCAAAGGTTCCTGAGAGAGAAGGACCAAAGAAGGAGTTGTTCTCAGACGCTTCAGTGCCCATTCCCCTACAAGATTGGGGGGATGTGATCTGTTTTAACTGTGGAGGGATTGGCCATATTGCAGCTGTATGTTCCAGTCCCAAGAAAAAGAAAGCAGATAACCGCAAGCCGGCGGGAAACTCCAGAGGGCCCCGGTGAAGGAGTCAACCGGGTGCCCATCATCTTCAGTGAGCTCCAAACTGACTGAGAAGCACAAGAAAAGAGAGGACAGAACTCCTCGGAAGAAGCACAGTATTCCACAGCGGGAATACACCCCAGAAAAAAAGCATAGTGTCCCTCAGCGGGTCTGTACACCCATTAAAAGGAGGGAAATCAATGCATACCAGGCCCAAGAGAGACTTAAGTCCAAAGAGAAATGGAAGGAAGAAAGTCCAAAAGGGAAACGCAAAGATCCAAGGAAGGAGACCCCTTCGAAGCGATATCCAGAGAAGCTGGTGGGTCCCTCCCCGATAGTACCTGTCCAAGTGGAGGGAGTCTACACAAGAGCCATATTGGATACTGGGGCGCAGGTGACCCTGTTGTACCGGGACTTTTATGACAAACACTTAGGCCACCTGACCATCAAGAAGATAGAGGAGCCAGAAATATGGGGAATCGGGACCCAGAGCTTCCCCTATGATGGCTATCTGCCCAAAAAAATGACCTTCGACCCATCTGTGGCCAGGAAGGCTGAAGTGTTTGACACTCTGGCAGCTGTGTGCCCTCGGCCGCCTGGAGCCAACAAGAGTTCCTTAATAATAGGGACGAACACGGACCTGGTCCGGAGGCTTCTGACCCCTCTTGCATGCAGGAAAGCCCCCACGGCCACCAAGATCCACCCCATGTTGAAGACAGCCTACCAGCGGTTGGTCTTGGAGCAACAGGCCCCGGAAGAGGGAGTGGGGAAGGTCTGGAGACTTGGAAAGAAGGGAGTGGTGTTGCAGCCCGGTGAAGTAACCTGTCTCAGAGCCACTGTGAAGCTTATTTGGGAGCAACCGGGACCTTTTGTCATGTCGGAACCCGATCCAAGGGAAGAACACTTGGGTTTAGAAGTAATCCCAGAAGTGGTCCCCCTGAGGGCTCTGAAGAAGGCCCACTGTAAGGTACCTGTGAGTGTCAGGAATACCACGGATGGCCCCATGGAGATCCCAGCCAGGATGTTGCTGGGCCAGGTGAGCCCGGCTACCCCAGTTGCTCTGTCGGATGTGGAGAAGACGGGTGAAGGAGGGAATGTTTGGGAGAAACTCTCCATGGAGAACCCAAACCTGCCCAGGGCTTGGAAAGAGAGCGCCAAGGCCCAGTTGACCAGGTGGAAGAAGATCTTCTCTCAAGATGAGTTCGATGTGGGGTGTGCGAGGAGTGCCACCCATCGAATCCGCCTCCAGGAAGACAAACCCTTCAGTGAGAGAGTCAGGCGAGTCCCACTAGCAGGCCTGGAAGATCTGAGGGAACAACTCGGAGAACTCAAGAGGACCGGTGTGATCCGGGAGTCTAGAAGTCCCTATGCCTCTCCGATAGTAGTAGTCAGAAAGAAGAATGGATCGTTGAGGTTGTGTATAGACTACAGGACCCTCAACAGGAGAACCATCCCTGACCAGTACACCACCCCGAGGATAGAGGATGCCCTACAGAGCTTGTCTGGAGCCAAGTGGTTCAGCGTGATGGACCTCAAGAGTGGATACTATCAGATCCCTATGCATCCGGAAGACAAGGAGAAGACAGCCTTCATAACCCCAGTGGGGTTCTTTGAATTCGACCGAGTGCCCCAGGGACTGTCAGGAGCCCCAGCCACCTTCCAACATCTCATGGAAAAGACTGTAGGAGACATGAAACTTATCGAGGTCCTTGTGTACTTAGACAATTTCATTGTGTTCGGGAGGACCTTGGAAGAACACAAAGAGAGACAGAAGAAGGTTTTGAGGAGACTCAGTGAGGAGGGACTCAAGCTTTTGCCAGAGAAGTGTAGGTTCTACCAATCTTCCGTTAACTATCTGGGGCACATAGTGTCTGAAGAAGGAGTGGCCACAGACCCCGAGAAGTTGGAGGTAGTTACTTCCTGGCCACGGCCTACCATGGTAACAGAACTCAGATCCTTCCTGGGGTTCTGTTCCTATTATAGAAGGTTCGTGGAGGGGTTTGCCTGAATTGCCAGACCCCTGAATGAGCTACTCAAGACGGAAGGGGAAGAGATTGATTCGGGTCCCAGGAAGCCGGGAGAGTCAGTCCAAGACCAGTGGAACCAAAAGAGAGAAGAGGGCTTTCAGATGTTAAAAAAAAGCCTAACCACCGCCCCTGTCTTGGCCTATGCAGACCCAAAGAGACCTTATGAACTCCACGTAGATGCCAGTCATGACGGTCTGGGAGGAGTGCTCTATCAGGAGCATGAAGGACAACTGCGACCCGTTGCCTATGTGAGCAGAAGTCTGACCCCCTCTGAAAAGAACTACCCCACTCATAAGTTGGAGTTCCTGGCCCTCAAATGGGCGGTAGTTGACAAACTTAAAGACTACCTGTATGGGGCAGAATTCACTGTGAAAACCGACAACAACCCCCTTACTTATCTCTTTACCACAGCAAAGCTGGATGCCACAGGACATAGATGGCTGGCTGCACTGTCTGGGTTCAATTTCAGCCTGAAATACAGGCCTGGGGCTGGGAATCGAGATGCAGACGCCCTATCTAGAAGATCTCACGCCACCACCGGTGATACAGAAGACTGGACCCAAGTGGCACCTGACGGGGTGCGGGCCCTTTGCCAAGGGGCTGAACTTCAAGCCAGAGGAGGCTCAAGGGCAGAAGAGATAGGAGTTACCATGGTAGGAGTTCCCAAGCAATACTGTGGGGTAACCCAGTTGGAAGAAGATAATCTGCCAAAACTGTCAAAGAAGGAGCTGAGATGTGACCAATTGGAAGACCCCATGGGGAGATTGGTCCTGGAGGCCCTGGAGAATCAGGATCCAAGTAGACTCCTGCGCCATCCTTCAAAGGAAGCTCGCCTGTTAAGGAAAGAGTGGGACCGGTTGCAGGTGCATCAGGGAGTGGTCTACCGAAGGGGCCCCTCTGATGACATGGAAGACAAATGGCAACTGTTTCTTCCTGAGAAACACAGAGAAACCATCTTGGTTGCCCTGCATGACAATCATGGACACCTAGGGGCAGAAAGAACCTTCCAGCTTGTTAGGAGTCGGTTTTATTGGCCCTGCATGAGGGCTGAAGTGGAGAAATACTGCCATTTATGTGCACGCTGCATCCAGCGGAAGACTTTACCTCATCAAGCTGCCCCAATGGGCCATCTACAAAGTCAAGGCCCGCTGGATTTGGTATGCATTGATTTTCTCTGCCTCGAACCCGACCTGAGTGGACTAGGAAATGTTCTGGTGATAACCGATCATTTCACCCGGTATGCCCAACCAAAGATCAGAAGGCCTCCACGGTGGCCAAGGTACTTGTGGAGAAGTATTTCGTCCATTATGGGCTACCACAGGGACTTAACTCAGACCAAGGGAGGGACTTTGAGAGTCGGCTGATCCTTAGGGATCAAGAAGACCCGAACCTCTCCCTACCACCCACAAGGGGATGCTCAACCGGAGAGGTTCAACCGAACTCTGCTTAATATGTTGGGGACCCTGAATAGCGAGAAGAAACAACATTGGAGCATGCACATAGCGGCTATAGTACATGCTTACAATAGTACCACCAGTGATGCTACAGGCTACTCCCCCTACCATCTCATGTTCGGAAGAGAAGCAAGGTTACCTGTGGACCTGGCCTTTGGCACCTCCATAGATCATTCCTCAGCCACTTCTCACAAGGGATATGTGGACAGACTCAGACACAGCTTGAAGTTGGCTTATGAACAGGCCCAAGCGGCTTCAGACCAAAGGGGGCCCGCAACAAGAGGAACTTTGACCTGAAGGTTCGGATCCAGGACCTGCAACCTGGAGACCGAGTTCTGCTACAAAACCTGGGAGTCCCTGGAAAACACAAGCTTGCAGACAGATGGAGACCTGAACCCTATGTCATTTGTAAGAAGCTGCCAGGCCTACCTGTTTATAAGTTGAAGCCAGAAGGGAAGGTGGGCCCACTGAAGACCTGGCACCGGAACCACTTACTCCCACTTGCTGAAGCAGTTCGGATACCTCCTGCGAGGGACTCCCCAAGCCCAGACTCCATTCTGGATACCTCTAGGCCAAACACTCGGTCTCAGTCCTCAAAATAAAGATGTAGAGACCTCTGAACAAAGTGAAGATAAGAGACAGGAACTTGATTGGTTATGGCCTTCCCCAACTCCAGGAACTTCTGCTATTGATCTTCCCCCTACTAGAGACACTATAGACCAGTGGTTCTCAACTCCTGTCCTCAGGACCCACTAACAGGCCAGATTTTAAGTATTACCTTTGGTGAGATGCAGACTAGAATACTGCAATCCCTGAGCAGCAAATTATATCACCTGTGATGCATTTCAGTTATCTTGCAAACCTGGCCTGTTGGTGGGCCCTGAGGACTGGAGTTGAGAACCACTGCTATAGACAGAACACTGAATGCGGAAGCTACTGAATTCGTTCCATCCAGTCCTTTGTCAGATTACTGGGAAGATGCCTGTGACACATACTCAGAGGAGGACCCAAGGGACTCTATGTACCTCCAGGATCCTGAACTAAGTGTTTCAGAGCCAGCAGAATCCCTCAAGTCTGTTCCAGAAGAGGAGCCTGCAGTGTCCCAGCCAGAAGTCCCAAGAGAGCAAAGAGCTAGAAGAGTTATAAGGCCTCCTAAGAAGTTAACTTACTCACAAATGGGGAAGAGCTCAGAAGAAACAGTGGTCACTGCAAGGAGGAGTACAGAGCATCCAGTCCCCTCCACTGTTCATTTGGTGGAGGGCAACCCCAACGCATCCTCTGGCACAGTTAGGCAGGCCACTCATGATAGTGTGACCTATGGGCAAGGGAATTCAACCTCTCAGTTTTGGTGGGAGTTTCCTTTGCCGACATCGTACACAGCATTGTCTAGAATTGTACGTAGTGTATGTTAAAAATTATCTTTGGGGACCAAAGAGTTCAAGTGGGGGGAGTGTGTAGCGGGGTCTCCTTTAAGACTTCCCGGGACTACATTTCCCAGAGTCCCGTTTGGCACCCAGGGTGCAATGTTACCACCGCAGAGACTTGTGGGAGGGGGATAAAAGGAGGAGGCGTAAACAGCTCGGTCTCTTTTTGGACACCGTGCGGCTGCTGACTGGTCTTCCTGTGCGGATTTGCTGGAGTGCAGGGCCTGAAGCCTGGGGCCTTGCACAACTTCCGAAGAGCCTTCAACCCCACTGCGGAGCCTGAGTGGCATCTGACTTGTCGAGTGAGGACATCAGTACGATCGGGGACCCGATCGTGGTGGACGCTGTGTGCGGAGACACAGCAGGTGGAAGTCCCGGACTGGGATCGTGTCCGGAGTGGTGAGCGAGCACTTGCTCAATCCAATAGACTGTACCGTGTTTAGGCCTATAGACTGCCTTGGCCCACCGATCATTTGTTTGCTGTTCCGCTGGAGACCGGTAGCAGGACAGAGTTAAAGGGTCTCCAGCATAGTGTTCCTTGTGGTTACCTACTTTGTGGATAACAATATTGTTCCTGAACGTGCACCACCATTTTCAAGTTTGCATGCGAAGAAATCCAAATTGAAAAGACTGAGTTTAATTCTGTGTCAGGCCTGACCAGGGAGGGGAGATAGAATATTGTTTAGTGCGCCATAAGGCGCGTAGATACAAATAGCTGCGCGTGGGGGATTACCGCGCTGTGCTATTAGTGTATGATATATCTATTGCTGCAGGGCTCTGTAAGCAAGTTACCTGTTATGTTTTAATCTGTGCCTTTTAAACTAAAGTAAAACCGTTATACTTTGCCACTTGTTATCACTGTGTTATCATTGCACATAGTGCTTATATCTCCTGAGAAGTTGGGTTGTGTGTATAATCAGGTATAGATTGTAATAGATACCATCCCTAGACTAACTGTGCCATAAGAGACTAGACAAGATTGCCGGGGGTTGGTGGAGCTGTACTCAGGGCCCGAAATTAAACCAGCGGCTCTCTTAACTGGGGGTAGCGCTACACGTATATGGGATTGTATTATTTATTTTTTTTGGGTTGAACTAGATGGACTTTTTTAATCCTGACTAACTATGTAACAATAATAACTCTTGCACTGGTGTCAGTTGCCACAATAAAATCCCCCAGAGTTGCCGTCTGTCTACTGATTTCAATTCCGCTTTAATTGTACAAACATTATAAGAAAATACCCCTAGGTGTGGCGTCTTGTACACTTTTTTGTGTTTTTTCACACAATGCGCATAGAGCAGCCCCTTTACCTTTTTGGTTGGTGAGCTTCTCGCTATTTTTACTGCGTGTTTTGTTGCGTGTCCGCTAGCTTTGTTTGAGGTGCCATGAAGAATGACACTACAAGCGCGATTTGTCATGCGTTTCCAGAACACACAGATGTGAATGGGGTCTATGAGGGCTATAATTACATATAGACTTTCCAAGCAAGGACAGTATCTCTTTTGGTGCATTCTAATCTAAATAAAAGTATCTAAATAAATGCTACAAGCTACAAATGCAGACGTGCAGCAGAATATTCACTACACGTGAGAACGGACGCCTACAGAGTAACTAACGTTATCAGCAACCTATTCCCAGTTTAATTGAATTTGTATTGTAAAATAAAGCTCTGTTGAAAAAAAAAGTTATGAGCATAAATGGTGGGCGGGGCCCCAGTTAGAAGGCGATAGGCACTTTGGGCGTGACCTGCAGTGTGGGCGGCATTATTACAACCAATCGATGCTGAAGAAGAAGTCGCTGGGCATGTTGTGGGCGTATTTGTAGGGCTCGTCACTAGACACGCCTTCCGGATAAATAATAGAGGTTCAGCTTGTCTGTGGTATAGAGTGGGTGTCGCAGTGGTCGGGAAGGTTTTATCTGTTATCATGGGTTCCAGAGCGTCCACATTACTGAGGGATGAGGAGCTAGAAGAGATCAAGAAGGAGACTGGCTGTAAGTGTGGTGGGGAGCAGTGGAGGGTCAATGGCTCTTTACAGTCCGGGCCTGACACTATCTGTGTATAACACGGGGGCTGTGCTCTGTATTTGTATATCGTGGCCCCAGGGAGGGAGCTCGGCTTGTAGAGCGGAGGGTGTCTTCTGTGGTTCCGGGTCCTCCTATCCCCGGGCAGAGTCTATGGTGCTCATAAGATAAGCCGGCTCATGTCTTTTTATATCGCTTCCGGAGTCCGGAGATGGCAGCTGCCGGCCTTGGAGGGGACAGATCGGAGTTTCTTACCTCCTATCTCCTGATCCCCAGCCATGAAATCATTGGATTCGTATTGGGCCAGCTTGGTGCGGTGTATGTCACACCTGATCGGCCTCTGTGGAAGCTGGAGATTGCTGTACTGAGATACTGGATCAGGGTCTCCAAACTACACAGAGGACCCGAGTACTGTCCTTATGGAGGGGGGGATCAGTGGAAGTGAAAACCTTACATGGCACCCCTGTGCTCACTAGCTGGAGGAATAGTACCACCATCCAGGAGGAGTCGTGCCCCCCCCAATGGTGTCGGCAGGAGGAGTCGTGCCCCCCCCCCCAAAATGGTGTCGGCAGGAGTCGTCGTGCCCCCCCCAAAATGGTGTCGGCAGGAGTCGTCGTGCCCCCCCCCCCAAAATGGTGTCGGCAGGAGTCGTCGTGCCCCCCCCAAAATGGTGTCGGCAGGAGTCGTCGTGCCCCCCCCCCCAAAATGGTGTCGGCAGGAGTCGTCGTGCCCCCCCCAAAATGGTGTCGGCAGGAGTCGTCGCGCCCCCCCCCCCCAAAATGGTGTCGGCAGGAGTCGTCGCGCCCCCCCCCCAAAATGGTGTCGGCAGGAGGAGTCGCGCCCCCCCCCCCAAAATGGTGTCGGCAGGAGGAGTCGTGCCCCCCCCCAAATGGTGTCGGCAGGAGGAGTCGTGCCCCCCCCCAAATGGTGTCGGCAGGAGGAGTCGTGCCCCCCCCCAAATGGTGTCGGCAGGAGGAGTCGTGCCCCCCCCAAATGGTGTCGGCAGGAGGAGTCGTGCCCCCCCCCAAATGGTGTCGGCAGGAGGAGTCGTGCCCCCCCCAAATGGTGTCGGCAGGAGGAGTCGTGCCCCCCCCAAATGGTGTCGGCAGGAGGAGTCGTGCCCCCCCCCCAAATGGTGTCGGCAGGAGGAGTCGTGCCCCCCCCCCAAATGGTGTCGGCAGGAGGAGTCGTGCCCCCCCCCAAATGGTGTCGGCAGGAGGAGTCGTGCCCCCCATGGTGTCGGCAGGAGGAATCGTGCCCCCCCCCTTCCCCTGGCCAATGGTGTCGGCAGGAGGAATCATGCATCCCTCCCCCCGGCCAATGGTGTCGGCAGGAGGAATCATGCATCCCTCCCCCCGGCCAATGGTGTCGGCAGGAGGAATCGTGCATCCCTCCCCCCGGCCAATGGTGTCGGCAGGAGGAACCGTGCATCCCCCCCCCCCCCCCGGCCAATGGTGTCGGCAGGAGTCGTGCCCCCCCTCTCAGCCAATGGTGTCGGCAGGAGGAATCCCATTGTTTTGCAAATCTATGTACACTACAAACTGTATGATTGAATCAGTTCTGATATTGCTGTTTTACTAACCTGACAGCTTATTATTCTAAATGGGGAAACCTTCATTTTGTTTGCAAATATTTAAAGATTCCAGCTACCAGCAAGAATGAGTCCTTACATTTTAAAGAGCACCTGTCATTTCAGATCCATAATGGCAGCGCCTGTTAGCGGGCATCCACTTACCTGCTGCCGCCACGTCCCTCACCTTGTTGTGTCACTGCCGCATCACCAGACATCCTATTAAAGTGAATGGGACTGTCAGTGTGTCAAAAGAGGAGCCTCTGTGGGACAGAGATGACAGTTGCCATTTAAAGATTATGATTTGGCCTTTTTACTAGCTATTTAAATCAAATCTGAATGAGGTGGAGAGAAGCGGCGGTGACATCAGCCTCCAACTCATTTTAAACCGAGAATTACTTTTTTCCACAGAACTTTTATTGAAATGTCCTTTCAAGTTATACTTCAAGCGATTACTAACTGTAGTGGCACAATGTGCTGCAAGCATTGACACAAATGAGAACGAGTCTTTTTTATTTTTATATTTTTCAATGTTTATTGAAAGGTTTAATGATAAGAGATCATACAACATAAGAACAATTGCATAAGGCTGGATTCACACTTGTGCATTGCGTTTTTGAGCTCCGGAGTTTTTGGCAAGATATCAATCAGTGGTTCAGCAGTTTGTCTGCGTTCTAGCTGTGGATTTGCTGACCTGGGATAGGAGAGGGGAGGGAAGCCGCTGTTATCATGAGGGGGAACTTCATGCCAAATTTTAAATAAAAAAACCCAGAATGGGTTCCCCTCCAGGAGCATACCAGGCCCTTAGGTCTGGTATGGATTTTGAGCGGAACCCCTACGCCGAAAAACGGCATGGGGGTCCCCCCAAAATCTATATCAGACCCTTATATGAGCACGCAGCCTGGCCGGTCAGGAAAGGGGGTGGGTACCCCCCCTCCTGAACCGTACCAGGCCGCATGCCCTTAACATGGGGGGGGGGGGGTGCTTTGCCCTGCGGCCCCCCCACCCCAAAGCACCTTGCCCCCGTGTTGATGAGGACAAGGGCCTCTACCCGACAACCCAGGCCGTTGTTTGTCGGGGTCTGCGGGCGGGGGGCTTATCGGAATCCGGGGGCCCCCAGATCCCGGCCCTATGTGAATGAGTACCCCTACCCATTCACCTGGTGGAAAATAAAATGTCAATAAAAAATCACACTACACAGGTTTTTAAAGTAATTTATTAGGCAGCTTCGGGGGTCTTCTTCCGACTTCGGGGGTCTCCTTCTGCTCTCCGGTGTCTTCTCCGCGCTCTCTGGTTCTTCTCCCACTCTCCGGTGCCTTCTTCCTTCTGCCGGGTGCCTCCGCTCTCATCTTCCAGCTCTTTTTTGCTAGTGGCAGCCCGGTCTTATCCGTAGTCTTCTTCCCTCTTCCCTTCTTCGAAGTTGACACGACGCTGCCTCCCACTGTAATGCCGTGTGTGTGGTGCATGGTCACCGGGTGATGCCACCCGTGACCCTGCCCCGTATGATGTTGCAGTCCCGGGAATGATGGGGCTGTGACGTCATACAGGGGCGGGGTCACCGGGTGGCATCACCCGGTGACCACGCCCCATGCCTATAAGTCGTTGGGCGGGCTGCGTGCTCAAATAAGGGTCTGGTATGGATTTTGGGGGGACCCCCCACGCCGTTTTTTTGGCGTAGGGGTTCCATTTAAAATTTATACCAGACCTAAGGGCCTGGTATACTCCTGAAGGGGAACCCATGCCGGTATTTTATTTAACGATTAGCGTGGAGTTCCCCCTCATGATTTATACGTACTGTGTTCAGAACGCAACACACCTGCGAATCAGATGTGTTCCCATAGAACATAATGGGCAGACAATTCGCACTGCAATGCCTAGAATACGCACACGTTTTTTGGGCAATGCGCAGTGCGAATGCATCGCACATACATGAACCAGCCTCATTGAAATCAATATATTTTAAAATGTTATGCGAATTGGATGCGGTTTAAGCCGCAACCAATTCGCATGGGTGTGAACGGGGCCTAAATCAACAACCGACATTGAGATTCCATAGTGGGTGAGGCACATGGTTAGATACAATTGGTACAATAGGATGTGGGAATATATGAGCAGACCTTTTTAAACAGACCAGATCGAATAAACCACTTACGGACTGCCCGCCGCAGGAATACGTTGGCACTTTGAAGAGGAACACCCTTTTTATGGTAGCAGCTAACTACCATAACCCCGGTACCCTCTTCAGCGGGCGGTCTGCTTTCAGATAAAAATCACTTTTATCAGTGGCGGGAGAGGGCCACCCACTCCCACCGGTGCCCTCCGTAATGACATGACATGACAGCAAGCGCGTGAATTTTTTAAACATGACAGTACGCAATAAATATAATTCTTAAATTATATATGAAATATATATTGTATATTGCGTACTGTCATGTTTAAAAAAAAAATGATACGCTTGCTGTCATGTCAGTACTGTATAACTTATACTACGCTGTCAAAGTGACACATTCAATGACAGCAAGCACATGAATTTTATACTGTATACTACAGAATAGCTCAAAAAATAAATAGATTGCAGTGCATTCCATTTCAAATCATATTTAATCAGTTCAATTATATATATATTTTTTGCTACAAGTCAGATCGGATGTACTGTAGTGCAGACGCAGTCATTTTAACCACTTAACAACCACCTGCCGACAAATAACGTCGACAAGGTGGTTGCTTAACTCTGGGAGGACGTTTTTATAACGTTCTCCCAGAATCGCGCTCCCGCACGCCCCCTGGGGCGCGCACACGGGAATCTCTGTGACCGCCGGGTCCAGAGGACCCGGCGCATCACGAATCGCTGTAAATTGCCGCTGATAGCGGCCGTTAACCACGTGATCGCTCCGTCAAATGACGGAGCAATCACTTGTAAACAGACCGGCGTCATGTGATGAGGTTCCTCTCTCCCCTCTCTGTACCGATCGGTACAGTGTGAGAGGGAGCGGATCATGTCAGCTCCTTCCCCCCCCATGTCTGATCATGTCAGCTGTGGGCTGGATCTGTGACAATTGCAGTCACAGATCCAGTCATTCAGCCATACCCTCCGCAATGCCCTGCCATACCCTCCGCAATGCCCTGCCATACCCTCCGCAATGCCCTGCCATACCCTCCGCAATGCCCTGCCATACTCCGCAATGCCCGGCCATACTTTGCAATAACCACTTCCCGCCCGCCGGCCGTCATGACGTCCTTGACTTTGTGCGGAGATATCTGAATGATGGGAGCAGCTACAGGCATCATTCAGATATTGGCTTTTTCAGCCGGTGATTCCCTACACCATAAGAACAATCATAGCGGCTGTTCCACCGCTTGATCATTCTTACGGGAGGCGATGTAACTCCCACTGCCCCCCCCCCCGCCGCCCTCCAGTGCTTCTACCGACTCACCGCTACGATCGAAGCCAGGATTGTTGTTGTTGTTTTTTTTTTTTTATTATTTTTTTTTTTTTCAGGCTTCCCAGCCTAGAGGTGAGATGTGGGGTCTTATTGACCCCATATCTCACTGTAAAGAGGACCTGTCATGCCCTATTCCTATTACAAGGGATATTTACGTTCCTTGTAATAGGTATAAAAGTGATAAAAAAAAATTTGGGGGTGGAAAAACATGTAAAACTAAAATAAAGTAAAATGAACAATAAAAAAAATAATATTTTTTTAAAGCGCCCCTGTCCCCGTGAGCTCGCATACAGAAGCGAACGCATGCATAAGTCCCGCCAACATATGAAAACGGTTTTCAAACCACACGTGAGGTATCTCTGCGAACGTTAGAGCAAGGGCAATAATTTTGGCCCTAGACCTCCTCTGTAACTCAAAACATGTAACCAGTAAAAATATTTAAAGCGTCGCCTATGGGGATTTTTAAGTAGCGAAGTTTGGCGCCATTCCACGAGCGTGTGCAATTTTGAAGGGTGACATGTTAGGTATCTATTTACTCGGTGTAACTTCATCTTTCACATTATGCAAAAACATTGGGCTAACTTTACTGTTTTTTTTTTTTTTTTTTTTTTTTTTTTACCACAACATTTTTTTCTGTAAAAACACGTTAAAAAAATTGCTGCGCAAATACCGTGTGAGATAAAAAGTTGCAACGACCACCATTATATTCTCTAAGGTCTTTGCTAAAAAAACATATATAATGTTTTGGGGTTCTATGTAATTTTCTAGCAAACAAATGATTACTCTTTCGTCCATGGACAGACACAGCTTCTCTATTGACAAAGTGGGTATTATCCATTAATTAGTGACTAGGCAGAAAACTTGTAAAAAGTGTTGCATCACACCTTCTACAGTACCCTCTGGGTACAACCTTATATATATATATATATATATATATATATAATTATATTTTTGTTGTTTCCTGCGATCTTCAATCAACTGCCGACTGGGTGACAGGCTGGATCCTCGTAGTCTCCCCAGTTTCGGCCATCGAGCGTGTGCTGACCCTAGCTACGCGCTGGGTTTTCCACGACATGCCCGTTGCCCCACGGGTGGCCGGTGAGCCTACGCTCCAGGGCCTGCATCGGACCGCTCAGCTTCGGCTGAGCTTACGCT
Organism: Rana muscosa; assembly: GCA_029206835.1. Lineage (NCBI taxonomy): Eukaryota > Metazoa > Chordata > Amphibia > Anura > Ranidae > Rana > Rana muscosa. The sequence continues at coordinate 95,981,960 of CM055126.1, forward strand.
CCAAGGCTTGCGTCAGACCGCTTAGCTTCGGCTGACCTTACGGCCGAGTCGCAGCAGCCTGTCCGGTGAGTGTCACGCTCCAGGGCATACATATGATTGTCCCTTTTGGGTCCAATCACAGCATGCCTGGCCAACAGTCACCTTCCGTGCGCGGACGATTATCTGTTTGGAATGTCTTCCAGCATAATACATGCAGGATAGGTAAGTAAAACTCCCCTGCCTCGGCTGGGTGGTTTAGCTGGACATTCCTGGAGAGATCAAGTAAGTGGTTGTGGCCCCTTTCTTCCCTCTCTCCCTGCCTTTCCCTCCTCCCTGGGCTTCTAGCTAAAGGTTGCTGGGTGCTGGGGGTCACCTAGGGGGTCCCACTGGAGCGGGGCTGGCTGTAACTAACATTTAAAAGAAATGTAATTTCTGCTTACGTGTGTGTGTGCTTCCTCCTCCATGCGGTCGGCGGCCATTTTGAGGTGGTCCATGCCAAGTTTGGCCTCTTGTGACTGCCCGGCGGCCATCTTCCTGTGGTTCGGCCACACCCACTGGCCCCTATCAGCTGATCGGCGGCCATGTTTGTCCACCCTGTATGTATATATTGCCATTCGGCGGGCATCTTTTTGTGGGCTACGGCTGCTTGACCTCTATCTTCGGCTCCGCGGCCATTTTCTTGGAGCCCACATTATCTTCCATACAGACGTTTTTGGCAGCCATTTTGCGAGAGCCTCCGGCCTCTAGGGTGCATTACACTGGTTCACAATTCACAAAGGAAGTGCTGATAAAAGAAGCAGACTGACACAGCAGCAGGGGGACAGCATCACAGATGCAGCACACGGCAGCATTGCAGTACCTATCCAGGGTGGTGAGTCCTCTGGGTGACCCAGCGTCTCTGCAGCACAGGAGAGTGGCCTATTGATATCTTGCCTGGAGCCCTGCGGGTGTCAGCGTGGCATCTGAGCCAGATGTTTTCTCCCCCTGAAACACCAGATTTAGCAGCTGGTGTCCCTGAGGTGTCTATGGACGCTATGTCGGCAATCCTAGCAGCGTTTGCTGCCAGGGTGGAAGCAGCACACGGGAATACAGGGGGTAATAAACGCCCCCGTCCCCTGCAATCTTCTGGGGATATTTCTGATGCAGAACCAGGTCCAGCTACGGCTCATGGCCCAGATTCTGATGCATCAGAGACTGCAGACCGTGACCGATCGGACAGTGAGGATGACTCCAAGTCCAGGTCAGTACGCGAGACGGCTTTGGTATCTGACCTTATTACTGCAGTGCGGGATACGCTAAAGTTGGAAAATACTGCAGAAGTAGCAGATACTCCAGTCCCCTTTGGTTTTCGTAAACCTGCCCGCACTGCTAAGGTGTTCCATTGTGTGTCTTATTTTGACAAACTCTTTTATACAAGGAATGGGAGAACCCACTGAGGGTCTTTACAGCCCCAAAGAGGTTTGCAGTACGGCACCCCTTTGAGGAGAGTTTTCTGAAGATGTGGACCTCTCCCCCTATAGTGGACCCTTCGGTGTCCAGACTTAATAGAGCCACCACTATTCCAGTAGAAGGGGCTCCTGTTTTCAAGGACCCTGTGGATAAGAAGGCTGAAGCACTCGCTCGCTACCTATACTCAGTGGTAGGCTCGGCTGTACGCCTGGCATTGGCGGGGGCCCTAGTGTCTCAGACACTTACTGAATGGGCAAAATTGCTACTCCAGGGGTTAAAGGAGCGAGATGCTCCTCCTAATGAGATAACTTTGGCCGACCAGTTGGTCCAGGGCCTTAAGTTTGTCTGCGAGTCAGACATGGATACTATTCCCCTGCTGTCAAAAGCTTCGGTTTATGCAGTAGCAATACGCCGCCTGATCTGGCTAAAGGGCTGGTCTGCGGACCAGACTTCCAAGAAAGCCCTGTTGGGCCTTCCTTTTAAGGGCGACAGACTTTTTGGGGCTTCCCTGGATGACATCATCAAGGATGCCACAGGAGGTAAAAGCACTTTGCTTCCCCAAACTAGCAAGGGTAGGGGACCACGCCAAGGGCAAGGGCCCTCCTTTACTGCACGCAAGCGTTTTTTTCGCCCTCTTAAGGCGACAGGGAAAAGACCCCAGGCCGATAAAGCGCCTGCCCAAGGACAAAAGCGTCCTTGGTCCCGCAGACCCAACAAGCCTGCGGACAAATCTGCGTCCGCATGAAGATCCGCCTCCACCCAGCTCTCGGGTGGGGGGACGTCTTCGCAAATTCGCGACTCGGTGGACTGCTCTAGTCTCCGACAGGTGGGTTTGCGAAGTAATCTCCTCAGGCTACAAGATAGAATTTCTCTCTTGTCCACCGGACAGATTCATCACCTCCAATCTCCAGCTACTACCGACCCGTCGGGAGGCCCTGTATTGGGCGGTCCAGGGTCTACTGGAACGTGGCGTAGTTATTCCAGTTCCAGAACGGGGTCAGGGTTTTTACTCCAAATCTGTTCATTGTGCCGAAGAAGGAGGGGGTTCGGCCAATCTTGGATCTCAGAGCCCTCAATTGCTTTGTGAAAGTACAAAGATTTCGGATGGAGTCACTTCGATCTGTAGTCACGGCTCTCCATCCGGGGGACTTTCTGGCCTCCTTGGACATCAAGGACGCATACCTGCATGTCCCCATATACTCCAGACACCAGAGGTTTCTGCGATTTGCTATCGGGAAGAACCACTACCAGTTTGTGGCCCTCCCGTTTGGCCTTGCCTCAGCACCCAGGATGTTCACCAAGGTGCTCGCTCCGATTCTGGCACTTCTAAGACAGCGGGGTATCGCTATCATGGGCTACTTGGACGACCTTCTGCTGAAGGCCCCTTCAAGCTCAGAATTAGAGGTAAGTGTGTCCATTACCTGTCAGACTCTTCGAGACTGTGGTTGGATACTAAACACGCAAAAGTCAGTATTGGTGCCCACTCAACGCCTAGTGTACCTGGGGTTGATTCTGGATTCCTCAGAGGCAAAGGTATTCCTCCCTGTGGAGAAGTTGCAGACCCTCCGGGCTGCAGTACGGCAGCTGACTTCCAGGAATTGGTCGTCACTCCGTTTTTGCATGCGAGTGTTGGGCCTCATGGTAGCCTCCTTCGAGGCGGTCCCATATGCTCAATACCACACTCGAGTGTTACAGAAGGAAGTTCTGTCTAGATGGAACAGATGCCCTTCATCTCTGGATTATCAAATCCGAGTGAGCCACCTAGTCAGGAGATCCCTGGTATGGTGGCTGACAGCACCGGCTCTTCTGGCCGGGAAGTAATTTATTCCGGTTTACTGGATAGTTATCACGACGGACGCCAGCCTTACAGGTTGGGGGGGGGAGTCTGGGGTGTCCAGTCGGCGCAAGGTCGCTGGACCCCAGAGGAAGCCCTCCTGCCGATCAATGTCCTGGAGATCCGGGCGATCAAGCTGTGCCTCTTCAAATGGTCTCAGAGGCTGCAAGGGCATCCAGTCAGGATCCAGTCAGACAACGCCACAGCGGTGGCATATGTCAATCATCAAGGAGGAACAAGAAGCTCAGCTGCAGCATCGGAGGTTGCTCGCATCCTGAAGTGGGCAGAGAAGAGCGTACCGGCACTATCGGCCGTGTACATTCCGGGTGTGGAAAACTGGCAGGCGGACTACCTGAGCCGCCAGATGCTGGACCAGGGAGAATGGTCCTTACACCCGGAGGTGTTCCAACTCCTCTGCCAAAGATGGGGCACACCAGACGTAGATCTTCTGGCTTCCCGACTCAATCGGAAGGTACTGAGGTTTGTGGCCCGGTCAAGAGACCCATGGGCAGACGCAACGGATGTGTTGGTGGCATCGTGGGGTCAGTATCGGCTAATCTATGCCTTCCCTCCCTTAAGGCTTCTTCCTCTTCTGCTCCGCAGAGTGGAGGCAGAGGGAATTCCAATGATCCTAATCGCTCCAGATTGGCCTCAGCGTCCTTGGTACGCCGATCTAGTACATCTGGTAGCAGACGTCCCCTGGCGCCTACCACTACGGAAGGACCTGCTATCGCAAGGTCCCATGCTCCATCCTGCTTTACAGTCATTGGCTTTAACGGCATGGCTGTTGAGAACCAGGTACTGAGAGACCGGGGCCTGTCACTCAGTAATCTCTACTATGAGAAGTGCTCGAAAACCGTCCTCTAGGAAGGTTTATCACCGCACTTGGAAGGCCTACATCTCCATGTGTGAGGAAATGAAATGGCATCCGCGTACTTATTTGGTTTCCAGAATCCTGCTGTTTTTACAGCATGGGGTGGACCAAAGGCTTGCCCCAAGTACGATTAAGGGACAGATATCTGCCCTGGCTGTCTTTTTTTCAGCGACCCCCTGGCGACTCACTCTCTCGTGAGTACATTTGTGCAGGGGGTTCGACATGTGGCCCCTCCGGTCCGTCCCCCGTTACCTCCGTGGGACTTGAACCTGGTCCTCTCGGTGATTGAGAAGATTAGAGATATTCCCCTGTTGACACTTTCTCAGAAAGTGGTCTTTTTGGTGGCTGTTACGTCAGTTAGACGAGTCTCTGAGCTGGCAGCCTTGTCCTGCAAGGCTCCCTATTTGATTTTCCACAAGGATAAGGTGGTGCTGCGGCCGCAGCCTTCCTTTCTTCCGAAAGTCGTTTCGGCTTTTCATCTCAACGAAGACATTTTATTTCCATCCTTGTGTCCTCATCCGTCGAATCCTAAGGAGTCGGCGTTGCATTCCTTGGACGTTGTCCGAGCTTTGAGAGTATACCTATCTGCTACTTCCCTGTTCCGGAAGTCAGACTCGCTGTTTGTTTCGGTGGCTGGTCCCAAGAAGGGCCAAGCAGTCTCATCGGCCACCATCTCTAGGTGGATCCGACAGATAGTAATCCAGGCTTACGCCTTAAAGGGTCAGGCGCCCCCCTTTCCTGTCACGGCGCATTCGACCAGGGCAATAGGTGCCTCTTGGGCTTTCCGACATCAAGCGTCTGTTTCCCAACTATGTAAAGCGGCGACTTGGTCATCCGCTCACACTTTTACAAAATTCTACAAAGTTGATGTAGGTGCATCTTCGGATGCCTCTTTCGGCCGCAAGGTTTTGCAAGCGGCTGTTTAGAGTTGCAACTCCTCCGTTGGAGGAGTGCTGTTTTGTGTTTTGGGGTGAAGTTTGTTTTTATGCTGTTACCACCCCTCGTTTTTTTTATCTGACACTGCTTTGGGACGTCCAACTTTGTCAATAGAGAAGCTGTGTCGGTCCATGGATGAAAGAGTAAATAGGATTTTTTTTTTACTCACCGTAAAATCCTTTTCTCTGAGTCCATGGACCGACACAGCACCCACCCCTCTTAAGTTTGTACTGCTTTTTGACGAACTGATCTGCGAGATGCGGACTGAGAGGTTGTACCCAGAGGGTCCGCCCCCTGTGCGGTACTGTAAAAGGTGTGATGCAACACCTTTTACAAGTTTTCTGCCTAGTCACTCCTAATTAACAGATAATACCCACTTTGTCAATAGAGAAGCTGTGTCGGTCCATGGACTCAGAGAAAAGGATTTTACGGTGAGTAAAAAATCCTATTTTTTACATGTAGGAGAGAAATGTCAGAATTGGCCTCGGTGCTCCAGAACGCCTGAAGGTGCTCCCTGCATGTTGGGCCTCTGTATGTGGCCACGCTGTGTAAAAGTCTCACACGTGGTATCGCCATACTCGGGAGTAATAGCAGAATGTGTTTTGGGGTGTAATTTGTGGTATGCATATGCTGTGTGTGAGAAATAACCTGCTAATATGACAATTTTGTGAAAAAAAATAAAAATAAAAGAGAAAAAAAAAAATCTTGATTTTTCAAAGAATTGTGGGGGAAAAAATGACAACTTCAAAAAACTCACAATGCCTCTTTCTAAATACCTTGGAATGTCTTTCCAAAAAGGGGTCATTTGGGGGGTATTTGTACTTTTCTGGCATGCTAGGGTCTCAAGAAATGAGATAGGCCGTCAGTACTTCAGGTGTGATCAATTTTCAGATATTGGCACCATAGCTTGTGGACTCTGTAACCTTCACAAAGACCAAATAATATACACCAATTTGTACTTATTTTTACCAAAGATATGTAGCAGTATAAATTTTGGCCAAAATTTATGAAGAAAAAATAGTAATTTGCTAAACTTTATAACAGAAACGAAAAAAAAAAACGCGAGGAAAGTGCACGCCACATGCGCTATTTTTGGCGCCAGCATCGGCGAGAATTCTCTTCTGGCATTTTGCCGAAAAGGCCAGTTTCGGCCGATATGTTTCGATAGCCGAAATTTCGATGTATGTAGTCATTTTCTAGCCTAAAAACCTGTTTGACTTGTAAACACCAAATCTGAAAGTTGCTCGGTCCTTAAGTGGTTAATAGTCGGGAACCAGGTTAGGAGTGTGGTCTGGTCCTCCTTGACACCCCAACTGAGATCAAACTGTGGCGGGGAGGAAGACCACACCTCCCATCCTCAGTTCCCTTCCAAGAGTACTAAATCTGGTTGCATACTTTTTTTTTTTTTTTTTTTTTTTTTTTTTTTTTTAGTACCAGTGTTAAAATTTCAGAGTGCAGCTAGATCTCCTGTCCTATAACCATCTTTGCCGATTTGTACAGTGTGTTTATAGTGAAAAGGTTTCGTTAGGGGTAGAGCTGCAACTACCGATTATTTTGTCTGTCGACTAATCTAGCGATTTTTAATTTTTCGATTAGTATCTACTATAACGATTATTTTATTTTTTTACTTTAATCTAGTGAGCTCTTTTTTTGTGATAAGTTATCCAAAGGATTAATTTGATAAACAAAAAATAAGTACAACTTCTAATATATATTTCAGTTTTTATAAAAAATAAATCCAAAAAATACTTCAATGTGGTTGAAGTTTTTACAGTATACAAAATAAAATGTAAACAACACTTTAGCATCAGGCACGAATAATGGCATTGCCATTAATTCAGAACCAGAAGCCTTCAAAAATGCCATATAAATTCAACAAAAGCACTGCTGCTCAACACTGTGCAAAACACATGAAAGACATATACAAAAATAAAGTGGCAAAAAATAAAATGTATCACTTTAGGGCATCCAGGCATGAAAATGCCATATAAATTCTGCCTATGCATTCTGAAGGCATTATGTGGTAACCTTACTACTTTAAACCACATAATGCCTTCAGATTCAGAATGCATCTTTTGCAAAGTGTTAGGCAGAATTTTTATGGCATTATGCCTGAAGTGTTTATACAGTAACACACCACAAAAATGCTGGTCAACATACAATAACACTATGTAATCATTACAGTGTTATTGTAGACTCTTGTCCAGTATTTTTGTGGTGTTACTTGTAAGGCTCCATGTACACAGAAGCTCAAAAACTGTAGGTTTGAACGCCAGATTTCTGGCAGAAAAAGCTACTTTAAAATATAGCTTTTATTAGCGTTATTCAGTGTTAGCGTTTTTTTTTTTTTTTTTTATCAAAAAACACTGGAGACCTGCATTTATTCGCGTTTTTCAGCGTTTTGCGGTTTTTATCCCTGCTGAATAACGGCATTTTGAACGCAAATTTCTTGCGTTCAGAAAAAAGACCATTAACCACTGCTCATTAACGCTAAATGTCATGTGTACATTAACACATAGGCTAACATAGAGTGCAGTTAATGGGCTTTTAAAAAAAACTCCAATAAACTGCAGTTTATCAGCTTCAGTGTACATGGAGCCTAAGGCCTAAGACTCCATGTACACTGAAGCTGCTAAACTGCAGTTTATTGGCTTTTTTTTTTTTTTTTAAAGCCCATTAACTGCACTCTGTTAGCCTATGTGTTCATGCACACATGGTCGTTTTTTAGCGTTAGTGAGCAGTGGAGTTTAATGGGCTTTTTTCTGAACGTAAGAAATTTGCCATTTTTCGGCGGGAAAAACGCTCAAACGCAGCTCGCCAGCGTTTTTAATCCATTGGAAAAAAAAGCTAAAAAACGTTGACAGGCTCCCTGCAAAGCTACTGGCTTTTTTTTTTTTTTAGCGTTCAGTGTACATGGAGCCTAATTGTAATGTTAAACATACCTGAAAGGTAACACCGTTTTCAAGGAGCCAAGTCCAACAAAAGCACTGCTCAACACTGTGCAAAAATAATGGCCAATACAGTGCAAAGATTACCTGAAGGCAGCCATCTCAACATAAATACAGCCCAACATGAACAGTGCAAAAGGTTGGGGGCCTGTGTTACTTCATTGCAATGGAGGAAGGTTGGCATATCGACATGCTCTGAAGTTAGGCTTGCTCTTTTTTTAGTCACAATGTTGCCAGAAACTGAGAAGCCTTTCAGATGGGGTTGATGTTGCAGGCGCAGACAAGTAACTCTTTGCCAGCATGGGGAAACCTCTTCATTTTCCTTCCACCATTTCAGCGGATTTTCTTCCTTCGGAATAGCCTGCTCACTAAAATACATGTTCATCTCATTCCTCACAACTTCACTGTGGGTTTCTTGATCTTGGATGTGACCAGTCATGTCATCCTCACCATTAGGCCCCTTTCACACTGAGGCATTGAAAAAACGCTAAAAAATTATGTTTTTTTTTTTTAACGCGTTCGCGGTAAAAATAGTGCTGACGCATATGCATTTTTACCACGTTTTTGCGGTAAAAAGGATTATTTGGTATCCCACAATCCTCCACTCTACTGCGGTCATGTGACCTTCCCACAGCTTCTGGGTGTTTTTTACCGTGGTACTCATTAATTTCATTGGAGATGGGTGTTTTTACAGCTCTATTTTATGCGCCCCAAAGATGCTCCAAAAAAGCTGTTTGCAGGATTTTTTCCAGCGCACAGCCAGCAAAACGCCTTAGTGTGAAAGCCCTCAGGGCTTTCACATTGAGAATGATGGGGAAGGATTATTTCAGTCATTTTTACAACGCTGTTTTTACCGCAAAAACGCCTCAGTGTGAAAGGGGCCTAACTGTGGTCATCTGAATCTGAACCGAGTAAAGTGTCCAACAGAGACACTTGCCTCTTCTCTGAAAATTTCTTGTCTGCACTTGATGTTGCGTTTTGCCCTTCCTCATATCATCTCTTCTCTTCAAGAGCAAGGCTTGGACCTTGAGGTGAACTTTTTAAACTGTCCTCTGCTGGCAGGAATTTTAGTTTGCGGAATCTGGGGTCCAGGGCTGCTGCAATAAGACACATACACATATATATATATATAATTTTTTTTTTTTTTTTTCTCCACCATCATCTCTGAATTTAGTTTCCCGCTACCATCTTGATGTCATCTCCTGTGCAGCAACACTTTGGAAAGCCTTGGCTGCTGCTGTCTCGCAAATTGTGCTCTGTATGGATTTCTGTTGGGCCTTTACCAGAGGAGGTAGAGCGGAAGCAGTCACATAGGACTCTCCACTCAAGAAAACAGTGGCACACTCAAAAGGCCTCGGGACTTGTTCCACTTCCTCAAGTAAGCTCCACTGATCGTATTTTAAACCCAGGAAGCGCTTCCCTCGTGGTGTGACATCAGGATCGGAAAGAGTCGCAGTCACAGGCCACCTCTGTTCAAGCAGGCGGCTGATCATGTGTAAAGTACTGTTCCATCTTACGGATACATCATTTATTAGTGCATGCTCAGGGGTACTCATTTGTTGCTGCTTTGCTTTAAGCTTTGTAGTGGCCAGCTCACTTTTTTTAAATGTTCCACAAGGCACTTTGCAGCCCTCAGTGTCTTGCTGATCTGGGGATCCCTCAGGGCATGGTTGACAACTAACTGCAATCTGACCAGCACACCTGAGAGAAGAGATGCCATGCTTTTCTTCCAAAATACGCAGAGCAGCGACAACATTTGCAGCGTTATCATGGACAACTACATTTACATTGGCCATGGATATCTCAAACTTCACAGCTGGTTTTTCCACCCAGTTAGCAATGTTTTCAGCTGTGTGCCGATCTTTAAGTGGCATAGTGGTCATATTGTACGATGTAAGATTCCAGTCTTCCTTAATGAAGTGGCATGTGACACCCAAGTATGCCTCTGTGGCAATACTGGTCCATGCGTCTGTGGTGAGAGCTGTCTTTGAGTGACGCTTTCAATCTTTCAAAATTCTCCTCACATTTCTTCTCCATCAGCTTAGTGAAATGGGACCCGGAGGTAAGTGTGTATCCTGGGTAAAACGTGTTGATCATCTCACGAAATCCTTGACCGTCTACAATAGAAAGAGGTCTCATCTTTTACAATCATGTTGAGTATGCTATTGGTAAGTGGTAACGGCCATTTGGGGTGTGCAAACAGTGACATTCTTTTCATGAAAGAAGAAATTCTGTACACAGCTTTGCCTCTTCCTGAGAAGAAACACACAATAAAAATATTAGGAAGTAGGAACCAAGTTTAACCAACGTGAAATCTATGAATGCTAATAATGTACTTTATTTCAAAGAGGGTAGGGTAGTAAATCTGCAATTCTGCATAATATTATGAACTGAATGAGATTAATAACTATGTTTAATTATGATTACAATATTGTATTTCATCTCGTAGAAAAAGTTTGAGATATCCATGGCCAATGTTGTAGCTGCATAATGCTGCAGTGCAAATGTTGTCGCTGCTCTGCGTATTTTGGAAGAAAAGCATGGCATCTCTTCTCTCAGGTGTGCTGGTCAGATTGCAGTTAGTTGTCAACCATGCCCTGAGGGATCCCCAGATCAGTAAGACACTGAGGGCTGCAAAGTGCCTTGTGAAACATTTAAAAAAAACGTGAGAAGGCCACTACAAAAAAAGCAATCTGCACAGCAAAAAAATGGGTACCCCAGAGCATGCACTAATAAATGATGTATCCGTAATTACTAGCATATATTAATCTTGACCAACACACAATTGTAGTAATTACTCCCAAAACTAATTATAAGTATACAGTACTTACAAAGATGACTCGTCCATTTGAGGTCGGAGAGCGCCAGGATGTTTTCTTTTGAGGTGCTCGTGCATCGCAGTTGTGCTGCCGTGGTACGCCATGTCGGTTTTGCAAAGGGAACAAAGGACCATTTTATCTGGCCTCTGTTTAAAGAATTCCCATACTTTTGAAAGTCGTGGTCTAGCTTTTCGTGCTAGACTAGAACTTTCTCCATTCCCAGAAGCGGGAGCAGCAACCGCCATTACCTGCGAGATGAGTGACGCGTCGACGCCTTTCGTGCATGTCGACGTATTTCCGTAGTCGACGTAATCGATTTACGTCGACGCCTCGTGGCAGCTCTAGTTAGGGGGTGTCTGTGTCTCCTTGACTCCAAAGATAACGTGTCCTTGAATGTTACAAATCTATATTGTGCATCATGACCTTTTTGTTTCTCAAGACTGCTCTGTTATCTTTGAGGTTTGTGTTTGTGATAAACAGATGTGGTTCTGTATCATGGTGTGGTAGCTTGTGGGTTATAGTAATACAGGTAAAAGGAAATATGGACTAGTGTGATTCGGGCCACAGGGTGAAAAAAGAAGGGGGGGGGAGATCTCAGGACCTCCGGGTAAAGAACATGAGGGACAGAAACGGGGTTTCCATTCTCCTCCGCCTTGGGATATTGGGGGCTTAAATAAATTGGTTAGGTCACGAGTTTGGCGTATTCATCTGTCGTAGCAAAGTGAAGCCAGCATGACCATATCTTGGTAACTTTGGACTGAGTCTCCTTTGCTTGGTGAACAAGCGCCTCCATCTCTGCCGTTTTTTGTTTATGCGTCTGAGCCATTCTGCCATCGTGGGTTAGGGTCTCGCCACCGGAATGGTATACACATTTTTGCAGCGTTTACCATGTGCATGGCTAGAAAGCGATAATATGCTTTTATCGGGGTGATGTAGTAAAAATTGTGCTGGGGAGAAGTCTAGGGAAAGTGTCGTAATTTGATTGGCAATACGGTGGATTGCCTTCCAAAATGGTTGGATTCTTGGGCACATCCAACAGATGTGCAACATTGAACCCTCGGCGGCAGCGCACCGCCAACACTTGGGTGATACTGTGGGGTATATTTTGTGCAGTTTGTGGGGTTCTGTACCATCGTGAGGATTTTGAATCCATTCTCCTGTGTCGAGACATTAATTGTTCCTTTGTGAATGCAGGTGTAAATTTTTATTTATTTTTTTTTCCCACTCCTCCTGTTAGGTCTAGGGGATAGTTCTTGTTCCCAGTTGTGGCTTGCTTTGTTGGTATTGGTGTTGTGATTGGAGAACAGCATGGAATATGTATCCGAAATTAGGTGTCTTTGTGGTTCCTGTTTGCAGCATAGTGTTTCAAATGGAGTGAGTTGGCAAGACCAAAATGGTGTAAGTTTGGGATTGGTTAGGAAGTGTAGAATCTGGACATGGGTCCAGAAAGGGAATGTGTAAGTTGTCATTTGGGAGGATAATGAGGGCAAGGTCAGAAAATGTCATTTTGTCAAAGAAGTGTTCTGCTCGGATTTTGGCGTGTGGCTACACGTCAGTTAAAAAATTGTCTTATAGGCCCGGGGGAAACTGTGGGTTTTGTCGGATGGGGGTTATGCCCCTTTCACACTGAGGCGTTTTTACCGTGTTTTCACTGTAAAAACAGCGCTGTTAGAATGCCTGAAATAATCCTGCCCCATCATTCTCAATGTGAAAGCCCTGAGGGCTTTCACACTGAGGCGTTTTGCTGGCTGTGCGTTGGAAAAAATCCTGCAAACAGCTTCTTTGGAGCATCTTTGGGGCGCATAAAATAGCGCTGTAAAAACTCCTATCCCCCATTGAAATGAATGAGTACCGCGGTAAACACCCAGAAGCTGTGGGAAGGTCACATGACCGCAGTAGAGTGGAGGATTGTGGGATACCAAATCCTTTTTACCGTAAACGCATATGCGTTACTGCGATTTTACCACGTTCGCGGTAAAAATAGTGCTAAAACTTTTTTTTTTTTTTCTCTTCCTAACGCCTCAGTGTGAAAGGGGCCTTAGGGGGGTCAGTGTTGAGGAAATCTTATGTTTCACGCAAGTTTCTTTAAAGGTATTGCTGATTAGGGGTGGGATTTGCACGTTGGCGGGATGTGTGCATGATCTGTCCATGGGAGCTGGTAAAGTGGAAAAAGGAGTGTTCAAGTTGAAACCAGTCTTTGACTTTGGAATGTATACTTCAATCTATTATCCTTGACAAGTTACAAGCTCTTTTAGCTTGGAGTGCTCTTGCAAGTAATTTTCCAGATTTATTAGCGTATTCATAGAATACTTTTTTGAGAGAGAATGTATTTCCTTTTGCTGTTGCCTAACTTTTCCAGAAGGTCCGCTCTGGCTTGGATGAGGTCTGTGAGTGTTGCCTGTGCCATCTTAAGTGCTATTTCCAATTTATGGATACGGGTGTTGAGGTGTGCCTGTCATTCATGTCTGTTTGGCTTCCAAGGCTATTAGTTTCCCTCTTACTACACATTTGTGTGCTTCCCATTTAATTGGCTGCAGGATATCTGGAAGGTCATGGTGTGTCTAAGTAGTGGAGTAGATGGTTTTTGGGTGATTGTATGGAAAAAGGTTACTTGGTGGGCATTTGGAGTGTAAATATTGGCAAGAGTGAAGGGTTTCCCTTGTATCTTGCCTTTTCAAGAAGAGCTATCTCATTTTTGTCCGATAGCGAATCAGACTTGAAGGACAATTTTTTTTTTTTTTTTTTTTTTTTGTTAAGAGTATTGATACTCCCTTGGATTTCGAAATGGGGTTAGTAGCGCGAGTGGCTGTGGGGTAGTGGGTGTTAGATGATGTGGGGATAGAGCCTTTTTGGAAGTCTCTTGTAGGAAGAATGTCGGCTTTATTCTTTTGCATTGATAGAAGTCGTTTTGAAAGTTTGTTTCTGGTATATTGAGGCTGCGAGCATTTAGAGATATATAATTTTTAGGAGGAGTTTATCTTTCCTCCGAGGGTGCCATTTCTACCAGGCTATTAGAGGTCGGACGATATTTGTCCTTTAAGAAATCGGCATCGGCCAATTTATTTATTTTTTTAAGCAAATTCGGCCGCTTACTGACTGCACTCATCCCTTCCCCACACTTCGCTGGCAGTTTTCACACACTGAATGCAGTGAGAGAGGGGAGCTGTCAGAATTAAGCAGTGATGTCGGGGGGTGGGCGGGACCCAGCAGCTATCAAACACCAGCCAATTGGATGGGATTTGGGCGGGCCGCTACGTGTATGTGGCCCCGCCCCCTTTCTTAAGCAGCCCAATCATTGGCTGGTGTTGGCTGCGGGGTGCCGCCCACCCCTACATCACCGCTGAATTCTGACAGCTGGTCTCTCTCTGCATTCAGTTGCATATAGTGTAACTGACAAATCGGCTCATAGTGAAACCTGCCAGTGCCAATGGCAACCAGTGTCTCCTGCCAAAAGAAATATCGGCGGCAAAAATCGGTATTGTATATCGCCACTTCGCCTTCTAAATATCGGTCGACCTCTACTATTAGTTATATGTTGTAGGAGAGTTGAGATCAGTGCGTAACGGCGGTGTGAGCTGTAGAGTGAGTTGGCGCAGGAAAATGGAGGGGGATAAAGCATAAGAAGGGCAAGGGGGTTGAGTGATGGGTAGATGCGAGAGGTTGCGTAGGTTGGAAGGGTGTCCGTTTTAAGTGGTGACCGGCAACAAATGAGAGCCTGCTACCTTGTCTGGGTTATCAGCATACCTTTATGTAAGGTGGTGCAATTGTAAGGTGAAAGTATTGGGTATGATACACAAAGCTTGCCACTGTGTGGTAGGTGGTTAGAGGAGTGGAGAATCGGTGAGCAATCTTGCTAGACGCTGATTGGATGTTTAGTGTAGTTTTACTTGGAGACTGTGCAAAGGGGAAACGGTGAGTTCGCTTTCGTTTACACACAATGATTAAGTATGGCTACATAAATTCTGTATAGGAATCTTATGCTTGGAGCTATTTTGCAGAGCTATGCAACATAACATTAGAAATGGCCAACACGCCTGAGAACTTGTGAGATAAGAAACGGAATGTTTTAGAACTTGCAACTACTCCCTATAAAACTGTTTTAAGTGGGAACACGCAAATAAAACAAAAGACAAAAACCAAGTGCACTTAAGCCCTGGTTAACACTGGTGTGTTTTGGCATATCAAATCGCATGTCAAAATGGCGGTATTTGCCGCAAATCTGTAATCACGGCCGAAATCGGGACTGACCAGCGGGAGAGAAATCGTGCGAGTTCAGCTGAACTCGCACGGCTTCACTCTCTCTCAGCCCAGTGTGAACCTGGGCTAAATGTGATATTAAGTGCCTTCATGAGGCGTAGGTGAGGTTATACCCACTGCTGATGGCCTCCTGTGAGATAATTACTCATGTTGTGACAATAAATAAAAGAAATGCGCTGAAACCAACCTATACAGTGTGCACAGTGAAATGAATCAATAATATCGGTATAAACAACTACAGTGATATAATACCAGTGCTTATAAAACAAGAAAGGAACGGCATGGATGGTGGGAAATAATGGACACACCGGTCCTTCTCAAGGTAACTTCCTTCCACTTAGCAGGCTTGACCCACGTTTGTTTGTCCAATAAATCACACACTTGGAGACAATCTTGCTCAGCAATAAACCATACAGCAGGCTAAAACTCCAATCCAATGGGCTTATATGAATGCGGCCACTTACAAAGGCACCTTCCTTGTCCTCCCAGTTTTCAAAGGTGTCCACATATATGGGATATAAACAGAAAAAAAATCATTGCGCAGTGTACAGTGCACCACACACCCCACATGAGCTGCAGATGTACTCGCGTAACCTAGATATAAACAGCGCTTTAGCACAGCTCAGTGAGACAAATCTTCCTCCTCAGGCTGCTGGAAGTGTCACTAGGCTCCTCCCCTACGCATTGCGTCATTGACACGTGACTTAATCATGGGTATCCATACCTCAGATAAGTACCCTTACTATGTCATACCATCTCAGGTATGGGATGCATCGAGGGTTCCATTTCAGAATTTTCGGCAAGCCCGTTGAGATTGAGGAGCTTTTGTTGGGCTGACTCCTTGTTGTTGGTCAAGATAGAAGTGGTGAGCTTGGCTTGTAGAAGGTGAGCAGTGACGCCGCTACCTCTGGTCTTGGGCATCCATCCGTTCTGCTTTGGTTGGTGCGGCATACCAGTTAGGGACTTCTACTAGAGAAATGTTCAGGGTGTCACAGAATTGTGGGAGATCTTCAGGTACTCTTAGGGAAGCTGATCTGCTTTGGGATGTTAACAGACAGAATGGCAACTTCCATTTGTAGTGTATTCCTTTCGCACGCAGGGTTTCCAGCAGGGGCTGTAAGTCTATGCGGTGCTGTAATGTGATGGCTGGTATATTTTTATGTCATTGCCACCATGTGAGCTGAATTCTGTTATGGGCCTTTCTCAGAATTTCCTTTTTTAACAAAGTTCACCAGGCAACAAACATCCCAGGGTGGGTCTGTGTCTCTGCCTCGTGGCCTGAGGGCTCTGTGGATTCGTTCCAGCATGATGGGGGTGGTAGGGGGTCTGTCCAAGAGGTTGTTAAACAGACTTACCACTGTGAGTTGATCTGGTTCCTCAGCTTCTGGCAGGTCCCGCACTGAGGTTGTGCTTTCTTCCCTTGTTATCCAGGTCTTCCATGTAGCGATTCATGTCCCTTAGTTGCAGGGTATGTGTATCCACTGCATGGTGCATGCGTTTCAGCGCTGAGCAGTCGTGAGTTCTACCTCTTGCACTCTGCCTGCTGGTGCCTGGATATCATTGCGGAGGTCTGTGATTACCACCGACAACGTGTCCTTGATATTGGCAGCTACCGCCCGCAGGTCGTGTAGATTCAGCTGTGGTGGTTGCTGTGTGGGACCCGCTGGCATGGGGGGGGGAGGCAGATGGGAAGGTGCTTGGTGAGCAGCTCTTGCTCCTGCCGTGTTGGTGGTTTGTGTGGGTCCTTGGGAGGAAGCCACCATGTGGCTGGTCTGCGTGCGGAAGATTTCTGGGATAGACTGCCTCGGCTACCTGTTAGTGTCCCGGGGAGAGCGGTATTGTGTGGCTGAGTTGCTGCGGGATGCAGTCCCCATTGCGGCAGGGTGCAGGGCCGTTTGAAGGAATTTGGGGGCCCCAAGCAGATTGAGAATTTGGGGCCCCCAAATTTTTTACATTTTGTTTTTTAATTCAGGGAGGGGTGCTACTGAGATTTCTACTGATTTATGGCTTTAATTTAGAAGGGGGGGGGGGGTGCTAACGCGGGACATCGTTCGCGGAAGGGGGCCCACCGATCGGGGGGGCACCGATCGCGGGAGGGGGGGCCTGCCGATCGCGGGGGGCCGCCGATCACATGAGGTGGGAGCGTCGCCGATCGTGGGTGGGGGCGTCACCGATCTTAGGAGGGGGGCCGCTCTGCTGGGGCCCCAGGCCAGCTGGGGGCCCCAAGCAGTTGCTTGGTTTGCCTCTCCTGTTCCGACGGCCCTGGGCCAGGGTGATTAGCTCGCTGGAAGTCTCAGATGGCTCGGTATAGATCGGCACTGCTGGCAGGAGATCTCAGCCTAAGCGGCCATCTTCTGGGTGGTTTGACCTCGAGAGAACAAGGCTTTTTTACCTGATATGGTATTGGGTCGGGGGAGAAAGAAGGCACCAAGCAAGGGATGATCGTCGCATCATATATAGTATCAAATCTCTAAGTAATTGGGGGGAAGGTTGGGTATGGGAGCGGTGGGTGGGGGACTAAACTTGAGCTTTTAACTAACCTTCACTAGAATGAAGTTTATCCAGTGTTCAAGTGATTTTATTTTTTGAATATTGAGTATTTTACTCAAATCAACAAACTGATGTTAAAGTCTTTTAAAATATATTTAGAAACTGTGTGCCTTTGTAGCTACAGCCTTAACCACTTCAATACCGGGCACTTATACACCTTCCTGCCCAGACCAATTTTCAGATTTCAGCACTATCACATTTTGATATCAAATGCGACGCTGTACCCAAACAACATTTTTATAATTTTCTTTTCCCACAAATAGAGCTTTCTTTTGGTACTTGACCACCTCCTGGGGGTTTTTATTTTTTGCGCTACAAATAAGTCAGAACATTTTGAGGGAAATTTTTTATTTTTCCTTTTTGTTTCTGTTGCCAAACTTTGTAAATTTAAGTACGGTAAGTTTTTTTTTTTTTTTTTTTTTTCCTTCACTGATGAGGCAGTATTGATTGCCACTTTTATGCAGCACTGATGTGCACTCTCTGGTGGCACTGAATAGAAATTGCTGGCAGGCATCACTCATGGGCAGTGATTGCCATCCCTGGTGGTCCTGGACCCCCCCCCCCGTCAGGAGAGCAGCCAATCGGCTTGCCTCTACTTGTGTCAGTGCGAGTAAAAGAAAAGCCAATACACAGCTTTCCTGTTTACACTAATCAGCTGTGATTAGACACAGCTGATCACTCGGAAAAGGGCCTCCGTCAGAGGCTCTTTACCTCAATCGGATACGCGGTGTGTCAGACAGACTGACGCACCACCGATCGGTGCGGCTTATCCCGCTGGATGTCTTATGATGCCACTTCCCACATAACCCTAACAGGTGGAGCTACAATATCTATCGCTGTCTACTGACCCTGGTGTTAAGGTTATGCGGAGCAAGAACTAAATAGAAAGGGAAAAACTGACACTGCAAGCATGGATTCGGAGATTGCTACAGTGGCAAATACTGTGAAAGCGAGATACCCCTGCGAGGGGTGACTCGTTCCGGTGAGTGCAATACCTATAGGGGGCGCTATAAGGATCACAAAGGCACGAACTTGAAGAGCACCTGTCACTTTATATCTTATAAATTTGTTTTCAATTGGACAATATATGATCACGGTTTATTTAGTTAACAATGTTATGAATATGTGTGATGCCAGCACTGGATTATACTACTAAACCACTCACCACTTGGCGCTTTGAGCACACTTGAATTTATGTATGTTGGATTTTTGTTTATTTAATTTTGCACGAGTTATGTTTACACTTTAGATTAGGGTCTGACACAGGATCACCCTAGTGAGGAGAGAGTGTCTCACGGACATATCCTCAACTCACACCGGAGTCACAACCCATGAATAGCGTCACACCTACCCTCTAATTTTTTTTTATTTGCATTTACACTCCACCCAGGTGGTTGTACCGGTAGGGGCAGCAGTTCATTTCCAGTAATCACTACTAGCCTTAAGCGCGGAACCACCACGCTTTATACCCATAGTTATCTCTCGACAAGTGGTTGTAACAGATCAATCGGCTCATATTACCACCGCTGCAACAAAAGATTGCGACTGCTGGGGAGGGGGCATCAAAGGATTTAGGCTTACTCACACTGGCGACATCCGCCAGCGGATCCACCTGTGTAGCAGGAGATCTCTCTGCTAATCCCCACTAAGCAGGCTGATTACAGGTCTGTGTCTGCCTGCTAATGCAGAGCGGAAACAGACACAGCCTCCTGTTCTCTATGGGCTGTTGGATGGAACTGTCATCGGATCCAATTCACCAGACTGGTGGGGAATCCCCATCCATCTGCTTTTTAGCGGACCTGATCAGCTGTTGGGGGTTAACAGAAACCTGTCCATTTGACATCCGCCGCTCCATAGAGGGCAATGGATGGTCCAACGGGGTCTACCTGAAACTGACAGGTGAACCCGATCGGTCCGTCACTGAGAAAGGGACCTTAGGATTCTAACTAAAACCATAGCCAGCAGCACAAGGGACACTTCATTGACTGTCATTCCTTTTGTCCTTCTTCCCTTTTTTTTTTTTTTTTTTTTTTAAATGAAACCTATGCTTTTAGGCCTCTTTCACACGACAAGCCCGTTCTGATCAGCCAGGCCGTTTTTACAGGCGTATCCGAGCGGGCCACCTATTGACTCCTATGGGCAGGCGGGTGTCAGCGTAGATGTGTCCACTGACACCTGCCATCCGATCAAGACGGACGTATGGCGATATGTTCAGCCATCCCCGTCATCGGATCTGATAAACAGACCTGCTGTCCACTTTCCCCATAGGCATCAGAGGAGCTCTGAAAGGTCCCTCCCCGCTCAGTGAGCAGAGGGACCTGTCATCCGCCGGCTTAGCGGAGATTAATGGAGCGATCTCCCGCTGAGCTGGTGGACTCTGCTGAGTGGGTCTGTCCCTGTGATAAAGGGGCCTTAAAGGAAATAGTGCTATGTGAACTTACATTTCAGAATTTGTTTAGAAATAACCAGAGTTAATAGTGCAAACATTTGAGTAAACGTAACTTTCTAACTTGTGTTTTTTTTTTTTTTCCCCTCAGTCTCTCACAGCCAAATAACACGTCTATACAGCCGGTTCACCAGCCTCGATAAGGGCGAAAATGGAACCTTAAGGTGGGTGCTTCATAATTGCAAGAATATCCGCCCAAATCACCTACTTATAAATGGAAATCAATTTGTCATGCTTCAAACCTGCAAAACTGATTGTCCTACAGTATATGCTTAATTAGATGGGATCTCTTTCCACATTACATGACTTCACAGTGGAATGGTCATAAAAGCAGATCAGTCTTGGCTGCTTGTAGATTGCAGATGTGTTTGAGACGTCTGTCCTTCAGCCCTCGTTCACACTGAGGGCGTGTTTGAAATTGTGCGAGTTCACCTGAATTTGCACGATTTCAAACCTGCATTTCAGAGAGTTCGGGGGCGTTTTGAAACCCATCTGTGTGGGTTCCTGCACAGATGTCCATTAAAATCGCCCCTGAAGTCACCAAAAGTAGTGTAGGAACTACTTTTGGTAATCGGTACGGTGCCACAAAGTCGGAATCACACCGATTCGGCCGTTGCCGGCAATAGGCATGCGATTTGTGAACGCAGGCTCAATGTGTCAAGTGAGTTTTGGTACCCCCCCCCCCCCCCATAGAAAAAGTTCTTATTTTTGCTGTAATGGATAACTAAATGGTGGAAGAATTGTTCAGATACAAAGACTATTTATGAAGGAAGCATGTGAAATGATTAACTCAAAGCCATGTGCCTTCCATGTTTTAGGATCTGGGTTTGAGTTGTACATCAAGGATACTGTCTGCATGGAGTTAGCGCAGGAGCTTTACTAAGTCTGGAGTATGCAGAATCTGCTGCCACTGTGCATGGTAGCCAATCGGCTTTTAACTTCAGCTTGTTAAACTGTGACAAACCCTGAAGCTGATTGGTTTCTGTGCAGGTCTGCACCAGTTTTAGTAAATCACCCCCAGTGTGTCCTTCCCTTGTTTTTATGGATTTCCTTCAGGTGCCAAATGTGTTGCCTTCCTCCTAAATTGGTACTAGTAAACCTCTGTTGGGAATTGTAAGCTTCTACAGAAGCAAAGATTTATTAGTATTATATTGCATAAATCTTGTCCAATGCTTTAGATGTGAAATAAATATTCCAAAGCCTAACTTGCTGAGACTAGGCAGTGTATGACCAGTTATCTATAGCAGGTAATTCCCTAAGGCTGGCGTATTTTTTTTTTTCATTTATGTGTATAGAAATATGCTGCATTGATTCATAAAAAAAACACTAAACAACCCAAACAAAATTGTGCCACATATATAAAAAGGTGTATAATTTATAGATAGTAAGCTCTAACCAGCAGGTCCCTCTGATCCCTCCTGTATTGTAACTGTATCGTGTGCCCCCATGTTGTAAAGCGCTGCACAAACTGTTAGCGCTATATAAATCCTGAAGAAGAATAATACAAAATCACCATGTAACAGTTCTGATGCAATCCACCAATTGTGATCAAGTCCACATAAACAGTTCAATTCGATGAAAACAGATTGTGTGATAGACACCTCCACCAATTCTTTTGGGCACACTCACCTTGGCCCCCCATTAGGAATGTCTTTAGCACCTTTTTAATCAAATAAATCGGACTCCATGAACCCAGCTGGATTCTCTCAGGACTCAAACAATCCCCCCCCCCCCCCCCCAAATTCTCACTTATCTTAAAGCAGAACTGTTTTCCACCAAACACCCGAGAGCAGATAGTATAGGAAAAGGTGGGGCTTGTTACAGCTTTTTAATACCACCACCATGTGCCTAGGCATATTTATAGTAGGGCATCGTAGCAGGCGGCCTTCCTGTCTGTGTAATATTCAAAAGACCCGCTAACATCCATGCCCTGTAGGCTGCAAGCAGTGTCGGTTGCAGCTGATGTGCTCTGTGGTACAGACAACTTCCATAGAGCCAGTTTTATCTGGATTTTAAAGAATTGGCTGCATAGCCCTTCCCTTTTTATACATGGAACCCAATAGTTTCTTTGCAGCATTTCTTATGTTACTCAGATTTGTCTGTACATTGTGACTCAAGTGCAAAAAGCCTGTAGGTAGTTTGATTGGCAGGGGCGTCCAATGAGGTTGTTCAAAGGATAGACATGAGGAGTCTGCTTTAGTAAAACATCCAATTGCTTTATTTCACCAAATGTGTTTTGTGGCTATAACTTGCCGCATCCTCAGTTCAAGGTGATACAATTGGTGTCTGGATAAAAAGTTGTCATAGGGTTCCATAGGTATTTAACATAACTCAAGAATTCTTTAAAAAAAAAAAGAAAAAACCTAAACGTCAAAGCAATCAATTGCGAAGTATGCTACACATTATAATGTTTATGTCAATATTTTGTTTGATAGCTGAGGAACTCTCGGACGGCTGCTATTTGCATACTTCTCCTTCACATATTTGATTGCTTTTTATATGTTTTAAATGTGGTGTGTGTTTTTTTTTTTTTTGTGTGTTTTTGTATCCTTCTCTGCCTGACCATTAACCTTCTCTATAATCTATAAACTGCTTTAGTCTGGTTTTCCTCCTCAGTACGAGCTGAACTCTTTTATTTGCCTTCAAGTAAAAGTTTGAGATGACATGTATATGCCTGTGTACATATAGGTTTATAGGCATAAATTGAAACGCTGGCAGAACAGAGTGAAGAATATTACTCTTGTATATGCATGGTCTTCAAGGAACCCAACTTTGTGTCTCCCAGCACAGTCTCAAGAGCATAGAGGAGAATCCAGGAGACAGGCAGTTATTCTAGGAGAGCTGGACAGGACTGTAGAAGGTCCTTAACCCATCAGCAGGACCGGTATCTGCTCCTTTGTGCAAAGAGGAACCGGATGAGCACTGCCAGAGCCCTACAAAATTGCCTCCAGCTGGCCACTTGTGTGAATATCTATGACCAAACAATCAAACAGACTTCACAAGGGTGGCCTAAGGGCCCAACATCCTCTAGTGGACCCTGTGCTCACTTTCTAGCACCCTGGAGCTCAATTGGCATTTGCCATTGAACACCAGAATTGGCAGGTCCACGAGTGGTGCCCTGTGCTTTTTGAAGATGAGCAGGTTCACCCTGAGCACATGTGACAGATGTGAAATGGTTTGGAGAAGCTGTGGAGCGCGTTATGCTGCCTAAAACATAATTTAGCATGACCAGTTTGGTGGTGGGTCAGTAATTGTCTGAGGAGGCATATCCATGGAGGGACGCACAGACTTCCGCAGGCTAGACAATGGCACCCTGACTACCATTAGGTATCGGGATAAAATCCTTGGACCTATTGTCAGACCCTACGCTGGTGTAGTGTGTCCTGATATCCTCCTGGTGCACAAGAATGCCCAGGCTGATGTGGCGAGATTATGAATCCAGTTCCTGGAAGATGAAGGAATTGATACCATTGAATGGCCCCCACACTCGCCTGACCTAAATCCAATAGAACAACTCTGGGACATGATGTTTCAGTCCATTCAACACCACCAGGTTGCACCTCAGTCTGTTAAGAAGCTCAGTGATGCTCTGGTACAGATCTGTGAGGAAATACCCCAGGACACCATCCGTTGTCTCATTAGGAGCATCTCCCAACGTTGTCAGGCATGCATACAAGCACGAGGGGGCCATACAAACTACTGAGGACCATTTTGAGTTGTTGCATTGAAATTTTAGCAAAATAGACTAGCCTGCTGCATAATTTTTTCACTTTGATTTTTGGGGTGTCTTTTGAATTCAGCCCTCTGTAGGTTGATCATTTTTTATTTCCATCAAATGATGTGGCATCTTTTCATGCCTAAGACCTTACCCAGTCCATACCGGTATAGATATCCAGCATGAGATTTTTCCCTATTGAGATCTGATGTGTTTTCAAAGTGTTCCTTTAATTTTTGTGTGTGTGTGTGTGTGTGTGTGTGTCCTTCTGCTAGTGAAGCCCACTCTGTTATAAGAATTCTATAAATCGTAAAGCAATTGTGATGTCTACTCTTTTTGCTAGCAAACATGTAATACTTGCCCATTCTGTGCAATGGGTTTTGCACAGAGCAGCCATGATCCTCCTTTTTCTCCTTTTCCATCGAATGTAAGCAACTCCAAAATGAAGGACACTCTGCATA
Source organism: Rana muscosa (assembly GCA_029206835.1). Lineage (NCBI taxonomy): Eukaryota > Metazoa > Chordata > Amphibia > Anura > Ranidae > Rana > Rana muscosa. The sequence continues at coordinate 96,006,228 of CM055126.1, forward strand.
TTTGGTAAGGAACCTTCAAGATTGACATGTTTGACCGCCTCTATACCATGTTGATGGGGAAATGATGGTGTAGAGCATGGGTGCTCAACCTGTGGCCCTCCAACTGTTGCTGAATTACAAGTCCCATGAGGCATTGCAAACCACTGACAGTTACAAGCATAACTCCCAAAGGCAGAGGCATGATGGGATTTGTAGTTCCACAACAGCTGGAGGGCCACAGGTGGTGTAGATGGAAGCAACTTCTGCTGTAGGTATAATATAATTTTTATTGCATTCCACTGCGTTTTTAAGATTACCTGTGTAGTAGCCTTAAGATACAATGGTGTGCCTACTACCAGAGGTTTCAAGAACTCCTCCACATATTTACTGACTCTGGCTGTAACCTATACCGCTAATTATTTGACATCCCAGAGGTTTAGTAGGGCTCCTATGCACCTTAAGGTAAATGATAGATGATGGGTACCCTGGGCAGAAGAGAATACAAGTATGCCCTTGTTTAAAATGCAATCCTAAACCCTTTATCCACAAGCTTCTGCACAGTTTTTTTTTTTTTTCCATATACATATTAATGGGATTATTCCATAGCGGTATATATGTAGTATCAGAGAGGAGTTTATTCATCTTCATGAACACATGGGTCACTAATGCATTGCTGAATGTCTTTCTCGGTTTTAACTCTAGGAACTCCTAAAGAATCAAGATCCTTCAATACCAGGTCTATAAACCCTCAATAGAAGGAACAACTGGGTTTCAAACCCCAGAATAGGTAGTAATCTGATTTTCTAATATGGTTTGAAATCAAACGCCTTTTTTAACGTTTAACTTGCGGACACATTTTTGCACATCCATAAGTTTCAAACCTGTTAAGCCTCCGTTGGGGAGGATGGAGGAGGTCGGAGGTCAAATTTCAAGCCATGGTTTAATACTTCTACTTGTATGACCATTCCACTTGACTCAAATTAAAGATCCCAGGTCCCTCCCACCTCTGGTGCCTCTTCTTTCATGTCCCCATTTTACACTCTAATTGGCCATGGAGGGGGAACAAGATAGTGAATTTTGATAACCCCCCTTCTCCGAGGACCCTTGTATTTATCTGCGTGGAATACCTGGTGATAACCCTATCATCCTCGCATGGTTTTTAGAAAGGGGTGCAAACCTATTATTCAAGGGCCTCCCTCTTGACCCTTCCGTCCATCATTTGTGACGAACCGCATAGGATGGGGCCCATGAGGTAATGTCGTCATGCATGTATATTTATTGACGGCCGGGTTATGATCTGTGCGGCACATATGAACACCATAGTACGTTTAGGCTTATGAAGCCTGTCAGTTATTTGCACATTATGAATGTGCATTCTTTAATTTTATAATGGGGTTTTTTTTTTTTTTTTTTTTTGTGTTTTTATTCGGTTTTGCACTATGAGATTGCTTCCTAACTGGCTTGGAGTAGGAGGTGAACTGATTTATGATAAACCTTAACCCTTTGATCGTTGTTTGCCCGTCTGATACAGGGGTCAATTTGTTCTGCTAAGGAGCTGGAGTGTTTATTCTTGGATAGGGTGCACTGCTAATGAGTTGCAATGCTATAACGGACTTCCCTTAATCACTTTGGTGTCTTTTGTATTGGAATGTGAAGAATTGCCCCCCTTTTCCCCTTTTTTTTTTTTTTTTATTTATTTATTTATTTATTTATTTATTTTTATTTTTTTGTGCTGTGAAATGTATTGGTACTTTTATAATACAAGTATAATGCAGTGCATGTAAAAATATCAGTTGCGTCATAGTGGCTTTCAAGGGGATGTATTTTATATAAATATATATATAATATAATATAATATAATATAATATAATAATAAAAAAAAAAAAAAAAAAATTTCCCAACCCAGCGGCTTAAATGGGGGGGAAAAAAAGACCCACGTTAGTACAGCAATCTCCCCGGCTGTGCTAGTGTGTTCTGACAGGGGATGCCCTGTCAGCCATCAACTGAGCACTGATTTGGAGCTGATCAGCAGAACTTTTTCAGTCATGACCTTTCAACAGAAGCCAGCTAAACAGCCTGCAGTACACACGGCCGAATGTCAGCCGTTTTTTTATTGAACTGCCCGACATTTGGCCAGTGTGTACTAGGCTTAACCCTTGTAAAGACGGAAGTGGATGACTGAGACACACCCCACTCTAATAGCAGAGACAGGAATGTATTAAGATGGCCATACACTAGTAGAATTTATGTAAAAAAAAATTTTAAGAACATTTGTTTGATTCTCAGTTAATGGAGTACATTTTGCCATTTTTCATTTTGACCGCTGTTGTACAAAAATTCAGAGGAACAGAATGGAAATTTCCAAAAATCAGTTGTTCAAAGCAAACACAATTTTAAGTACTTTGTAACGCCATTCACCAAGACATCGAATGTACTGAGGCTTTTCATACAAATATTTGTATAATCTACTAGTCTATGACCAGCTTTATTTAGTTACACATGATCTGCCAACAAATATTTAGCAGAAAAGAGAGCATCTTCTGTAAACCATGGATTTACTCTATAGCTAAGTGTTTACTGCATAGAGATTTTATACAAACTATCCTCAAATATTGTTTTCAAAAACAAGAGTGCATTTGACCATAACATATTATAGGTTTCCTTTTTAAAGGGGATTGCTAGTTTTAACATGCTTTGTTGAATAGCATTGGTGTTCTGATTGACCAACCATAATTTTTTTTTTTTTTTTTTTTTTTTTGTTTTTGTGTATGTGTGCCACTTTATTTGATACTCCTATTCAATTGCTTGGTAACACAAATTGCTAATCGGCCAATCGCATGGCAGTAACCCAATGCATTTAGGCATCTAGACGTTTTGAAGATGACTTGCTGAAGTTCAAACTGAGTGTCAGAATGGGGAAGGAAGGGGATTTAAGTGACTGAACGTAGCATGGTTGTTGGTGCCAGACGGGCTTGTCTGAGTATTTCAAAAACTGCTGATCTACTGGGATTTTCATACACAACCATCTCTAGGGTTTACAGAGAATGGTGAGAAAATATCCAGTGAGCGGAGGTTGTGTGGATGAAAATGCCTTGTTGATGTCAGAGAATGAGCAGACTGGTTTGAGATAATGACAATACAAATGACGGCGCAAGAAAAAGAAACCAAAACCTAACTGGTGAATAAATCAGGTAAAAATCAATGGGATAAAATCTCTATTAGGAAGTCCATATGATGAGAATACTAAAATTCAAGTCCTTTAGAACATATGCACTGTTGGTGGAAATTGTAGAGCGAAGAGGACTCTGTATACAGTAGAGAAAAGAAAAACAATGCGCCTACTAAGTGCAAGTAGGCGCATTGTTTTTCTTTTCTCTGGTTTGAGATGATGGGCAATGGTATTTTAACCACTGGTTACAACCAAGGTGTGCGGAATACCATTTCTGAACGCACAACACATTGAACCTTGCAGCAGATGGGCTACAGCAGCAGAAGACCACACCGGGTGCCACTCCTGTCAGCTAAGAACAGGAAACTGAGGCTGTGGTGGGTGTGGTTGTTGTGGTTGTTGTGGTTGTTGTTGTTGTGGTTGTTGTGGTTGTTGGTTGTTGGTTGTTGTTGTTGTTGTTGTTGTTGTGTTTTTTTTTTTTTTTTTTTTTTTTTTTTTTTCATTGGAGTTCAACAGAAAACTCTCACCTGACCCCTTGTCCTTTATTGGGAGAGACAGCATACCCTTGTGCGCTCCTTAATAAAACTTGCCATTTTGTATTGACTTTTTGAACATCATGATTAACCACTTAACGACCACCCACTGTAAATATACGTCGGCAGAATGGCACCGACAGGCAGAATCGCGTATATCTACGTGACTGCCTTTGTATAGTTGGGGGGTCCGATCGGACCCCCCTTCTTTACAGTGAGCGGCCGTTATTCGTTTGGGAGCGATCAGGGATGAGGGGACAGCCGTTCGATTCCGGCCACCCCCTCTCGATCGCTCCCAGCGAATCGAATCCTTCCCCTGCCTGTGTAATGTTTACACAGGCAGGAGGAAGTGATGTCATCTCTCCTGCGGCGCTCACATATACCGAGCGCCGCACAGGAGAAGATGCAGGTTAGTGCACAAAACACTACACTGACACCAGGACACATAGGCACATAAATCGCCCCCCCCCCCAGACACCCCCAGATCACCCACCAGCCCCCAGTCAGTGTCACTGATTGCAGTGATCAGTAAATAAATGGTCACTGCAATCAGTGACATTTGTGACTGTAAAAGTAACACTACATTTAGTTTTAGGTCCAGTGTAGCCCCCTAACCCCCCCCCCCCCCTAATAAAGGTTTAACCCCCTGATTGCCCCCCAGATAACCCTTTCACCCCCTAGTACTGCCGTCGCTAAGCGATCATTTTTCTGATCGCTGTCTTGGCGTCGGTGATGCAGATCGGTAGCCAGTAATTTTTTTTTTTTTAGGTTCGCCGCAGGTTTTTATAGCGTCAGGTACCCCCATATATTATCTAATAAAGGTTTAACCCCCTTGATCGCCCCCAGGTAACCCTTTCACCCCCTATCACCACTGTCGCTAAGCGATCGTTTTTATGATCGTTGTCTTGGTGTCGGTGATGCCGATAGGTAGCCAGTAATTTATTTTCTTATTTTTAGGTCAGGTTTTTATATAGCGTCAGGTACCCCCATATATTACCTAATAAAGGTTTTAACCCCCTAATTGCCCCTAGTTAACCCTTTCACCAGTAATCACCATATAAGTGTTACGGGTGACGCTGGTTAGTTTGCTTTTTATAGTGTCAGGGCACCCGCCGTATATAACCCAATAAAGGTTTAACCCCCTGATCGCCCGGCGGGTGATATCAATTAGGTTTTAGCGTCAGAGAGGGTCTGAGTCACACCCCAGGCAGCGTCAGGTTGGTGCCAGTAACGCTAACACCCACGCGTTAAGCATACACCCCCCCTTAGTGGTATAGTATCTGAACAGATCAATATCTGATCTGATCATATCTATACTAGCGTCCCCAGCAGTTTAGGGTTCCCAAAAACGCAGTGTTAGCGGGATCAGCCCAGATACCTGCTGGCACCTGCGTTTTTTGCCCCTCCGTCCAGCCCAGGCCACCCAAGTGCAGTATCGATCGATCACTGTCACTTACAAAACACAACACACATAACTGCAGCGTTCGCAGAGACAGGCCTGATCCCTGCGACTCCAGTGCTGTAGAAGGTGATTTCACCACCACAGTTTAAAAAAAAAAGCATATATGCCGAAGCATTGGGGGAGGAGCGGAGGAGCAATTTTGCTCCTAATGCCGCGTACATACAGTCGAAATTCCGACGGAGGCATGCCCGTGGAAAGTCCGACCATGTGTACGCGGCATAACTTTTGCGGGGAGATGCCCCCATGCTTCGGCATATATAAATGGTGCATGTATGCCCATCATTAGAAGTGGGTGGATGAAGGGCGGTATTCTAATGGTGGGCATACCCACCGATCAATCTTTTTTTTCGTTCAGCCAACAGGCTGCATGGAAAAAAAAGATTACAATACATGTCCAACAAGGACCAGCAACGTACTGGTATGTTGCTGGACTTTGAATGTTTATACCAGAATGATGCCTGCGGGTTTAGGTATCATCTTGGTATCATTCTTTTCAGCCAGCGGCCGGCTTTCATGTAAAAGCAATCCTAGTGGCTAATTAGCCTCTGGACTGCTTTTACAAGCAGTGGGAGGGAATGTGTCCCCCCCCCCCCCGATATAAAAAGCGCCATTGGGAAAGCATTTTATCACACCGATCTTGGTGTGGTCAGGTGCTTTGAGGGCAGAGGGAAGATCTAGGGTCCAATAGACCCCAGTTTTTTCAAAAAAGAGTACCTGTCGCTACCTATTGCCATCATAGGGGATATTTACATTCCCTGAGATGACAATAAAAATGATAAAAAAAAAATAAAAAAAAATATGGAAGCAACAGTTTAACCACTTAAGCCCCGGACCATTTCGGGCCATTAGGACCAGGCCTGTTTTTGGGATTCGGCACTGCGCTGCTTTAACTGTAAATTGTGCGGACATGCAATGTTGTACCCAAATGAAATTTGCGTCCTTTTCTTCCCACAAATAGAGCTTTCTTTTAATGGTATTTGATTGCCTCTGCGATTTTTATTTTTTGCGATATAAACAGAAAAAGACCGAAAATTTTGGAAAAAAAATGATATTTTCTACTTTTTGTTATAAGAAAAATCGAATAAACTCAATTTTAGTCATACATTTAGGCCAAAATGTATTCAGCCACATGTCTTTAGTAAAAAAAAATGTCAATAAGCGTATATTTATTGGTTTGCGCAAAAGTTATAGCGTTTACAAACTAGGGTACATTTTCTGAAATTTACACAGCTTTAAATTTATGACTGCCTATCTCATTTCTTGAGGTGCTAAAATGGCAGGGCAGTACAAAACCCCCCCAAATGACCCCATTTTGGAAAGTAGACACCCCAAGGAAATTGCTGAGAGGCATGTTGAGCCCATTGAATATTTATTTTTTTTGTCCCAAGTGATTGAATAATGAGAAAAAAAAAAAAAAAAATTACAAAAAGTTGTCACTAAATGATATATTGCTCACACATGCCATGGGCATATGTGAAATTACACCCCAAAATACATTCTGCTGCTTCTCCTGAGTACGGGGATACCACATGTGTGGGACTTTTTGGGAGCCTAGCCGCGTATGGGACCCCAAAAACCAAGCACCGCCTTCAAGGTTTCTAAGGGCATAATTTTTTGATTTCACTCCTCACTACCTATCACAGTTTTGAAGGCCATAAAATGCCAAGATGGCACAAAACCCCCCCAAATGACCCCATTTTGGAAAGTAGACACCCCAAGCTATTTGCTGAGAGGCATGTTGACCCCATTGAATATTTTTTTTTTGTCCCAAATGATTGAATAATGACAAAAAGAAAAAAAAAAATGTACAAAAAGTTGTCACTAAATGATATATTGCTCACACATGCCATGGTTATATGTGGAATTGCACCCCAAAATACATTCTGCTGCTTTTCCTGAGTATGGGGATACCACATGTGTGGGACTTCTTGGGAGCCTAGCCGCGTACAGGGCCCCAAAAACCAAGCACTGCGAACGCTGCAGTTATGTGTGTTGTGTTTGGTAAGTGACAGTGATCGATCGATACTGCACTTGTGTGGGCTGGGCTGGACGGAGGGGCTAAACGCAGGCGCTAGCAGGTATCTGGGCTGATCCCGCTAACACTGCGTTTTTGGGAACCTTAAACCGCTGGGGATGCTAGTATAGATCTGATCAGATCTGATCAGATACTATACCACTAAGGGGGGTGTATGCTTTGCGCGTGGGTGTTAGCGTTACTGTCACTAACCTAACACTGCCTGGGGCGACGCAGACCCTCTCTGGCGCTAAAACCTAATTGATCTCACCCGCCGGGCGATCAGGGGGGTTAAACCTTTATTGGGTTATATACGGCGGGTGCCCTGATGCTATAAAAAGCAAACTAATCAACCAGCGTCACCCGTAACCTTTATATGGTGATCACTGGTGAAAGGGTTAACTAGGGGCAATCAGGGGGTTAAAACCTTTATTAGGTTAAATATGGGGGTACCTGACACTATATAAAAACCTGACGGGTAACCTAAATAACTTACTGGCTAACCAGTGACACCAGTGACGCTTATACGGCGATCACTGGTGAAAGGGTTAACTCTAGGGGCAATCAGGGGGTTAAAATAATATATGGGGGTACCTGACACTAATAAAAACCTGCGGCGAACCTAAAAAAAAATAACTAATATTCTAAAACACCAGCGACACGAATACAGCGATCGGAAAAACAATCGCTTAGTGACGCTGAAGTTAGGGGGTGAAAGGGTTACCTGGGGGGTGATCAAGGGGTTAAACCTTTATTAGGGGGGGGGTTAGGGGGCTACCCTGGACCTAAAGGGGCCTAATCCTAACTGCCCTGCAACTTTTTACAATCACAGATGACACTAAATGCAGTGATCAGTAAAATAAATGATCACTGCAATCAGTGACACTGTGATTGGGGGCTTTGGGGTGACCTGGGGGGTGATCTGGGGGTGACTGGGGGGTGATTTGTGTGCCTATGTGTACCTACGTGTCAGTGGACTGTTGGTGCACTAACCTGCTTCTTCTCTGCTCGGCGCCGGGAACGAAAAGACCGCGGCGAGGGAGATGACGACATCACTTCCTCCAGCCTTGTTTACATCACATGGCGGAGGAAGCATTTTCATTGGCCGGGAGCTATCGCGAGGGGGGGGGGGCGGAATCGAGCGCCCCCCCCTCATGCCTGATCGCTGCCGAACACTTAACGGCCGCTCACTGCAGTGAAGGGGGGTCCGGATGGACCCCCCAACTGCACAAAGGCGATCACGTAGATCTACGTGATTCTGCCTGTCCGTGCCATTCTGCCGACGTAAATCGGCGGTGGGCGGTCGTTAAGTGGTTAAAAATAAAAAAGCAAAATTAATAATAATAAAAAAAAAAAAAAAAAAAAGCACCCCTGTTCTGCCCTGCTCTTGCCCAATGGCGATCGCAAGCGTCGGTCTGGCGTCATATGTAAACAGCAATTGCACCATGCATATGAGGTATCACCACGAAGGTCAGATCGAGGGCAGTAATTTTAGCAGTAGACCTCCTCTGTAAATCTAACGGCGTAACCTGTAAAGGCTTTTAAAAATGTATGTAGTTTGTCGCCAAAGCTTGTCGTGTTTGGTATCTATGTACTCGGCCTAAGATCATCTTTTTTTATTTCATCAAACATTTGGGCAATATAGTGTGTTATAGTGCATTAAAATTAAAAAAAGTGTATTTTTTCCCCAAAAAATGCGTATGAAAAATCGCTGCGCAAATACTGTGTAGAAAAAAAAATGCAGCACCCACCATTTTATTCTGTAGGGCCTTTGCTTTAAAAATATATATAATGTTTGGGGGTTCAACATAATTTTCTTGCAAAAAAAAAAAATGTTTTCATGTAAACAAAAAGTGTCAAAAAGGGCTTTGTCTTCAAGTGGTTAGAAGAGTGGATGTAAGCTTCCTAATGTTGTGTATAAAATGCCAGAACAGTTCAAAACCCCCCCAAATGACCCCATTTTGGAAAGTAGACACCCCAAGCTATATACTGAGAGACATGTCGAGTCCATGGAATATTTTATATGTTGACACAAGTTGCGGAAAAAAGACAATTTATTTTTTTATTTTTTGCACAAAGTTGTCACTAAATGATATATTGCTCAAACATGTCATGGGCATATGTGGAATTACACCCCAAAATACATTCTGTTGCTTCTCCTGAGTACGGGGATACCACATGTGTGAGACTTTTTGGGAGCCTAGCCGCGTACGGGACCCCAAAACCAAGCATCGCCTTCAGGCTTTCTAAGGGTGTAAATTTTTGATTTTACTTCTCACTGCCTATCAGTTTCGGAGGCCATGGAATGCCCAGATGGCACAAACCCCCTCCAAATGACCCCATTTTGGAAAGTAGACACCCCAAGCTATTTGCTGAGAGGTATTGTGAGTATTTTGCAGATCTCGCTTTTTGTCACAAAGTTTTGAAAATTGAAAAAAATATATATATTTTCTTTATTCATTTTCAAAAACAAATGAGAGCTATAAAATACTCACCATGCCTCTCAGCAAAAAGCTTGGGGTGTCTACTTTCCAAAATGGGGTTCATTTGGGGGGGTTTTGTGCTATTTTGGCATTTTATGGCCTTCGAAACTGTGATAGGTAGTGAGGAGTGAAATCAAAAATTTGCGCCCTTAGAAATCCTGAAGGTGGTGCTTGGTTTTCGGGGGCCCGTACGCGGCTAGGCTCTCAAAGTCCCACACATGTGGTATCCCCATACTCAGGAAAAGCAACAAAATGTATTTTGGGGTGCAATTCCACATATAACCATGGCATGTGTGAGCAATATATCATTTAGTGACAACTTTTTGTATTTTTTTTTTTTTTTGTCATTATTCAATCACTTGAGACAAAAAAAATATATTCAATGGGCTCAACATGCCTCTCAGCAATTTCCTTGGGGTGTCTACTTTCTAAAATGGGGTCATTTGGGGGGGTTTTGTACTGCCCTGCCATTTTAGCACCTCAAGAAATGAGATAGGCAGTCATAAATTAAAAGCTGTGTAAATTCCAGAAAATGTACCCTAGTTTGTAAACGCTATAACTTTTGTGCAAACCAATAAATATACGCTTATTGACATTTTTTTTACTAAAGACATGTGGCTGAATACATTTTGGCCTAAATGTATGACTAAAATCGAGTTTATTCGATTTTTCTTATAACAAAAATAGAAAATATCATATTTTTTCAAAATTTTCGGTCTTTTTCCGTTAATATCGCAAAAAATAAAAATCGCAGAGGCAATCAAATACCATTAAAAGAAATCTCTATTTGTGGGAAGAAAAGGACGCAAATTTCGTTTGGGTACAACATTGCATGTCCGCGCAATTTCCAGTTAAAGCAGCGCAGTGCAAAATTCTGAAAACAGCTCTGGTCCTTTAGCTACAAAATGGTCCGGGGCTTAAGTGGTTAAAATTCAGACTTTGTCAACCTACAAAGTGACCTGAAATCACTTTTAGGCATATTATGTTGAATAGAGGTCTCGGATGCAGTTATCGCCAAGGAAATAAAAACCTGCTTTAACAGGCCCATGCTGGGTGGTGTGTTTTTTTTAATTGCTTACAAAACGTAATTGCGTGCATAGTGGCAAACATTTTGTTTGCAATTAAGTTGCAAACTGTGTCTCCATTAAGAGTTTAATTATAGTTAACTGCTGCTAAAAGGCATGTAATTGCCTTGAGAATGTTAACTTGGGTAAATGTTTAACTTTTTTGATGAGCAAGTAGTGAGGCACGTTCAATATGATTGTGTCGGGTGACAAGTTCACATTTCTAATGCATTGTGTGGGATGGTTTTTCTTTTTTCTTTTTGCAGTACCATGTAGTTCTAGGGCACTGGCACATCTTCAATTTTAGCTTTTCTAAAAGTAGAAGTCACCTGGGATGTAAACAACTTTTACGCTATTTACTTTTGTTCCAGTTTTGAAAGCAGGTTAAGCTGAGTGTACACACATTTAGCCGGGTTTAGAGGTTCTAATTGGATCCTGGAAGCACAGAAATCTATTTCCTATAAATGCATGTTACAGGCCGCACCTAAACAGTGTGAATGGCATAGTTGAAAAATCGATACATACAATTCTATGCGTTGTTTTTTTTTTTTTACCTACACTAAATGCATACAAGTTTTTACACTGCCCGTGTAAATGAGGCAGAGTAATTTCATTTTGGGGCCAAAATGACTTCTGGCTGACAGTGGAAGGGGGTCTGATCACTAATGATTAATTGACATGTAAAATTCACCTGCAGGTCTTTTTTTAGACGGTGTATTTGTTCTTTTGTGTTTTAGGCCTCATGCGCATTGGATGTTTTTACAGCTGCTGTTTTTGGCTTCAGGTGTGGCTTTTTTTATTTTTTATTTCTGCAGGCAGTAAACTCCCCTGAATGTGTCCATGCGCACACAGGCTGTTATCAGCGATTTTTGATGGGAGTTTTCTGGATGGGAAAACCCCAGAATTAGTGGGTTTAAGCCCAGGTTCACACTGGGCTGCGAGAGTGAAGCCGTGCGAGTTCAGCTGAACTCGCACGATTTCACTCTCGCTGGCAGTCCCGATTTCAGCCGCGATTACAAAGACATCTGTGCAGGTTTCTGCACAGATGTCAATGTAAATCGCGGGCGAAATCGCAGAAAGTAGTACAGAAACTACTTTTAGAAATTGGTGCAGCGCCGCAGATGCGGCGTCGCACTGATTACGACGGTGCCATTGCCGGCAATTTGCGGTAAATATCGCCGTATTGACATGCCAAATTGCATGTCAAAAATGCACCATTGTGAACCAGGGCTTAAAAGGAGTTTTTCAGCTGTAAAGTGGGTGAAGACAACGAGCTTGTACAACACATCTTGAAACCAGTCTGCTTTGAAATCTTTGCCTGAGAGACCTTGCTGATTCAGTATAAATGACCTTGTCTTGTTGCTGTGCTCAGTCTTACCATGGTATATGACCTGTGACATGAAACTGCTTTTACAACCTCCCATTTAATGGCACCAAGAGTCCCTTCCACACTAGTTGTGTGATTTTAAAACACTCAAAGTTTGAAGATAAAACTGGAGTTTGAATAACATACAAAAGCGGGTATCGTTGAATCCAATTCCAAGAAACACCTGGCGAATCTTCAGATACTGGTGACTTCGCTACCTTCACCTATTTGGAATCTCACTCCCCAGAAATATTTGCCTATTTTATTAAAGATTAGGCTGACAGTCCACCAAAATGGCCTCTAAAAGCCTGCAATCCTCCCATAGTCTTATTTGCTTCACAGCTCCAAAAAGATCCCACATGGATGGGGAGAAAGACTTGCATCGTTGATGCAATCACCACACTCTAGAAAATCAGAGTATAATTTATTGGTGTATAATAAAGTAAAATTGCAGGCTCAATATGTTTCCAGAGACATTTCAAAAGCGCTCAAACTGGCACTGCACAGAAGCAGACTCCAACCGCTGGCTGCTCTGTTTCTTCTCGGCTCACACTAAAACTCCAAAATTTTTGCGAGGCATGATTCACATGAATTGATGATGCTTATGAACAGAAATCCTAAAATGTTTGAGTGTCTTTTGTCAAAATAGCTCGACACCAGAAATCTAACACTTCCTTTCAGTATTTGGACTTTGGGTGTGCAAGCGATTGACCCCAATTGGCTTTCGTTAAAGTAATTAATTGGTCTGGGTTGACTTGTGTTAATTGCCTTTTGTTGCATTCGATTATTACAGGTGCAACCCATAGATCCCACTCGCACTCCTGTAGCAGATGATGCAAGTTGGAAAAGGGTCGCGCTAGTATCATCAACCAGAAACTTTTGGAGACTTCTCGGACCGAAAAGGGTTCTGCCATGGTGTTCTGTCCAAGTAGTCTCCAGTAAAGTTTCTCAAGGATATCAGTGGTATGCAACCCTTTTCCAACTGGCAGATGTCCAGCGCACCCCCCTGACAATATTGTCAAGAGGGGGGCCCTCCCATCATTAGTCAAGGGTCTCCCCATCCTCCCTCGCATCACAATGCACCCCCTTATCTTGTGCTGCTGCTATGAAGGGTCTGGAGGAGGACTGGACCAGGAGATGAGGGGGTGCTTTGGCTGCACAGAGGTGCAAGATCAGTTTGGGGGGGGGGGGGTTGTTTGAGCAGAGATGAGCCTCTCTGCGGCTGTGCAGAGGAGTTCTGTCCTCGGCTTAGACAAAGTAGGGGTGAAGACGAGGCAGGTGCTGCGGGAGATGTGAGGGCCACATGAAATGGCCTGGAGGAACCGCATTCAGCACGCAGCCCTTGTGTTTTAACACATGTTGCTTAGACCATTGCTCGTTTTGCCCTCACAAAGCCAGTTTGAGACTGCCTAAAGGTTTGGCTGACTGCCAGTGTCTGTAGAAATGAGTAAAGCCTGCCATATACAATTGTGTAACAAAAATGTCACTGCCCTCATCTATGACTGGTCTTCACAGCAAGGAGCATATACAATTGTGGCCTATTCCTGCTGAACTGTTCAAAACATGAACCATGGATGTCCCCGCAGCAACACCCAGGTCAACAAACGTCCCTGAACAAGTGACTGCATCCAATCAGATGCATTGCTGGTAGGGGAGATCCATCCACATGTGTTTGCATAATAAGTAGATAACGTGTGTGTGTGTGTGTGTGTGTGTGTGTGTGTGTGTGTGTGTGTGTGTGTGTGTGTGTGTGTGTGTGTGTTTTTTTTTTTATCCTTTTCTTCTTCCTTCTTTTTTTTTGTTTGTCTGAGTGGGGATGTTAATGAAATTCCTCTACTCTGTCTCTATGTGTTTTGTGGTTCCAGGAAGCTTCTTCAAGTCTAACACACATTTGTTTGTTTTTCCATGCATTTGGTAAAACATTCAGACACTCTGTGTTCCAAAACAAGCAGCGCACAGTATACAGGACAAATTGCCTAATAATCCTGTTGGTAGGTGTACACTGTTTGCTTGCTGACTAGAAGGCATTGGGGTTTATTTAATAAAGGCAAGTGCACTTGGTAGTGCGGTCGCTGTAGATCTGAGGGGGACATGCAAGGGGGCAAATTTTTTTTGCTTGTACATGATTGGATGATATCAGCAGATTTTTTCCCCCTCAGATTTACAGCGACTGTACTTCCAAGTGCACTGGTGGCGCAGACTGGATTTGCCTTTAGTAAATCAACTTTCCCATTGTGCTTTTTGTCTGTTTTTTGCCATTCTAATTTGATAGAGAAAATATATATGTGTGTGTATATACTCTCTCTCACTCTCTCTCACTCTCACTCAGTCATACTTGCCTCCACTGTGCAGTTCGTTTTGCAGAGTGCCCCCGATCGTCCTCTTCTGGGGTCCCACGGTGGCTCCTCCCCGCAATAGATAACCCCCTCTGGGAAACTCTCTCCCAAGGGGATTGCCTTGCGGGCGTGCTGAGTCGTACATAGCCGCTGAGTGTATGACTCAGGGCCCTGCCCACCGGTGGCCGCATCATTGGATTTGATTGACGGCAGCAGGAGTCAATGGCTGCGCTGCTATCAATCTATCCAATGAAGAGCCGAGAACGACGCGGGATCGCACCCATGGAACTTTACAACCCCTTTTAAGTCATCTATGGCCAGCTTAGCCACTCGCCTACTAGGCACTTTTACCCCCTTCCGGCCCAGGCTAATTTTCAGCTTTTAGCACTGTTGCATGTCCGCGTAATTGTCAAAATGCTACACTTTTACCCATATTAAATTATTATTTATTTTTTTTCCACACACACACTGCTTATTTTGTGGTATTTAACCACTTGAGGACCAGAAGAATTTGCCCACTTAATGATCAGGCCATAATTTGCGATACGGCACTGCATTGCTTTAACTGACAATTGTGCGACGTTGTACCCAAACAATCCTCCCCACATATTTTATTTTGGTGGTATTTGATCACCTCTGCAGGGTTTTTTATTTTTTTGGCGCTATAAACCAACAACCATTTTAAGAAACTTTAACTTTTTGATAGAATAAATATCCCAATTTCCAAAAAAATCTCTCGGTTTAGTCCAATTATATAGTCTGCTACATATTGCGATTTTTATAAAAAAATAGAAATAATAAGCGTATATTGATTGGTTTGTGCAAAAGTTACAGCATCTAAAAACTAGTATGTATTTATGGCTTTTTTTAAACTAGTAATGGCAGTGAGCTGCGAAAAGTAGTAGTAGTAGTAGTAGTAGTAGTAGTAGTCGTCCAGATCGGACACTTTTCTGGGGAGTGTGTTCCCTGGTAGGTGTTTCTAACTGTATGGGGACTGGGGTGACTGGAGAAGAGATCGTTATTCCTAATCACTAGGAACAGACAATCTGTCGCTCAGTGTAAGGAAAGCCAATGACTGGCTTGTGTTTGCATCTTGTTCAGCTGTCATTGATCACATGGTAAAAGGTTGCTGTGATTGGCCCTTTACCCCGATCCGTGATTAGCTGAGTCCGAAGGGTTCAGTTTTCAGAGCGTGCTGTCCGTGCGGCGCATGGGCAGTGTGATCACTGGAGGACATCATGACTGTCTCCTGGCAAAGTAAGCCCACGCTGTAGATGTCTTTCTGCTATAGCGCAGGTCAGAAGTCAAGGGCATACATACATGCATCAATAATAAAAGGTAATACTGCGCTAATGTGAACAGATGAAAATATCGTGCTTATTAGCAGCTAGGCTGCGACATAAAAAATATGTGAAACCATATCAAGTAAATAGGAATTAGAAAATGTCGCGCACAGACATGTGAAAAGAGTAAAACACTGATGAGAGTTCCTCTAAAAAAGTGAAAAATATGAGTGACGGTGAATAAATTAATATGTATATAAACACCAAAAAATAAATAAGCAAAACAGGGACTCAACCCCTACTCAGAATACTAAAATAGTGATCAACTTAATATGTGATATTAAAATGAAACATATAAAGGCACAATACTGTTGTCAAGTATTACTGCAATAGTGCTCTAAATATTGAAAAGACAGAAGAGGGAATAGTCTATTCCTTGATAGTTCAAATGAGGTCCAATATAGCAAACAGTTCCAATGCGACAAACAGTTGCTTCAGATGAAAAAACAGGGGGTTGTGAGGAGATGTTTGGAAAAAGATAGAGCCCAAGATGAATCCACAGAAAGCATAGAAGAACTGCATCCACCACGGTGTGTAGGGAATCAAGATGGGTACCTTACCACAAAAGGTGGACCTCCACTGTGGCAAGGTCAGAAGAGCCTGCAGATATCACCCTCTGCGGGGTATTGGTACTGATCCTGGGGTGTGCTGGGAGAATCAGGAGGCAGAGCACACTGCAGGAAGGTATCTACACTGGAGGTCTGTTGGTTCTTTTTAAATGATTGGATTATACCAGCCACCAGTGGAGGAAACAGTACGAGAGGCAGAGGGAATATGACTCCGGAGTCGTGACACCCCCAGGATCAGTACCAATACCCCGCAGAGGGTGATATCTGCAGGCTCTTCTGACCTTGCCACAGTGGAGGTCCACCTTTTGTGGTAAGGTACCCATCTTGATTCCTTACACACCGTGGTGGATGCAGTTCTTCTATGCTTTCTGTGGATTCATCTTGGGCTCTATCTTTTTCCAAACATCTCCTCACAACCCCCTGTTTTTTCATCTGAAGCAACTGTTTGTCGCATTGGAACTGTTTGCTATATTGGACCTCATTTGAACTATCAAGGAATAGACTATTCCCACTTCTGTCTTTTCAATATTTAGAGCACTATTGCAGTAATACTTGACAACAGTATTGTGCCTTTATATGTTTCATTTTAATATCACATATTAAGTTGATCACTATTTTAGTATTCTGAGTAGGGGTTGAGTCCCTGTTTTGCTTATTTATTTTTTGGTGTTTATATACATATTAATTTATTCACCTTCACTCATATATTTTTCACTTTTTTAGAGGAACTCTCATCAGTGTTTTACTCTTTTCACATGTCTGTGCGCGACATTTTCTAATTCATACATACATACATACATACATGCATGCATGCTACAATCTAGCCAACTTTAGATTTACCAAAACTACCGTATGTAATATGAGGAAGGATAATATCATCCAATCGGGCAGACCTTTGCGTTTGTTGGTAGAGCTGAAAGATTATGGTTTGAAATGGACCTTTTGAACTAAATAACAAAAGGGAACTTGCTGAAAAACCTGTCTGCAGTCAGGCTCTGACCTGTGGTATCGGTGTATCATGTAGGCACTACTATCACGATTGGACATGTTTCACAACTGGTTTGGTTCTTGAAGTGAAAATTCACCCAAAGGGTTTTGGTGTGTGTATGTGTGTTCATTCACAAAGTGCAGCATGCTCAATGGAAGCCAGCTGTGAAGCCACAAGGAGTCGCAGCCGGTGTCTTGCCAAAAATGTTCCCCTGGCAGATTAGGACCCCCCCCCCCCTGTACTGCGCAGGCGCGGCGCTTGTGCAGTACGAACATCAACCGAGCCTCCGAAAATAGCTGAACATGTAGCGCTGAGTCGGCTCTACACGGCGCATGCGCAATGAGTATCGCATGCCGCACGCTCCCGATGCTAGCGCTACTCTACAAGGGGCGGGGTGATTTTTAAAAATAAAGTGCAAAACCCGCCCTTCATTTGTTTTAACACGCCCCGCTAGGATGTGTACTTTATTGCTATAATCACCCCCGCCACTTGCAGACTAGCACTAGCATCGTGAGCGTGCAGCATATCTGATGGTCATTGCGCATGCGCCGTCTAGAGCTGACTCTCAGCTCTACATGTTCGGCTATTTTCGGAGACTCGGCACCGTGCCTACGAAGGGGTCCTTATCCGCTGGGCGGAACTTATTCGGCAGAACACCGGCTTCCCTTAGTAAATATGCTGATGTTGGGGACCCGAAGACTGAGGAAGGTGCTGGATCCTTCCACAGGTGAGCATCATTTTCTCAAGTCAGCAGCTACAATATTTGTAGATGAAATCCTGGGGAGACGGAACTGCATAATGATTCAGCAAATTATGAGAAGAGGAGCCAATATGGCAGAGTAATGTTTTACATGCTTCTACTTGTTACTTGCAGGATAGTAATGTTCTATAGATCATGGTCTGTTTCTCTGACTCTCTTCTCTGACCATGTTGTCAGACCATGGGGGGGAGAAATGAGGCAGCACAGATAGTAAATGGACACTCCCTAAAGAGGAAAAGGCTGACCTGCAAGAAGGGAGTGGGCTGTGCTAGAGCATGGACTCTTTCTAAAGTCACATTTGTCAGCATGTTCAGAGGCAAATTGTAAGTAAAGTTATTTATGGAAAGAAACACAAGTGTGTGTGTGTGTGTGTGTGTGTGTGTGTGTGTGTGTGGGGGGGGTTATTTTTTTTTTTATTATTCCTTGTACCTACATAATAGGGGTTACCTGTAGCTACAGTGAATATCTCCTAAGCCTGCACGGTTTAGGAGATAGTCACACTGCATGCAGCCGGTGATGTCACTGGGCGTATGCGCTCAGAAGAGACGGCACCCGTGCCATCCCTTCAGATGGAGTTCACCAGAGCTTCACAGGTTGCCCTCGAAATATTTGCCTCTTCCACTCCCATCTCTGACAACATCATGGAGCTGGTGGATGTTGGAAACCTTGCGCTCCTCCACCTTCAACTGGCCATTGACTTACAGAGTTCTAAACTTGGTTTCTTTCGGACTTTTGCTTGCACACTCTGCTTCTATATTCATCACCTGTCCTTGACCCTTTCATGACTAAGCCTATTTCTGCCATTTGGTGTTTACAAGTTAAAATCTGTATTTTTTGCTAGAAAATTACTTGGAACCCCCAAATATATATATATATTCAACTTTTTGGGAATTTTTTTTTGGTATAATGTGAAAGATATTACGCCGAGAAAATGGATATCAAACATGTCATGCTTTATAATTGCATGCACTAGTGGAATGGCGACAAACTACGGTACCTAAAAATCTCCATAGGCGATGCTTTAAGTTTTTTTTTTTTTTTTTTTTTTTTTTTTTTTTTTTCGGTTACCAGGTTAGAGTTACAGAGATTAAGGGGGGATATGATCAACATGTACAAATGTATAAGGGGTCCATATAGTGAACTTGGTGTTGAATTATTCACTTCACGGTCAACACAAAGGACAAGGGGGCACTCTTTGCGTCTAGAGGAAAAGAGATTTCACCTCCAAATACGGAACTGTTTCTTTACAGTAAGAGCTGTGAAAATGTGGAATAGACTCCCTGCAGAGGTGGTTCTGGCCAGCTCAGTAGATTGCTTTAAGAAGGGCCTGGATTCTTTCTTAAATATAACTGGGTACTGACACTTATAGGTAAAGTTGATCTGGGGAATATCCGATTTGCCTCTCGGATCAGGAAGGAATTTTTTCCCCTGCTGTAGCAAATTGGATCATGCTCTGCTGTTGTTTTTTGCTATATATATATATATATATATATATATATATATATATATATATATATATATATATATACACCGTATTTTTCGCTCCATAAGACGCACTTTTTCTCCCCCAAAAAACGGGGGGAAATGTGTGTGCGTCTTATGGAGCGAATACTGACCAGGAGAGCCGCTAAAAGGGGATTGTTTCAGCGGCAGAACGATGTCCTATGCATCACTCTGCCCCAGCTGCTACTGGGACAGAGTGCCTTCAGCTGATACTGGGAGAGAAACAAAAGGGTATTGTTCTTTATTTAACCCCCACAGGATCGGCATTCATATGTAAATTGCGCGGGCATTGTTGTGTTAATGAGGTCGACCGCCGCGATTCATATGCAAATTACGCCCGCACCTCTGCATGCCGCCCACCTAGAAGGTGTGAACAGCATACAGGTGAGTATAGGGGGCATGTCGAGGGGATCAAAGAGGGGGGTTTGAGGTGCAGAGGCTGCAGAGTTTAATGGGAAGGAGGGGTTGGAGTGCAGATGTTAGAAGATGAGGGGTTTGGGGGACAGAGGTTAGCAGATGAGTTAGAGGGGCAGAGTTGTATTGAGAGGGAGATAGGAATGCAGAGATTAGTAGAGAGATGGGGGGGGGGGTTACTGTAAATACACCATTTACATCACTGGTCAGTGTAAATGTCTAAATATGCAAATACTCCTGATGTGTTGAGGTCATGTAAATGTCCCAGTTACATTGGGGATCAGTGTAGGGTGCCCCCTTACATTGGTTGTCAGTGTAGAAATATTATTCTGTTATGTTTTATTAAATATTTTAGTACAGCATTTGGTTCAGGATTTTTTTTTTCAGATTTTCCTCCTCTAAAATCTAGGTGCGTCTTATGGTCAGGTGCGTCTTATGGAGCGAAAAATACAGTGTGTGTATGTGTGTATATGTATATGTGTGTGTGTATATGTGTGTATATATATATATATATATATATATAATATATATATATATATATATATATATATATATACTTGTCTTTTTTCAACCTGACTAACTATGTAAGAGGGTCTTGGGCTAGAATTATTGCTCTCGCTCTGACGATACCTGACGTGTGATTTGAACACCGTTTATATATGCGGGAGCGACTTCCGTATGCGTTTTTTTTTTTTCTTTACTGCGGGGATGGGGGTGCTCAAATTTATTTTTTCTCTTATTTTATTTTTACACTATATTGTGTTTTAAAAAAATAAATAAAAATGTAATCACTTTTATTGCTGTCACAAGGAATGTAAACATCCCTTGTGACAGTAAGAGGTGGTGACAGGTACTCTCTAAAAGACCCCACATCCCTCCTTTTACACTTCAAAGTATTCAGATTGCCAAAAACTGTGTGTGTGTGTGTGTGTGTGTGTGTGTGTAAAAATTATATATAATAATTTTTTTTAAATCCGGCGCTATTGGCAGCTGAGTAAACAGGACGTGACGTCGCTTCCGTGTTTACATTCAGGAGACTGGCACGAAGCCGTTTACAGCTTCATGCTAGTCTGACACATGGCGGCGGATCGTGGGACGGGAGGCCCGGTCAGAGCGGCGGGATGCGGCGGCGTCCTCCCCGCTCCTCCGGTATAACAGCCGAGCGGTTTTTAGGCCTGGATAGCCAATAGAGCTGCAACTAACGATTTTATTTTTTCTGTCGACTAATCTAGCGATTATTTTTTCGATTAGTCGACTACGCTAACTTTTTTTTTTTTATATACTTAATCTAGTCACGGGGCGCACCCCAAACCAGCCCCTGTAAATGATAGTATAGGGCGGTATAGTGGCAAGCTGGGGTGGTACAGGGCATCTTGTAACTCTATGTAGTGACACTGTAACTTGCATAGCAAGCCTGCAGATGAAGACCCGGGCTTGTGGGCAGGGCTGCTGTGTCCTCGCCTCTATCTGCTTCAGCTACGGCATCATCCATAGTGAAGGAGTCTGTGGGAAAAGAGGAGGCAGCCACACCCCCAGCTCCGCCCACTAACTCTGGCTCACTCGGATGGCCTGACTGAGTATGTTACAGGCAGCCTCCCCGCAAGGCTGGATGCCCTGCTTGCTCTGCCTCCTCCAAGCAATACAGTACAGTCTTTATTGGCGCGGTGGCCCCGGTAACTCGTGACGCGTCGACGCCTTTCACGCATGTCTACGTATTTCCGTAATCTATTACGTCGATGCGTCGTGGCAGCTCTAATAGCCCGAAGCTGCAGGCATGATCCCGGTATAACCCCCGAAAGTCGAGGCCGCATATATGCGTACGCTCGGTGAAAAAGGGGTTGTAAATTTTTTTTTTTTTTTTTTTTCACCTTAATGCATTAAGGTAAAAAAACATCTGTCATGCAGCAGACCCCCTATTTTACTTACCTGAACCTATTCTTTCTTGCCCCGGGGACGATCACGCCAGCTCTAGCCGGTGTCTCGTGTCATGATTGGATAGATTAAGCACAGCCATTGACTCCTCCTGCTGTCGCTCAAATACAATGACACAGGGGGGGGGGCAGAGCCGAGTCCTACTGTCAATAGATACTGGAAATGGGAGATCACTTCTCCAGTGGGACACTCGAGAAGAGGAGCCAGGAACACCACTAAGGGACCCCAGAGGAGGATCGGGGCCCCTCTGTGCAAGACCAACTGCACAGAGGAGGCAAGTATGACTTGTTTGTTTAAAAAATAAAAAAAGGGGGTTTAGTCACCCTTTCAGCATAGTGAACATATTTTTGCAGTAAGGAAAGTGTTTTATAATTCACCAACTTTAACCTGCAAATCATGTGCTTGGATTTTGATTCCTTATACTGTAAGATCTTTGAATGCATATCTTTGCCAGTGCAGATTGTTTGCATTGCCTGCCTCAACCTTTCCGCCTCTGTGGTTTATCTCACTGACCTTTTTAATAAACGATTACGTTAGAAATGCAGTAAAGAACTGCCCCTTGCACAACTAAATGTGCAAAAGATGATCTCGATGTGACATATGTAGTGTAATACAGAATGAAAAATTTAGATCTGTTTGGACACGCACAGTATTTTTTGTTTCTTTAGAAATTACTAGTTACCCCTTGGTGGAAAGAGATTGAGAGAGCAAGAGATCACGCAAGTCAAGGAAAAGTGAAAGGGAGGTTTATGTAGAAGTGGTATCATGATTTTATTAGTGTAAGGCTGTGCAGAAATAACGTTTCTCTCTGCAATGTAAGCAACTTTTCCCATGTTTTTGTCTCTAGTGTTTGAGCTGCCAACTGCTGCCCTGAAATCCTAAGCAGTGTTCGTTCTTCCTGAGGTCTCCCCTGCTGGACTACACAACACCCCTCCCCCTTTAAAAATAAAATAAAAATAGTGAGTGTCTTATAATGGGGGGGAAAAAAGAAGAAACTGCGCTAATTCAAAAATTGGATAGCCGTGAATGGCGTCACGGTTGTGGAAGGGGAGCTGCGCCTGACATGTAAACAAAAATACAAATGACAGTAATGGGGGAAAAAAAAAACAATCGCGCTATCCCATAAACCTCTACAATGGTGTTGAAACTTAAAAATATATAAACATATATATTATATAACACCAGTGTGTAAACCAAAAATTTGATCAACTCGAAATTCCTTAAATTAGTATTTACCACATGTGAAACCATACCATTGATAAACAGTGGTTAACATATAATGAAAAAAACTTGTGTAAATTCATTAGTGAGCAACAAAACAGTGTCCAAATAAGAAACAGCAATAAATGTCTGTAATTTAAATTATGATCAAGACACCAGTGCTCTGTAGAAATTGTCCATATAGTGACTGCATCCAAAATAAACGTGTAGATCCACCACCATTTAGTAGAACTTGCCTTTTACCAGCTGGTGTTGATCCCCCATAACAGAGAATCAAAAACCGCATATAACAGGTCCACTCTCCCCACCAATCAGCAGATGCAGATACGTGATATTAGGTAATGCCCAATCAACAGGTCATCAGCAGACATCCAATATGGAAAAGATATGAAACACTCTGCATAGTGTATTTAACGTTTTAAAAATCTAACACATTGCACTTATTGTGTTGATAAAAGACAGCCTTTAAATCCAATGTGTCGGCCGGTACACATGCAGATACCCGTCCCTTTATGATCGTATGGCGCTTGAGGTGACGTCAGCGCGTTGCTCCGCCCTACGTCTGTTTGGTAAACTTCTTCCAGGGGCAGATTTAAAGGCCATCTTTTATCAACACAATTGTAAGTGCAATGTGTTAACGTTTTAAAAACTTTATTAAAAATCTAATACACTATGCAGAGTGTTTCATATCTTTTCCATATTGGATGTCTGCTGATGACCTGTTGATTGGGCATTACCTAATATCACGTATCTGCATCTGCTGATTGGTGGGGAGAGGGACCTGTTATATGTGGTTTTTGATTCTCTGTTATGGGGGATCAACACCAGCTGCTAACTTCTACTACATGGTGGTGGATCTACACATATGTTTTGGATGCAGTCACTATATGGACAATTTCTTCACAGAGCACTGGTGTCTTGATCATAATTTGAATTACGGACATTTATTGCTGTTTCTTATTTGGACACTGTTTTGTTGCTCACTAATGAATTTACACAAGTTTTTTTCATTATGTTAACCACTGTTTATCAATGGTATGGTTGCACATGTGGTAAATACTAATTTAAGGTATTTCGAGTTGATCAAATTTTTGGTTTACTCACTGGTGTTATAATTTATATATCAATTTTTAAGTTTCAACACCATTGTAGAGGTTTATGGGATAGCGCAATGTCTTGTAATGGAGTTGGCAACTGACTCCATTGGCTTGAAATAAGACATCTGAACAAAGATTTTGAGCTGGAATGTGGCTTGGGCTCTGGAGCTGACATTTCACATCTGCTGTTTGCAACCTGACTTGTCATGCATGTAATCTATTTAATAATGGCAGAAACAAAATGTTTGCATACTGGATCTATTTTTTTATCATGCAATCTGTGCAGCACAGTGGCATTTTGGTAAAATGCATTACAATGTGCTTGTCTGTCTTCCAGTACAAGATGAGCTACAGGAAACCAGCACTCCAGAAATTTTTACAAGAATTTACTTCACACAGATAATTTTCAGGAAAAAAACCCCACAAATCCCCTTTTTATCAAGATGCAGATGAGGTGGAGAACATACACTGATCAAATAGACTGCCCCACATCACAAATACCATTGCTGGTTTTCTACCAGGCCCTGTATTTATACATTTCTGCAGAATAAAAAAACCCTGTAAGACAATGTGCTAGTTTAATCACAGGACTAGCACATTATGAAATGCTTGCCTTGGATCAGGGGTCTCAAACCTGCGGCCCTCCAGCTGTTGTGGAACTACAAGTCCCATCATGCCTCTGCCTATGGGAGTCATGCTTGTAACTGTTTAGCCTTGCAATGCCTCATGCTAATTGTAGTTATGCAACAGCTGGAGGGCCACCAGTTTGAGACCCCTGCCTTAGATCAAAGCCCTTCCAGCAGAACCCGGTCACCGCTGAGGGCTGACATCTTTCTTCCAGGTTTGCAGGCTTCAGCGGTGTGAGTGGCCGGAGCCGCGATGACGTCACATGTGCACGGGAGCCCTCGGTTCCGGCAAGAAGCTCTGGAACGGTATTCCCGACCTTCAGAGCGCATGTGCCGGTGACGCCAGCAACTACATGCAGGGTGAATATCTCCAAGGGGTGTACGTTTTTAGGAGATTTTTCATTTTACCTACAGGTAAGCCTTATTATAGGCTTACCTGTAGTAAAAATAACAAAGCTGACTTTGCTACCGCTGTAAAGGGATGCATTTTTCTTCTGCTTTTAACTGAAAGGCCCCTAACTATTTTCAGAAAGGGAAGAAAACAAATTGATAACATGGTATTCATGCTTGTAGGTGTCAATCTCCAGGTGTCCAGAAAGCTTCTTCTTGTAATTGGTTACATTGGGTTATGCTGCTGTCTATAGGAGATTGGACACTAGCAAGTAGTTTTGCTCTGCCCAGCCCATTATAACCCCCCCCCCCCCCAACGTTCCTAGCCTGCTTCAGTTTTCTTTCTTAGGGCAGTGGATGTCTTCTCTTCTGAGAGAAACAAACAAAACTTTTTATTCTTACATTTTATCAAAGTTTGTTTTCTCAAGTCATCTTCCAGGGCAGCATCTGAGAAAAAAAGGTCCTACCACCTAGAAACAGGAAATGCATCATCCACCATTATAAAAAAAAAGTGACACATCACCGTGCCTCAGTTCTTTGTGTTTCCTACAGACCAACAGGAGCATCAAATGTTGCTTCTTTTTCTCAAGCATGGCTGTCATGCTTGTTGCAGGAGCCACCCGGCCTGGCTGCCTTCCAACAGCATCACAGGATTTTAGGCATGCTCAGGCAGGGTTTTGCTGGGGTAGAAATGGACACTCTCTCTCTCTCTCTCTCTCTCTTCCCATGAAAATCTTCCCTGAGGTTTGCAACCATCCTCCCCAGCTGTAAAGCTTTATTTGGTAGCCAACCCATGTACCTGTCCTCAGCGGCCCCATGCACATCCAGCCCACAGAAGTGGATCCCTGGGCAAATGCCTCCCTTGGGGTTAGGTGCACTAACAAGGTTCTAGATACAGGTTTTAGGATGCCCTGAGTGTACAAAGATGACAAGGGGTGGCACCTTTCATGCAGGTCGTGTCACTTCTGGTGACTAGCTTCGTCTCGCATGCCATTTCCAGTGAACATTGGCGGTCTGGACATGCATAATTTCCAGGTTTTATAATTTCCTGATTATGTCACTTCCAGGTCTGCAAGTCATGGTATGTTGCAGCTCCAGATGCAATATTTTTGTATGGGGACAGGTGAGAGTCATAATGCGGTATCTACACTCCACCTATACATATGGTGAGTCGGCTGGTGGCTGGTCCAGAGCAGGGGCAGGACGCTTAAAATGGTTCACACTGGGAACCATTGTTAAACTGACAATGTCGATCACCACTTCGTCTGTCTGCCCTGCAGATCCTCTAGCACAAAAGCCCATGCCCTTCAATCTTTCCTTTTCGCCACATCAAAGGAAACTTTGGAACACAACATGCTAATAGCCATCCAACACCTCACGAGCCTCGGGGTGATTGATAAGTGAAGAAAAATCGCACTTCACACCCACCCAAACAGTGACCTAAATAGGTTCCATTATCGATTCCAGGCAGATGGATATCTTTCTTACAATGGAGACAGGGCAAAGGTTAAGGCACGAAATTCCATCCCTCTGTCAGCAACAACTACAGTAAGGGCCATGATGAGAGTATTGGACCTTATGACCTCATCCATCCCGGTGGTAACATGGGCCTAACTTCACAAGACCCCTGCAGAACTTCCTGCTCTCCCAACGGGATAGAAGTCAAGACACTAGAGAATCTGACCCATTTTCCCCCACAACACCAAACCTTGTAGGCAGGGACATCTGGACACAGACCTAGTCAGGATAGCCACTGATGCAAGTGCATGGGGGTGGGGTTTACACCTGTTAACACAGGCCAGATGGGAAAAATTCCTGGGCACAGAAGTTTTCCAACATGGGGAATAATGAAGGTGGTGGAACAAACCCTACTCCACTTTTAGCGCCAGATCAGAGGCAAACCTGTTCAAATTCAATCGGACAATGCCACAACCATTGCCTAGCACAACAGATGTCCGGGAACAGGTCTCATCTGTTGCCCTTGGCAGACACCCTACTAAATTTCGTCAGAAGAAAACCTGCTTTCTTTGTCAGCTAGCCATCGGAAGGGGGCCCAAAATTCACAACAAGACTTCTTGAGCCGGAAAACTGACACTGGCAAAATGGTCCTTGGACCAGGAAACCTTCACCTAGCTTACCGAGATGTGAGGAACTCCAGCAGTAGACCTATTTGCTTCCAAAAACGAATGCCAACACACAAGTTCCTCTCCCAAACCGCAAATGGCAACGCAGAGTTGGATGCATTTGCCCATAGTTAGTCATACCCTCATGTTTTTTTTCCTCTTTTTTTTTTTTTTTTTTTTTTTAAGCGGAGTTCCACCCAAAAATAGAACTTCTGCTTATCCGGTTCCTCCCACTCCAGTGTCACATTTGGCACCTTTCAGGGGGGGAGCAGATACCTGTCTAATACAGGTATTTACTCCCACTTTCAGCGATTGATCGCCGCAGAATCTGCGACAATCTACGCCACGTCCTCACGGTAATTGCAGCCAGTTTCAGAGCTTGGGCAGTTATGCCCAACCAGCTCTGCAGGGCAACAACATGGTCAAGCCTTAATCTTTTGTAAGGCCCTACAGGATAGATCTATCAAGCCAAGACCAATCCTGCTGTAGTAACTTTTTAACCCCCCCCCCTGCCCCCGCTAGCGGCCAAATAAAGTGTTAAAAGCACCGCTGCCGAAGCATTCTGCAGGCGTTTCCGCAGCGCTGTCCATTTATTTCAATGGTGGAGGCGGTGTAGGAGCGGTGTATACACTGCTCCTCCACCGCCTCAAAGATGCTGCTTGCAGGACTTTTTTTTTTTTTTTTTTTTTTTTTTTTTCTCCTGTCTTGCAAACGCACCGCCCCAGTGTGGAAAGTACTCAGGCTTTCACTCTGGGGTGGCTTAAGAGGCGCTATTTTTATTGCAAAAACTGCCTGAAAAGCGCCCCAGTGTGAAATGGGGTCTTAGAATCTGTAACAAGATCCCGCTGCAGGATCAGCCACTGATGTGTCTTTTGGCACTAGATTTTGATGAAGACTCTCTCTTCTAGGTACCCAGGTACAACGTGTAAGACAGCCACAGGGTGCTTTACAGGTTCAGGGTAGGTGTGCACACAACTGGAGAAAAACCTGTCCCTAAAAGATCCTTAAGTACTATGCCCATCAGAGGTGAAGTCTGTCTAGCCGTACTAATCCTATCTGGGGGTTTTCAGCATTTTACTTTGTCCGCCACAGGGGTCATCAAAACCACCACTGCAGTAAGTTACTAGGGCTGTGTCCTTTTCTCGAGCCTGTACCTCCCCATTCTGAATTGGCAGGAGCAGGGTAAGCTGCGACTAGTTCATTCATCGAAGACACCTCCCTTGGAGTCGCAACACTTTTTTTTTATTTTTATGGCTACGCACAATGTGGGGCTGTGATGCATTATTTTGTCTTATGCCCCCAGTGGCACCTGGTGCATGTGCACTGGTTGCTGACCTGCTGTACCAAATCTGTACAGCGCTTGCAATTCCACATCCCTGTCCTCCTTGCACATGCCTCAAGTGACCTGGTCACAGATCAGGCTGTTGATAATTCCTGCTCCTGCAGCTGGTCTGTTGGTAACACTTTTCTGATCCTGGTTTGTATGCCAGTTTGTAGTGACCCAGTCAGATGGCCATTAATACTCCCTGCTCTGCAGTTGGTCTGTGAGTACCCTTGCTGTTACAATCTCACTTGCATGCTGTTTGCTTTGCTCAGCAATACCCTATAGAGGTGTTTTCTTAAGAGTGGGCCTCTCCTATAGTGTTTGTTATATATGATCTATAACTTTGCATCTTTGCCTCAGTGTTTTTTTTTTGCTTGCTAGCCAGATACCTGCTTACCTAATTCCTGCCGTGATCCTGTCCTCTGCTCCATTTGTTTCTAATCCCAGTTCTCCCCCCCCCCCCCCCCCCCCCTCCTGACTGTTCCTTGCACCTTCTTTTACCCTATTATTCCGTGCTTTTTTTTTTTTTTTTTTTTTTTTTTGTGTATATTGTACGATAGGTTTTCAGTCACTGCTCACTTATATTTTCACATTTGCTTTTTATACTGTTTGCTGTTTTTTAAAGGGGGTTTTATTTCACTATTTAATCTTACTAAAATCATACTTGGTCTGATTCCTGCTTCTCTGCCTGTAGCCCGGTGATCTCTTCATCCCGTCTGCCGCTGGATACCTGCACTCTGTGTCCTTTACAGATTAGTCCTCCTAGCAAGCCTTGCCCTTCCGCCTGTTTAGGCTTCTGATCTCAGGATATGTCCATGGATCCTGGATCTAGCATATTTGACTCTTCAGTCCTCCATGATGCCTGCATTGTTAGATTGGTGGATATTCTATGCCTAAAATCCAGTCTGTCCTATATGCATAGCACCCCCTTGACTCAAATATGGGTCTGTGGAACTTCAGGGTGAAGAACACTCGGAATGGTGTGTAGCCTTTTTTGAGGCAAAAGCCTTTTGTGGTGCATTTGTAGCCAACTTTGCCATGGACCACATTGGAGCAAAGAACATTTTTGCTCTTGCAAGATGGCTCCGCCTGAAAACCCTCCTACCTCCTAAGGCTTGAAAGAGTACCCTTGTTTCTCAAAGTCCTCCAACTGCAAACAAGCCATTCTCACAGTAAGGGGATGACGACGACGATCTTGGTTCATAACCGAATCCAGGGGCTATGAGCTAGTTTCAACTTCCCCTCTGCCCTGCTTCATGTTGTCTCACCTTCTTATGTCTTCACTATGCCTGACAAACCTCCACCCTCTGGCTCAATACCCTTCTTAGGGGTCATGGCCATTGTTCTTGAGAATAACTGTTTTGAGTTTCTACTCTAACCTGTCAACTGTTCCCAAAGGAGCATTTGCTGGATTCAAAGGCTCTCATCCACTTTACGTAGTGGAATCCTATGGAGTGAGTCATTGCATCCCTCTGTTCTTTGACACGCTATGTGGGCCCTCCAAGATCACTGGTATCTTCTGACTTAAAGTAATATTAAAGGCTTTTTTATTTTACAATCATGTCATACTCTGCTGCTCTGTGCAGTGGTTTTGCACAGAGTAGCCCTGATCCTCCTGTAATTGGAACCCCCTGGCACTCCCTCCTGAGTGCCCCCAGACCAAACGGCATGCTCTCTATCCTCACTAGCTGTGATTGACAGCAGCGGGAGCCAATGGCTCCCGCTGCTGTCTGAGCCAACAAGGCTCTCGTGTACTTCGCTGAATCGAGATTGGGCTCAGGTAAGTATTAAGGGGCTCGGGGGACTTCTGTACAAGAGGTTTTTTACTGTCATGCCTAAAATGTATGAAGGTAAAAATATAACTTGAGCCCTTAGAACCAAGGACTGTCTTGCCACAGTACTTGACGGCTTGAATGTTGCTGAAACCCAGGTCCTGCAGGGCAGGCGACTGTCATCTCTACACTCTTGAAGGCTATGAATTTGACTTCTAGCAAAGTCTACCATTGCACCTGGAATGCAGATTTTTCATGTTATGAAGCAAAGAAATTCTGTTCCAGAGTGCTCTGTGAGATGCATTCTATATTTTAGTATTTTCTGGATCACCATTTTAAGGTAGCTAAAGGGTGAAAAATAGCGCCTGAAAAACGCCTCCCTTGTCACCCCAATGTGAAAGCCCGAGTGCTTTCACACTGAGGCATTGCACTGGCAGGGTGTTAAAAGTTCTGCAAGCAGCATCTTTGGGGAGGTGTATACACCGCTTCTGCCCATTGAAATGAATGGGCACCTCTGCCAAAGTGCCTGCAAAGCATGTGACTGTCAGCTCTGCCCCTCCAGCGCTCACTGGTGCAGCAGGCTGTGGAGGATGTGGGAGCGGCTAGCTTAGGCTCTCAGCGGGAGAACTTCACTCTTGTGATCCATACAATATAGCCATAAAGGCTTTGGTTGTACTTTAAAGTGGAAGTAAACCCTCCATTCACCCAGTGAAGTGAACAGCCTCAGATGATACACAGAGATGGACCAAATCTCCCTACATAGGTTTTACATCCTATATCTGCCATCTTCCCTTTTTTATATACTGTTTAGAAAGTTCACATCGTCTTAGGAAATTTTCTCTTCCTGTTTAACTCAGTGTGATGTCTGGGCATACAGCCAAGATGGCTAAAATTGCTGATTGGAGGAAAGGCACACACCCCCTCTCCATAGGCAGTCTCTCAGGTTTTTTGTAATAGGGCCAGCTCCCTGTTAATCTATTTTAGCAACCCCCCCCCCCCCACAGAAATTTCAGGCTGCTTTTTTATCTCATGTCAAAGAATTTGTCAGGAGTTACCAAGCTGATAACAGGAATGGTTCAGGAGCGAGCTACGGGACTTGGCTCTTTGAAGAGATAACAAAATACTGCAGATATACCGTATATACTTGCGTATAAGCCGAGTTTTTCAGCACTTCTAATTATTATTATTTATTTTTTTTTTAATGCCCCCCTCGGCTTATACTCGAGTCTGTGTCCATCTTCACTTTTTGTGCGCCTGATCCCGGCCAGCCGTAGATCCCCTGGACCCCAAACTTGGCACACATGTAGCCCCACTCTTCCTCTACAAGTGTGCAAAGTTTGTCCAAGGGACCTACGGTCGGGGAGCACCGATTTTTTTATATTATTTTTTTATTTTTTTTATTTCAAAGCCGGACACCCCTTCCATAGACTCCTATGTTAAACGTCAGTCTAGTCACACAGCGCCAGAGATCAGGTAGGGAGATTGGGCACAGTGAGGCATGCAGATGGACACCCTAGGCTTGTACTCGTGTCCAAGTTTTTTATTTATTTTTTTATTTTATTTTTGTGGTAAAATTGGGTGCCTCGGCTTATACTCAATTATATACGGTATGTGCCCAGCTCAAATTTAATGAATTGGGTTTACATCCACTTTAAAGGTTCAATCCCTCAGACTTTTGCTGCTTTTTTTTTTTTTTTTTTTTTTTTTTTAATGCACATAGTGTTTTGTTTCTTTAATTGCTTCAGAGTCAAGTTGCAGAACATAAATTTCACTTCTAGTGATCAATAGCACCCTTTCTGTTTTGACTTGCTGAATGTACTGTAAAGTACTGTGGTGTTATGTGTACTGTTTGTATTATGAGCCATACAGACCTCAGTAATTTAGCATCAAGTTTCCCTAAAGCTAATCCTCACCAGCACTTGCTGTTCTGTTCCTGTTGAAGGTTATTGGATAGTCGTCTGCTGTAATTTTTGTTTTACAGCTTTTCCAAAGTTGTGGAATTGGTTATCCTCAACGAACTTTGTCTGGCGGTTATGCAGACTATAGATTCTGAGCAATTAGGGCAGCTTTTCATATAACAAACATGTTATAATAGACTTAACAGCTACTCTATAGAAATTATATTTATATATAATAATTTATTGGCCTTTTCTTATAAATTTCAGATATTTTAGAGCAAGTTTAGCCAAATGCTGTACATAAAGCTTCTACCTGCACTACAGTATGTATTAAGGGGGATGAAACCTCTTATCTGAGGGTTGGTATTCGAGTAGAGCGGTTTCCATAATGTGAAAAATGTGAGATGTACTGCATTCCTCCTTTTAATAAAGGAGTCCTATTATTGTAGCATACACTCTCTTCATTCTTCTCATGACTGGGCTAATAAGCCTGGCTATGCTCTCATTCAGAAAGACAGAGTAAAATGGAGGGGTGGTGTCTGTCTCTGTGAGAAGTGATCTGAGTGTGAAAGAGGACCTAGTTGATGGAGTGAGTCTGAAGCATTATGGGTGGAACTGTACATGGGTGTGCGTACTACAAAGGTTCTCCTTGGACTTTGTTATAGACCTCCCAATGTTAATGAGGAGGTGGAGACTCAGCTCCTTGCACAGATGGAAAGGGCTGCAAGGTCTGGGAAGGTGATAATGGGGGATTTTAGCTACTTGGAAATTGACTGGAGTAATGGCAGAGTTCCACCCAAATTTTGAACTTCCACTTAATCCACTACTCGTCCCCTTACATGCCACATTTGGCATGTCATTTTTTTTTTTTTTTGGGGGGGGGGGGGGGTAGTGGGGGTTTCAGTAGGAGTGGGACTTCCTGTCCCACTTCCTCCTTCTGCCCTGGGGCCGCCTAGGTGACGTCATATCGCCTTTTGGCGGCCCCTCCCTGTAGGCGATCACCTGGGACGTGACAGGTCACAGGCGACCGCCTGTCCACTCCAAGCGCTGCGCAGTGAGTGCCGGGCCGTGAAGCCGAAAGCTGTCATGGCCAGGTGCCCACACTATGAATGGAGGCGCCGGCGAAGAAGGGGGGGAGAGGAGCTCTGGGCATCGCTGGACAGTGGAACAGGTAAGTGTATGTTTGTTTATTAAAAGCCAACAGCTACACTTTTTGTAGCTTCTGACTTTTAATAAACAGAAAAGCTGGAACACCCCTTTTTAAAGGGCAAACATTTATAAAACTATTACAGGACAATTTTATGGTCCAGTTTGAGGCCCGACTAGGAATGATGCTCTGCTCGACCTGGTAATCTCAAACCATTCATGGCTTATTACCAGTATTCATATAGAACACCACCTGGGTAGCAGTGACCATAACAACATGATTTAATTTAATGTTCGCTGTAAGCTACAAACACATACAGGTAAGATAAAAACACTTACCGTATGTACTCGAGTACAAGCCGACCCGAGTATAAGCCGAGGTACCTAATGTTACCACAAAAAAATGGGAAAACTTACTGACTCGAGGGTGAGAATGCAGCAGCTACTGTGAGTGGAAGAGGGTCAACAATGCCCATTTGCATGCCCCACTGTGCCCATTGCAACTTCACTAAGCCAATTGTCTGTGCCCAACCTCACTCTGCCCATTGCCACCTCACTGTGCCCATCCTCACTGTGCCCCTAAAATTGATATTGTACCTGAAAAAAATTGAGGCTGCAGCGTCCATCGTTTAAAACTCGCGGTCTCTTCCTGGTCCCTTCCGTGATGGGGGGAACTGTCTGCTTAGAAAACGCCTATCACAAACGTTCTCTCATGCTCAGTTTCCCAGCAGACACTGTGTTCAATGTTCCGCCAATCACGGGCATCCTCTTGTCCGAGGGTGAAAAGGCGTCCATGATTGGCGGAACACTCAACACAGTGTCTGCTGGGATGGGTGAGGATGAGAACGTTCGTGATGGGCGATTCTCAGCAGACACTGTTCCGCCTATCACGGAAGGGACCAGGAGGAGACCGCGAGATTTAAACGATGGACGCCGCAGCCTCTCAATTTTTTTCAGGTACACTGACTCGCGTATAAGCCGAGGGGGGGCACTTTCAGCCAAAAAAAGGGCTGAAAATCTCGGCTTATACTCGAGTATATACGTTAACTTTTAAGAGAGAATTTTCCAAGGATGAGGGCTGCTCTCCAGGACTTGGACTGGGAGGGAATATTGGCATCAATGGACACAGAACAGAATGGTAATTCAAAGGGACTGTTTGCAGTGAGTTCACAAAGTATATTCCCATGGGCAATAAGTTTAAAAGGCTAAAAATTAAAACCTAATGTGGCTCACGGCCAAAGTTAAAATGGCTATAAATAAAAAAAAGTGCTTTTAAAAAAATATATAAAAATTAACGCCATGGTCTGCCCCTTAGCAAGAATATAGCAGAATTTGTAAAAAGGAAATAAAGGATGCATAAATTCAAAACAAATGACAGATTGCAAAAGCTAGGACAAACCAGCCAAAAATATTGTAATAGTAAAAAGATCAGGTCTGAGCATGTAGGCCCTTTACAAAATAAGTGGGTGACTGGGGACAAAGAAGGCAAATGTATTAAATATTTTCTTCAGTTCTGTTTATACAAAGGAGCATGGGGGTGGTAGTGACACAGCCCCAAATCCACAATGACTCAAAGGTGATATGGTCCAGAAATATTTAGACAGAGTAAAGGTGGATAAAGCACCTGGACCAGATGGCATACACCCACGGATCCTAAAAGAATTGAGCTCTGTCATTTCAAAGCCATTGTATCATTTTTAGGGACTCATTAATGACAGGAATAGTACCACTGGATTGGCGCAGGGCCAAAGTCTTTACCAAGTAACTATAGATAAACTAACAGGTTAACTTCTATAGTTGGGAAGATGCAGTGAAACCTCGGATTGTGAGTAACATGGTTAAAGTGGTTTTGAACCCTCTGATACTACTTGCACCTACAGGTAAGCCTACATTAAGGCTTACCTGTAGGTCAGGGATATGCAATTAGCGGACCTCCAGCTGTTGCCAAACTACAAGTCCCATGAGGCATAGCGAGACTCTGACAGCAGCAAGCATGACACCCAGAGGCAGAGGCATGATGGGACTTGTAGTTTTGCAACAGCTGGAGGTCCGCTAATTGCATATCCCTGCTGTAGGTGCTTGCAATATCTCCTTAACCTACACGGTTATGGAGATATTTGCAGAAAATCGGGCACCGATGTCTACGGTGCATGCGCGCCGTAGACAACGGCGCAGGCGCACTGAGCGTGCCGGGTCTTGAATGGGATTGTGCCAGTTCCGCGAGCATGAGTGGCCAGTCACTTTTTTAAGAGGGGTTTAATTCCTCTTTAACGAGCGTTTCACAATATGAGCATATTTTTTATTTTAAATACTGACTCTGTTTGCGAGTGACTTGCAAAATGAGCAGGATTCAGGCCACAGCGGTGTGCAATACCGCATTTGGTCAGAGGTGCGGTGGCGCCGGAGTGGAGCCGTTTGGCTGAACTCTAGAAATACTCCGTTTGAGGTTTTCCAATCTGTCCCCGAGCCTTTCCGAGTATTTCCGGGGCTCTCCAGTGCTCCTCACCTCTGGCCACATGCGGTATTGCGTGCCATTGACGTCAATGCGGAACAAATTATTTTCGTTTCCATTGACTTGTATGGGGAAACTTGCTTTGATATGCGAGTATTCTGGAACGGATTATGCTTATAATTCAAGGCTCCACTGTACTGGAGAGTTTAATAAAGGACCACATAGGTGTGTGTGTGTGTGTGTGTGTGTGTGTGTGTGTGTGTGTGTGTGTGTGTGTGTGTGTGTGTGTGTGTGTTGCAACTATGACCAATTTTGTGTTTAAAATATAGAAGATAATGCTGTGTCGAGTAAATGGATACCAAACATGTCAAGATTTAAAATGGTGCACGCCTGTGAAATGACGACAAACTACAATCCCTGAAATTGGCCTTAGGTGACACTTTGTCTTGGCACCTCTGATAAATGTGGTCTCTGACTCTAATCTATCAGTTTCCCAACTGTGTGTGTGTGTGTGTGTAATAATATTGTAATTTTTTTTGTAGATTGAGGATTCTCCTTTTCACATTATCCTTACGCCCCTATTCATAGTTGCATAGTTTGTGAGGTTGAATGTGTGTGTGTCTCTACTGTTTTCTATAATATCCCTATACATTACATCTTCCATGAAAACTCAAAGTGGTGTTCCGGCCGAAAATAAACTTTTAAAAAAAAATACCTCTAATACACAAGCCTAATGTACTCTAGTAAAGTTAGTCTGTAAACTAAGGTCCGTTTTGTTAGGTTATTACAGCATTTAGATAGTTTATAAACTAGCATTAGAGCGTGGCCATCTTTAGTGTGGGCATCTGAAGCCAGACTGTATTACTTCCTGGATTTCAGCTTTGCAGTAGAGGAGAGGAGTATATAGACAGTAGAGGAGTATATAGACAGTAGAGGACACAGACATATAATCAGTGTACAATCCCCCAATAATAATAATAACATTGATAATAATAATAACATTGATAATAATGGTGTTTTGCTCTTGGTAACAGTGCAATAGATCAGTGACCCCCCCCGCTGGGACATGTAGTCCCCCTCCTCCCTCAGTGTGACTCTACAGGTGGCCCGGCTACAAGTAAGTGATTGGCTGGCCTAACAGACAGGACTCGGCACCTTACCCTCATCTCTGGGCGGTCAGGGAGGCAAACAGCCCCCGGGAGCTGACACCGGCTCCCCCCGGGAGGTGACACAGCGCCGCACGGCTCCTATTACCGGGGAGCTCACTCTACACTGGGTGTAGCCGGGGGCGGAACAATGATTCTCACAAGTCCCGCCCTCTAACAATAACAAACCCCAGAAAGAACGAGTTGTGTGGTCAATGAGAGGGCAGAGTCGGGTCACAGCTCCGACTGCTCACACTCACCTGGTCTCTGTGTACAGCAGGAGAAGCCAGGCACAAACTTCCCGGCGCCCACTGGCCGGCTCCATGGTAACAGGGAGGAATTCATCCGCCCTGTTACTGGGTGTCATGACGTGACTGGCCAATAAGGAAAACTGGAGGGCGTGGCTTAGCACAATCTGTGCTACGGCCCGACTACAGTATTGCCTTCTGGGATTCATGGCAAAGATCTCCCAGGAGGCATAGCGGACGGGGGATGACGTGCTCAGGACTCACGCCGCGGCCGGAGGAGAAGCAGATCAACAATAAAACGGAGTTTTCTCAAAAAAATTAAAATAAAATATATATGCCAAATGTGTTTAAGGGGACAGAGAAGCAGGGGATGAAGAGGACTTGAAAAAGAGGGTGGAACTCCACTTCAACTAAACTTCTTCTTTTTTTTTTTTTTTTAACCTTTACTCACCGTTGACACCACCAACTCCAGGAAGAAAGTTCCACGTGCTTACCGCTCCAACCGTAATGAATACCTTGCACTGTTTAAGACTGAACTGCTTCTCGTCCAACTTAATTGTGTGTGGCCACGTCCTCCTTTTTTTTTCTTTTTTTTTTTTTAACTTGGGTTAACCGCTTGCTGACTGTAGTGTGTGTGTGTGTGTGTGTGTGTGTGTGTGTGTGTGTGTGTGTGTGTGTGTGTGTGTGTGTGTATTTCTTTCTCTCTCTCCGCCGATTGATCTTTGACCAAAAAAACAAAGCTGATTAGTTTCTATGCAGATCTGCACCAGATTTTGTACTCTTCAGTTTTAGTAAATCAACCCCATATTTTAAGTGTATGTATGGGTAAAAAAAGCATAATCGGTATGTTGAACAGTTCCCCTTTTTGTTGCAAGTATAGAAACCTACCTGTTGAGAGCTCACTGGCTTTGTGGAATTTTAACTTCCTGCTCTGCACTGAAATTCCAGGCAGTCCTCCCTGTCCAGTTTACTTCTGTGGGCTATAAATGTGATGCCAGCTGGCGGGGAAGCAAGCATAACCATGGTACCTTTCATCTATTTGCTGTACAAAATGCACTGTCATCAGGGGGCTAGCTGCAGAAACCCAGTAGACAACCAGCCCCATGATGAGCTACAATAGGAAGGTGGTGGTGCATGAGGAGAGCCGTGCAGGAGAAGTCAACGCTGGATCCGCTGGTCTTGTGAGTAAATGTATGCAGCATAAAAAGAAGACGAGATGTAAAGGTCACATTAACTGTTGGGAGGGTGTATTTGCTTTTCACCATCTTTGCTGTGTCATTACCTTGCCCACATACTTTGGGTAGTATTCATGTTCCTTTTTAAATCTGTAAATGATTTTGAATCTTGTTTTACACTTTTTTTTTTTTTTTTTTTTTTTCTTTCAATAGCCGTGAAGATTTTCAGCGAATACCAGAACTAGCGATAAACCCCTTGGGTGACCGAATTATTAATGCATTTTTCTCTGAAGGGTAAGTTTCAGTCCTTAACTTTTTAGTTTGTCCGTACCTTGGAAAGTATGTTGATTTATAGTCATGTTTGTTATCAAGCTAAAGACTGGAGCTTTAGGCCCCTTTTCACACTGGGGTGGTTTGCAGGCGCTATTTTGCTAAAAATAGCGCTTGCAAACCGAGCCTAAACAGCGGCTCCTGTGTCTCCAATGTGAAAGCCCCGAGGGCTTTCACACTGGAGCGGTGCGCTAACAGGACTTAAAAAAAGTCCTGCTAGCCGCATCTTTGGAGCGGTGAGAGGAGCGGTGTGTTTACCGCTCCTTCCCATTGAAATAAATGGGATACCGCCCGCAAACCGCACCGCTAGCGGCCGAATACCTCTGCAATCCCGACGGTATAGCGCCGCTAAAAATAGCGGCGCTATACCGCCCCAGTGTGAAACCAGCCTTGGCAATTTATTAGCACAATTGATTGCGCTAATAATTTGTTTCCTTTTTAAGGTTTTTTTTTTTTTTTTTCTATCCAAAGAAAGTGTCAGTTGCTCTCTGGATTTGGAAGAACACCATTTTCTTAGAACTGTGGAGCTTTGTAGCAGTTATATTTTATTTGTACTCCAGTTGTATACATATTGAATGAATAGGATGCCTGCTACTTAACGTTTACAAAAATCAAGGAAAAATATAAAGTATAGGCATCACATACACCCTCTAAAAATCTATATGCATTATTAAAAATCAGAATCGAGGCATGAAATCCCTTTATGTAAAGGTGATATTCTCACCCTGCACACACATCACATGACCCACTGACAAGTCAGGGAGCCAAGCCAAAGTGTAGCCAATGTGTTTCAGGGGTCCAGAAATGCCCGCTTCATTAAGACTTGATAAAGTCTAATCCATTTTATAGTTGTTTTTGTTTTTTACTGTATCTTCCTCACTCCCCCACTGAACACTGTAAGCAACCTGCATGACTTTTCTCCCACTAAATGTTTTATCTTTGTACTCACTAGTTTTTCAGAAATGATCTGCCCCTCAAGCCCCACAAACGGGCAGAATGTCGAGATATTTGCCAGTTCAAATAAAAAAAAAAAAAACGTCCGGCATGCTACCGTGTGTATGTCTGTCAGACTCTCCAACAGAAGCCGGCCATACATGCTGGAATAGCTCCCTGATCGGAGTGTTCTGGTGGGGGGACCATCCTCTATTGGTGGCACCTCCATAAATTTCTACACACATTCTTTTCTTAGTGGCCGCAACATCTAAACTTGGGCAGAAATTAGGGAAAAATACCATGCCCCGCCCTCCGAATTATTTAGATTCCTACAAATAAAACTCTCTGCACCATATCCACTAATGAAGCCCTTACAAGTTGATTATCTCTATTTGAACATACAGTATATGCCTCTTCCCCTAAACTGATCTCTATTCTGTACTCTCAATTGCATAATTCCAACCACCATATCGATGACGCTTACATTTCCAAGACCTCCGTTGGACCAGGGATAGAGCAGCCTGGTTGCAAATCTGGGCCACAATAGCCTCCTGTTTTACTACTAATGTGACTACCATCGTGTCTGCATTCAAAACAGTTAACAGTACCTGGTCCCATCACACAAAGCCCATCTTCAGCTCTTCCTTTCTTTCCTCCTCTTTCCTCCTCTTTCCTCCTCTTTCCTCCTCTTTCCTCCTCTTTCCTCCTCTTTCCTCCTCTTTCCTCCTCTTTCCTCCTCTTTCCTCCTCTTTCCTCCTCTTTCCTCCTCTTTCCTCCTCTTTCCTCCTCTTTCCTCCTCTCTTTTCTCCTCTCTTTTCTCCTCTTTTTTCCTCTCTTTTTTTTCTCCTTTTTTTTTTCTCCTTTTTTTTTCTCCTTTTTTTTTTCTCCTCTTTTTTTCTCCTCTTTTTTTCTCCTCTTTTTTTTCTCCTCTTTTTTCCTCCTCCTCCTCCCTCCTCCTTTCCATCGTCCTCCTTTCCATCGTCGTCTCCGCCCCCCTCCCTCTGTCGTCGTCGTCCGGGCTTCCGCCCCCCTCCCTCCTGTCGTCGTCCTGGCTTCCGCCCTCCTGTCGTCGTCGTCCTGGCTTCCGCCCCCCTCCCTCTGTCGTCGTCGTCCGGGCTTCCGCCCCCCTCCCTCCTGTCGTCGTCCTGGCTTCCGCCCTCCTGTCGTCGTCGTCCTGGCTTCCGCCCCCCTCCCTCCTGTCGTCGTCGTCCTGGCTTCCGCCCCCCTCCCTCTGTCGTCGTCGTCCTGGCTTCCGCCCCCCTCCCTCTGTCGTCGTCGTCCTCCTGGCTTCCGCCCCCCTCCCTCTGTCGTCGTCGTCGTCCTGGCTTCCGCCCCCCTCCCTCTGTCGTCGTCGTCGTCGTCGTCCTGGCTTCCGCCCCCCTCCCTCTGTCGTCGTCGTCGTCCTGGCTTCCGCCCCCTCCCTCTGTCGTCGTCCTGGCTTCCGCCCCCCTCCCTCTGTCGTCGTCGTCGTCGTCCTGGCTTCCGCCCCCCTCCCTCTGTCGTCGTCGTCGTCCTGGCTTCCGCCCCCCTCCCTCTGTCGTCGTCGTCGTCCTGGCTTCCGCCCCCCTCCCTCTGTCGTCGTCGTCTCCGCCCCCCTCCCTCTGTCGGCGTCGTCCTGGCTTCCGCCCCCTCCCTCTGTCGTCGTCGTCGTCCTGGCTTCCGCTCCCTCCCTCTGTCGTCGTCGTCGTCCTGGCTTCCGCCCCCCTCCCTCTGTCGTCGTCGTCGTCCTGGCTTCCGCCCCCCTCCCTCTGTCGTCGTCGTCGTCCTGGCTTCCGCCCCCCTCCCTCTGTCGTCGTCGTCGTCCTGGCTTCCGCCCCCCTCCCTCTGTCGTCGTCCTGGCTTCCGCCCCCTCCCTCTGTCGTCGTCCTGGCTTCCGCCCCCTCCCTCTGTCGTCGTCCTGGCTTCCGCCCCCCTCCCTCTGTCGTCGTCGTCTCCGCCCCCCTCCCTCTGTCGTCGTCGTCTCCGCCCCCCTCCCTCTGTCGTCGTCGTCTCCGCCCCCCTCCCTCTGTCGTCGTCGTCCTGGCTTCCGCCCCCCTCCCTCTGTCGTCGTCGTCGTCCTGGCTTCCGCCCCCTCCCTCTGTCGTCGTCGTCGTCCTGGCTTCCGCCCCCTCCCTCTGTCGTCGTCGTCGTCCTGGCTTCCGCCCCCTCCCTCTGTCGTCGTCGTCGTCCTGGCTTCCGCCCCCTCCCTCTGTCGTCGTCGTCGTCCTGGCTTCCGCCCCCTCCCTCTGTCGTCGTCGTCCTGGCTTCCGCCCCCTCCCTCTGTCGTCGTCGTCGTCGTCTCCGCCCCCCTCCCTCTGTCGTCGTCGTCGTCCTGGCTTCCGCCCCCTCCCTCTGTCGTCGTCGTCGTCGTCCTGGCTTCCGCCCCCTCCCTCTGTCGTCGTCGTCGTCGTCCTGGCTTCCGCCCCCCTCCCTCTGTCGTCGTCGTCGTCGTCCTGGCTTCCGCCCCCCTCCCTCTGTCGTCGTCGTCGTCGTCGTCCTGGCTTCCGCCCCCCTCCCTCTGTCGTCGTCGTCCTGGCTTCCGCCCCCCTCCCTCTGTCGTCGTCCTGGCTTCCGCCCCCCTCCCTCTGTCGTCGTCGTCCTGGCTTCCGCCCCCTCCCTCTGTCGTCGTCGTCCTGGCTTCCGCCCCCTCCCTCTGTCGTCGTCGTCCTGGCTTCCGCCCCCTCCCTCTGTCGTCGTCGTCTCCGCCCCCCTCCCTCTGTCGTCGTCGTCTCCGCCCCCCTCCCTCTGTCGGCGTCGTCCTGGCTTCCGCCCCCTCCCTCTGTCGTCGTCGTCGTCCTGGCTTCCGCTCCCTCCCTCTGTCGTCGTCGTCGTCCTGGCTTCCGCCCCCCTCCCTCTGTCGTCGTCGTCCTAGCTTCCGCCCCCTCCCTCTGTCGTCGTCGTCTCCGCCCCCCTCCCTCTGTCGTCGTCGTCTCCGCCCCCCTCCCTCTGTCGTCGTCCTGGCTTCCGCCCCCTCCCTCTGTCGTCGTCCTGGCTTCCGCCCCCCTCCCTCTGTCGTCGTCGTCGTCGTCGTCCTGGCTTCCGCCCCCTCCCTCTGTCGTCGTCGTCCTGGCTTCCGCCCCCTCCCTCTGTCGTCGTCGTCCTGGCTTCCGCCCCCTCCCTCTGTCGTCGTCGTCTCCGCCCCCCTCCCTCTGTCGTCGTCGTCGTCCTGGCTTCCGCCCCCTCCCTCTGTCGTCGTCGTCGTCGTCCTGGCTTCCGCCCCCCTCCCTCTGTCGTCGTCGTCCTGGCTTCCGCCCCCCTCCCTCTGTCGTCGTCGTCCTGGCTTCCGCCCCCCTCCCTCTGTCGTCGTCGTCCTGGCTTCCGCCCCCTCCCTCTGTCGTCGTCCTGGCTTCCGCCCCCCTCCCTCTGTCGTCGTCGTCCTGGCTTCCGCCCCCTCCCTCTGTCGTCGTCGTCCTGGCTTCCGCCCCCTCCCTCTGTCGTCGTCGTCTCCGCCCCCCTCCCTCTGTCGTCGTCGTCTCCGCCCCCCTCCCTCTGTCGGCGTCGTCCTGGCTTCCGCCCCCTCCCTCTGTCGTCGTCGTCGTCCTGGCTTCCGCCCCCCTCCCTCTGTCGTCGTCGTCCTGGCTTCCGCCCCCCTCCCTCTGTCGTCGTCGTCC
Organism: Rana muscosa; assembly: GCA_029206835.1. Lineage (NCBI taxonomy): Eukaryota > Metazoa > Chordata > Amphibia > Anura > Ranidae > Rana > Rana muscosa. The sequence goes on from CM055126.1 coordinate 96,049,613, forward strand.
TGGCTTCCGCCCCCCTCCCTCTGTCGTCGTCGTCCTGGCTTCCGCCCCCTCCCTCTGTCGTCGTCGTCCTGGCTTCCGCCCCCCTCCCTCTGTCGTCGTCGTCTCCGCCCCCCTCCCTCTGTCGTCGTTGTCTCCGCCCCCCTCCCTCTGTCGTCGTCGTCGTCCTGGCTTCCGCCCCCTCCCTCTGTCGTCGTCGTCGTCCTGGCTTCCGCCCCCTCCCTCTGTCGTCGTCGTCGTCCTGGCTTCCGCCCCCTCCCTCTGTCGTCGTCGTCGTCCTGGCTTCCGCCCCCCTCCCTCTGTCGTCGTCGTCATCCTGGCTTCCGCCCCCCTCCCTCTGTCGTCGTCGTCCTGGCTTCCGCCCCCCTCCCTCTGTCGTCGTCGTCCTGGCTTCCGCCCCCTCCCTCTGTCGTCGTCGTCCTGGCTTCCGCCCCCTCCCTCTGTCGTCGTCCTGGCTTCCGCCCCCCTCCCTCTGTCGTCGTCGTCGTCGTCCTGGCTTCCGCCCCCTCCCTCTGTCGTCGTCGTCCTGGCTTCCGCCCCCTCCCTCTGTCGTCGTCGTCTTCGCCCCCCTCCCTCTGTCGTCGTCGTCGTCGTCCTGGCTTCCGCCCCCTCCCTCTGTCGTCGTCGTCGTCGTCCTGGCTTCCGCCCCCTCCCTCTGTCGTCGTCGTCGTCCTGGCTTCCGCCCCCCTCCCTCTGTCGTCGTCGTCGTCGTCCTGGCTTCCGCCCCCCTCCCTCTGTCGTCGTCGTCCTGGCTTCCGCCCCCTCCCTCTGTCGTCGTCCTGGCTTCCGCCCCCTCCCTCTGTCGTCGTCCTGGCTTCCGCCCCCCTCCCTCTGTCGTCGTCGTCGTCCTGGCTTCCGCCCCCCTCCCTCTGTCGTCGTCGTCGTCCTGGCTTCCGCCCCCCTCCCTCTGTCGTCGTCCTGGCTTCCGCCCCCTCCCTCTGTCGTCGTCCTGGCTTCCGCCCCCCTCCCTCTGTCGTCGTCGTCGTCCTGGCTTCCGCCCCCCTCCCTCTGTCGTCGTCGTCGTCCTGGCTTCCGCCCCCCTCCCTCTGTCGTCGTCGTCCTGGCTTCCGCCCCCCTCCCTCTGTCGTCGTCGTCCTGGCTTCCGCCCCCCTCCCTCTGTCGTCGTCGTCCTGGCTTCCGCCCCCCTCCCTCTGTCGTCGTCGTCCTGGCTTCCGCCCCCCTCCCTCTGTCGTCGTCGTCCTGGCTTCCGCCCCCCTCCCTCTGTCGTCGTCGTCCTGGCTTCCGCCCCCCTCCCTCTGTCGTCGTCGTCCTGGCTTCCGCCCCCCTCCCTCTGTCGTCGTCCTGGCTTCCGCCCCCCTCCCTCTGTCGTCGTCCTGGCTTCCGCCCCCCTCCCTCTGTCGTCGTCCTGGCTTCCGCCCCCCTCCCTCTGTCGTCGTCCTGGCTTCCGCCCCCCTCCCTCTGTCGTCGTCCTGGCTTCCGCCCCCCTCCCTCTGTCGTCGTCCTGGCTTCCGCCCCCCTCCCTCTGTCGTCGTCCTGGCTTCCGCCCCCCTCCCTCTGTCGTCGTCCTGGTCTCCGCCCCCCTCCCTCTGTCGTCGTCCTGGTCTCCGCCCCCCTCCCTCTGTCGGCGTCGTCCTGGCTTCCGCCCCCCTCCCTCTGTCGTCGTCGTCCTGGCTTCCGCCCCCCTCCCTCTGTCGTCGTCCTGGCTTCCGCCCCCCTCCCTCTGTCGTCGTCGTCGTCCTGGCTTCCGCCCCCCTCCCTCTGTCGTCGTCCTGGCTTCCGCCCGCCTCCCTCTGTCGTCGTCCTGGCTTCCGCCCCCCTCCCTCTGTCGTCGTCCTGGCTTCCGCCCCCTCCCTCTGTCGTCGTCGTCGTCCTGGCTTCCGCCCCCCTCCCTCTGTCGTCGTCCTGGCTTCCGCCCCCCTCCCTCTGTCGTCGTCCTGGCTTCCGCCCCCCTCCCTCTGTCGTCGTCCTGGCTTCCGCCCCCCTCCCTCTGTCGTCGTCCTGGCTTCCGCCCCCCTCCCTCTGTCGTCGTCCTGGCTTCCGCCCCCCTCCCTCTGTCGTCGTCCTGGCTTCCGCCCCCCTCCCTCTGTCGTCGTCCTGGCTTCCGCCCCCCTCCCTCTGTCGTCGTCCTGGCTTCCGCCCCCCTCCCTCTGTCGTCCTCTTCCTCTGTCCTCCGAAGGGTGTTTCTGATGAGCAGGAACACGGATCTATCTTCTCACAGTACAAACATCCCCCCCCACGCAGTGTTAAGCACTCCCTAGGGACACATTTAACCCCTTCCTTGCCAGTGTCATTAGTACAGTGCATATTTTTAGCACTGATCACTGTATTGGTGTCACTGGTCCCCAAAAAGTGTCAGTGTCAGTGTCCGATTTTTGTCTGCTACAGTATCGCAGTCCCGCAAACCAATTAACAAAAATATAAGGGCTGTGGAAATTAACTATTAATTAATCGATTAAGTTTTTCGATCGATCAAAATTTTTTTGATCAAAATTCCGGGTCTTCAGGGAAATCCGTCGAAGATCCGGTGACGCCACAGACTCCGGCGGGGCTTGCCGTGTCCATCTGAAGGGCTCCTTTGCTGTGCCTTCATATCTGCATGTCGGCGGGACCTTACTATCTGCCACACGCATGGTCTGTTGCACTTCCCTCTATCAACCTGGGATTCTACAGCCATCCACTGGGAGTTGTAATAGTTCCCTTCACGGGACATCTACATGCCGACGGACTGATGTTAACCCCTCCTCATCTGGATTCAGCAGTGGTTTAGTTGTACACATTTTTATACCAGTATCATACTTGGCTAAATGTTTTTATGACTGCTTTTGCTACCGTTTGGTATTACTCCAAATTTTTTGCACCATTTTTACAGTTTATGTAGCTACATCGATTTTATCTCCAGTGCAATATTTATTTTGTTACCTACTTGAAGACTATAAAAGTTTTAATGCTATTCCCATCGAGCGCTGCCTTTGTGTGTATTTTGTATCCTGCTAATAATTTTTCCAGTGGTTGGTAGCTGCACTGGGAATCGGCCTGCAAGGAGATCAGCTAAAAGTAGTTGGATCTGTACGTGCTTTATAATTAATCGAAATTAGTTGATTAATTGATTAAAAAAAAAATTGATTAATCGAACACGAAAATTTTAATCATTAACAGCCCTAAAAAAAAAAAATATGTAGCAGAATACCTATTGTCCTAAACTGATGACATTTTTGATTTTACTTTTTTTTTTTTATATTTGACTTCAGAGAGGACCAAGTTAATTTTCGTGGTTTTATGAGGACGCTGGCCCACTTCAGGCCAATTGAAGATAATGAGAAATCCAAAGACCTGAACAATCCAGAACCTCTGAACAGCAGAAGCAACAAACTCTTATGTAAGAAATGCACCTTGCCTCATATTATTTTATTTATTTTTCCACTCTTTTGTTTACTATGATATATTGTCAGTCTGTACTTAAACTCAGTCAGGCTAGGTTTTTTTTTTTTTTTTTTAAGTTGGCATAGGCTATATGTGTTTAAAACCCTGTACAGTATTTCTGTTCATTTTACATGGGATACTAGGCAGGAGAAAACTGAGGGGGGTCTTTCGCGCTACTGAGTAGGTGAAAATATGAATAAGTGATATGTGCAAAAAGCTGCAAAAACTAAATGTGTTCACCTTACACTATAGTAGAATATGTAAAAAAAAATTGCGTGCTAAAAGCAAAACATACAAAACTACATCTGGTGAATAAAAACTATAAATAAACCACATACAGTGAAAAACTTAATAAAATCCAGTGTAGTGAGAACGTATTAGTATCTCATAAAATAATATAGTCAAAACTGTAAATGAAAAAGGAAGGCTGTGCAGTCTATTATAAATATAAATCTATAGCTACAAATCTAAATCAAAAAATGGTGATTCCAAAGTGTTAGTGCAAAAATAGTGCACAAGTGCTGAAACTGCAAATAATGCTATACAGTCCAACAATGATGTAAGAAAAGTCCTAATGTGGACATGAGATGTATTCCTAAATGGATGTATAGTCTCTCAGTAAATCTTAAACGTGTAGATGTAGTTCCACTAGTGGTTGGATTAATAGTGATGTATCCAAGGTAGGGCTGGGAAAAAAATCGATTTTAATCTTGAATCGAGTTTTAAGCTCAAATCGATTCAGTTTTGAAGAAAATCGATTTTTTTAGATTTTTTTTTTTTCCTTCCCTTCAAAGTTTCCGTAGCAGGACTGCAGGGGGCGTATCCGGAATGGCACTGGGCAGCGTTACCCCAAGTACATCTACTCGCTGCAGCCGCCATCTGCCTACCTGATCAGCGTGTCATGCAGACAGACGGCGGCCATTGCAGTGTTCAAAAGCCGCGCCTCCCGAGTCCTCGTCGTCTGTGATAGGCGGAACACTCAATTTCACAGCAGGCAGTATTCAGCCTATCACGAACATCCTCTCATCCTCGTCTGTGTTATGAGGATGACCATGATAGGCGGAACACTGAATGCTGGGAAATTGAGTGTTCCGCCTATCAGACGAGAAGGAGGCACGGCTTTTGAATACTGGAATGGCCACCGGTGTAGCAGTAAAATCCGTATACCATGAAAATCTGCATCAGGTACGGGCACAGTGATTGAAGCATGGGCACAGTGAGACACGGGCACAGTGAGACACGGGCACAGTTCGGCATGGACACAGTTCAATTCAACTAAGAGTAACCTCAGGATTTTTTGTTGTTTTATTAGCTAAATCCAAATACAGTATTAATAATTTGGATGTTTAACAATCTTTTTTGCACACTGCAAAAAACAACAAAAGGTCACAAGCGCTAAATTGGTGGATAAAGAAAAAAATATAATGGATGATGATAATAATAATAAGAAAAAAATCCCAAATATTTTGGGAAGTACAAAGTATCCAAAAGGGGGAAAAAACAGGATCCAGCGCAGCAAGAAAAAATCTGTACCAAGAAGTACAAAATACACAACATGCACACAATATAATCCAGCGCTCATGGAACATACATTATTAACTATTGAAAACTCTTGAAGAATTGATAAAAAAGCTTAGTCCATTTATCACAATAAAGAGAGGGATCCAATCCCAAATGTGCAGAGGGCAAATGAATCTTAACTCTCCAGTTGCCAGTGGTGACAAACTTGCAGTGACATCCGTGGAGCAAGGAGGGGTTAAAAAAGTCAAAACAAAGCCTGTGGCATGATCTCCGTGTGAGCACAGTACCTTGAATGATGGACAACAGGCAGACCAGCGTGTGGAGGGCCCTCCAACCCAAAAGGATGCAGAGCCAGGATCGCAGCAAGGCTGGGACAGAAGGAATCACACACAGAGGTTCAAGAGTTTTCAATAGTTAATAATGTATGTTCCATGAGCGCTGGATTATATTGTGTGTTTGTTGCACACTGACTTTGCAGTTAGAGAAAGGGTTTGCCTTTGCAATTTTGTTGATGCACTTTAATATAATAAAAAAAAAAAAATCGAATCGTAAATCGAGTTTTTTATAAAAATCGCAGATTTTTTTGGGGGGGAAAATCGCCCAGCCCTAATCCAAGGGTAGTCTCACAGAACTCTCACCTCCTTAGGGCATAATCAATATGGATGCTTTCTTCTGTACTGTGTCCACTCAAACAGGTGTTCCAACTGATCTCCACCAAACCTCCACTCACTTCCACAGTGTCAGTAAACCTGGAAGGGGAGGGGGGGGGGGGAAGGAAATGAGGAACACCTCCAGTGGGGGATACCAGACCAGAGATAGAAAAAGAAAGGCCTCCAATAGTGTAGTAGTAAATCGGACTTGGTTTATTAATTAAAATGTAATTGCTCGTACATCAAATTAAAATAGGATAAGCATGTAATAATCACAGCGGCACGGTGCGCCGTCTTACTGTTCCTCCGGGTACTTCCGGTCTGCGGCGACCTGATGAAGTCACGAGGTGCGTGACGCAACGGCGTAGGGAGTTCGCGAGGTCACCAAAGTCCGGAAGTACCCGGAGGAACAGTAAGACGGTGCACCGCGCCGCTGTGATTATTACATGCTTATCCCATTTTAATTTGATGTACGAGCAATTACATTTTAATAAACTAAGTCCGATTTACTACTACACTATTGGAGGCCTTTCTTTTTCTATCCCTGGTCTGGTATCCCCACTGGAGGTGTTCCCCCTCTCCCCCCTCCCTCTTGCACTATCATTGTTGGACTGTATAGTAGAGGTCGACCGATATGGGCTTTTCTCTGGCCGATGCCGATATTTAGAAATCGGGGCGGCCGATGGCCGATACATGTTGCCGATTTTTGCGGCCGATATTTTAGGCCGATTTTTTTTTTTTTTTTTTTTTTTTTTCTTTTTCCTTCATCTCATAAAAATCTAGGGTGGGGAGGAGGTTATTGTTTAGGGTGGAGAGGTGGGGAGGAGGTTATTGTTTAGGGTGGAGAGGTGGGGTGCAGCCTATCAATGTCCATCAGTGCCACCTCATCGGTGCTCATCAGTGCCCACCAGTGCCCAGCTCATCAGTGCCCACCAGTGCCCAGCTCATCAGTGCCCACCAGTGCCCAGCTCACCAGTGCCCAGCTCACCAGTGCCAAGCTGTCATTCACTGCCACCTCATCAGTGCCCACCAGCGGAGCGCTCCCGACTCCCTTCTGTACCCTTGCATGGCCAAAGACTGTTCCATTCGTACCCTGACGTGCTGCGCGCCCAGTCTCTAGACTACAAACCCCAGAATGCAGCGCGGTCGGGAACAGCCAATCGACGGTGGCCGCCGCTGCCGACTTCCTCCATTGGGGAAAAAAAAAAGTCAGCGGGCAGCGGCCGTGATGGCAGCCGTTTAGAATAGACGGTTGAATAGACGGTTGGCGGCCGGGGGGGGGGGGGAGATTTCCACCCAGCACGCCCCTGCCTCAGATCCCAAACAATCGGCCTCTTTACATAATAATCGGCCGATGACGATTTCTTTAAAAAGGCTAAATATCGGCCGATATATCGGTCGACCTCTACTGTATAGCATTATTTGCATTTTATTTGCAGTTTCAGCACTTGTGCGCTAACACTTTGGAATCACCGTTTATTTCTTGATTTAGATCATTATTTGTATCTATAGATTTATATTTATAATAGACTGCACAGCCTTCCTTTTTTTTATTTACAGTTTTAGCACTAGTGCACCACTGTATAGATTCAAGTCAATTTGCACCAGCACCTTGCAGTACTAATTTAGTACTCTATTTGCCATTGGACTACATTATTATTATTATTATTATTATTATTATTATTATTATTATTGTTGTTGTCACTTTATATTTTGAGATGCTAGTACGTTCTCACTACACTGGATTTAAATTTTTATTTTTTCTGTATATGGTTTATTTTAGGGCTGCAACTAACGATTATTTTCATAATCGATTAGTTGGCCGATTATTGTTTCGATTAATCGGTTTATTAGCGTAAAAAAAAAAGGTGATTTTGCTGCGATTTGCATTTTTTTTCGTTATTTTTTTTGGCCAATTTGTTGTTGGGCAGACTAAAAAACACAAATTGCTGCAAAAACACATTATTACATGCTTTTCTGCAGCTTCTCTATTGAAGTATATTGAACCAAAAAAACAAAATGGCACTGTTTTGCATTAAAAGTACTTGCCCTTTCCAAATACGCAGCAGCTGAAAAAATCATGGATGTAAACGTATCCCGTAGGAAACCATGTAAATCATGGATATGCAATTAGCGGACCTCCAGCTGTTGCAAAACTGCAAGTCCCATCATGCCTCTGCCTCTGGGTGTCATGCTTGCTGCTGTCAGAGTCTCGCTATGCCTCATGGGACTTGTAGTTTGGCAACAGCTGGAGGTCCGCTAATTGCATATCCCTGATGTAAATGATCTGTAGTGTGTTTCTGCATAAAGCACCAAAAAAAAAACAGGTGTTGATCCAGGCCTGAGATGTTTAGTAACATAATGGTGTTAAAAAAAAAATAAAAAAGTTAGTACAAAGAGCAAATAATCGCTGTAAGGGGTTCATTTTTTACTGTGGGACAGTGAAAGTAATATTTACAGTAGCGATTTGCTCTTTTTGTACTGTAAAGGGCTCATTTTAGTTGTATTTTTTTTTAACCCCATTATGTTACTGGTCGATTTAATCTATTATGAAAATAGTAATCGATTAATTTTATAATCGATTAGTTGTCGATTAATCGATTAGTTGTTTCAGCCCTAGTTTATTTATAGTTTTTATTCACCAGATGTAGTTTTGTATGTTTTTTGCTTTTAGCGCAAAAAACTTTTTTACAGATTATACTAGGCAGGAGACTTTTCTCTTTTTTTCTTTTTCTTTTCTCTCAGTTGCCATAAGTAATCCAACCAGTTATTTTACATGCCTGTAGCCGGTGAGTGGACAGTTAGGGAGAAGCAGCACACTGATGGGCTCCTCTATCCATCTTTTCTCACTATCTATCTGCATGTTCCTTGGCTCATGAGCACTGTAGCAAAACTGATTGGCTTTGTATTACTTCTCCCATGGGCAGTCTGAGCTCTGCTATAAGGCTCAGGTCAAGTTCAGGTACTTACACAGTTTGCATTAAAACTGAGCTTTATTAAATTGTGTCTTTCCATTTGCCTGAAGTTCAGCTTAAAATTAATCACAACCTTTCCTTTTAAAAACGTGTGCTTGGCCAATGCCTCCCTGTTGGGCCATAAGGCCACCCAATGCATTACAGTACCAACAGGCCAAGCTCACCTTAAAGCCTAAGTTTACTTCTAAAAAATGTAGAAGCACAAGGGACATTATTTACCTTCGGTGGGATGTGCCCCTTGTGCTGCTGTGTCCTCATTTAGCAGAAATCTCCATCCATTAATGGCCCCCACCCCCCTTGCCAGTACTACAGCTTCTGCAAATGAAATTGGATCTATGAATGGAGAGGGTTGAACGTCCAATCTGCCTGTCCTCTATCTCCATTCATAGATCCTGCACATTGACTGACTGACCTTCTGGGAAAAAATTGTATTTGAATATAATTTTTAGTCCTGATAACTCTTGATTCTTTTGACCTTCACAGAAGGTCTTCTTATTTTTTTTAATTCTATGCTAAGCTCAAACTCTTGAGATTTGTGATGAACTTAATTGAAGCAGCTAACCCTTTGAAGGATAATGGTTTGCCAGTCTTCAGGGGAAAAACAAATAAAATGTTTGCATTGAAGCTGATTATCTGGATAAAGTTTTGCTGCATTTGCTTTTTGTACAAAGGTCATGGTCTGAAACATTAAGCTTTTATAATGGGCAAAAGTGAATGTTGCTCAACAACCAAAAAGACTAAAAGCTAAACCTCATGCAAATGACATAAATGAATGCTGATTTATCTGCCAAAACGATTTGGAGTTTAGTTAATCCAGTCCTGAGATTTGCACATTTATGCCACAGAATTGTCCTGTTTGACAGAACAGGGGGACCTAATCTTTCTCTGTAGTTTCACTTTTATTTACAGGTCTCCTCCCCACCCCGTGACCAAACGGTGAAAGGGTCCTCCTGTCAACATGCTGTCTGGGGATACAAGAGGCTGTAGTTCTTAAAGGAGAAGTCCAGCCAAAGCTTGTTTTGATCACAGGAGTGCAATTAGTTTTGCACTCATGTGACCCGTTTTATAGCAGAGCCCGCTCTCTGCTGATGTCACGGATATCGGTCCAGGCACTGCGTCATTCCGACAATGGGAGTCTGGATCTGCCAAGTGCTTGGACTGATGCCCGTCTCGGGCTCTCGGTGAGCCGCTGAGACAGCCGCTTCCCGCCCCTCCACAGCTCAGTGAGCGTGGAGGGATATGAGCAGAGAGCTGTGCCTGACAGTCCACCGCTCTCTGCTCACAGAGCTGTGAAAACTGAGTGAACGGCGGTGTTCGATCGCTAGGTTTTTAATGCAGAGGCGCCGGGGGACTGATGCTGCATCCACCCAGGTAAGTATAAATCTAAAAAAAAAAAACACTTCTCTTTTTAAGTACTTAAATGGGAGCTCCACCCTAAAGTGGAACTTCCGCTCATCCGATTCCTCCCCCCCTCCGGTGCCACAATTGGCACCTTTCGGGGGGGAGGGTGGACAGGATACCTGTCTTTGACAGGTATCCTTTCCCACTTCCGGGAGTCCGACCACGGCCATGACGTCACCGCGGGGCTCCCGCCTCCTCCCCCGGCCACCGCACTAATAGAGAGGAGCGGGGGCCTCGCGCGCAGTAGGGTTCCCCGCGTGAAACCGAAAGGCTACACTGCTGGGTTCCCTTACTCGCAATGGCGGCAGCAGCACCCGACAGCTGATGGAAACATCAGATGCGGTGCCGACACCAGGGGACTGCAGGACAGGTAAGTGTCATTTACTAAAAGCCAGCAGCTGCAGTATGTGTAGCTGCTGGCTTTTAATATTATTATTTTTTTTTTCCCGGAACACCACTTTAAACCTATTGCATTGAAAAAAATACCCCCCCCCCCACAGCACTGTTTCACTTCAGCGTTGCTCCTTTTTTATTTTTTATTTTCAACAAGTTTTAAAAAGTGCATTGTAGGCCTGAACATTATTTTAACCTGCCAAACACATTTTCTAAAGCAGAGCAGTTAAAAGTATGGTAATTGCTAGAGGTACACCGAATGGAAATTTTGGTGCCAAAACCATAAACGCAGGATGTACTTGGCCAAAAACTGAAAATGACCGACTTTTTTTTTTTTAATATCCTGAATTTTATTTCAGCCATTATCGGCACCTTTAGCGCAAGAAAAGCTCAAGAAAATTGTATCCCTTTAAATTCTATGTATGTCTTCATGCTGGTCGGTTGCACTGCTGTTGTGTTGAAAAGCTTGCTGCATTTTTGGTCCGTTAAAAAAAAAAAAACTGTACCAAAAACGCACCTCCCTGTTGAAATGCATTGACATTGCATCAATAACGCACCCATGTTACGTTTTTGATGCAGTTTTTGAGACCTATGAAAAACATGAGCACAGTAAAATTGTGGCAAAATAACGTGCACCTTTTTTTCTTATTAGCAAAATGCCAATAACATTATTTTTGGCCGATATGTTTCGGTGCAGCTCTAGTAGTTGCAACAAATTTAAAAATGCATGTGCCTGCAAAATTACAATACACAATTATTGCAGACATTTAAAAACCTTTTAAAATATAAAAATGAAGGAACACTATCAGCATTTAAATGTTACAAAGAATATAACAGAATATGTAAAAAAAAATAAAGGCTGCAAAATTTCAAACCCAACAACAGTTTGCAAAAGAAAATAGGACAAACCCTCAAATTCTTCAAAATGTATTAATAGTAAAAAGGACAGGCCTGAGCATGTAGGCCCTTTACAAAATCTGTAGTGGATGAATGGGGACAAAAGTCTAATTTTATTAAATGCATTCTTCAGTTCAGTGTATACAAAGGAGCATTGGGAAGCTCATGTCCATAATGGGGATGATATTGACACAGCCGAAAAATTAACTATTATGGCTCAAAATGTATATGATCCAGAAATGGACAGAATAAAGTGAATAAAGCACCTGGACCAGAGGACAGGCATGCACAGAGTTAAATTCTTAGGACCTGTCATTTCAAAGCCATTGTTTCTAATTTTTAGGGACTTTTTATTTTTTTGATTGGCCTTACACCAATCCAGTGGTACTATGCCAATGTGGTGCCTATATTTAACCACGTAAAGCAGAGTTCCACACGTTTTTTAGTTAATTAAAAGTCTGCAGCTACAAAAAGTGTAGCTGCTGACTTTTAATAAAAACTTGCCTGTCCAGCGATGCGGGTGCCCGGAGCCTCGCTCCTCTCCGGTGCCGTCATAGAAACTGTGGGCAGACGGCCATGACAGCTTACGGCTTCTGGACTCCTCAGAGGCGAGAGTTTTTCTCCCTGTGGAGAAGCTGCGGGCTGCGGCGCAGTGGTTGACATCCCAAAAATGGTTGTCGCTCCGCTTTTGCATGCGAGTCCTTGGACTCATGGTAACCTTCTTCGAGGCGGTACCGTATGCTCAATTCCACACTCGAGTGTTACAGCGGGAAATTCTGTCGCGTTGGAACAAATGCCTATCGTCTCCGGATTGTCAAATCCGGGTGAGCCACCTGATTAGGACCTCCCCTGGTTTGGTGGCTGACTTCTCCGACTCTTCGGTCCGAGAAGTGGTTTCATCCTTTTTACTGGACGGTGATCACGGTGGACGCCAGCCTCTCCGGTTGGGGAGGTGTATGGGGAGTTCAGTCGGCCCAGGGTCGCTGGACTCGGGAAGAATCCTGCCTGCCGATCAATTTCCTGGAACTTCGGGCGATCAGGCTCTGCCTCTTCAAGTGGTCTGAGACTACAAGGACGTCCATTCGGACAATGCCACGGCTGTGGTGTATGTCAATCATCAAGGAAGAACAAGAAGCTCGGCTGCAGCGGCTGAGGTCGCTCACGTCCTGAGGTGGGCAGAACGGAGCGTGCCGGCTCTATCAGCCGGGTACATTCCGAGCGTAGAAAACTGGCAAGCGGACTACCTAAGTCGCCAGACGCTGGACCAAGGAGAGTGATCACTACACCCGGATGTGTTTCAGTTTGTGTCTGAAATGGGGCACGCCAGACGTAGATCTCCTGGCTTCGCGACTCAATCGGAAGGTGTTGAGGTTCATGACCAGGTCAAAAGACCCAACAGACGCGTTGGTGGCACCGTGGGGTCAGTATCGGCTAATTTATGATTTCCCTCCTCCTAAAGCTTCTTCCCCGTCTACTTCGCAGAGTGGAGGCCGAAGGAATTCCGACGATCCTAATTGCTCCAGATTGGCCCCGGCGTCCCTGGTACGCCGACCTAGTGCGTCTGGTAGCAGATGTTCTTTGGCGGCTGCCGCTGCGAGAGGACCTTCTGTCGCAAGGTCCCATATTTCATCCAGCTTTACAGTCGCTGGCTTTAACGGTATGGCTATTGAGAGCCAGGTGCTAAGGGGACCGAGGTCTGTCGGATTCAGTGATTCCTACCATGCTGCGGGCACGGAGGTCAACCTCCCGGAAGATTTACCGTCGTACATGAAAGGCTTGCATCTCTGAGGAGTGAGCTGTGAGGAGATGGGGTGGCATCCACGTGTGTATTTTATTTCCAGGGTCCTGCGGTTTACAGCGTGGAGTAGACCAGAAACTCGCCTTTAGTACAATTTAAGGGGCAGATTTCGGCCTTGGCTGTCTGCTTTCAACGACCCTTGGCGGCACTCTCTTGCGAGTATGTTTTTTGTGCAGGGGGTTCGACATGTGGCTCCTCCGGCCTGCCCGCCACTGCCTCCGTGGGACTTGCATTTGGTCCTCTCAGTACTTCAGAAACTACGGTTTGAGAACATTAGAGTGATTCCTTTACTGACTCTCTCCCAGATGGTGGCCTTTTTGGTGGCTATTGCATCAGTCAGACAGGTTTCCGAATTGGCGGCCTTGTCATGCAAGGCTCCCTACTTGATCTTCCACAAGGATAAGGTGGTGCTGCGTCCGCAGACGTCATTCCTTCCTAAGGTCGTTTCGGCCTTTCACCTCAATGAGGACATTGTACTTCCGTCTTTGTGTCCTCAGCCGGCGCATCCCAGGGAGGCTGCGTTACATTCATTGGACATTGTCCGAGCCCTGCGGTGTACCTGTCTGCCACTGCTTCGTTCCGGGGGTCGAATTCACTGTTCGTGACAGTGGTTGGTCCTAAGAAGGGCCTGGTGGTCTCGTCGGGCACCATCTCTAGGTGGATCAGACAGATCGTGATTCAGGCCTATGCTCCTGAAAGGGTGGGCGCCTCCCTTCCCGGTGAGAGCGCATTTGATCAGGGCAAATGGGTGCCTCTTGGGCTTTCCGACATCAAGCGTCTGTTTCTCAAGTGTGTAAGGCGGCGACCTGATGGTCTGTTCACACCTTCACAAAATTTTACAAGGTTGACGTGAGTGCATCTTCGGATACTTGCTTTGGCGCAAAGTTTTGCAGGCAGCTGTTTAAAGTTGCAACTCCTCCACTGAGGAGCTCTGGTTGTTTGGTATAATGTTGGTTTAATGCTGTTTTTTCCCACCCCTCGTTTTTTTTTTTTTACACTGCTTGGGGACATCCCATATATCAAGATGCTGCGGTGTCCGTCCATGAACGGAACAGAAAATAGGATTTTTGTACTCAACGTAAAATCCATTTCTGAGTTCATGGACATGGCAACCGCCCCTCCTTTTTATTATGTTTGTACTGCTTGTTTACGAACTGAGATGCGAGATGCAGGGAGAGGGGATGTACCCAGGGGGACCGCCCCGTGGCGGTACTGTACTGTTCAATGTGTTTTAACACTTAACATACTGTTTTTCTGCCTAGTCAATCTCCTAACAGGAGGATAATACCCATATGTCAAGATGCTGCTGAGTCCGTCCATGAACTCTGAGAAATGGATTTTACGGTTCCCACAAATAGAGCATTCTTTTGGTGATATGTGATCACCTTATAAACAAAAGAACGGTGACAATTTTGAAAAAAACATCTTACTTTTTGCTATAATAAACATCCCACATTTTTCAAAAACTAATTGTTTATTTTTTTTACTCAGTTTAGGCCGATCTGTATTCTACATACTTTCGGTAAAAAAAAAAATTGCAATAAGCGTATATTGATTGGTTTGCGCAAAAGTTATAGCGTCTACAAAATAGGGGATAGTTATGTCTCTTATTTTTTTATATATTTTTTTAACTAGTTATGGAGGCGATCTGTGACATTATGGAAATTTTTGGGTCCATTGAAAATCTTACAGCGATTAGTGCTATATAAAAATGCACTGATTACTGTAAAAATGTCACTGGCAGGAAAGGGGGTTAACTGTGTTTTAATTGAAGGGGGGATGGGACCTACTAGGGGAAATGACAGATCGCTGTTCATACTTTGAACACACGATCAGTAATTTCTCCCCTGAAAGAACCGGGATCTGTGTTCACACACAGATATCGGTTCTCACTCTGTCACCAGCGATCGAGCGTGCCGGCGGTGTGCGCGCCCCTAGTGGCTACAGGGTGAAGCAACTTAACATAACGTTGTTTCGCCCAGCCGTGCCATGCTGCCGCAGTAAAGCTGCGGCGACTGGTCGGCAAGTGGTTAAGTACCGAGCCTATTTTTCATTATTGGAACATCCAAACATTAGAATTTATTTTTTATTTTTTTTATATGTATCTCTATCTCACCCTAGAGAATAAAATGGCGGTCGTTGCAATACTTTCTGTCACACACCGTATTTGCGCAGCAGTCTTGCTAGCGCACTTTTTTTGGAAAATTACACTTTTTCGCCATAAAAAAAATAAGACCAGAGTAAAGTTATCTATCCTATCTCTATCATTATAACAAAGCAAACAGAATATTGACATGCATTAAAAAGGGGGATTAACTCCAGAGATAAAACAATTCTCCCACTCTACGCGACTCTGGTCCGGCCGCACCTGGAGTATGCTGTCCATTTCTGGGCACCAGTCCTCAAGAAGGATGTATTGGAAATGGAGCGAGTACAAAGAAGGGCAAAGCTAATCAAGGGTCTGGAGGAAAGGTTGGAAGCACTGAACTTATTCTCTCTGGAGAAGAGGGGATATGATTTTGAATTTACAAATACCATACTGGTGACCAGGAAAAGAAGGGGAGAGGTCCCAGTGCTCACTATGTATATACTGTACACTCACACTATGCCTGAAAAATAACAGACGCACAGTGTGACGTTTAGATGGCGGACTCACCAAGTCAGGTGCGGTCTCTGTGGCCTATAGATAGATATATAAAGAAAAACCCACCAGGGAGAAACCTAGAGAGTTGGACTCCCCCTGGATAAAGAAGCCACAGGTGGACCACGGCGCTTATGAAAACAGATAACTTTTAATGGTACAAAAAAATTAATTAAATAATAGAAAAATCAATACACAAATTACTGATGCTCAAAAAAACCCACACCAGCCCCCACAGACAATTAAAATTAATATGATGACGTCATCAATATTAAAACCACAAACTACTTAAATGCGGACGCATGCATGCATTAGAGCAGGGTAATCAACTGGAAAATTGGTCCAGGTAATGGCCCTGTGTATAATAGGGCCAGTCAATAGGGCTAGACCAGTTCCAAAGGAACATGAAAAATGCAGATATAGCTGTGCAATGAAAAGCTGAAACTGGGATAAAAAAGTGACACTATGCAAAAAATATGGTTCTAATTGAGTATTTTGGTATGAAATAGCAATGATGAATGAAAATTGGATAGGTCACATTATATCAATCTATTCACTGGTTGAAGCAAGCAAAAAGCAGAAAAAGCAAAAATAGAAAACGCAGGTCAATGCCGGGCAGCAAATTGGCAGCAGACAGCAAAAAACCACTGAGTGTGGATAAGACAGGCAGTTGTGATCATCAAGTGGCTAGATGAAACAGCAGCATGAACAGCGGCCTGAATAAAGTGACATTGCTTGGACCGAAGGTCCCCTCACCCAGCCTGGGAGCAGCAGACACTCGTCCTGTGTTGCAGGGTTTGTCTTCTCTGTATCAATAGGAGGCATTCACAGCAGATAATACGTCCCTAATTGGCATGTTCACCCCGTGCGGGGGTCAAAGGTGCTGATTCTCCTAGATAAGAGGAATATTAGTGCCTTGTATAAGTCTTCCAGGCGTCAGTCATCCAGGATTGGGCAGAGAGCTAAAAGTCCCGCTCCCACAATCACTCAAGCCGCATATAGAGAGCCTGCTACACAGCGTGATGCTTCAACTCGGCTCAGCTCAGTCCAGTCTCAGTGCAGAGCACATGCGTCCATACAGCGTAGCTGTGTGTAACGGAGGAACGTTACTACAACATGTAATCCGACATGTTTCAGCCCATAGGAGGGGCTTTCATCAAGGGATAGGGAGGGGCATAAACCAGGTCCTTATATACATAAGTTTAAATCAACCTGTAAGTGGTACCAGCTGCGTTGCAAAGGGAATCCACTAGATGTCACTCCCTAGAACACTGTTATAGTAAAAGTTCATTCACCAGTCGCAGAGATCACCATCAGCAATGGGTAGATAGCAAATTATAAAAATAAATGTAAATATTTCAAAATAAAAACATTTTTTTATATATAAAAAATGAAAAAAAACCAGAGATAATGATATCACCCCTATAGGTATGTATAATAGCCATTACCCATATTCCTGCCACATGTCATCCATAGTAAACAGGGGCCCATTGCTAGAAGCCAACAGGGGCTAGATAATATAGTATATCCCCCTGTTAGGTTAGAACGCAAAATAAATCGGCAGATAATATGAGTCAAACAGTTAATGTTCACCATGGATAGACCTATAGACACGAACGTGGGCAATTAGATAGATAAATCAATCAAAATAAATCAGAACACTGGCAGTAAAAAGTAACCAATAAAGAAAAAAGGTAGGGAAATATAGCACTTGTAGGAGAAGATTTATTACCCCCCTATAGGTAAAGGTATAGGACATGGCTCCACCATAATAATCTACCTCAATAGACTCAATATGGATGTAGCCAGTCAGTAACCATTTAAGTAGTTTGTGGTTTTAATATTGATGACGTCATCATATTAATTTTAATTGTCTGTGGGTGCTGGTGTGGGTTTTTTTGAGCATCAGTAATTTGTGTATTGATTTTTCTATTTAATTAATTTTTTTGTACCATTTAAAAGTTATCTGTTTTCATAAGCGGCGTGGTCCACCTGTGGCTTCTTTATCCAGGGGGAGTCCAACTCTCTAGGTTTCTCCCTGGTGGGTTTTTCTTTATATACCATACTGGTGACCCCCACAATGGGGATAAAAAAAATTGGCAGAAGGGAGTTTAACCACTTAAGCCCCGGACCATTTCGGGCCATTAGGACCAGGCCTGTTTTTGGGATTCGGCACTGCGCTGCTTTAACTGTAAATTGTGCGGACATGCAATGTTGTACCCAAATGAAATTTGCGTCCTTTTCTTCCCACAAATAGAGCTTTCTTTTAATGGTATTTGATTGCCTCTGCGATTTTTATTTTTTGCGATATAAACAGAAAAAGACCGAAAATTTTGAAAAAAAATTATATTTTCTACTTTTTGTTATAAGAAAAATCGAATAAACTCAATTTTAGTCATACATTTAGGCCAAAATGTATTCAGCCACATGTCTTTAGTAAAAAAAATGTCAATAAGCGTATATTTATTGGTTTGCGCAAAAGTTATAGCGTTTACAAACTAGGGTACATTTTCTGAAATTTACACAGCTTTAAATTTATGACTGCCTATCTCATTTCTTGAGGTGCTAAAATGGCAGGGCAGTACAAAACCCCCCCAAATGACCCCATTTTGGAAAGTAGACACCCCAAGGAAATTGCTGAGAGGCATGTTGAGCCCATGGAATATTTTATATTTTGCCACAGGTTGCGGGAATATGACAAACTTTTTTTTTTTTGCACAAAGTTGTCACTAAATGATATATTGCTCACACATGCCATGGGCATATGTGAAATTACACCCCAAAATACATTCTGCTGCTTCTCCTGAGTACGGGGATACCACATGTGTGGGACTTTTTGGGAGCCTAGCCGCGTACGGGACCCCAAAAACCAAGCACCGCCTTCAAGGTTTCGAAGGGCATAAATTTTTGATTTCGCTCCTCACTACCTATCACAGTTTTGAAGGCCATAAAATGTCAAAATAGCCCAAAACCCCCACAAATGACCCCATTTTGGAAAGTAGACACCCCAAGCTATTTGCTGAGAGGCATGGTGAGTATTTTACAGCTCTCATTTGTTTTTGAAAATTAAGAAAGACATTTTTTTTTATTTTTATTTTTTTTTATTTTTTTACATTTTCAAAACTTTGTGACAAAAAGCGAGATCTGCAAAATACTCAACATACCTCTCAGCAAATAGCTTGGGGTGTCTACTTTCCAAAATGAGGTCATTTGGGGGGGTTTTGTGCCATCTGGGCATTCCATGGCCTCCGAAACTGTGATAGGCAGTGAGGAGTGAAATCAAAAATTTACACCCATAGAAATCCTGAAGGCGGTGCTTGGTTTTTGGGGTCCCGTACGCAACTAGGCTCCCAAAAAGTCCCACACATGTGGTATCCCCGTACTCAGGAGAAGCAACAGAATGTATTTTGGGGTATAATTCCACATATGCCCATGGCATGTTTGAGCAATATATAATTTAGTGACAACTTTTTGTACATTTTTTTTTTTTTTTTTTTTTATTTTTTTTTTGGTCATTATTCAATCACTTGGGACAAAAAAAAAAAAAATATTCAGTGGGCTCAACATGCCTCTCAGCAAATAGCTTGAGGTGTCTACTTTACAAAATGGGGTCATTTGGGGGGGTTTTGAACTGTCCTGGCATTTTATGCACAACATTAGGAAGCTTATGTCACACATCATCCACTCTTCTAACCACTTGAAGACAAAGCCCTTTCTGACACTTTTTGTTTACATGAAAAAAAAATTTTTTTTGCAAGAAAATTATGTTGAACCCCCAAACATTATATATTTTTTTAAAGCAAAGGCCCTACAGATTAAAATAGTGGGTGTTGCATTTTTTTTTTCCACACAGTATTTGCGCAGCGATTTTTCAAACGCATTTTTTGGGGGAAAAACACTTTACTCTTTCGTCCATGGACCGACACAGCTTCTCTATTGACAAAGTGGGTATTATCCGTTAATTAGGAGTGACTAGGCAGAAAAACTTGTAAAAAGTGTTGCATCACACCTTCTACAGTACCGCCCAGGGGGCGGACCCTCTGGGTATACCCTCTCAGTCTGCACATCGCAGATCAGTTTTTTTCTGTCTAGCAAGGAGTAGGACATGGCTCCCTTCGGGCTCATTGGTCCGGGGAAAAAAGATATATATATTTTTTATTTTTTTGCTACATTTGTTGTTTCCTGCGATCTTCGATCAACTGCCGACTGGGTGACAGGCTGGATCCTCGATCCTTGTAGTCTCCCCAGTTTCGGCCATCGAGCGTGTGCCGACCCTAGCTACGCGCTGGGTTTTCCACGACATGCCCGTCGCTCCACGGGTGGCCGGTGAGCCTACGCTCCAGGGCCTGCATCGGACCGCTCAGCTTCGGCTGACCTTACGGCCGAGTCGCAGCAGCCTGGCCGGTGAGCTTACGCTCCAAGGCTTGCATCGGACCGCTCAGCTTCGGCTGACCTTACGGCCGAGTCGCAGCAGCCTGTCCGGTGAGCGTCATGCTCCAGGGCATACATATGATCGTCCCTTCTGGGTCCATTCACAGCATGCCTGGCCAACAGTCACCTTCCGTGCGCGGACGATGATCTGTTTGGAATGTCTTCCAGCAGAATACATGCAGGATAGGTAAGTAAAACTCCCCTGCCTCGGCTGGGTGATTTAGCTGGACATTCCTGGAGAGATCAAGTAAGTGGTTGTGGCCCCTTTCTTCCCTCTCTCCCTGCCTTTCCCTCCTCCCTGGGCTTCTAGCTAAAGGTTGCTGGGTGCTGGGGGTCACCTAGGGGGTCCCACTGGAGCGGGGCTGGCTGTAACTAACATTTAAAAGAAATGTCATTTTTGCTTACCTGTGTTTCTGTGTCTCCATGCTGTCGGCGGCCATTTTGAGGTGGTCCATGCCAAGTTTGGCCTCTTGTAACTGCCTGGCGGCCATCTTCCTGTAGTTCGGCCACACCCACTGGCCCCTATCAGGTGATCGGCGGCCATGTTTGTCCACCCTGTATGCAGATATTGCCGTTCGGCGGCCATCTTTTTTGTGGGCTATGGCTGCCTGACCTCTATCTTCTGTCGGCGGCCATTTTCTTAGAGCCCACATTATCTTCCATACAGATGGTTTTGGCAACCATTTTGCGAGAGCCTCCGGCCTCTAGGGTGCATTACACTGGCGCGAAAATTCACACAGGAAGTGCTGATAAAAGAAGCAGACTGACACAGCAGCAAGGGGACAGCATCATAGGCGCAGCATAGCAGTACCTATCCAGGGTGGTGAGTCCTCTGGGTAACCCAGCATCTCTGCAGCGCAGGAGGGTGGCCTATTGATATCTTGCCTGGAGCCCTGTGAGTGTCAGCATGTGGTCAGCATGGCATCTGAGCCAGATGTCTTCTCCCCTGAAACACCAGATTTAGCAGCTGGTGTCCCTGAGGTGTCTATGGACGCTATGTCGGCAATCCTAGAGGCGTTTGGTGCCAGGGTGGAAGCAGCACACGGGAATACAGGGGGTAATAAACGCCCCCGTCCCCTGCAATCTTCTGGGGATATTTCTGATGCAGAACCAGGTCCAGCTACGGCTCATGGCCCAGATTCTGATGCATCAGAGACTGCAGACCGTGACCGATCGGACAGTGAGGAGGACTCCAAGTCCAGGTCAGTACGCGAGACGGCTTTGGTATCTGACCTTATTACTGCAGTGCGGGATACGCTAAAGTTGGAAAGGACTGAAGAAGTAGCAGATACTCCAGTCCCCTTTGGGTTTCGTAAACCTGCCCGCACTGCTAAGGTGTTCCCTTGTGTGTCTTATTTTAACAAACTCTTATACAAGGAATGGGAGAACCCACTGAGGGTCTTTACAGCCCCAAAGAGGTTTGCAGTACGGTACCCCTTTGAGGAGAGTTTTCTGAAGATATGGACCTCTCCCCCTATAGTGGACCCTTCGGTGTCCAGACTTAATAGAGCCACCACTATTCCAGTAGAAGGGGCTCCTGTTTTCAAGGACCCTGTGGATAAGAAGGCTGAAGCACTCGCTCGCTACCTATACTCAGTGGTAGGCTCAGCAGTACGCCCGGCATTGGCGGGGGCCCTAGTGTCTCAGACACTTACTGAATGGGCAAAATTGCTACTCCAGGGGTTAAAGGAGCGAGATGCTCCTCCTAATGAGATAACTTTGGCCGACCAGTTGGTCCAGGGCCTTAAGTTTGTCTGCGAGTCAGACATGGATACTATTCCCCTGCTGTCAAGAGCTTCGGTTTATGCAGTAGCAATACGCCGCCTGATCTGGCTAAAGGGCTGGTCTGCGGACCAGACTTCCAAGAAAGCCCTATTGGATCTGCCTTTTAAGGGCGACAGACTTTTTGGGGCTTCTCTGGATGACATCATCAAGGATGCTACAGGAGGTAAAAGCACTTTGCTTCCCCAAACTAGCAAGGGTAGGGGACCACGCCAAGGGCAAGGGCCCTCCTTTACTGCACGTAAGCGTTTTTTTCGCCCTCTTAAGGCGACAGGGAAAAGACCCCAGGCCGATAAAGCGCCTGCCCAAGGACAAAAGCGTCCTTGGTCCCGCAGACCCAACAAGCCTGTGGACAAATCTGCGTCCACATGAAGGTCCGCCCCCACCCAGCTCTTGGGTGGGGGGACGTCTTCGCAAATTCGCGACTCAGTGGACTGCTCTAGTCTCCGACAGGTGGGTTTGCGAAGTAATCTCCTCAGGCTACAAGATAGAATTTCTCTCTTGTCCACCAGACAGATTCATCACCTCCAATCTCCAGCTACTACCGACCCGTCGGGAGGCCCTGTATGGGGCGGTCCAGGGTCTACTGGAACGCGGGGTAGTTATTCCAGTTCCAGAACAGGAACGGGGTCAGGGTTTTTACTCAAATCTGTTCATTGTGCCAAAGAAGGAGGGGGTTCGTCCAATCTTGGATCTCAGAGCCCTCAATTGCTTTGTGAAGGTACAAAGATTTCGGATGGAGTCGGTTCGATCCGTAGTCACGGCTCTCCATCCGGGGGACTTTCTGGCCTCCTTGGACATCAAGGACGCATACCTGCATGTCCCCATATACTCCAGACACCAGAGGTTTCTGCGATTTGCTATCGGGAAGAACCACTACCAGTTTGTGGCCCTCCCGTTTGGCCTTGCCTCAGCACCCAGGACGTTCACCAAGGTGCTCGCTCCGATTCTGGCACTTCTAAGACAGCGGGGTATCGCTATCACAGGTTACTTGGACGACCTTCTGCTGAAGGGCCCTTCAAGCTCAGAATTAGAGGTAAGCGTGTCCATTACCTGTCAGACTCTTCGAGACTGTGGTTGGATACTAAACACGCAAAAGTCAGTATTGGTGCCCACTCAACGCCTAGTGTACCTGGGGTTGATTCTGGATTCCTCAGAGGCAAAGGTATTCCTCCCTGTGGAGAAGTTGCAGACCCTCCGGGCTGCAGTACGGCAGCTGACTTCCAGGAATTGGTCGTCACTCCGTTTTTGCATGCGAGTGTTGGGCCTCATGGTAGCCTCCTTCGAGGCGGTCCCATATGCTCAATACCACACTCGAGTGTTACAGAGGGAAGTTCTGTCCAGATGGAACAGATGCCCTTCATCTCTGGATTATCAAATCCGAGTGAGCCACCTAGTCAGGAGATCCCTGGTATGGTGGCTGACAGCACCGGCTCTAATGGCCGGGAAGTCATTTCTTCCGGTTTACTGGATAGTGATCACGACGGACGCCAGCCTTACAGGTTGGGGGGGAGTCTGGGGTGTCCAGTCGGCGCAAGGTCGCTGGACCCCAGAGGAAGCCCTCCTGCCGATCAATGTCCTGGAGATCCGGGCGATCAAGCTGTGCCTCTTCAAATGGTCTCAGAGACTGCAAGGGCGTCCAGTCAGGATCCAGTCAGACAACGCCACAGCAGTGGCATATGTCAATCATCAAGGAGGAACAAGAAGCTCAGCTGCAGCATCGGAGATCGCTCGCATCCTGAAGTGGGCAGAGAGGAGCGTACCGGCTCTGTCGGCCGTGTACATTCCGGGTGTGGAAAACTGGCAGGCGGACTACCTGAGCCGCCAGATGCTGGACCAAGGAGAATGGTCCTTACACCCGGAGGTGTTCCAACTCCTCTGCCAAAGATGGGGCACACCAGACGTAGATCTTCTGGCTTCCCGACTCAATCGGAAGGTATTGAGGTTTGTGGCCCGGTCAAGAGACCCATGGGCAGACGCAACAGACGCGTTGGTAGCATCGTGGGGCCAGTATCGGCTAATCTATGCCTTCCCTCCCTTAAGGCTTCTTCCTCTTCTGCTCCGCAGAGTGGAGGCAGAGGGAATTCCAATGATCCTAATCGCTCCAGATTGGCCTCAGCGTCCTTGGTACGCCGATCTAGTACGTCTGGTAGCAGACGTCCCCTGGCGCCTACCACTACGGAAGGACCTGCTGTCGCAAGGTCCCATATTCCATCCTGCTTTACAGTCATTGGCTTTAACGGCATGGCTGTTGAGAACCAGGTACTGAGAGACCGGGGCCTGTCAGACTCAGTAATTTCTACTATGAGAAGTGCTCGGAAACCGTCCTCTAGGAAGGTCTATCACCGCACTTGGAGGGCCTACATCTCCATGTGTGAGGAAATGAAATGGCATCCGCGTACCTATTTGGTTTCCAGAATCCTGCTGTTTTTACAGCATGGGGTAGACCAAAGGCTTGCCCTAAGTACGATTAAGGGACAGATATCTGCCCTGGCTGTCTTTTTTCAGCGACCCCTGGCGACTCACTCTCTCGTGAGTACATTTGTGCAGGGGGTTCGACATGTGGCCCCTCCGGTCCGCCCCCCGTTACCTCCGTGGGACTTGAACCTGGTCCTCTCGGTGCTTCAGACGGCACCGTTTGAGAATATTAGAGATATTCCCCTGTTGACACTTTCTCAGAAGGTGGTCTTTTTGGTGGCTGTTACGTCAGTTAGACGAGTCTCTGAGCTGGCAGCCTTGTCCTGCAAGGCTCCCTATTTGATTTTCCACAAGGATAAGGTGGTGCTGCGGCCGCAGCCTTCCTTTCTTCCGAAGGTCGTTTCGGCTTTTCATCTCAACGAAGACATTGTACTTCCATCCTTGTGTCCTCAGCCGTCGAATCCTAAGGAGTCGGCGTTGCATTCCTTGGACGTTGTCCGAGCTTTGAGAGTATACATATCTGCTACTTCCCTGTTCCGGAAGTCAGACTCACTGTTTGTTTCGGTGGCTGGTCCCAAGAAGGGCCAAGCAGTCTCATCGGCCACCATCTCTAGGTGGATCCGACAGATAGTAATCCAGGCTTACGCCTTAAAGGGTCAGGTGCCCCCCTTTCCTGTCACGGCGCATTCGACCAGGGCAATAGGTGCCTCTTGGGCTTTCCGACATCAAGCGTCTGTTTCCCAACTATGTAAAGCGGCGACTTGGTCGTCCGCTCACACTTTCACAAAATTCTACAAAGTTGATGTAGGTGCATCTTCGGATGCCTCTTTCGGCCGCAAGGTTTTGCAGGCGGCTGTTTAGAGTTGCAACTCCTCCGTTGGAGGAGTGCTGTTTTGTGTTTTGGGGTGAAGTTTGTTTTTATGCTGTTACCACCCCTCGTTTTTTCTCTGACACTGCTTTGGGACGTCCCACTTTGTCAATAGAGAAGCTGTGTCGGTCCATGGACGAAAGAGTAAATAGGATTTTTTACTCACCGTAAAATCCTTTTCTCTGAGTCCATGGACCGACACAGCACCCACCCCTCCTTTTAAGTTTGTACTGCTTTTTGACGAACTGATCTGCGATGTGCAGACTGAGAGGGTATACCCAGAGGGTCCGCCCCCTGGGCGGTACTGTAGAAGGTGTGATGCAACACTTTTTACAAGTTTTTCTGCCTAGTCACTCCTAATTAACGGATAATACCCACTTTGTCAATAGAGAAGCTGTGTCGGTCCATGGACTCAGAGAAAAGGATTTTACGGTGAGTAAAAAATCCTATTTTTTTATTTTTAATGCACTAAAAAACACTATATTGCCCAAATGTTTGATGAAATAAAAAAGATGATCATAGGCCGAGTACATGGATACCAAACACGACATGCTTTAAAATTGCGCACAAACGCGCAGCGGCGACAAACTACATTCATTTTTAAAAGCATTTAAAAGCCTTTACAGGTTACCACGTTAGATTTACAGAGGAGGTCTACTGCTAAAATGACTGCCCTCGATCTGACCTTCGCGGTGATACCTCACATGCATGATGCAATTGCTGTTTACATATGACGCTAGACCGACGCTTGCGTTCGCCTTTGCGCAAGAGCAGGGGGGGACAGCGGTGCTTTTTTTTTATTTTTTATTATTTATTTGGCTTTTTTATGTTATTTTTAAACTGTGCCTTCCATATTTTATTTTTTTTACCATTTTTATCGTTATCTCAGGGAATGTAAATATCCCCTATGATAGCAATAGGTAGTGACAGGTACTCTTTTTTTTGAAAAACATTGGGGGGGTTAGACCCTAGATCTTTCATCTGCCCTCAAAGCATCTGACCACACCAAGATCGGTGTGATAAAATGCTTTCCCAATTTCCCAATGGCGCTTTTTATATCCGGGGGGGGGACATTCCCTCCCACTGCTTGTAAAAGCAGTCTAGAGGCTAATTATCTGCTAGAATTGCTTTTACATGAAAGCCGGCCGCTGGCTGAAAAGAATGATACCAAGATGATACCTAAACCCGCAGGCATCATTCTGGTATAAACATTCAAAGTCCAGCAACATACCAGTACGTTGCTGGTCCTTGTTGGACATGTATTGTAATCTTTTTTTTCATACAGCCTATTGGCTGAACGAAAAAAAGAGATTGATTGGTGGGTATGCCCACCATTAGAATACCTCCCTTCATCCACCCACTTCTAATGATGGGCATATATGCCGAAGCATGGGGGCATCCTCCCGCAAAAAAGTTATGCCGCGTACACACGGTCAAGCCTTCGTCGGAATTTCGACCGTATGTACGCAGCATAAAAGGTTATGCCGCGTACACACGGTCGGACTTTTCCACGGGCAAGCCTCCGTTGGAATTTCGACCGTATATACGCGGCATTAGGAGCAAAATCGCTCCTCCGCCCCTGCTGCCCCCATGCTTCGGCATATATGCTCTTTTTTTTTAACTGTGGTGGTGAAATCACCTCCTACAGCGTTGGAGTCACGGCTTTATGTATCGTGGGAGCAAGCGCTGTTGCTGTCAAGATAAATAGATCCGCGCTGCAACTGAATGGCGTACCTGCTAAGCAAATGGTGGTTAACATTAAAACAAAGTAACATTACAGTACAACAGTAAGACCTTACCATGCCATACCTGCAAAGCAAATGCCAAAACAAAACCTAGTAAAAAATAAAAAAATGTTTTAACGCAACCTGTGCCTAAAATATATATATGCCGAAGCATGGGGGCATCCTCCCGCAAAAAAGTTATGCCGCGTACACACGGTCGGAATTTTCCACGGGCAGGCCTCCGTCGGAATTTCGACCGTATGTACGCGGCATTAGGAGCAAAATCGCTCCTCCGCCCCTGCTGCCCCCATGCTTCGGCATATATGCTCTTTTTTTTAACTGTGGTGGTGAAATCACCTCCTACAGCACTGGAGTCACGGCTTTATGTATCGTGGGAGCAAACGCTGTTGCTGTCAAGATAAATAATTCCGCGCTGCAGTTGAATGGCGCACCTGAAAACAAAAAATTACATACCTGAAAAGCAAGCATGATAAAACATTGCAGAATAGAATACAGTAAAAAAGAGCAGAACAATAGAGAGAAAATAGAGAGAGAGAGAACAATAAAACGACAACTATTTTTGGTTTTTTTATTTTATATTTTTTTGTGTTTTTGTTTTTGACGTTTTTTTTTTTTTTCTTTTTTACACTTTTTTTTGTAACTTTACAACTGTAATGGTTCGGGTCTCTCAAAATGTAATGGCATCTTGGGAGACCCTGTGTAAGTGTGTCCTTGTCTGTGAAATGCTGTACCCTACGCTAAAACTTCACTTTTGAGTGGTAGCGTTCAAAACATTCACCTTGGCAAAGACCAGGCTTGTCAGGACAGAGTGGACAAAAACTACGGGTGTCACGCCTAAATCCGCGCTTGCTACAGACACGACATCTTTTTTGGGGGTGGCTTTGGGTAGGGGTACTCGGGAGGACATACGAATAATGCCTCTCATGCAGCCGGCTTACTGCATTTGGTTGGGGATGGTGAGGTGCAGAACCGCCTGGATACAGGAGTTCTGTGACTATCTCATTCTGGAATTTTAGAAGCGATAACGTCCCGCCTGAAGCTCTGTATAGCACATGAGCGTTCAGCAAAGCCAATTGGAATAATGATAGAGACACTTTTTTGTACCAGCGTCTCGCCTTACGGTCAATTGGATACGGCGCCATCAACTGGTCGTTGAGGTCCACCCCTCCCATATTTTGGTTATATTCGTGGACACAGAGGGGTTTCTCCACAACACCAGTCGCCGTACGAATTTGGACTGTCGTGTCTGCATGAAGGGAGGTAAGAAGGAAAACATTCTTATTGTCCCTCCACTTCATAGCGAGCAAGTTATTACACTTCAAGCAGGCTCTCTCCCCCAGCCTAAGACGGGCATCTACAAGCCGCTGGGGAAAGCCCCGGCGATTAGGTCGCACGGTGCCACATGCTCCAATCTTATGATCAAACAAGTGACTAAACAGTGGCACGCTCGTGTAATAATTGTCCACATACAAGTGGTACCCCTTTCCGAATAAGGGTGACACCAAGTTCCACACAATCTTGCCAGCGCTCCCTATGTAATCCGGGCAGTTGACCGACTCAATCTGACTGTCTTGTCCCTCATATACCGTAAAGTTCACTACATAGCCTGTTGCCCTGTCACAGAACTTGTAGAGCTTGACCCCGTATCTGGCACGCTTGCTGGGAAGGTACTGCTTGAAAGACAAGCGGCCAGAAAATTTAATCAGGGACTCATCAACGCAGACAACTTGATCGGGAGTAAACAAGGCTGCAAAACGTTCGTTGAAGTGGTTTATGAGGGGCCGAATTTTATAGAGCCGGTCGTATTCAGGGTCCCCACGTGGACGACAAAGTTCATTGTTGAAGTGCATGAACCGCAAAATCTGCTCGTATCGTGCCCTGGACATGGAGGCAGAGAACACGGGCATGTGGTCAATTGGGTGCGTGGACCAATAAGCACGCAATGACGGAAATTTATGTGTGCCCATGTTGAGGGAAAGGCCCAGAAAGGTCTTAAATTCGGAAACCGTAATTGGTTTCCAATTTCTGGCAATTTTAGGCAACTGGGGGTTAGCGGCGATAAATTGACCAGCATATAAATTACTCTGGTCCACAATGGATCTATAGAGATCTTCCGTGAAAAACAGCGAATAAAAATCAATTGGAATAAAATCAGCTGTTTCCACCTGAATACCGGGTTGGGCAGTGAATGGGGGAAGTACGGGTTCTGCAGAAGTGGTGGGGACCCACTCAGGATAGGCGAATTCTGCAGGAAGGGCAGTATGGGCATGACGGGCCTGCCTTTGTCTTCTTGGTGGCAGCGGGACACTACTTGTGCTTGCCACCTCGCCAGCTTGAACTGCACTTATGGGACTCGCCACGTCACCAAGTGTTACTGCAGTGCTGGATGTACGTCCAGGCTGTACTAGGCCGCTGGTGCTTGCCAGTTCACCAGAAGGAATAGCGGCGCTAGTACTACTCTGCTCCATGATACGAGAGACCTGCGGTTCTTGCTCCTCAACAACCTCAGAAGATCGGGATCGGGTACACCTGACCTTAGCAGGGACCTCAACTTCGTCGTCAGAGCTATCTGACGTGGGGCCGCTGACGTCACTGTCTTCTACGGGAAGATATTCTGAGCCTGAATCTGACAGATACGTGACCTCCTCTTCACTATCTGTCATGCTCAGAATCTCGTAGGCCTCTTTACTTGTGTACCTTCGTCTTGCCATTTTGGGCTCTAAATTTAGGGGTACACTAGTAAGATTCACAGGAAAAAAAGCACCTGACTGTCGTCAGCAAATATATCAAACGCTACAAAAAAACTGTTAGCGATCGCAGGGATCAGGCCTGTCTCTGCGAACGCTGCAGTTATGTGTGTTGTGTTTGGTAAGTGACAGTGATCGATCGATACTGCACTTGGGTGGGCTGGGCTGGGCGGAGGGGCTAAATGCAGGCGCTAGCAGGTATCTGGGCTGATCCCGCTAACACTGCGTTTTTGGGAACCCTAAACCGCTGGGGATGCTAGTATAGATCTGATCAGATACTATACCACTAAGGGGGGTGTATGCTTTGCGCGTGGGTGTTAGCGTTACTGGAACTAACCTAACACTGCCTGGGGTGACGCAGACCCTCTCTGGCGCTAAAACCTAATTGATCTCACCCGCCGGGCGATCAGGGGGGGTTAAACCTTTATTGGGTTATATACGGCGGGTGCCCTGATGCTATAAAAAGCAAACTAATCAACCAGCGTCACCCGTAACCTTTATATGGTGATCACTGGTGAAAGGGTTAACTAGGGGCAATCAGGGGGTTAAAATCTTTATTAGGTTAAATATGGGGGTACCTGACACTATATAAAAACCTGACGGGTAACCTAAATAACTAAATAACTTACTGGCTAACCAGTGACACCAGTGACGCTTATACGGCGATCACTGGTGAAAGGGTTAACTCTAGGGGCAATCAGGGGGTTAAAATAATATATGGGGGTACCTGACACTAATAAAAACCTGCGGCGAACCTAAAAAAAAATAACTGCCTATCTAAAACACCAGCGACACGAATACAGCGATCGGAAAAACAATCACTTAGTGACGCTGAAGTTAGGGGGTGAAAGGGTTACCTGGGGGGTGATCAAGGGGTTAAACCTTTATTAGGGGGGGTTAGGGGGCTACCCTGGACCTAAAGGGGCCTAATCCTAACTGCCCTGCAACTTTTTACAATCACAGATGACACTAAATGCAGTGATCAGTAAAATAAATGATCACTGCAATCAGTGACACTGTGATTGGGGGCTTTGGGGTGACCTGGGGGGTGATCTGGGGGTGACTGGGGGGTGATTTGTGTGCCTATGTGTACCTACGTGTCAGTGGACTGTTGGAGCACTAACCTGCTTCTTCTCTCCTCGGCGCCGGGAACGAAAAGACCGCGGCGAGGGAGATGACATCACTTCCTCCAGCCTGTGTTTACATCACATGGCGGAGGAAGCATTTTCATTGGCCGGGAGCGATCGCGAGGGGGGGGCGGAATCGAGCGGCCGCCCCCTCATGCCTGATCGCTGCCGAACACTTAACGGCCGCTCACTGCAGTGAAGGGGGGTCCGGATGGACCCCCCAACTGCACAAAGGCGATCACGTAGATCTACGTGATTCTGCCTGTCCGTGCCATTCTGCCGACGTAAATCGGCGGTGGGCGGTCGTTAAGTGGTTAACAAGACAAGTGGCCACTCATTAAAATGAGAAGAAGAGGTTTAACCTTAAACTACATAGAGGGTTCTTTACTGTAAAGCCTCGTACACACGATCAAATTTTCTGACGGGAATTGTGTGACAGGCTGTTGTCGGAAAATCTGACCGTTTGTATGCTCCATCGGACAATTTTTGTCTGATTTTTCCGCCAACAAATGTGGGATAGCATGTTTTAAAATTTTCCGACAACAAATGTGTCGTTAGATTTTCCGATCGTGTGTACACAAGACCGTCGGGAAAAAATCCAAAGTACAAACACGCATGCTCAGAAGCAATGCTAACCATAACACAATATTAGCAGAAGTTGCCCAAAGGGTGGCGCCAAAGAGCTGAAAACCACGTAGTTTCATGTTTGTTGGCCGACAATTCTTTGCTGTTTTGTATGCAATACAAGTTCACAGCCAATGCCCTTCGGACCAAGGGCCCTCATGGTTAGTGTTTGGCTGAAGCCATTTATTATCAATCAACTGTTTTTACTTTTTTTTTTTTTTTTTTTAAATCATAATGGCAACAAACTACTCAAATGACCCTGATCAAAAGTTTACGTACCCTGGTGATTTTTGTCTGATAACATGCACACAAGTTGACAGAAAGGTGTTTGAATGGCTATTAAAGGTAACCATCCTCACCTGTGATCTGTTTTCTTATTAGTGTGTGTATAAAAGGTCAAGGAGTTTCTGGATTCCTGAGACCCTTGCATCTTTCATCCAGTGCTGCACTGACATTTCTGGATTCGGAGTCATGGGGCAAGCAAAAGAATTGTCAGGGGATCTGCGGGGAAAAGGTAGTTGAACTGTATAAAGCAGGAAAGGCATATAAAAAGATATCCAAGGAATTAAAGTGGTTATAAGTCCTATTTTGCAACTTTATGCTACAGGTAAGCCTATATTAACCACTTAACAACCACCTGCCGACAAATAACGTCGACAAGGTGGTTGCTTAACTCTGGGAGGACGTTGTATAACGTCCTCCCAGAATCGCGCTCCCGCGCGCCCCCTGGGGCACGCACACGGGAAACTCCGTGACCGCCGGGTCCAGAGGACCCGGCGGATCACGAATCGCGGTAAATCGCCGCTGATAGCGGCCGTTTACCACGTGATCGCTCCGTCAAATGACGGAGCAATCACTTGTAATCAGACCGGCGTCATTTGATGACGCCGGTTCCTCTCTCCCCTCTCTGTACCGATCGGTACAGTGTGAGAGGGGAGGGGGAGGGAGCGGATGGCAGCAGCAGCACTGTGGGCTGGATCTGTGACAATTGCAGTCACAGATCCAGCCATCCATCCATCCCTGCTCAGCCATCCCTGTGCTATACCCTGCCAATACTCTGCAATACACCCTGCCAATACTCTGCAATACACCCTGCCAATACCCTGGTGCAATACTCTGCAATACCCTGGTGCAATACTCTGCAATACCCTGGTGCAATACTCTGCAATACCCTGGTGCAATACTCTGCAATACCCTGGTGCAATACTCTGCAATACCCTGGTGCAATACTCTGCAATACCCTGGTGCAATACTCTGCAATACCCTGGTGCAATACTCTGCAATACCCTGGTGCAATACCCTGCAATACCCTGCGCAATACTCTGCAATACCCTGCGCAATACTCTGCAATACCCTGCGCAATACTCTGCAATACCCTCCACAATACTCTGCAATACCCTCCACAATACTCTGCAATACCCTCCACAATACTCTGCAATACCCTCCACAATACTCTGCAATACCCTCCACAATACTCTGCAATACCCTCCACAATACTCTGCAATACCCTCCACAATACCCTGCCATAGTCCGCAATACCCTGCCATAGTCCGCAATACCCTGCCATAGTCCGCAATGCCCGGCCATACTCCGCAATGCCCGGCAATA
This sequence comes from Rana muscosa, assembly GCA_029206835.1. Classification (NCBI taxonomy): domain Eukaryota; kingdom Metazoa; phylum Chordata; class Amphibia; order Anura; family Ranidae; genus Rana; species Rana muscosa. The sequence goes on from CM055126.1 coordinate 96,082,617, forward strand.
CTCCGCAATGCCCGGCAATACTCCGCAATGCCCGGCAATACTCCGCAATGCCCGGCAATACTCCGCAATGCCCGGCAATGCTCCGCAATGCCCGGCAATGCCCGGCAATACTCCGCAATGCCCGGCAATACTCCGCAATGCCCGGCAATACTCTGCAATAACCACTTCCCGCCCTCCGGCCGTCATATGACGTCCTTGACTTTGTGCGGGGATATCTGAATGATGGGAGCAGCTACAGGCATCATTCAGATATTAGCTTTTTCAGCCGGCGATTCCCTACACCATAAGAACAATCATAGCGGCTGTTCCGCCGCTTGATCATTCTTACGGGAGGCGAGAGGGGATGTCCCCCCCCCCGCCGCCCTCCGGTGCTTCTACCGACTCACCACTACGATCAAAGCCAGGATTGTTGTTTTTTTTTTTTTTGTATTTTTTTTCAGGCTTCCCAGCCTAGAGGTGAGATGTGGGGTCTTATTGACACCCCCCCCCCCCCATATCTCACTGTAAAGAGGACCTGTCATGCCATATTCCTATTACAAGGGATGTTTACGTTCCTTGTAATAGGTATAAAAGTGATCAAAAAAATGTTTAGGGCGGAAAAACATGTCAAACTAAAATAAATAAAGTAAAATGAAGAATAATTTTTTTTTTTTTTTTTTTAAAGCGCTCCTGTCCCCGTGAGCTCGCTAACAGAAGCGAACGCATACGTAAGTCCCGCCCACATATGAAAACGGTTTTCAAACCACACATGTGAGGTATCTCTGCGAACGTTAGAGCGAGAGCAATCATTTTGGCCCTAGACCTCCTCTGTAACTCAAAACATTTAACCAGTAAAAATATTTAAAGCGTCGCCTATGGGGATTTTTTAAGTAGCGAAGTTTGGCGCCATTCCACGAGTGTGTGCAATTTTTAAGGGCGACATGTTGGGTATCTATTTACTCGGCGTAACTTCATCTTTCACATTATGCAAAAACATTGGGCTAACTTTACTGTTTTTTTTTTTTTTTTTTTTAAGCACAAAACATTTTTTTTCCGTAAAAAACGCATTAAAAAAATTGCTGCGCAAATATCGTGCGAGATAAAAAGTTGCAACAACTACCATTATATTCTCTAAGGTCTTTGCTAAAAAAACATATATAATGTTTTGGGGTTCTATGTAATTTTCTAGCAAACAAAAGATGATTTTTACATGTAGGAGAGAAATGTCAGAATTGGCTTGGGTGCTCCAGAACGCCTGAAGGTGCTCCCTGCATGTCGGGCCTCTCTATGTGGCCACGCTGTGTAAAAGTCTCACACATGTGGTATCGCCATACTCGGGAGTAATAGCAGAATGTGTTTTGGGGTGTAATTTGTGGAATGCATATGCTGTGTGTGAGAAATAACCTGCTAATATGACAATTTTGTGAAAAAAAAAAAGAGAAAAAAAAAATCTTGATTTTGCAAAGAATTGTGGGAAAAAATGACAACTTCAAAAAACTCACAATGCCTCTTTCTGAATACCTTGGAATGTCTTCTTTCCAAAAAGGGGTCATTTGGGGGGTATTTGTACTTTTCTGGCATGTTAGGGTCTCAAGAATTGAGATAGGCCGTCAGTACTTCAGGTGTGATCAATTTTCAGATATTGGCACCATAGCTTGTGGACTCTATAACTTTCACAAAGACCAAATAATATACACCAATTTGTACTTATTTTTACCAAAGATATGTAGCAGTATAAATTTTGGCCAAAATTTATGAAGAAAAAATAGTAATTTGCAAAATTTTATAACAGAAACGAAAAAAACCCCATTTTTTTACAAAATTTTCAGTCTTTTTTCTCTTATAGCGCAAAAAATAAAAAACCCAACAGTGATTAAATACCACCAAAAGAAAGCTCTATTTGTGTGGGAAAAAAAGGACAAAAATTTCATATGGGTACAGTGTTGTATGACTGAGTAATTGTCATTCAAAATGTAAGAGCACCGAAAGCTGAAAATTGGTCTGGTTATTAAGGGGGTTTAAGTGCCCAGTGGTCAAGTGGTTAAGGCTTTCCTGTAGCTAACAAGGATTTCTCCTAAACCTGCACGGTTTAGGAGATATCCCCTGTCCCCTGCATGTGCCGATGTTGTCGGCATATTTGCACTGGGGAAAACGGAAGCAATGGCACCTATGTGCCGCTGCAGCAGTCTCTGTGCCGTTACCGGCGGCTCCCGTGCGCATGCGCGGGAGTGACGCCTTTTGCAGCTCCGGCCAATCACAGCAGCGGAGCCGCGATAACCGGAAGTAACTCCGGGACAACATGTCGGCAGCCGGAGGGGGAGACGAGGACCGCTGAGGGGGCTTCGATCTGAGGTAAGTAATACATAATGAGCTAGTATGCTATGCATACTTGCTCATTATGCCTTTGTCTTGCAGGGTTTGCTGATTGGCATTATTAAAGAGGACGTAAACCCCCTTGAGAAAAAAGTGTTCAAACTCTAATCAAGAAGTGAAAAGGGGTTCTGTTGAAACCAAGCCACGGACAGGTAGAACTAAAATTTCAGCCACAACTGCCAGGAAAATTGTTCGGGATGCAAAGAAAAACCCACAAATAACTTCGGATAATACAGGACTCTCTGAAAACATGTGGTGTGACTGTTTCAAGATGCACAATAAGGAGGCACTTGAAGAAAGATGGGCTGCATGGTCGAGTCGCCAGAAGAAAGCCCTTGCTATGCAAATGCCACAAAGTATCCCGCTTACAACACGCCAAACAGCACAGAGACAAGCCTCAAACTTTCTGGCACAGTCATTTGGAGTGATGAGACCAAAATTGAGCTTTTGGACCACCTCCATAAACGCTACATTTGGAGAGGAGTCAACAAGGCTTATGATGAAATTCCTACTGTGAAACACGGAGGTGGATTGCTGATGTTTTGGGGATGTGTGAGCTACAAAGGCACAGGACATTTGGTCAAAATTGATTCATCAGCCAGGAAGCTGCGCATGGGACGTACTTGGACATTCCAACATGACAATGATCCAAAACACAAGGCCAAGACTACTTGTCATTGGCCACTCCAGAACCTTCGCTTTATTCTGCTGTAGCCATCTCAGTCTCCTGAACACAATATCATTGAGCCACTCTGGGGAGATCTCAAACATGCAGTTCATGCAAGACAGCCCAAGAATTTACAGGAACTGGAGGCTTTTTGCCAAGAGGAATGGGCAGCTTTACCATCTGAGAAGATAAAGAGCCTCATCCACAATTACCAAAAAAGACATCAAGCTGTCATTGATGTTAAAGGGGACGATACACGGTATTAAGAACTGGGGTATGTAAACTTTTGATTAGGGTCATTTGGCTAGTTTCTGTTGCCATTGATATTTAAAGGGTAAACACTGTTGATTGATAAATGGCTTTAGCCAAACACTAACCATGAGTGAAAAACGTTTTTTTTTTATCATTCATATTCTCTGAAAAGTGGCCAAGAAATCATAAATTCTGCCAGGGTATGTAAACTTATGAGCAGAACTGTATGTGCCCAGCTCAAATTTCATGAATCAGGTTTACATCCACTTTAAGCAGTAGGAAGCATGGATTGATGAAAGACAGAAGTTGTCAAACAAATCTTTGTCTAAAGCCCCGTACACACGGTCGGACTTTTGCCCAACAAACTTCGTTTTAAGCAAGTTGGACCAACAATCCGACCGTGTGTACGCTCCATCGGACAAACTTTTTTGAGTTTGGTTTTGTTTTCATCGGACAAAAGTTGGGTCTGCAAACGGACAAACTTTTGCCCAACAAAAGTCAGATGGAGCAAAGTCCTACCGTTTGTACAGAAAACCATAGGACTTTAGTCCGATGGACAAAACAACCAATGTTAAAATCAACCAACAATAGCACAAGTTGACCAAAGGGTGGCGGTAAAGAGCAGAAAAACCATGTGATGTTGCAAAAAGTTTTGGGAAAGTTTGCAGAAAAGTCCTGTGGTGTGTATTCTATGGGTGTGCCCGACCAACTCCGTTAGGACAAAAATCCAAGGAAAAGTCTGATGGAAGTCTGACCGTGTGTATGGGACTTAAGGTTTCCTCCTCCTTCTAAAAACGAAATCGGGAGTGGCTTGGATTTTGCAAAAGCACTTTGACACAGTTCTGCACACACGGCTCATGTGTAAGGTAAAGTCTTGGCTTTAAATATAGGCTTGGAAAAATCAGTTTGTAAATGGATAGAAAACTGTCTTAACCACTTAAGCCCCGGACCAATACGCAGCATAAAGACCAGGCCCCTTTTTTGCGGTTCGGCAATTGCGCGGTCGTGCGACGTGGCTCCCAAACAAAATTTACGTCCTTTTTTTTTTTCCCCCACAAATGGAGCTTTCTTTTGGTGGTATTTGATCACCTCTACGGTTTTTTTTATTTATTTAATTTTTTTGTGCTATAAACAAAAATAGAGCAACAATTTTGAAAAAAACTATTTTTTACTTTTTGCTATAATAAATATCCCCAAGAATATATAAACCTTCTTATTTTTTTTTCCTCAGTTTAGGCCGATACGTATTCTTCTACATATTTTTGGTAAAAATCACAATAGGCGTTTATTGATTGGTTTGCGCAAAAGTTATAGCGTTTACAAACTAGGGGGTGGTTTTATGGCATTTTTATTAATACATTTTTTTTTTTTTATTATTTTTTACTAGTCATGGCGGCGATCAGCTTTTTTTTTTTTTTTTTTTTTTGTGACTGCCACATTATGGCGGGACACTTGACACATTTTTGGGACTATTGTCATTTTCACAGCGATCAGTGCTATAAAGATGCACTGGTTACTGTGAAAATGACACTGGCAGTGGAGGGGTTAAGTGTGCCTAGGGGAGTGATTTTATTTTATGGCACTGTGCTGCCGTCTTTGCCAACGAGGAGGGGAGTCCCAGGCAGCTGAGACACGCCTGCAACATCACTGGATCTAGTATTAGTGGGGCTACTGCACACAGAAGGCTTTTTATTTTAAAGGGGTTGTAAAGGCAGAAGGGTGTTTTTTTTTTTTTTTTTTTTTTTTTTTTTTTTTTAAATGCATTAACCACTTAAGCCCCGGACCATTTTGTAGCTAAAGGACCAGAGGTGAATTCAGAATTTTGCACTGCGCTGCTTTAACTGTAAATTGTGCGGACATGCAATGTTGTATCCCAACTAAATTTGCGTCCTTTTCTTCCCACAAATAGAGCTTTCTTTTAATGGTATTTGATTGCCTCTGCAATTTTTTTATTTTATTTTTTTGCGATATAAACTGAAAGACAGAAAATTTTGAAAAAAAATGATATTTTCTACTTTTTTGTTATAAGAAAAATCGAATAAACTCAGTTTTAGTCATACATTTAGGCCAAAATGTATTCAGCCACATGTCTTTAGTAAGAAAAATGTCAATAAGCGTATATTTATTGGTTTGCGCAAAAGTTATAGCGTTTACAAACTAGGGTACATTTTCTGGAATTTACACAGCTTTAAATTTATGACTGCCTATCATTTCTTGAGGTGCTAAAATGGCAGGGCAGTACAAACCCCCCCCCCCCCCAAATGACCCCATTTTGGAAAGTAGACACCCCAAGGAAATTGCTGAGAGGCATGGTGAGCCCATTGAATATTTTTTTTTTTTTTGGCCCAAGTGATTGAATAATGACAAAAAACAAAAAAAATAAAATTACAAAAAGTTGTCACTAAATGATATATTGCTCACACATGCCATGGTTATATGTGGAATTGCACCCCAAAATACATTCTGTTGCTTCTCCTGAGTACGGGGATACCACATGTGTGGGACTTTTTAGGAGCCTAGCCGCGTACGGGACCCCGAAAACCAAGCACCGCCTTCAGGATTTCTAAGGGTGTAAATTTTTGATTTCACTCCTCACTACCTATCACAGTTTCGAAGGCCATAAAATGCCAAAATAGCACACAACCCCCCAAAATGACCCCATTTTGGAAAGTAGACACCCCAAGCTGTTTGCTGAGAGGCATGGTGAGTATTTTACAGCTCATTTGTTTTTTGAAATTTGAAGAAAAAACAACAAAAAAAAAAAACTTTGACAAAAAGCGAGATCTGCAAAATACTCACAATACCTCTCAGCAAATAGCTTGGGGTGTCCACTTTCCAAAATGGGGTCATTTGGGGGGGTTTTGTGCCATCTGGGCATTCCATGGCCTCCGAAACTGTGATAGGCAGTGAGGAGTGAAATCAAAAATTTACACCCTTAGAAAGCCTGAAGGCGGTGATTGGTTTTTGGGGTCCCGTACGCGGCTAGGCTCCCAAAAAGTCTCACACGTGGTATCCCCGTACTCAGGAGAAGCAACAGAATGTATTTTGGGGTGTAATTCCACATATGCCCATGGCATGTTTGAGCAATATATCATTTAGTGACAACTTTGTGCAAAAAAAAAAAAAAAAAAAAAAAAAAAAATAATTTTTTCCGCAACTTGTGTCAACATATAAAATATTCCATGGACTCGACATGCCTCTCAGTATATAGCTTAGGGTGTCTACTTTCCAAAATGGGGTCATTTGGGGGGGTTTTGAACTGTTCTGGCATTTTATACACAACATTAGGAAGCTTACATCCACTCTTCTAACCACTTGAAGACAAAGCCCTTTCTGACACTTTTTGTTTACATGAAAACATATATATTTTTATTTTTTTTTGCAAGAAAATTATGTTGAACCCCCAAACATTATATATATATATATATATATATATATATATATATATATATATATATATATTTAAAGCAAAGGCCCTACAGAATAAAATGGTGGGTGTTGCATTTTTTTTTTCTACACAGTATTTGCGCAGCGATTTTTCAAACGCAATTTTTGGGGGAAAAAATACACTTTTTTTAATTTTAATGCACTAAAACACACTATATTGCCCAAATGTTTGATGAAATAAAAAAGATGATCTTAGGCCGAGTACATAGATGCCAAACACGACATGCTTTAAAATTTCGCACAAACGCGCATTGGCGACAAACTACATACATTTTTAAAAGCCTTTACAGGTTACCCCGTTAGATTTACAGAGTAGGTCTACTGCTAAAATTACTGCCCTCGATCTGACCTTCGCGGTGATACCTCACATGCATGGTGCAATTGCTGTTTACATGACGCCAGACCGACGCTTGCGTTCGCCATTGGGCAAGGGCAGGACAGGGGTGCTTTTTTTTTTTTTTTTTTTTTTTTTTTTTTATTATCTCGGGGAATGTAAATATCCCCTATGATAGCAATAGGTAGTGACAGGTACTCCTTTTTTTTTTTTTTTGAAAAAACTGGGGTCTAGCTAGACCCTAGATCTAGAAAAAAGTTATGCCGCACACACATGGTCGGACTTTTCCACGGGCAAGCCTCCGTCGGAATTTCGACCGTATGTACGCGGCATTAGGAGCAAAATCGCTCCTCCGCCCCTGCTGCCCCAATGCTTCGGCATATTTGCTTTTTTTTTTAACTGTGGTGGTGAAATCACCTCCTACAGCACTGGAGTCGCAGGGATCAGGCCTGTCTCTGCGAACGCTGCAGTTATGTGTGTTGTGTTTTGTAAGTGACAGTGATCGATCGATACTGCACTTGGGTGGCCTGGGCTGGACGGAGGGGCAAAACGCAGGTGCTAGCAGGTATCTGGGCTGATCCTGCTAACACTGCGTTTTTGGGAACCCTAAACTGCTGGGGACGCTAGTATAGATCTGATCAGATCAGATATTGATCTGTTCAGATACTATACCACTAAGGAGGGTGTATGCTTCACGCGTGGGTGTTGGCGTTACTGGCACTAACCTGACGCTGCCTGGGGTGTGACGCAGACCCTCTCTGATGCTAAAACCTAATTGATATCACCCGCCGGACGATCAGGGGGTTAAACCTTTATTGGGTTATATACGGCGGGTGCCCTGACACTATAAAAAGCAAACTAACTAACCAGCGTCATCCGTAACACTTATGATGATCACTGGTGAAAGGGTTAACTAGGGGCAATTAGGGGGTTAAAATCTTTATTAGATAATATATATGGGGGTACCTGACGCTATAAAAACCTGCGGCGAACCTAAAAAAAAATTACTGGCTACCGATCTGCATCACCGACGCTAAGACAGCGATCAGAAAAATTATCGCTTAGCGACAGTGGTGATAGGGGGTGAAAGGGTTACCTGGGGGCGATCAAGGGGGTTAAACCTTTATTAGAACATTTATGGGGGTACCTGACGCTATAAAAACCTGCGGCGAACCTAAAAAAAATTACTGGCTACTGATCTGCATCACCGACGCTAAGACAGCGATCAGAAAAATGATCGCTTAGCGACAGTGGTGATAGGGGGTGAAAGGGTTACCTGGGGGGCGATCAAGGGGGTTAAACTTTTATTAGGGGGGGGTTAGGGGGCTACACTGGACCTAAAACTAAATGTAGTGACACTTTTACAGTCACAAATGTCACTGATTGCAGTGACCATTTATTTACTGATCACTGCAATCAGTGACACTGTGACTGGGGGGGCGATTTTATGTGCCTATGTGTGCTGGTGTTAGTGTAGTGTTTGTGCACTAACCTTGATGTCTTCTCTTGTACGGCGCTCGGTATATGTGAGCGCCGCACAAGAGATGACATCACTTCCTCCTGCTTCCTCTGCCTGTGTTTACATTGCAGAGGGGGCATTCTCATTCGCCGGGAGCGATCGCGGGGGGGTGGCCGGAATCGAATGGCCGCCCCCCCATCTCGGAACGCTCCCAGACAAATTCCGACCGCTCACTGTACAGAAGGGGGGTCCGATTGGACCCCCCAACTGTACAAAGGCAATCACGTACACTGTACGTGATTGTGCCTGTCGGTGCCATTGTGCCGACGTATATGTACAGGGAGCGGTCGTTAAGTGGTTAAGATAAAAAGCCTTCTGTATGCAGCAGCCCCCCCTAACACTTGCCTAAGGTCCCTCTGTTCAGCGATGTTCACAAGTGTCTCAGCTGTCCGATTGTCCTCCCCGATTGGCTGAGACACAGCAGCAGTGCCAATGGCTCCCACTGCTGTCAAAGTCAGCTAGCCAATCGGAAGAGGGGGCCAGGTCGGGGCGCCATGTCTGAATGGACATAGGGAGCTGTGACTTGGCTTGGGTGCCCCCATAACGAGCTGCTTGCTGTGGGGGTACTGAACAGGAGAGGGGCCAGGATCACAGAAGAGGGACCCAAGAAGAGGAGGATCCGTGCTGCTCTGTTCAAATCCACTGCAACAGAGCAGGTAGTTTATTGCCTATATAAAAATAAAAAAAAAGACACTTTACAATCACTTTAATGCATTTAGATAAAAAAAACTTTCTGCCTTTACAACCACTTTAAATGACCAGATCAATATACCTGGAGTTTCATTGATTAAAAAGTGTACTTTTTTTTTGAGCAGTGTATAAGTGGTTCATATAGTGAACTTGGTGTTGTTCACTTTAAAGCGGAGTTCCACCCAAAAGTGGATTTTTCACCCCCCCTCCGGTACCACATTTGGCACCTTTTTGGGGGGTGGATACCTCTTTGACAGGTACCCTGTCCCCACTGCCAGACCAGGCCATGGCTAATTACATCAGCAGCTCCAGTAATGGTGGCGGCAGCACCCGACAGCTGATGGAAACCTTAGCTGCGGTGCCGACATCGCTGGACTCCAGAACAGGTAGGTGTCCTATTAAAAGTCCGCAGCTGCAGTATGTGTAGCTGCTGGCTTTTATTTTTTGCAGGGGTGGGCAGACCTCTGCTTTAAAGTGATGTTAAAGGTTCAAGTTTGTTATTTAAAAAAAAACATGTCATACTTGCCTCCACTGTGCAGTTCGTTTTGCAGAGTGGCCCCGATCGTCCTGTTCTGGGGTACCACGGCGGCTCTCATGGCTCCTCCCCACATTGGATAACCCCCTCTGGAAAGCTCTCCGGAAGGGGGTTACCTTGCGGGCGTGCTCTTGTGTCATACGCTCAGCGTCCATAGACGCCGAGTGTATGACTCGGCCCCGCCCCCCGCATCATTGGATTTAATTGACAGGAGCGGGAGCCAATGGCTGCGCTGCTATCAATCTATCCAATGAGGAGCCAAAAAGGCCAAGGAGAGAGCAACGCGGGATCGCGCCCATGGAAATTTGGATGTATGAAGCTGAATGAAAAAAAAATTGGACTTTGAAGGCGCTAATATATAAAATAATTTTTATTATTGCACAATAGTACGCAAAGATTACACAATAAATGTATTCCTAGAATACATAAAAATTCTAAAATGAGAAAACATGGGCATAGACCATAATGGGACACTCGATGGTACATAATACTCATTCCGTGGGTGAACATAGAGAATCTGACATCTGAAACTTATGAGAAGTAAAACTATATTGTATGTTTTATGTTTATGATGTATTTTTAAACTTTATTCTCTATTTTGAAATTTAGAAAGCTCCTGAAGAAGCGATTCGCAGACAATCGTGAAACATGTCGAGCTAATTTTTAAATTTCCCAGGAACATATGGAATTCCATGCCAGGTGACACCTCCTCTCTCCGTAATCTCAAGTGGGCAGATTCTCTATGTTCACCCACGGAATGAGTATTATGTACCATGGAGTGTCCCATTATGGTCTATGCCCATGTTTTCTCATTTTAGAATTTTTATGTATTCTAGGAATACATTTTATTGTGTAATCTTTGTGTACTATTGTGCAATAATAAAAATTGTTATTTTATATATTGGTGCCTTCAAAGTCCAATTTTCTTTCTTTCATTCAGCTTCATACATTCAATCAGGATGTGGCACTTTATTTAGGGGGATTGATTACTACCCCAGGGCCTAAGTAATCCAAAATACCACATGGACAGTGCAAGGTGTTTTTTCATCTTGATGCATAGGATGCATTGAGGTTAAACACGAGGGTTTACAACCCCTTTAAGGTCAGAGGACAAGGGGGCACTCTTTGTCTTTAACCACTTGAGACCCGCGCTATAGATGAAAGACGTCTGCAGCGCGGCTCTCAAGTTTCGGATGGACGTCCTGTGTTTACATTCCCCCCCGCGCGCCGCTGAACAGCTGTGCCCGCCGCATCACGTGATGTGCCTGGCGGCCGCGATGTCCGCCAGGTACACGCGATCGGCTGTTACAGAGGCAGGACGTGGATCTCTGTATAAACACAGAGATCCACGTCCTGTCAGGGAGACAGGAGACCGATGCTATGTCCCTTGTACATAGGGACACAGATCGGTCACCTCCCCCAGTCAGTCCCCTCCCCCACACAGTAAGAATCACTAATAGGGAACATAATTAACCCCTTGATCGCCCCTAGTGTTAACCCCTTCCCTGCCAGTCACATTTATACAGTAATCAATGCATATTTATAGCACTGTTCGCTCTATAAATGTGGTCCCAAAATGGTGTCAAAAGTGTCCGATATGTCGCCGCAATATCGCAGGCCTGACAAAAATCGCAGATCGCCGCCATTACTAGTAAAAAAAAAAACTAATAAAAATTTCATAATTCTATCCCCTATTTTGTAGTCGCTATAACTTTTGCGCAAACCAATCACTATATGCTTATTTGCAATTTTTTTTTTTACCAAAAATATATAGAATACGTATCGGCCTAAACTGAGAAAAAAAAATGGTTTTAAAAAAAAAAAAAAATGGATATTATAACAAAGTAAAAAAAAATTTTTTTTTTTTTTTTTTTTTTTTTTACATTTTCAGTTTTTTTTTTGTTTATTGCGCAAAAAATAAAAACCGCAGAGGTGATCAAATACCCCCCAAAGAAAGCTCTGTTTGAGGGGAAAAAAGCAGAGTTAGTTTCTTACTGGTAACTCTGTTTCCAGTAGTCTTCCAAGTTAGCCCTTGAGAGATGGAGCTCCTCCTCACAATCAGGAAACACGTTGCCATTAATTTTTCCTCCCCTTAGGAGGCGGTCCCTCAGGTCCCTGGTCAGTCATCCCCGAGAACCGAAGGCCGGAATCTGAAATGATATAATACACAACCCCACGAGGTTAGACATTTTAGGGTGGGATCGTGCTGCCTTGGAAGACTACTGGAAACAGAGTTACCGGTAAGAAACTAACTCTGCTTTTCCCCCAGTCGTCTTCCAAGTCAGCCCTTGAGAGGATAACCAAGAACTCACCAAATCTAGGGTGGGACAACGGCTTGGAGGACTTTCCTACCAAAAGCCTGATCCTGGCTGGAAATCAGATCCAGTCTGTAATGCTGAACAAAGGTCGAGAATCTTGACCAGGTTGCAGCCCTGCAGATTTGTTCTGGAGTGGCTCCTGCCCTTTCTGCCCATGAGGCTGCTGAAGCCCTTGTTGAATGAGCTTTAAGTTCTTTAGGTGGTGTAATTTCCATGACACTATAGCACTCTAATATGGCTGTCTTGATCCATCTAGCTATGTCTTTTTGGACGCTTGTTTACCCTTTAGTTGGCCTGCGTATAAGACAAATAGGGCATCTGATGTTCTAAATTCATTAGTGACTTCTAAATATTGAAGTAGACACCTTCTGACATCAAGAAGACTTAATTCCTGCTCTTTGCTGTTATTGGGTGAACTGCAAAATGAAGGCAAGACTATATCCTGGGATTTGTGAAAAGTTGACGTCACTTTTGGAGTAAATCCCGGATCTGTTTGAAGGACAATTCGATCGTCGTGAATCTTCAAAAAAGGTTCTCTAACGGATAGAGCCTGTATTTCCCCTATCCTATGTGCCGTTGTGATGGCTACTAGGAAAACTGTTTTAAGAGTCAATCTTAAAGATGTATCTTGTAGTGGCTCGAAGGGATGTTTAATGATTCCCCTGAGGACCACTGACAAATCCCAAGTGGGACATTTTTGTGTCTTGGGCTTTTTGTATTTTGCCAATGCCCTGCAAAAACGAGAGACCAAAGGGTCCTCTTGTAGTGTCCTTTCTAGATACACCGAAAGCGCTGCAATCTGTACTTTCAAAGTACTGAGCGCTAACCCTTTATCAACTCCCTGTTGTAAAAATTCAAGGATGGTGGGTGTATCCATTTTTAGTCTTTTATTTTCAGTGCACCAACTGTTAAATTTTCTCCAGGTCTTTCTGTAGATGGCTCTGGTGTTTGGTTTCCTAACTCTCAGAAGCGTTGTCACCACCTTATCTGAGAGTCCTTTAGATCTCAAGAGGTCCTCCTCAGTAACCAGGCCGCCCATTTGAAACTCTCTTGTTTTAGGCCTGTCAGTGGTCCCTGACACATCAGGTTTCCCTGTGAGGTAGAAGCCACGGCTCTGCTGCTGAGAGACTGAGGAGTTGAGAGAACCAGGTTCTCTTGGGCCAGTATGGTGCGATCAGTATCAGTTTCGTCTGTTCCTGTAGAAACTTCTTTACCACCCGCAGTATCAGATGAACCGGAGGGAAGGCATAGCATAGCTTGAAGTTCCAAGGGTTTTGTAGAGCGTCTATCCCAAGAGGCTGATCTTGCTGGGTTAGCGAGAAGAAATGTTTCACCTGAGCATTCTTCCGAGAGGCAAACAGGTCTATGTTTGGCATTCCCCAGTGGGCTGTAATTTCCCTGAACACCTCCGGGTGTAATACCCATTCCTCTTGGGAGATCTCCTGGCGGCTGAGGAAGTCCGCTACTTGGTTGTCTTCCCCTTTTTTAGATGGACTGCTCCTAGTGATAGCAGATTCCCTTCTGCCCACCTGCAAATTTGGTTGGAGATGTGGCTTAGGGATGGGCTTCTTGTGCCCCCTTGCTTGTTCACATAAGCCACTGCTGTGGCATTGTCCGAAAGAATCAGAATGTGACGACTTCTGAGTTGGTTTTGGAAAAACTTCATGGCCTTGGCTATCGCCATAAGTTCTCTCCAGTTCGCAGATGCCTTGGCTTCTTCTGGGGACCATCTCCCCTGAGCAGGTTGCCATGCTAGGTGAGCTCCCCAACCCCAACTGCTTGCGTCTGTGGTCAATTTTTGTGAGGTCGGAAATGACCAAGCCAGACCCTGATTTAGGTTTGTGTGGATCCTCCACCACCACAGCGACCTTTTTACGGATGTCGGGAGTAAAACTGACATGTCCAGATCTTCTCTTTGGTTTTTTAAGAGAAATACTTGAAGTGACCTTAGATGGTATTTTGCCCACTGGACTGCTGGTATCGATGTCATCAGACCCAGAACCGACATCAGCTCCCTGATAGATATTGGGAGGTTGTTCTGTATTGAACTCACCCTCTTGATGAGGTTTTGGATTTTCTCCTCCGGTAGGGAAGTCTTCTGTTCTATGGAGTTGAGCAGCTATCCCAGGAACCGAATGTTCTGAGTGGGACACAGATTGGACTTTTCTACGTTTTTAGAATCCAGCCTAGTGACTTTAACCACAGTTGAGCTTCTGTGAGGTCTTTTGTCAGCTGTGCTTTCGAAGGCGCTGCAAATAGTAGATCGTCCAAGTATGGTATTACGGTCATCTTTTTTAACCTTAGAGGGGCCAGAGCTTCTGCTAACACTTTGGTGAATATCCTTAGGGACGAGGATAACCCGAAAGGAAGAGCTCTGCTCTGGAAATGATATTCCTTTCCCTCTATCTCCACTGCTAACCTCAGATATTTCTGTGACTCCTGTCGGATGGGAATGTGGAGATATGCATCGCGGAGATCCATGGTCGCCATGAAGGTTTCTGGTTGTAGAATGTTTTTGACCGAAAATATGGACTCCATGCGAAAAAAATTTGTATTGAATCGCTTGGTTTAACGGTTTTAAGTTTAGTATTAACCGAAACTTCCCGGAAGGTTTTTTGATCACAAAAATGTGAGTAAAAACCCCTTCTTTTTTCCTTCTCTGGGACTGGAGTAAGGACCTTCTGGTCCACCATCTCCCCTAACAGTGGAAGAGCCTTGGCTTTCTCTGGATCCCTGGGAAGTCTCGTTACTAGAAATCTCTCTGGAGGATGACAATTGAATTCCAGAGAGTAGCCCCTTGCGATAATGTCCAAAATAAATTGATTGGCTGTCGCCTTCTGCCATTGAGGTAGGAAGGTAGCCAGTCTTCCCCCTACTGGCACTCTGTTGTCATTGTTTGGTAGCTTGGTTAGAAGAGCCAAAGAGGACATTACTCTTTGGTTTCCCCTTGTGACCTGTCCAGTTTTTCTTAGGGTACTCTTTCTTTTGTTCTTGGGGACGATCTCTTCGCCCACGAAAAAACCTCTTTTGTGGAGGTTTTCGTTTTTCCGCCGGAAAGGCCTTCTTCCTGGTCGCTGTTCTTTCCAAGGCCTCGTCCAGGCCGGAACCAAAAAGCAAATCCCCAGTAAATGGGAGATTGCACAGCCTTGTTTTGGATGCCGCATCACCTGTCCAGGTCTTCATCCAAATCGCACGTCTTGCTGCAACTGCTAGTCCACCTGACCTTGCCGCTAGCTTGACTGATTCTGCGGATGCATCCGCAATATAACCAACCGCTTTGGAGAGAACTGGAAGTGTATTCAGAATCTCCTCCCTAGGCGTACCATTTTTAATATGGTCTTGCAGCTGTGAGAGCCAAAACTCTAAGTTTCTTGCCACGCAAGTGGTGGCTAGGGCTGGCTTCAGACTAGCGACACTTGTCTCCCAAGCTCTTTTTAGGATAATGTCGCCCTTTTTATCCATGCCATCTTTTAGGTGTCCCATGTCTTCAAATGCCAATGAAGAATTTTTTGAGACCTTAAAGTGGCGCATCCAATTTGGGATTTTTATTCCAAACTTCTTTTGGATCTTCACTAAAAGGAAATCGCTTTTTGTGACTGGCCGCAAAAAAAAGGTTTTCTTTCTGGGTCTGCCCATTCGTTTTTCACGGTATCTGACATTACCGGATGAACTGGGAATACTTTGGATTTTTTCTTCCTCAGACCCTGGTACATCAGGTCATGTTTGGAAGGCAGTTTTTTCTGCTCAATTTCCAAAGTTTCGTAAATGGCCCCAAGCAAATCATCCACGTCTTCTAGAGATAACTTGTATTTGGGTCCCTTTCTTTCTTCTCTCCCATCTTCCTGCTCTGGATCTGAGCTATCGGTAGCCATAACACTAGCTGTGCTGCTGCCTGCTCGCTCTCTCACCGACTCGTGCGACCCTGAGGCAACTTCTGATCTGGGTGAGGCCATGGGAGAGGAAACTCCAGTAGGAACTGCTGGAGGTTTAACTTCTGCGATAAACTTTTTGAGATCCTTAAAGGTGTTAGCCATATCATCTCTTACGGATCCAAAAATCTTCGCATAAACTGCATCTGACTGTTTTTCAATCAGTTTGTCAATGCATGTTTTGCATAGCGGCTCTGTGTTTTCCAAGAGCATCTTGGTATTACACTTTGCACACCACTTCTTGGGAGTGGGCTTTGGCTCTTTAGGTGGTTTCACCTGCCAAAAG